>CM066577.1:4635000-5237500 GCA_033816785.1 Picus viridis
ATTAACTAACTTTATTCTATTACACAGAATTTCTTTATTCAGACTGCATTGCTTTGCAATAATCTCTACTACCTGGGATTTACTTATGTCACCCATCTTTGTGACTAAACTTCTATAGTTAGAGACACAGATTAGCATCTCCTCCCTAGCTCTGAATTTTAACCTTTGTTAAAGGTTACTCTCATCTCATCTCCTGATTGAACTGCTGATATGACTCCCCTAGCTCTGTTCATTCGAAACTGAGACAGGTTAGTTTAAATACTGTATTTTACTCACCTGGCTCATTCTGATTGAAAAAGATAAAGAGAAATCAGATGAGCCACTCTGTTGGTGCAATAATCTCTGATGGGGAAATAAGGACCATTTCAGGAGTATGTGAAAACAAAACCCACTTACACCAACAGAGGCCAACCAGCACAAAATGCCTGTTTAGGGGAGGGCCAAGGCAGTCTCATTACACAATGTTTCACTACAGCTCAGCATTCTAAGCAAGCAAACACCAACTGTTAAGGGAAATGATAAACAATGATAAACAAACAAAATACAATGATAAACAAACTTAATAATGAGAATATTCCTTCATGAACTAAATGTGCAGGATGGAAAAAGGAAATGAACAGATCATTGTTAATAGATGGAAAACACATTGCTTTATTGCTGTACAGAGCCACTACACAACATACTAGACAAAAATTTATGGTTACTCAGCAGTTCAATGGAGTTCACTCCAGCAAGTGACAAGCTTGTATTTACAAATGTACCACCCAAATGCCTATTTTGTTTTGGCCTTTGTCAGTTAGCTGCCATCAGCTGAAAGCAGACATTGATTTCAATCAGAGTGCTAAATTCCCTCCTGAGCACATGTAAAAGAAGTTATGGGAACCTCTGGAGTGGGCTGTTACAATGCTTACTTTGACTGTGCAAGGTACTGATTACAAGGTAAGCCAAGAAAGAAAAATGACAACAGGGCCAGACAAAGCCAAAATGTCTCCTCTCATTTCCTCAGTTTTAAAGAGAAAATGAAATGTTATTCTCAAGTATCACTACCCACATCTAATTAATGGAGCTATATTTCTAACTACTGCATCTGTGTTCCTTCGATATCCATCTACCAGCTTATTCTCTTTTCACCTAAAAAAATGCAACATCTGAGTGACCCACTGGGTGTCAGAGAAAACTGCATATACTACGGATGGGGATCCAGTAGCTCGCCTGGAGATGGAAAAGCAAGAACAATTAATTATTGGCTAGGAAACAAGAGCGAACACCCACGGACTAATATTCTAAGAGGAAATGCACAGCAAAAGCCCTTTCTGCAAAGCATCTTCTAAAGCAACCTGCCTCCACTTCATTCTGGATGGTGTTAGTAGCAAACCCAAATAGCTTCCCTGATTTAATCTGATTTAGAAATTGACAATTCTCTTTGAACTTTGTCTGCACGCTGACTGACCGTTTGAAAAAGATGTGGAAAACGTT
Organism: Picus viridis; assembly: GCA_033816785.1. Classification (NCBI taxonomy): domain Eukaryota; kingdom Metazoa; phylum Chordata; class Aves; order Piciformes; family Picidae; genus Picus; species Picus viridis. The sequence continues at coordinate 4,636,477 of CM066577.1, forward strand.
GACACTTCTCCTATGTGACTGGAGGGCAGCAGGCAGTGAAACAGAGTTCCAAAATGCGTGCTTTCACGTCTGCAACTTAAATTAAACGCCATCTTGACTTACCTTCAAGTTATCTACATTGCACATTGACTTAATTGCATTCAGATTCCATAAATTCTCGCCTTCTGTTGATGTAAACACCACTCGTGAATAGCGATCACCTGGAATGACAGGAGGGGGATTTTACAGATTGGTTTAGGTGTGTCTGGTATCAAAGACCGAGGCAAAATCCCTCTATTCAAGTTACACAGAAGAAATCTCCGTTGGGCCATGGGAATCCACCTCCTTTCCAGGACACATTATCTATCTGTAAGACTCAGCCCGCATGAAAGTTTCGGCTTCCTTAAAGTGCTTACAGTAAATACGGCATCTTCATATGTACCACTTAGAAGCTCTACAGACTCCTAATTCAAGCATATTTCATTCTGAAATATGACAAACAAGCAAAAATCAAGAGATCTAATCAGCAAACTATGAAATTCTTGGCACAGCATAATGGCAGTACACAGATAATAGTAATCAAAGGCTGATTTAGTAAGCCATTTGGGAATATAAATAATAATTATGAAGCTGTTTCTACAGGAATATTTTTGCTCCAGAAGCAAATGACTGCAGTAGAAATTGCTGTGATACCCTTCAGGCCATTTGAAAGAATTCTCCAGTTTAGAGACACACAGCTTAAATTACATATTAAATCACATTTATTAGGAGACAGCTTTTAGGAAAGGAAATAATTACTCAGTGGCAGTGAGATCTAATAAGGAAAATACATATGCAAACACAAATATAGAGCACTGCATAACACAGTATGGTATTCTGGGGTAAGAAACATGATGATGTTAATTACAATATTCCTAAAACTAAGAAGTGGAATTTATCCCACTGCTGTGAACGTGCAGAATTTTTGCCTTTCACCAGACTGTAATGAAACAACTCAGGAGTAGCGCTTGAGGACCTCTGACCTTGATCAAGGATCAAGGAAACTGCAATCTGCAGATCCTGGAGCAGACATAGAAAGATCCCAGGAAGGACAAAAATGGGTCAAGAGGAAATCAACTCTTTTCTTCATAAAATGAACTTTCCCATAGAAGCACAATTCTTCCATGACTGCCACAACTGAGACTAGACAGAAACAGCAGTGGAAAGAATGAGAGTGAGACTCTGCAGATACAGCAAGCAGGATAACAGGAGTTAAATCCGCTTCAAGTTGCAATTAGTGACAGTAGAGTTTCAAGTTCATTTCCTCTTCCTTTCACAAGGCATGCTCAATCCAATTTGGTTCTGCTCACAGGGGCAGAACTGACAACCTTGCTCACACCTCACTTAGATGTAAGACCATAACGTAATAGGGAAAAAATATATCAGATCCTTTTTTCACCTTTGTTTTTACTGGTCACTGCACTCTCAGATCAAGTAGTATAAACAAATCATTCCACAATTATGTTTTTGTGCTCTGTTATCAGTCTTCACATATTGAAAGAGCTGCAAAAGCACCCAGGTCATTATATGAATAAAGGCAAGATCTGCATTTGCCAGTGCATGCTCACTGCCAGAACAGGACTTATCAAAGTTTTGCAGTACGCCTTGGAAAAAGTCAATAAAGACTTCTTTGTCTTTTTCATCCTCTAGCTTAATTTAGACAGCTTCATAAATCTTCAGTACTTTAAGATGGCTGGTTTTGTTTTCTTCACTGAAAAGGGTATTTTGTTTGAGATTTGTGTGTGTGTGTGTCTAGGATTATTTTTTTTGGGAGGGGTGTTTGCTTTCTTGCTTTCCTCTTTTTTTTTTTTTTCCCCTAAACAACCCAATACATTTTGTACAGTTAGATGTCTTTTAGGACACATATGGGAAAAATATTTTGCTGTAGGGTTTTTTGAGAGTCAGTGGTACAGTTATAACTTCTTATCTAGTATGAAGTAAATGCTACCTCTAGAGGCATCAGCATTACCAATAATTAATCAAAATCTTTACAGGAAACAGAACCACTTAGAGGAGGCACTTGAGGTAAATACAGTTGCTTCCTAGGAAGAACCAACAGAACACAACATTTCAGCCCAATTCATTCAAAGATTTTGCAGACAGGAGGAAGGTATACCTATTGTGAATGCATTGAGCAAAAGATACTTTCCTAATAAGGTACACAACATGCAGAAGAGTTCAGGAATCATTCAACTGGCTGATTTCTTTTTTAGCCTGCCTTACATCATGTCTCCACTTACTTGGAATATCACAGAAAAAGGTATCCTTGTGGAAGTTCCACTCTGCTTGCCGCTTCTCTCTTTCATAGTGATCATCTGACCATCTGTCATCTTGATGACTAAAACAGAACAGTTTTACCTTAGCTTAGCAAAGAGATTGTTAAGACAAGCTGCACATCTTAATAGCCATTATATATGAGAAAAATGTGGCTTTGGTAGACAAAAAGCAAAACATGCACTGAATTTTGTGTTCTAAGGAAATTACATTGAGCCCAGTACTGAAAATATCCATAATTCAAAGAGTAAACTAAAAAAGTGTCTAATTATAAGGAACTTGCAATGGGAACTCTCTAGTTCCATTTGAAAGGCCTTGAGAATTGTAAATGATCAGCTTGAGTATTTATTGAGATCAGTGGCAGTATGTTGCCTTCAGAGGGTACTGGAGCCAGAGCTGTGTAGATACAACCCCTTCCCCCTTATAAGTCAAACTGCATTGTTAACACAAATGCTTACCTTTTGGCTTGCTCATCGGCATACTTGAAAGGATAGTTTGCAAGTGTTGCTTTGTACCCTGTGTTTTTCACCATATTATTCCATGTAACCAATCTCTGTCCTATGGCTGTCCCTCTTGGTTCAAATCCCTAAGCAAAGAGCATCATGAAATTCCATTAATACTTCTCATTCTTTAGCTCAAGCAGGAAAGTAGAAACACGATCAAAGTGATGGATAGTTTTCATTATGAAGCAGAGTTACTCCAGGCATCTACTTTCAAAAGTAAAATGCTTTATGACAGGTGAGACAAAATAATGACCAACTGCAGAGAGTGACAAGGGATTAAGAATTCTTGCACCTACTACTTCTCTCTCTGAGAAGTGGTGATGATTTAGTCTATCAAAGGGTCAACACTCAGTTTTCAGACAAAAGGCATCCTACAAAGTCCTCTTCTGTATCTCAGTTATAGTGCTTTACTGATTAAATATGATTAAAAACCACTCAAGTATGTTTTCTCTGTTTCTACAAGAGAGAGGCAAAACTAAACAATTTTGAATGTGACTTTGAAACAATTTTAATTCTTCGGCTGTGTTCAAGACCTATCCATTTCATATGTTTATGTTCAGATATACCCAACTATAATAACAAATCAGAGTAACTTAGAGGAACAGTATATTTTAATTTGATGACAATAACTAAATACAGTGTGCTCAATGAAAGTCCTGAAAGCCACTCATAGATAAGATAGCTCATGAAAAACAAGACATGAGTGCAATATTTAATAGAGTCTGATAAAAATTACTTCCACTCTTCCAATATGGATGTAATTTCACCCCCAGAAGGCACTCTGAATGCCTTTTCCTTTAACAGATCCTGGCCCTTGGTCTTTGAAACCTGATTTAGAACGTATGGTCTGCGTTGCACTCTGCGTGCATCTAATTCTGGGATGAATTGACATTGTTCAATCCACAGCAGTTCTGTTGAAGGACATATGACCTTTCAACAGCAAAATGTAGAAGGAATTTAAACCAGGGGGTAATACTCTCTGATAAGAACTGCATCTTTGTACCACCATTAGCTGCTCCAATGTCAAGATTATTTTTAATGAGAGGAATTACAAGGCTCTTTTAACAACTCGTTTCTCTCATGGATTCATTAGAACTTGCTTCTGCAAGCTTACTACCAATTGAATCTCTCTGGAAACTGATTCTCAGACAGATTTATGGTGTAGCAAATATTTTCAAACATATTAGGAGTCAGTTTTTTTAACCCCTGGGCAGACCTTCGTTTAAGAGGAATGTATCATCTGCTGTTTACTGGTATTACTGAAAAAGAAAAAACCCAGCAAATACAAAATGCTTCATTGTACAGCACAACTGATGAACATTCACCTACCAGCAACGGATCAGAGAAATCAGGAAGATCTGGAACTAATATCCCAACCAGTGCACACACCACTATTAACACAGTACACATGCCCAGGACCACTACAGGCCAGTCGGCTATCAGCGCAGCATAGCTACATGGAGAAGAGCAGAGAAAAAGGTGATAGAGAAATTAAAGCTGCACACAAAATGAATCCACACTTCTCTGAAGAACCACCTTGACACCCTGACCAGTTTCCTTTGTTCTACTTACAGGAAATTAAGCCAGCTATCACAAATGGATGGAAACTGGTTATTTCTACCTTTTTCCCTCTTCCTTTCTTTCTCTCTCCCTCCCTCTTTCCCTCTTCCTTTCTTTCTCTCTCCCTCCCTCTTTCCCTCTTCCTTTCTTTCTCTCTCCCCCTCTTTCCCTCTCTCTTTTTTTTGTTTTTCAAGTGAGAAAGCAAAACAAAAAGGCACTTTCTATCAAATCTTTGTACTGAAACTTTGTTTCTAGTCTTTTCATGATCAAACCATTATTTTTCCCCCCAGGATTCTGACAAAAATGAAGGCTTTATCTTAGCTGGTCTTTGTGCTGCTACAGAAGGGATTAACTACGGGATACTGAAATCACAGAATCAATAAGGTTGGAAGAGACCTCAAAGATCATCAAGTCCAACACCTCATGACTACTAAACCATGGCACCAAGTGCCACATCCAAACAGGTATTTATGTTCTTTTGCACCTATTGAAAAAATCTCCAACTGCACAGCAATAATTTACATTAAATGCTTTTACATTAAAAAAACAAAAAAAAACAAAAAAAACAAGGAAACAAACCAGTAACCAAAACAAACAAAAAAACCCCATATGTGAAGTGAAACCTTCTTTAAGTCTAGGTACAGTTTTGTTTTTTACATAGACACTTTTTTGTTACTGTGATACTTCATTTTTGGCAGGGATATTACCCATGGTGGGATATCATTAGAAAGAGCTGCTCTGTTAATGATTTAATTCCAGAAAGCATCACAGCTTCTTCTTTAAACTTTTAAAAGAAAAAAATATCAAAGAGGAGGGGAAAAAAAAAATCAATTTGAAAGCAGAAGCCAAAAAGAAAACATTTGCTCAATACTTAAAACAGTCATTAAAATACCCCTGAAACCTTATAGACTAATGACCCATAAAATCTGTTGTAAATTCAAAGGTGCAAAGGAGTTGCCACATGATACATAAACTAATCAACACTAATTGTTTAGTGTTCCTGTGTAACACACATCATTCTGAGCTTTAAGAGTGTAAGAACTTTTATATGCAAATCCAATTTTCGTAGTTTTCAAACACTTCTTTTTTTCTGAAACTGACAGAAAAGTAGCAGAAAATGAAACCCAGAGATCTCCACTTCTTAGTGAGCTTAATAAAATGCTTGAATTCACAGACTTGGTTTCAAGGGCAACATTCTCACATCTTAGGAGGACAAAGACTAAAGAGAGTCCCATAAAGTTTAAAAGGCATGAGTAAAAATTATTACAGGTATGAATCCCTCTATATTGATAGTCTGTGTACACACTAACATTGGTCAAGAAGATCGATACTCTTCTCTTCAACTTACATGCAACATAACATTAGAAGGGCAACAAGGCTGGTGAGAGGCCTTGAGCACAAGCCCTATGAGGAGAGGCTGAGGGAGCTGGGGTTGTTTAGCCTGGAGAAGAGGAGGCTCAGGGGCGACCTCATTGCTCTCTACAACTACCTGAAAGGTGGGTGTAGCCAGGAAGGGGTTGGCCTCTTCTCCCTGGCAACCAGCACCAGAACAAGGGGACACAGTCTCAAGCTGCACCAGGGGAAGTTTAGGCTCGAGGTGAGGAGAAAATTCTTCACTGAGACAGTGATTCGTCATTGGAATGGGCTGCCCAGGGAGGTGGTGGAGTCGCCGTCCCTGGAGGCGTTCAAGAGGGGACTGGATGTGGCACTTGGTGCCATGGTCTAGTCGTGAGGTTTGTGGTTACAGGTTGGACTCAATCTTCGAGGTCTCTTCCAACCTTGGTAATACTGTGATACTGATACAGGATCATAGCAGAGTGCTCCTTTACTCTTTTTATACTGTCTAGAAAGATTATGGTTCTTTTTGAGTTTCAGAGCAACTCAGTATCTCATCAGGGTTATTTGCTCCACAGAGATTTTCTGTCCCATTCCTAAGAAGGGAGGTAATGCCCAGCTCCTCACTCCAGCAAACAGTTTCCCAGTTTTCTAATTGTAACATCAACAGCAGTGAGCAAGCTTATCGCTGACTTTCCATAACATGTGGAATTAGGTATGGTCTAGGGGTCTAAATAGAGCTTTAAGAAGCAAGGAAGTCCAAAGCACTAGGTGTATCTCAATTTCCCATTAGGTGAACGTGAAATAACTCTTACGTTCTCACACAAGAGGTTAATTAGCAAAAGCTTGAAAAGCAATCTGGAGTGCAAGTTTTTATTAAAGTGAATCACAAAGGGGCAGCTTGCCAAATGAGCAATTGTACAAAGCAGAAGTGAAGGGAAGCAAATGACCTAACAGAATTTTCCTATTTATAGGACTAAATGTTTTTATAAACACCAAGATGTTTGCTCTGCAGTCACAAAAATTATACTCAAAAGATTTTTTTCCCCCTTTTCATCACTAGATTTAGCACTTTGACATGTTGTCTCTACACTTCCATTCTCAGTTGAGCAGCTGTTAAATTGATTAAATTCTTCAAGCCCTAGCTGTAAAATAAACTATGTCCTGGGTGAATTGTTTAACATGTTTAACATTTAAGGGCCATGAGGATGAGCAGAGGACTGGAGCACCTCTCCTATGAGGACAGACTGAAGGAGTTGGGGCTGTTCAGTCTGGAGAAGAGAAGGCTCCCACGTGACCTAATTGTGGGCTTCCAGTATCTGAAGGGGGCCTACAAGAAGGCTGGGGAGGGACTTCTCAGGCTATCAGGTAGTGATAGGACTAGGGGGAATGGAATGAAGCTGGAGGTGGGGAGATTCAGGCTGGACATGAGGAGGAAGCTCTTCACCATGAGAGTGGTGAAGCCCTGGAATGGGTTGTCCAGGGAGGTGGTTGAGGCCCCATCCCTGGAGGTGTTTAAGCCCAGGCTGGATGAGGCTCTGGCCAGCTTGATCTAGTGTGAGGTGTTCCTGCCCATGGCAGGGGGTTGGAACTAGATGATCCTTGTGGTCCCTTCCAACTCTGACTGATACTATGATACTATGTTCATAAGTCACCTTCAGAAAACACTAAGTGCTTGTTTACATCTGCAAATTCATCCTGTGTCTTGCATCACATACTGGAATACAGATCAACAGAGCTGACCTGGGCTAGAACATCAAAAAGGACTAAGTATGCCTGAAGGTGTTTGAAAAATGTGTGGCTGTGGCACTTTGGGACATGGTTTAGGTGGTGATGGTAGTGATGGGCTGTCTGCTGCACCTGATGACCACAGAGGTCTTTTCCAGCCTTAATGATTCTATGCTATATTTTAACTGAGTATCATTTAGTCCTGTAAAGGGCCCTGATTCCAGCCAAGCTGTGCCTACAGCCTCTCTCAATCCCAAGCCATCATCAGAAGCTGAACAGATGGCAGCTGTTCTATTTTTCACCCATTAAAAAGCCATAAAATGAGTTCAGTTACTTTTTTTCTGTGTTCTGGCTTAGATTCTGTGTAAATGACCACTTGTCCAACAGAAAAACCACTTAAATCAATTCCTCAGTCAAGGAATCACATTCAGAAAGGACATCCTTAGTGCAGTGTACTTCCTTTAGTACTTCTCTAAAGCAGGGTAATGCTTCTGGTTTTGTGATGCCTAATTGAAATCACTGTTGTGCAATAAGCTTGACATATTGCTACCCTACATAAACTACCTTGTCTTTTTTCACTCCAAATCATTCAAGTAGCATAAGAGAAGGTTTGGGTTGGAAGGGATCTGAAAGATCATCTAACTCCAATCCCCCTCCACGGGCAGGGACACATTTCACTAGACCGGGTTGCTCAGGCCTTGAACACCTCCAGGGAGGTGGCATCCACAGCTTTCCCAGGCAACCTGTTGCAGTGTCTCACCACCCCCAATGAAAAGAATTTCTTCCTAATATCCAAATCTAAATCTCCCCCCTTGCAGCTCAAAGCCATTCCCCATCACTCTGTCACTACAAGCCCTTGTAAAAAGTCCCCCCCCAGCAGGACTTTCAGGTACTGGAATGGAAGGCTGCTATTAGGTCTCACTGGAGCCTTCTTATCTCCAGGCTGGACAGCGCCAACTCTCACAGCCTGTCCCCAGAGGGGAGGCGCTCCACCCCCCGATCATTTTTGTGGCCCTCTTCTCATCTCAAGATGCTTCAACACCTCAATGTCATTCTTATGTTGCAGGCCCCAGAATTAGATGTAGGACACCCAGAATTGGATGCAATACTCCAATGTACTGAATGATGAATTCTCAATAACTCTCTGACGCTCACTGGAATGCCCTCTTTATGCCATTTCACCCCTTCCTTCAATCCAGCTGTTCAAATGGTAGCACTACTTTAAGCTGCCTTCTACCTCAAAATGCACATACTTTGCATTCATTTCTTTCATCTAGATTTTATTCACACATCTGAGAAAAGTTTGTGCTTGGTTGTGGGGGTTTGTTGGTTTGTTTGGGTTTTTCATTTGGTTTGGTTTTTTTTCCCCACGTTTTAAATATTTTAAAATGCTTAGGAGATATGGCAAGTAATTTAATCTGTACTTATCTCACCCATTTAGCACGACTCAAAGACTGGTTTCAAGTCATTTGCCCCAAGGTGATCTAAGACCTCATAATGCTTCCTTCAAAGGAAGATGCTAAAAAATAGTGTTTACTTTCCTTTCCCATTGTAAGCTACAGCACATGGATAACGTTAAGCTTTTCCATTTAGCACCCATATGAAAACATAGTCAGGCTAAACCATTACCCAGTGTCAAAAGAGAGAGATACAATCTCCTTATTGTAACAATATACAGTTGAATCTTAAAGAGGTCACTAGGAGCAACAGACACTTGCATGACTGAATTCCTATTAACAAACAGATTTATGTAACTCAAAAGAGATACCTAGAGGACAGGCCTGTTCTTTCCTGACAGCAAATCCTAGAGGTAAGCTATATTTTTTTTTAAGGTATTTTCACTTGAAATGGTTTCTTGTTGCTATAACTGATGCACTATCATCAGGTAAAGTGTTCTGTTGGGGGTTTAAATGTGACTCTGTCTTTCTTCAGAGAACACACAATCCAAACCCAGTGTTCTTGATTTCATGGTGGTTTGGGTTATAGGAAGACCATTATGATGAAATTTTTTGGAACTTTTCTGTCAGGTTGGTTTTTGAGGGCACAACCAAGTCGCTTCTCAGAATAACCCTCAGTAGAGTCAGAGAGTTATTAGGCTAATGTATGTGTACACAAAGAGAACAGAACAGATTGTAATTTAAAATGCCATGAAATAATTGGAAACAAGGAACATGGACACCTGCATACATTTTATTTTCTAACCCAGTATTTGGGTTGTCCAGGGAGTTGGCTGGGGCCCCGTTCCTGGAGGTGTTTAAGACCAGGCTGCATGAGGCTCTGGCCAGCCTGATCTAGTGCAGGGTGTCCCTGCCCGTGGCAGGGGGTTGGAACTAGATGATCCTTGTGGTTCCTTCCAACCCTGCCTGATACTATGATACTGATACTATTTTTGGAGAGACTACTTGTCTCTCCATAGAGCATGGGAGTTTGGCCACCATCTGTGGTCTGTCCCCTTCCTGTTCCCCCAGGATTCAAAGATGTGCGATTAGGGATGTCAAAGAACTTGTCCCCGACTCCTCCTTTCAGTGTTTATTTAGGGATCAGTTCTTCTAAACGTTGTTTGAACTTGCTGATGCTATCTGTCTCCACGATCTCCTGTGGCAGCTTCAGAAATTCACTACCCACTGCCTGAAGAAATACCTTTTTCTTTTTAAATTGGCCTTGATTGCCTACTATTTTCCTTGAACATTCCTTACTCTTGCCTTGTGGGGGAGTAACAGCTTTGCCATCACCTCATCTACTTGCCTTTAAGATTCTGCAAACATCACATGCAACAGTATTAGATCTTACCTTTTTGGTAACTTGAATGGTCTGGCTGGCCTGGAAGGAAGGAAAAAAGAAGGCAATTGTCAATGTAAGAAATAGACATGCACAGGACATTTTGTTTAATTCTTCCCATACCTGAATAAGCAAATAAATTATGAAAATCAGACATTTTCAAGTATGAATTATATTAAAAGGCAGACAAACATATTCAATGGAGTCTTTGCAACCAAGTAATTCAGAGAATAATTACAGCTATAAAGACAGCTGGGTTTTCAAAAGGGGCATTTCACAAAGCTGCTTTTTGGGATTGCTGTTCCAGAGGCTTCACCAGTTTTCACCAAGGCAGCAAATAAACTAAGATGACAAAAATTTGGTACCATTCAAAATCGTGACAAAGTTCGGATATGGTGGAAACAGACAACCCAAACACCATGTTCAAACACTGCAATTCACAAACCTTCTTAATTGTCCTTCCTAATTGCATTATCAAGAATTATGTTGGACACAAATCTTGTCTTGTCATAATACAGAATGACAGAAGGCACACACATAAAATAACTTTCCTATGCAAGTTGCTGTTATTTATTAAAAATCCAATATGAACAACATTCCTTTGATGAGGAGATAGCAAACAAACAGAAATTGTTCTTATCTGCCACTGTATGGTAAGCACAGCCTTTTGTTAGCTATAGGATAGAATAGAATGGAATATCAGTAAGTTTTACTTAAGTGTCATTAAAAACAATAAATCCCATGAAGCATCTGCAAGTCCTTTCAAGAATTGTCTATTAACAGGACAGTGCAATCATTCCAAAGATGTAACCATGCTATGGCTTCATTTAAGCTATGGACTTTTTTTTTTAACCACCAAGGACTTCGTATTACTTCTTAAAAAAGGTATAGAAAACAAAGAATTTAGAAGCAGCTGCTTGCATAAAATTTCATGATCCAAGTCCAGAGGAGGGCCACTAAAATGATCAGAGGGCTGAAACATTTCTGTGAAGAAAGGCTAATAGAGCTGGGGTTGCTCTGCTTGAAGAACAGAAAACTCCTGGGAGACCTTACTGTGGCCTTCCAGTACTTGAAGAAGAGTCCGTAATAAAGATCCTGAATAGAGAGTCTGAAATAAAGCCTTTAGTGGGGCTTGTTGTGACAGGACAAAGAGTAATGGTTTTAAACTAAAAGAGGAGAGATGTAGACTAGACATAAGGAAGAAACTTTTTATGCTAAGGGTGGTGAAACACTGGCACAGGCTGTCCAGAGAGGTGATAGATGCCCCATCCATGGATACATTCAAGGTCAGGTTGAACTGGGCTCTGAGTAACCTGATGTAGTTGAAGATGTCCCTGCTTATTGCAGGAGGTTGGACTTCACAGATCCCTTCCAGCCCAAAACATTTCTATGATAAAATAGATGACTGAGGTCTCCAAGAGTAGATTTGTATGTTTTCCCATCACAGGATAAACAAAATTCAGACTCCTTGTAGATGTTCACAAAAGTTTACAGCTTAGTTCAGTGCTCAGAAATGGGATTAGCTGTCCTACAAAACGTAAGAGTCAATTCACTGGGTTGAAATTCCAGTCCAGAGAGACTAAAACTTTTGATGTAATCATCTCAAGGTAGGTGCAAACCCATCCACACTAAGTGTGAACACTGTTTAGACCATACCTATTTCTAACTCTGAGCAACTGTAAAGGGAACAACACTTTGTTAGACCGAACAAAAAAATACAATCCATGCAATCTAGCTTTTCACAGAGCAGCAGGCCTCTTTAGATACATATTCAAAAGCACTGCAAGCTAACATGACAGCAAAAAGGTGGTAAAAATGTAATTGACAGCCCAGAGAAAGAAATATAAATATATATAAATATAAATGTAAATCCTCTTGTCCCTTTCCTCAGCAGGAAGGATGGCAAAACTGAACTAGGATAGCTAAGTACTCATGCTAAGCTCTCTTTCACTTTCCATCTTCATCCAGAGCGTGTCACAAGCAATATTACACATAACTATGATGAAACATTCCACCAAGATATGCAAAGCTATTATATTTATTTCCTTGGGAAATATAAATCCATTTTAATTTAACTGTTTTAAGAAATAAGCACTGTAAGAAAGCAAATTTCTGTCAGCTGTAATTCATCGATGTCTGGAAATGCTCCAACACAATGAAGCAGCAGAACTGCCAACTGGCACATGCCTGCAGGTAGCGCAAAGTAATAAAAATTGCTCCTTGACGCCATGAGGAAGCAGGAGAAAAGAGTGAGAAAAGCAGAATAACCTATCTGCAGCTGCAGTACCCCAAAGACTAAGGAAATGCACACACCAGGATTTTCTGTTAGATCTAGCCACAAAAAATTAAGCTTAAATTTATGAAAGGTCACCAGCCTTCAGACTCCAGTCCAAAACGCACAAATCTGACTTTCAGAGGTACTGGACAGACTCAGTTTCACAACTGATGCCAAAAACTTCTGGTACCACCACAGTAAGAGCAGACTTGTCAGCAGCTCAAATGTACAGAAACCCAAAGGAACTCAGTTCTGCAATGACTTTGCAACAGTACAGTCGCTTGATGCTGCAAAAAAAGTTGCAGCAGGCTCGGGGGACTGCTCACTGTCCCATCTTGACTTGCTGGAACGTGTCCAGAGAAGGGCAACAAAGCTGGGAAATATGTAACCTACAAGGCTGGCAAAAGAAGCAGGCCCTGGATTGAGAATTAACTCCCATCAAGGTAACATTTCCATCTGCATGAGCTGTAACCCTGCTGCCCTCATCATCATACACCATTCTGCATGGCTGTTACCATGATCTCCATGACTCTATAAAAAGGGTTACCTGGTTCATCCAGAGAGCCATGTCCACATGACTAAGCACAGACCCCAAACACAAGGGTTTGCTTCGACAATGATGTACAGAACCTCATCTGGTGATCTTGAACAGGTGGCCAGCCAAACACTTGTTGGGAAGGACCAACCTGTAACTGATAACACCCTGGGGACCATGCAGGTATTTTCTCAATGTATCTTCTTCTTATGAATACATTCAATACCTGGAAAAAGTGATTACCTAGAAAGGAAGGGTGACAACCTAGAAAGGGTGACTATACTCACTCTTTCTACAGCTCTCCTGCCCCTTCTTAATGCAAAATCTTAGATTTAAAACATACCCATCTACTATCTCCTCCATCTTTACACTGCCTTTCCATTTTCTCTGCAACTATTTGGCAAAACAGATTTTCTCCACAGAACATAAAATTTGGTTTAGATAAAGCTTTCAAAAACTGCCTTCACCTAATCTGGCTTACATAAAAGGGGCTAAAAATGCCAACACAACCATTCCTCATCCTTCCCCTTTCCCATCAAAAACCAAACTACATTTCCCTCTGTTCCCTCCACCTGCAAAATATATGTGGTGCTGAACAAATGATGATGATTAAGTTCTTCAAAGTTAGGGAGGGTTAAAGGTCACACCTGCTATCAAACTGTTTTGTTTCGAGAAGCATGCATTGAAAAAGCCAGCGTAGACCCGGGTGAATTCCAGCAGTGTAACCAATCCCTTGCAGCTGTTGTGATGACTCTATTATACTGGTCAATAGGGAAAGTTATCCCTGAACACTAGGGCCAAAAAAATTCTTTAGTTCTGCTCCAAAATATAGAAATGCATGGCAAACCCAGATCTTTCCCACTTAATTAATGCTGCTGTATCTAATTCTTGAGGTATTAGTACTTACATTTAAAGAACACCACTATCCTCAATTGAAAAAAAAAGGAAGGAGTCTAGACAAGAAAAGAAATCCTCATCAGTTTTCATGAGAAAGAAATGGTGAATTCCACTATTTTGCTGGGACAAGTTGATCTGTGCATTAAATTACCTCTGTACTTAGTTCTCACAAGTTTGCTAGCAGAACGTGACAAAGTTGTTCGTGACGGGACCAGCACAACCAAGTTACTACATAAATGACAGCCACTGATTGAAATGTAACACATACTGTGCACCAAGTGGGGACAAGGGTAGAGGGAAAGAAAATGAGGGGTTCTGTTCTATTCTACCACCATTTACTGCAAGTCTCAGCTCCTATTCAACAGAGACTTTGTTTTATCCTGTCTTTTCCAACTGGGAGTTTAAACAGAGTGTAGTTCCATTAGGAACTACACTCTGGTTAACCCTCCCCAGACTTTTCTCAACATCAAATGTATTTGGTTGACTAGCATCCTTCTGTGCCACATGGTGGAAAGGAGAAGTGATGGGGTTTTTTTAGATGTGTTGATATAAAGTCTGAAAGTTTACTGTGAGAAACAATAGGAGTATCAGGAGGGTGGCTCAGGGCACCAGTTGAGACTGTACTACCTCCCTAGCCTAAATAAGCATTTAAGCTATTCTGAACAGCAAGGTAATACAAAACATTAGCTTTCTGGTTTGTGTATACATTTCTACTGTTTGTGCAAGTAGCAAGTTGAATAGAGGCAGTTCACATGGATAAAAAAATACTGTTTTACACAGTTAACACTTTGAGGAAGAACACAACTAGTGCTGTAGTCTCCTGAAGGGGAACAGGCTGTGCCACTCAGTCAATCCTGCCTTCAGATTCTCAGTGAAGCCCAAGTTTCCTTTCAGTTACAGCACTAAATGAGCTTTCTCATGAAAGCTGCCAATTATACCATTGGCATGGGTTTAACAGACAGTTTGCTCCCAATTTCAAGAATCAAAATCAAGCATTTGGATTATCATCAGTATTATTAAACCTTGTTCTATAACCTTCACATCACTCAGACATTACATGGCACAAAGCAATGTTTCATGAACATGTTCCTCAGTATGGGACCATTTCAAATGAATTTAACACTTAATAGAATTATGGATGGTTTTCTGCTTTTGCAGTGTATTTGTTTCATTGATTTAATGCCTTTTAGGGAAATAAAAACCTGAGCATGTCAGAGGACAGTAAAAGAATCTACATATGCCAAGACATTCTTTCCCAGTCTTTCTTCACAAGCCTCAGCTGTGAGCACAGTATCAATTAAAGTATCCTCCTTTCTCACACCACAAAGAATCAATGCTAGCTGCTTCCTCAATGGGTGCAAGAAACATTGCAGAAGGTAGCCATGAAAACTGGGAAGACAGGCTATGCTTGGAAGCATATTTTGTAGAGAATTTTCTACATGTTGTGGAACAACCAGCATTTTAAAATAGCATTACCATAGCTATCAATAACCTAAGATTTTGAAAGAGAGAATAATATGATTTGGAACAGAAGCAGTCCTGTCGGCACTGATAGTCTTGAGAAGAGAAGGCTGAGAGAGGATCTTATTAATGTCTATAAATACCTGAGGGGTGGGTGTCAAGATGAAGGTGATAGTCTCTTTTCAGTGGTGCCTAGTAATAGGGCAAGGAACACCAGGTCAAACCTGGGTTCCACCTTAACATGAGGAGAAACTGCTTTACTGTGGGGGTGACAGAGCACTGGACCAGGCTGCACAGATAGGTTGTGGAGTCTCAAAAAAGATACACATCAGTCTTTGCAATCACTTTCCCTACTTCTCTATGGCAACTGGTCTCAGATTAAAAAACACCCTGACTGCTGATAAATGCCATCCCTTACCAAATCCAGCTGAGACCCGTGCTCAGTGACACATGAATATGAACCAGTATTTTCAGGGCTCAAACCCAGGCACAAGCATAGCACAGAAATGGTCACTGACAGAAACTTGCCACAAAAGCCTATTTTCCCAACCAACCATTCAGAGAAAACTAACTGCTTAGGTGGCTGTTTCCAGTTTGCATTGCACCTTCAGTTTCTGGCAGTATGGTCAAACACCGACTGCTTGACACCAGCTTAATTCTGCTTTTCTCAGGCAGGTGTTCATAAAAGGGACAAACATCAAATACACAAACATACAAACCATAAATGTACATGGCATATTTGTGATATGGTGTACTCTCTAGGATAGGAACTGTATCTTCCTTCTGAAATACACTGTGTGCCACAGGTGTCTAGATACAGTGATAACAAAACGAGTCAACCACTACGAAGCCAGCAATAGAAAAACTATATTTGCACTCTTGCCTTCCACTTAAAGATTCACTTGGGTCAAAAATGGTAAGCTGCAATAAATAGTTGTACTTGCTTGGGGGGGGGAAGTAAAAATCAATATAAACACTCCTCTGTCCGTGGATTATGAGGTGTTTAACCTCATTGCTTTACTTTGCCAGAGGGAAGGTATTCCCTTTGTTGGCAGATCTGGTTACAAGAAGTGATAAAACATAGCTTTTTGTCATTATTATACTCAAGGACAAGCTAAATCCCTGCAGGACAGATTGAGATATGCAGCATATTGTGCACCTTCCATTAGAACACATAATGCAAGCTAAATCCCAGCAGAGGAAGAAAATCCTTGTGTTTTCAGGATGCCGTTGACTCAAGAGAACAATCTGAATAGCTCTCAAATATCAGGCTAGCTTTTGCAGCCATATCAGGTGTAACACCTATGTGCTTTATCATTTTACTAATCACTGCAATCACTCAAGGCAACAAATCCAACAGATTAAGTTGCCAAAAGAGATTTTAGAAGCCCCCCAATTTAATTTTTCTTTTTTTTTTTGCAATGATATATGGAGTTTTCCTTGACTCTAAGAATGAACGAGATCTAGGTGTTTTTAAACATACCATGTTTATTGTGTTTGTAACTTGTGTTACTTTTACATGTATAGCTGGTGAGGGGTTTGCAGCACAAGCCCGAGGAGAGGTTGAGGGAGCTGGGGTTGCTTAGCCTGGAGGAGGCTCAGAGGAGACCTTATTGCTGTCTACAACTACCTGAAGCGAGCTTGTAGCAAGGTCAGGGTTGGTCTCTTCTCCCGGGTGGCCAGCACCAGAACAAGAGGACACAGTCTCAAGCTGCACCAGGGGAGGTTTAGGCTGGAGTTTAGGAAGAAGTTCCTCATAGAAAGAGAGATTGGCCATTGGAATGTGCTGCCCAGGGAGGTGGCGGGGTCACCATCACTGGATATGTTTAGGAAGAGACTGGATGGGGTGCTTGGTGCCATGGTTTAGTTGATTAGATGTGTTGAATGATAGGATGAACCCAATGATCTCAAAGGTCTTTTCCAACTTGGTCCATTCCATGCCATGCCATTCCATTTGGGGCAGCAAGGAAAGGCAGTGGATGGGCCACCAAAACCCTTAAACTTTGCAGAAGTTTATATCAGCATTTCAGTTTAAGTAATCTGTGTGCTATAAATTAATAGAAGTTTTAATTTTAACATATAATGAGGGTATACTTATTTAAGGGTGATGAACTGTTGAGGTTGGAAGAGACCTTTGAGATCATCAAGTCCAACCATTCACCTGGAGCTCACACAGTCCCACCACTACTACTAAACTATTACTGCTAAACCCCATCCACATGTTTAAATACCTCCAGGTATAGTGACATTAAGGAGCCTAGGATTTTATTTACCAAGTTTTCAGTTTAAGGTTCCTCAGAAGCTCATTTTTGCAATACTTACTCCTAATAGCTTCCCTTTTTCATCTTCAACAACTGACCCAATATTATCAACTACCAGGACAGGTGGCTCTTTCCTTTCAGAGCATCTACTTGGTTCACTTGTCTTCAAGAGAAAGTCGATCATCTTCTCTGCAGGAAAATCTGACAGTGTATGAAGAAGCCAAGCAATACACACCCCACAAAATTTGTTCTTGTATTCTCCCTCCCCGAAACTTTCCTCCAATGAGCGCAGCCACTTTTAAACACAGTTCTTACACTGTCAATAAGAAAACTGCCATCAAACATACTTAAACTGGATTGTCCTAGCTTTAAATGGCAAAGTTTATACATAATTCAAAGTATGTTCTGCTTCAAAGGGCTTAATTGAAGCTATATATATAGATTCCTTTCACTCCTGAAGCACTAAGGGCAAGACCACATATAGCACTGCTGGGCAAGTTAAACAAAAGTTCTGAACTATTCAAGACAATAAAAAGGGCTTAGTAGAATACCACCATGAATCATTATTTGAAAACAAGCCAACAGCTAATTTGGAGCAGACTAATATTATTTCAAGATCCTTCACGAGTCTAAAGCCATTAAAGTCTTTTTTTTCTTCTCTTTGTAATTACAGTGAAATTAATAGATGTGTTCTGGGATTTAAATGACGACTAGAGTAGTTACCAGCATTTTTGCTGGCAAAAAGAAAAAGTTCCTTCCTCAGAAGTATTTTATTTCAAAGCTGTTTTTCTTACACTTCCCAGTTGAATGGAGCAATGCAAGGTCACAGTCACATCTTGTATTTCTCTGACAGACAGGAAATTAACATGAACCAAGAAATCACAACATACACGCAAGAAAAACTCCATCCTGTGATACCACAGAGAACGAGAGAGATGTACAGAGCACCTATTTTCATTCAAGGGATTTCTCCACCAGGGCTGAAATCCATGTTCCTACAGGCATTAACGATTGACATGAAGCATACGTTAGCTTGCCTCTGGAGTAGAGAGCCTTCAGACTGTCATATATCACACTTCAAGTGGTACATGCTTCAGCCCTCCTTCCTGTGCAGATGTAAGAGTTTGTGAATGCAAGTCACCAGGGAGTTCATTTTTGCTCTCAGAAAATCTCCTTTGACCAGAGAGCTTTCCTGAAAATAGACTACAATCCTTTACAATTTCTCCAAATTATTAGCCTGACTATGGGGACAAACACTAGCTCTTAACCTTTCTACATATTTCATCTCTTGCAGCAAATGAAAATATGGTTACTTGAACAATTTTGGTCTACATTTCATTCCCAAAACACATTTCAGTGCTGAGCTGGTGTTCTGGTGTCTGTGAATTTAAGTTACTTTGAAGGTCGATTGTGAAATGATGTAAAACAAGTTCACACAATATTCAACACAATGAAAAGATACAAAAGGATTTAGTAAGCAACTGCACAAAGAAGGCTTCTCAGACTATACTGACACAGAGGGAAAAACTGTGCATACATACCAAAATCACATTTTATCTCCTGAGGTTAGATTTGTTTTGTTTGCTCAGTTACACACATGGCAAAGAGGAGAGAAGAGGGAAAAGAGGAGTTCAGTTCTGGGCCCCTCACTTTAAGAAGAATGTTGAGGTGCTGGAGCACGTCCAGAGAAGGGCAAGGAGGCTTGTGAAGGGCTATCAAACATTGAAAGGGTCTGCCCAGGGCAGCCTGTGGATCTGACATGGTTTAGTGTTGACCCTTCAGTGCTGGATCGAGGGTTGGACTGGATGATCATTGAGCTCTCTTCCAACCAGATATATTCTGTGACTCTGTGACCCCCAAAGATTTTTCTTTCTTCTGTTTATTTTTTTTAACATACTTTTTTCAGTCTTCCTAGGGGAAGGGAATAAGTTTGATTGCTCTGGGATATAGCATATGTATTTTACACAAAAGGTTGTAGCACACATGTCCTATTAAAAGCAAAGACTAAAAGATCTTTTACTGCCTGAAACACAACAGAAGCTAACAACTTTCAAAACAAAAGCACTTGGAGGGGTAGAAAACACTTTGTTTCAAAAAATTCCATGTAGGAGTTCCTGTGAATAGTTAAAGCTGCTGAAATGAGGAGAGCTGAATATATTGTCTATACATGTATACACATCATCAGCTCTGCAAGCCCGCAGAATGTACTAGATAACAATGATCCTCCTGGAATCAAGCAGAGAGCTGTTTCACAATGAAGTCTTGTTATTCAGATTGGTATTTGGCAAACATTGCCTTGGGTTTTGGAAAGAAAAAAATACACCAATCAACCAAAAGCTTTTTATTTCTTTCTGCTTCTCATCTTTATGCCAAGTAACTAGAAGGAGAGTATAAAATATGTAAGAGCTAGCTGCAAGTGTTCTACCCTCACTTCACAGCTTTCTTTTTTAATAGATATCCTTTTTAAAGTATTAATTAAAGTGTAAGCATTCAGGTCTATCTGCAATACTGTTCAAACAGTGTGTGGCACAGAACTCCCTGAGATACAGCAGAGCTCAGAATCCCAAACCATCACATAAATCTGCAATGCCAAAACAGTTCAAAAGAAGGCTTAAATCTAACTGAATAGAAGATGTGCAGTGAGCCTGGAGATAAGAAAGCTTTACCAGTTTCCTGACTCTGCAGTACTGTGGGTTGTGCCTTTCTTAGAATGTGAATTGGTCTAGCAAGCAAAAACTTTGAATCCACCTATTCAAACTATCCAAGCTGGTAGGGGACGAGGAGCAGTTTACACATATCCCAAACTCTCAGAACTTTAGCCAGCTAATGATTTTGTGAGGCTTTAAACTGATTTTGTTCTTGTGTTCTAGCTTGAGCATGATGATAGAGAGGATCATTCCCATGTGTGCTATTATCCTGTCTTTTTTAACCAGAGATAATTAAGATGCTTTTCAGACCACTTCTCTTCAATCATCTGCATCAGCCAAAAGCATGGACATTATGTAGTCGTGAGATGTAAATAATGGTAGGTGATATAGAGCAGGTCTAGTCCATGCAAAGAGCACTTGTATCAATTTATTGGGTCCATATTGCAGAAGTGCAAGCACAGAGGCCATCTGGAATGATTTCCTTAGCAGCAGTACTATCAGTTCTTTCACAGTTCCCTGACCTCTCCTACCCCACCTTTTGTCTCCACACCATAGATCTAAGTTTTCTAGTATACTTGGGTGCAATAAGAGGAGGGAGGTTCTCTTCCCACTCTATTCAGCCCTAGTTAGACCACATGTGGAATACAGTTCTGGGCCCCCTAGCTCAAGAGAGGGGCAGGGAACTGTTGGAGAGAGGTCAATGGTGGGCTGTGAGGATGATGACAAGACAAAAAAAGGCAAATGAAGTCCTGAAACAACTGCACTCTGATATGGAGGGAAAGCTTGAATTTCCCAGGAGATGTTGGTGTGATCAAGATACTGTACCCACTAAAAAAACCCAAATAAAAAGTATCAACATGTTTGAATGAACTACATCTTAAACATGTGCACAAAACCGCACAAAAAACTTGGGCTCAAGATCTTCCAACCTCAGAAAAACATCTTAAAGTCACTGGAATCATTTCCGTTGTATTTCACCTACTTCTGCAACGGAATTTTCCCACCTCCGTCATGTAAACCACCAACCACTGAAAGAGAGACCGTTTACAAGAGCCTGCAGTGATAGGATGAGGGGCAATGGCTTCAAACTAGAGAGCAGCAGATTTAGATTGGATGTTAGGAACAAGTTCTTTATCATGAAGGTAGTGGAACACTGGAACAGGTTGCCCAGGGAGGTGGTTGGGGTGGGTGGTGATACTTGAAAGGGTTCTGGGCAGCCTGATCTAGTTGAGGATGACCCTGCTTACTGCAGAGGGAGTTGGACTAGATGACCTTTGCAGGTTCCTGAAAGCCAGCCCATTCTATGGATCTGTGAAAGTATTTGCTTTTATGCTACAAGCCTTGTTCACCACTCTAAAAATTTACCAGCTACCCAGTCGTTTCAGCTGTGGTGTGTAAATGACATTTCAATGTAATTCACTTTAAACCTCAAAGCTGAACACACTACAAAATTCCAGATCCAGCCAGCTTTTAAGAGGATAGGACAAATGTGGCATTACTTCAATCTGTCTTCTTTATACACTCCAATCTGCAATGATATTCCAGAGCTGCATTCCTTTAATATTAGTTCACTGACAAACGTTAAGCCTTGGGCTTCAAGACCTGACAAAACCTGTCCTGCTGAAACAATTGGTTACCTGCCCAGAGCTGTGAGCATTACCAATACAGTTTGTAAAAAAATGCTCATCTCCCCCTATCTAATCATATCTTTTTCCTCTCCCTTCATTCCTGACAATATTTGAATGCATTCTTCATAAACACCAAGAACCAAAACGAAAGCTAACTTGCCTACATGCTGAATTTCATTAATGTGTCCTATGAGAACCTGCATTTTAAGTAACCCTGTCAAAACATGCATATATTATAAAGCTGGATGACTGCCAATGAGCCTTGGAAGAAAAAGTCTCTGGAGAAGAAACTGTTTTGCAGATTATAGGCTCAAAACGTAATAAAGTGTGGAACAGAGATCATGTTAAAATATCACACGCCTCAGTATTACTCTTCTGTGTACAGAAAGTTATCTGAGCATATGAAAAACGAACACACATAGAACTGTAGAATTGTTTTGGTTGGAAAAGACCTCTAAGATCGAGTCCAGCCTTCAACATAAGGCCACAATGGCCAATAAACCCTCTCCCAAAGTGCTATGTCCGCACGTTTCTTGAACACCTCCATGGATGGTGACTCCACAACTTCCCTGGGCAGCCTGTTCCACTGCCTGACCACTCTTCTCATAAAGGAATTTTTCCTAATATCCAACCTAAATCTCCCCTAGCACAAATTTGGCTTTTTTCTCCCATTTTATCACCTGATACTAGGAAGAAGAGACTGAGCCCCACCTCACTACAACCTCCTTTCAGGGAGTTATGGAGAGCAATGAAGTCCTTCTGCAAACTAAACAATGCCAGGTCCCTCAGCTACACCCCATAAGACTTCTTCTCTAGACTCTTTACCAGCTTTGCTGCCCTTCCCTGGACATGCTTCAGCAATATCTATCACCTGCAACACTTACCACCTATTCTCTTTAGCACCGTAAATTAACTACCAGTGAGACAATTTGCTTTTTCCTGACCTTATATCCGTCCACCTGCAAGGCTGCATCCAGTTGCTCCCTGGTTTTAAGCAACTGTCAACATCTGTATTAAGAGTGGTCTCTCAGTAGGCTAAACTAGATTGACAATGCAGTGGGAGGCCATCGTGTTTAGACTCATTGTGGATTATTCAGAGAGAAAAGAAGCTTTTGGTTCCACACTAATACCACAAGTGATACAGTCTGACATATGCATTGCCTATTAATGCAGCCATGGCCGGTTTAGGGAGTTAAAATGCATATGAGAAATCCAGCTTCCCCATCATGACCTGGGACTTGAGTCCTATTTACCAAACACACCTAAGAGAACAGGCAACAGCAATCAGAAGCTAACTGGCTTTCAGATGGACTCATTTGATTTGCTGACCTATGAGGCATATTGCAACGGTACTGTTGCTGATAAAAATCCAGTTGCCTCAGCTAGAAGCAAGCCCAGAAGAGGAACTAATTGATAGGGATATGTCAAGCATGCTAAGGCATATAGTTGAGTAAATAAGCACAGGTATTTTAAAGGTCAGATTTGCATCCTAATTTTGACTGCTAACAGTAAGACAAACACTTATCATGAATCATTTCTTATCATTTATGTACAGATGTACACCATGGTAAGGAAGTGCACGATGAAAAGAAAGCATCTTGATTCAGCATCCCAATCAGAGTCCTTCAAACAAAGCCCTAGTATTTGTGAAGTGCTATGGAAAATATTATTTTACAGTATCTGGAAGAACTTTTCATTGTTACTTTTTCGAGACTAAGAACAGAAACAGATTATGGATTCCATTTGTTCATCTGTATTCCTCAGTCTTCAGGAAGGGAAGTTTAACAGTCCTGCTGCACAGAGAGAAAAAGAAGGAAACTAGTGCACCCATTCTGACAGCTTGCAAAGGATGAGTGACTTGATTCTGTAGTGCTTCAAGCTTCTGCATATGCCTTTGCAAACAAAATTAAAGGTTCTCATTTTTACTTAATAGTTAAGGAACAGTTTGAAAAAACAGTTTGTTTGTAAGCAGTTCCAACAACTAGGATTTTTTTTCCTTTTGTAAAATGAGTAATTGGCAGAGAAAAGCTGATTTTTACTTTATATTACTACCCTTATTTTCATCTGCTTTCACCTTCAGGAACAGAGCTTTATTCACCTTGATTTCTTTCCACATGACACATTTGTCCCAATCTGATATTTTCTGAAGTTTAAAATTAGCTCCTACATTTCATCAGGGCAGAATCATTATACCTTACTGAGTAATACTTGTAACTCCAAGTATTTGAGCAAGGATCCAGATGTTGGATGGCAGTGAGATGGGTAGCTCTTATTACTTCACTGAAAACACAGCCAGTTTGGCCCAATTGCAAGTCAGGAGGGACTCTTGCAATTTGCCCAGGAGCAGCAGGCTGTAGAAGATCTTCCCTGTGGCTGCTGCTCATTGCAGCTGAGACTACTGCAGTGGAACTCCAAAGCTAACAAAGAGGCGAGTTCATACAAAGTGGAGGATAGAAAGGATTATAACCTGGAACAATCAAAAATTTCTCAATCCAAGCACAGCTTTGAAGCTTTGCAGGTACATACACTGGGGGAACTCACTGAACCAGCTGATCTGACAAAGAAAAACCACCCAGCATACTTATGAATGGAATTTTTTTCAATGCATCTTTTTGAGGAGATATAGATTTTGATTAGACTGTGCAGACACACCAGCTCTTTCAGTATTTTCTTACCTATGTCTGCATTGTTTCACACAATACAGGTGTACACTGTGTCTTCTGAAAGAGCTTCCAAACAATCCCCAAGAAGGAGGAAAACAGCCTTTTTTTTTCCCCCCTAGAAAGAACTAATTCATTTCAGGAATACTCAAGCACCCCAGCAAAACTAGGAGGGGAAAAACCAGTTGGCAATACATTGAAGATTAACTTGTAAAAACACTAGGGAAGAAATTTGCTTAACCTTCATTTAAAGATTCTGTTTCCCTAAGAAAACAAAATGGTTATGGAAAAGGTTACCCATACTAAGAACTAACAACACAATCTGCTTACCTTATCCTGGCTATATGTTGCTGCACAGGCTGATGCTGAAAATGGTCAGGCCACTGATGGTGAAGGCAGAAGGATGGGGAAGGCTGAAGACAGCAGGCAGGCTGATATATGGGGGGGTGTTTTTGGCAAACAGATGCTGAATACTCAGTATGTGGCTGCATGCAGCACGAAGTCATAGGAGATGATGCTGAGCTGCCAACCACCGAATGACTTTCTTGCTTATTATTATGGCTATTTAAAGAATGATGGTAGGGACAAGGGTGGCAGCACTGCGACAGCATCTGCTGAGTTCTTTGGTTGTCTAAAGGCAGAAATGATGGTTTGATTGTACCATTAAGTTGCAGGCAGCCATTTGGACTTGCTTTTGCTCTTGGTGTTTCCTTGGATGGGAGTTGTTGGACCACAACATCTCCATCGTTAGCCGCGACAATACCTGGGCCAGTAGCATTTGACAAGATGCTGCCGTTGCTCAGAACCACGGAGTCGCTGACATTGCTCATAGCCATGCTCCAAGTTCTTGGCAGACACCTGCTGAACCTGCAGAAACAAATAAAGCAAAGTTTATGGGCCTCTGAAAACAACACAGCTCTGTAAAGAACTTTATATTCAAATGAGTAGAACTCTTCTCACATCTGCATCTCTCACAACGCAGGCAAAGGATTCACATGCATGTTGCCAGGAACATTCTGGGGCTGTTTGTTTAACAAGAAGTTGAGGTAAGTTATGTAGATGCTCAGTGATTAAACCAAAAGCTAATCCAAACGGACAGACATTTGACAGGCTCTGGGTCACAGCTAACAAGCAATGCTTGAGATGTACAGGAACAAGACAGTTGTGCACCAGGCTGAATAATGGCCACTATCTATGAAAACAGAGTTTGCTCTAACGCCTGCAACCATCCACGCATTGCACTGCCATTTGCCTGTGTGCCTTGAAGTCCCACAGGAGAGAGCACCACACAATAGGCATTTTCTCAATAATCATTAAGGTGCTGCTTTCTGTAATCTCCTTTCCTGCCTCAAATTTCTAGTGGAAATGAAGCACATTTGTATTTTTGAAGACACTCTTTAAAAATGGCTTTATTTAAATAAATCATAGAATCAGTAAGGTTGGAAAAGACCTCAAGGATCATCAAGTCCAACCTGTCACCCAAGACCTCATGACTACTAAACCATGGCACCAAGTGCCACGTCCAATCCCCTCTTGAACACCTCCAGGGATGGTGACTCCACCACCCCCCTGGGCAGCCATTCAAATCAAACCACTTCGGCAGACATCTGTCCAAATTTCTGGATGGTAAACCAGGTCTTTAGCAGAAGCTCAAGATGAACTGTTAGGAATACTAAAAACATAGAATACAACCATGTTTCCCCCAAATTTAGGGGGAAAAATAACACAGCCTAGGATTCAATTACTGCTGACTGAAAAGCTCATGCTTCCCAGTGACAGGTATTGCAAAGGCAGTTAAGAAATGCACTGTGCTGTAAATAACAGTAAAGCTTTTTTCCTTAAGTCTTGTCTTTTTCAAGCAAAACCTAAATAAGTGAAGACTATTAACACTGGAAAGGTGACTGAGGAGCTTGGCTCAAAATCAAGACTTGTCTCTGAGGTGCTCACAGCAGCCAATTTCCCCCATGTTAACTATAATCACCTTTTAATAAGATCTGAAAGTAAGTTGGAGATGACTATTTCGATAAATAACATGAAAGGTCAAACACCACACTCAGATAAGAAACTGTTTCCCAAGTTACATGGCAGGGGAGGGAGGAGGAGGAAGGAGAAAGAGGAAGAAATTAGTGCACTAATTATGTACTATCTAGAAGAATGAATCAACCCTTGCTTAAAAACCAGCATCAGTTAATTACAACTGCTTTGGCTAACAATGCTACCCTTGTAACACGGAATTTAATCAACAACATTCCAAGCAGAATTTGCCAAGCTTGCATTATAGACACTGAACTTTGCAGAAAGACACAACATACAGATAAGTGAGGAAGTTTAACTCATTTTCTTCCTGGATACCTTTTGCTGAGTGCTCAGAGAGCTAAGCTTGCCCAGCTAGCTGAGCTATTTAATTGCCTGAATGCTAATTCTCAGCAGAAAGTGTTTTGCAGAGTGGAATGCTACCCCTGGCAGCCCCCCCAAGCAGCACCTCCCCTAGACATGGCTAAATCCTTCACTTCTCAAACAGAAATTAATCCTCTGCTATTTGTTCTAGATCATGTGCAGAGCCAGATGCCCTGGGAAATCACTTCAATTTAGATAACTGCTCAGAACAGAAGAATACACTGCTCAACAAGCATATTTTTTTCCAGCCTCCAATTCCACACATTCCTGCTGGGTACCCCTCCCCGGCCCAGGCAAGTCAAGCCCACGGAGGACATTCTGCCAAACACAGAGAGGAAATTCAAGTGGCTGGCTAACCTTGATTTCAGTCTGAAGAGACTCATTAGTTAAGCAAAATACTGCAATGCTGTTTGAGCAGGCTGGTTTTTCTCTTGCACTGCAGGCAGCTCTAAAGCCTGCTGAAGTGGACAGAAGGAGAGCTGGACGTCAAGGCAGAGCAAGCTCCTCCTGAGGCATCTGGCAGCATTTTAGGAATTTTTGGCTGCTTGTCTTCACATTGGCCCACATCAGAGGCTGTACAGAGGGGGTGCTACATTTCCATGCCTGAGGTAGTTTGACATATTCATATCATCACCTGAAACTGCTGTTGATGTTGATCAAAGTTACAGATTCACAGATTGCATTGGGGTGGAAGGGACCCTCAAATGTCATGTTGTCCAAGCCCCCTGCAGTGAGCAGGGATACCTCCAACAAGATCAGGCTTCCCAGGGCCACAAGTCATAGAATCAATAAGGTTGGAAGAGACCTCAAGGATCATCAAGTCCAACCTGTCACCCAACACCTCATGACTACTAAACCATGGCACCAAGGGCCACGTCCAATCCCCTCTTGAACATCCCCAGGGACGGGGACTCTACCACCTCCCTGAGCAGCACATTCCAATGGCTAACAACTCTCTCTGTGAAGAACTTTCTCCTCACCTCGAGCCTAAATTTCCCCTGGTGCAGTTTGAGACTGTGTCCTCTCGTTCTGGTGCTGATTGCCTGGGAGGAGAGACCAACCTCCTCCTGGTTACAACCTCCCTTCAGGTAGTTGTAGAGAGCAATAAGGTCTCCCCTGAGCCTCCTCTTCTCCAGGCTAAACAACCCCAGCTCCCTCAGCCTCTCCTCATAGGGCTTGTGCTCGAGGCCTCTCACCAGCCTGATCATGAATGTCTCCAGGAACAGGGCCTCAAACACATCCCTGGGCAACCCGATTCAGTATTTCAGTGCTCTCATTGTGAAGAGCCTCCAGCCTAAATCTACCCCCTCCGGCTTAAAACTGTTGCCCCTCATCCTGTCACTACTGTGCCACAGACTACTACTGTAACTGAAAATAAGGTACGGAGATGTTGCAAACACACAGCCCTTCAAGAAGACAAATGCACCATCCTTCTGCTTTACATCAAGACATGTGCAGCAACTGAGATAACACGGCATAATTTTTAGTAGCCATTTCAAATCACTTTCTAAATGAAACCACAAATCTATTTGCAAGGCACATGTGTGCCAAACAACTCTCACCCACAGAATCACAGAGTGCCAGGCTGGAAGGAACCACAAGGAACATGTGGTCCAACCTTTCTGGGTGATAGAGTGGTTGAAATAAGATAGCCCAGCACCCTGTCAAGCTGAGTCTTAAAACTGTCCAGTGTAGAGGAATCCACTGCTTCCCTTGGGAGCTCATTCCAATGTCTAACTGTTCTCAGACACACAGACAGGCTTGGGATGTTCAGTATGTCTGGACCCTGCATTAATACTGACACAGGAATTATAACTTTTGTTCCAGACAGCCTAGAATTCTAGAAGAAATGCTTTACTTTCAACAGCTCTAGCATCTATCTGCATGCCTCTCAGTTTAAACACAATCTTCAGAAGGACTCTTCAGAAACCAGTAAATTCAAAGAAAAAAGCCAAAGATCATCCCCATCATCAATACCACAACATGCAGTTCTGCTTTTGTTCTCGTGGTTATTCCTCAGCTATTTCAAGACAGAAATATTTTAACAGACAAGCCAAGTCTGTCTTTCTTCCTAAGCCTTGAGAAACTGCTGAGTTATGTCCATTTTTATGGAGTCATTGAGCAAGGCAATGGAATTACCTGCTTACCTTGTAGCTCTTTCAATGTCAAAGTAAGTCTGCTTTGCATGTCTAAGGCAGCCAGCTGATTAAGTATTTTATTCAGTCACAGCTAAGAAGAACTAGGACTCAAACCAATTCTCCAGAATATGAGTGGGGCTGTAGATCTTCATTTGGTTTGGTAACTTTATTTTTTCACCAGATGTGAGAGGGTTGATGTCAGTTGACAAGCCTAATGTTAGCTGAGTTTAGTTTCACTCATGATTGTGGGTATTAAAAATTACATATTATGGTACTTCCTTTATATTATGCTCTACACAAGCAACTGCAACTACACTGACAGCAAGACTCCACCTGCAGCTGTTGCAACAACATATCTTCTATGATGATATCCTTATCTCTCTGCTGTATTTAGTGTCTTCTGCCACAACTACAGCGACTGGCAAGTTACTAAGTGATGTAATAACAGCCCAAGGAAACAGTTAAGTGAAAGGATGTGCAAATAAGCCAGTTAAAATGCAACAAGCAAAAGCACAATGATAGTAATACATGGACATGAGAAATTAAAGAACATGCTCATCATGAAAAGAAATCTAGACATAAGAGTCTTTGAAAGCACAGTCTGTGCTGAGAATTCTGGCTGAATTCTTTCAGTGCTCAAGTTTATTTTTGCTGTATTCCTCAATCTGCTTCAAGACTTGGTATTCTCCAACAGGCTGGGGTTTTCAGACTTACACCAATTGATATCTAAATGCTTTGAAGCAGTGGACAGGGAGTCTGAATAATGAGGCTGTAGATAATAAACATTTTAATATAGGCAGCCCTACTTAGCAGGAGCCACAGAATCATTAAGGTTGAAAAGGACCTCTAAAGTCATCAAGTCCAATCTTCCACCCAACAACTCCATGACCACTAAACCATGTCCTGAAAGTGCCACATCTACTTGCTTTTTGAACACCTCCAGGGAGTGTGACTCCACCATCTCCATCTCCCTGGGCAGCCTGTTCCAACACCTGACCACTCTTTCAGTGAAGAAATTCTCCCTCATATCTAATCTAAGCTTCTCCTGGTGCAGCTTGAGGCCATTTCCTTTTGTCCTGTTGTTAGTTACTTACAGATTAAGTACAATCAGAAAAAGAGTTAACCCACATGTTTAATATGTTGCACCAGTATCCACCTCTCTAGTTGGATACAAGATATTTCAGACATCAACATCTATGAAGAAATTTTGTCAACTGGACTGCTAAGGCAAGAAACCCAGAATAATCTTTAAATCCTGCATGCTTGACAGCAATAACTGCTAAGAAAGCACTTCAGCCATGCAGTTCTGAACAACAGCTTAGAAGAGTGTCCTAACTGGGAACTAGACAGTCTGTAGATGCAATGTTACTTAGTGACAGTTTTATGGAGTAATCCCTCTATTATTTGTGGAGCTCACAATGAACACAGCTTACCCAGCAGACATCTGCCATCTGCACTGCAAGCCCTTCAGGAAATAAAGTAATGTTGTACCACACTGCAACTATGTAGGATTTGTTGTGTGTCCTTTTCAGACTTGGATTAAGTTCACCTGTTCCTTTGGCTGCATCTGAAAGACTTTTTCTTTGCTTTAAACTTTCTTTTTAAAAACAAAACATAACAAAACACACCAGGCTTGAAAAACAACATTGGTCCAGCAAGTCCCATCTGGACTCATAATGCCTGCAATTGAGAATGATAGAAGTGAAAATTAAAGAGGGAATGATGTAGTGGAAACTCAGCATAACCTAGTATGTAAGTAGAAATAATTTATAGATCTTCCAGAAGACAACTGAGAACAGCTAAGCATTGAGGGTTGTTTTAACCATATAAGAAATCTCTACCTTGCACTGAAAAAAACCCCAAAGTCAGTTAGACTTCACATTTTTCACTTCAGGTGTGACAAATCCCAAATTTCATTTAAAAGTTACTTAAAGCCTTTCATCTGTAGTCAGCATCACACCATTCAGCCAGCTGAACCAGTCTAGGCTTTCTGGACCTTGCAGACCTGTCAGCTACAAAGTGTATGGGTTCTGAGATGAACATCGTGTCTGAAGTAACAAAAACATCCTTTCATGTCAGAAGTTCATCTAATCCAGTTGGACTCTAAAAGTAGTGCATTCTTGGAATAAGAAACATTTAACAATCCCAGCACTACCTCTTAAGTTTCCTTCCAGATGAAATATTATAATGGCCTTATAGTGCTTTAAGACACTGAGGTTTTTCAGTGGGGCAAATGGGTTACATGTTCTCAAGCTGTAAACTTAGCTAAATCCTCTCCAGACCCCGTTTACTCTGCCAGCCAGTGCAGAGCCACTCTCAAGGGGGAGATTTCTCCTCCTTCACATCACCAAATTCCTTGCATCTTTGTGTTTTCTCAGTGCTTGCAGGAGTAACAGGTGGTGACTGGTGTTTGATACTGGGTTTTATGGGAGATGTCTGGTTATCTATTATTGCAATGGTCTTTAGCAAGTCAAACAGCTTTCTAATGTTTTATGGTTGTTGATCTCCATTTTGGCTCTCAGCTAGACATTTTTCAAATTCTCCAGCTCTTACTCTTATGTGTTCATATGTGGTGCTTGGTTTCTCTCAATACCCTGATTCTTGCTTTCCCATTTCAACTATTAATCACTGGGTCTTCTCCTGAAAAGCTTTCACTGCACAAAATACAGACACTTACTGGAACAAGCCCAGGACCTCTCCACTTCTTATTTCAGGTATTTAAAGTATATTTTAAACACACATATTACACTTTCAAGAAGACTCTCTAACTCTTATACCATCAACACACAAATTTAGGTGATATTTATTAATACAACTGTTTGCCTTTGAGGACTGATGCAACATAGCTGCTGGTTTTGAGGAATGCCATTATGGTCACGGTTTGTTTCCTGTACTATCGATAAACACACAGTTTTCGAGTAATGTTGTCCTATTAACTACCAGACCTAAGTACCTGCACCATGCAGTAGCAGTTGGAAGACAATTATGAAGCAGAAGAGGCCTGCAGAACTAAAATTTCCCCTCCTCCATTTTGTACTAAGTGTTTCAAGAGCCAGGTAGCCCTTCCATCCCTTTCCACAGCCTGAAAGGTTGAGAAGCTGTCCCGTCCTGAACCCGAGACACCATGAGCTCATTTCCTGTGTCGCAGGCCGGCGCAGGAGTTGCAATTCCTGTGACAGGATGTTTCCAGATGTCCCTGTGCCAGGACCATAGCTCATGCTACAGATGGGCACTAACAAGCCAGTGTTGCCAAGCTGGCACACGAACTGATCCACCAGCGACAGGTGTGGGATGAGGGAGCTGGGAAAGACTGCAAACGGCGAGAAAAATAGTGCTCATCGGGACTTCGAAAATAGATTTTTTTGCTTTGCTTTTAAGCTAAAGTTACTTCCCTTGGCACAATCAGTAAAGCAACAGCAGACCATTTACAGAAACAATTTGCAAAAGCTCTGGCTAAAGAAATCAATTGTGGTGCCTTAACTACAAAGTCTTTGAAAAAGTCAGGATTCGTAATAGATAATTAAAACACAGATGCAAGCAACCATAAGGAGCCCTGAAAATTCTCTTCCAGAAGTTTTGCAAGGATATTAGAATCTAATTTAAAATTGACTTAAGCATATATACATGCACATAGATGTGTATATATATGTGTGTGTGTATACACATAGATGTGTGTATATATACGTGGGAGAAATGGAAGAAAAAGAAGTACCACGAATACATGGAAAAGTTTCAAACACTCATGAGTTTTGGAAAGAGATACAGCTACAAACAGAAATGACTGGAACAAACCATATTATTTAAAGAAAAAAAAATAAATGTGCATAATTCTGGAAAACAGGTATCCCTCAGCACAGTTTAAGAGCATGGAAAGCCGTTAAAAATAAACCCCCAACTGCGGCACCCTCATCACACCGAATCTTATTTACACAACTTAGTGACTTTCCATTACCCTATGACAAACATTTCAGTGTTAGCAGTTGCAATCATTCTGACCCAAAACAGCTCTAATCCTGCTTACCCAGAGAAGGGGGAAACCAAAATATGTCTCTTTCTGGATGTAAAAGGAATTACTGGCATTGAGAGTTTTTACTTCATCACGCTATGAGATGAACATTTAAGCTATTACAGCGTTAAACAGGCACAAAAGCGGCATTCTCTAGGATCCAGCTCTACCTACGCCTACTATCATCATCCTCCCTATTTCAGTGTTATGTAAGAGGTTAGGAAACTTCCCAATGGCATGTCTAAGATGGGATTTTGTTTTAAAAGCTACGTTTGAACACCCTTAAAGACTCTGTTACTAACACTGGAGTGTTTTTCCCCTTCATATTATAATAGCAACACTAGCAATTTTTCAACTACTCTGTATTAGACAAGCGAAACGCCTCTCAGGGCACATCAGGCAGGTATGCATCGGCAGTCACACCTACAAACACAAAGTATTCTTTGCATTTAGCTACAGAAGGTGCAGCACAAGGGTTTCACACCAGCAAGCAGACCAACAATAATTTTCTTTGAAAGCTAAACATGCAAGATTTCCCCCACATACACTTTGTTTCCCAAGCGTACTTTGGGTTTCAGTCCCCCATTTGCTGAGCAGCACTCTGAAGACCAGATGATAAACCTCATATACCACTTTTAGAATAGCACATCTGTTGAAACAGCTGGATCCCGAGGCAGGAGAGGTGTTTTTCTTTCTCACCGGGCTCTGCAGTTAGCAGGGTCCTGCTCTAAGCTCTCCAGCTGTAGTCTTTTACAAGCCCAGAACTCTACTTGCACTACAATGTCACGTTTTAGTGTGAAAAAACTGAGCATACACGATAGTCCGACTCAAACCTAAGCTTAACGCTAAAAGCCCCAGCTGTTCCCCCTGTAACCTACGTCTGCCACGGGAAGGCACGGCCAGATGTGGAGCAACCCAACATAGTGCACTGCTCACTTACCCGACAGGAGAAAAGCAGCGCCTTCGTGATGCAGGTATCTCCCCACCTACGCTCCCGCTCTTCCCACAGCCACCCGGGAACCTGGCCCTCTTCGCTGCTCGCCTCAGCAAAGACACCGAGCCCAGCCGAGCCTGCCGCTGCTAGTGCTGCTCTGCGACGGGGAGCCGGGGCCGTGAGGGGAGCCGCTCCTCCCTGCCACAGCAGGTCCGGGAGCTCGCAGCGACCCGCCGGCTCCTCCCTGCTGCTGTCGGAGCCCTGGGGCCGCTCCCCGCCCTTGGTTCCAGCCCCCTTTGATCCGGTCTGGTTGATGTTAAGGCTGATGAGGAGGAGATGGAGAGCCGCGCTCTGCGGCTTCGTCTCGTTGTGGGACCTGCAACCGCCTCGCTCCTCTCCCAGCTTCAACACGCGTGGCTTCCGTGGGAAGGACAAGTGGCATCACCTTACCACCAGCAGTTTTAAAAAGCAGAGAGCTGAGGAAGGTGTGACGCTGAAAACAGCACCGAGCGCCAGTTGGAGGAGTGTTTTTCCAAAGTCATTTCAACCCTCGCTAGTTCCTGGCAGTGTCTTGCTCCCCAGCCCCCAGCTCTTACTTCATTCGTTGGTAGTCAGGTGCTTTTTAACAAAACAGCTCTGTGAGGCTACAAATCTCTGACACCTCTCTAACAAGAAAAAAAAAAAAAGTTACTTCGGAATAAAAACCCCACAAAAATAATTAAAAAAAATAAGCTTTTCCCCCACCAGATCTTAGGACATATGTAGCTAAAATGCTTTTTTTTTCCTGGAGCTTTCTTAACACCTGAGAGCACTTGAGGACTTGTTAGTCATAGGAACGTTTTGGTTGGAAAAGAACCTTAACAATCACCAAGTCCAGCCATTCTCTAACTCTACCAAGTCTGGTGCTAAGCCATGTCTCTCAGCACCACATCTCTGTGTCTGTTTAATGCCCCCAGGAATGGGGATTCAACCACCTCCCTGGGGAGCCTGTTCCAGCGTTTGATAACTCTAATGTATGTGGAGATGTTTATTTTCAGACTCCTCAGACACACTTAAAAAGACTTTGTAAGTAAACTGAGTTCTTACACACTATTAACACAAAAAAACCCTGCAAATTCCACGAGCAGAGAAGATTGCCTGGACATTTTCAAGATGAAAAATCATATTGCCAAATTCTGGTGATATTTAAACCCTCAAAGCTGCAGGTTGCGTTCAGAAAGAGTGCACTACTAAGGGAGGAACACTGTACTCAGTTTGCAGAGCTGTAGTATGAGGAGCTTCAAAAAACAAACACAAAACACCACTATTAGAGAATACTACAAGCTGGTCTCAGCCAGCTCTGCTAGAGAATGTTCAGACTAACTCCTAAAACCACACAAGCCTCATGTGTTGGGATGTGACTCCTGTTTTTTCCTCAGCTCTGGGTATCTCAGATGCAAACCTCAGAACTAGCGTTCTCCTTGGGGCGATCTTACAAACCGTTGCCCTGCCACTCCAAGAAGATCACCATCCACCTGGGATTGGCCTTTTAAAAGAGCTCTCTGCTGAAATATAGGAGCTCTGATTTTGGGGTTAAGCTGAAGTGATTGTAGCAAAAGAAATTTCTCATCTGCAAGCATCTTTATCTTTGTGAAAACAGAACAAAAACTACAAAAGGAAACACTCTGGGGCTCAAGTTCCCTCAGTGTGACTTGGAGTTATGCATTCTAACTCTAGTCCAAGTTTTTACACAAGGCAGCTCTTCCTGCTCACTGGATCTGGTCTCTAATAGGTCGTGAGAGACTGTGCTGCTTCCTCACTTCGAAGT
The DNA here is from genome assembly GCA_033816785.1 of Picus viridis. Lineage (NCBI taxonomy): Eukaryota > Metazoa > Chordata > Aves > Piciformes > Picidae > Picus > Picus viridis. Next base: position 4,672,320 of record CM066577.1, read on the forward strand.
GGAAACATTTATTTTACAGCCAGTGTTCCTTGCCTTTCTCACTTAGCTTCAACTGGGAAATGTCACTGCCATCAGCTGCCCTGTCTTTACCTTCCACACATTATCTTCTGAATCACAGAATGGTTTGTGTAGGAAGGGACCTTAAAGATCATCTAGTTCCAACCCTCCTGACATGGCCAGGGTCCACTAGACCAGGTTGCTCAGAGCCCTATCCAACTTCACCTTGAACACCTCCATGGATGGGGCATCAATGACTTCTCTGGGCGACCTGTTCCAGTATCTCATCATCCTCACAGTGAAGAATTGCCTCCTCATCTCTAATGTAAAACTCCCCTCTTTCAGTCTAAAACCATTACTCCTCATTCTATCCCTACAGTCCCTGATAAAGTCCCTTCCCAATTTTCCTGTGTGTGCCCCCCCCCCCCCTAAGTACTGAAAGGCCACAATAAGGTCTCCTGGAGCCTTTTCTTTTCCTATCTAGAAAACTAATTGTCTAAAATTACTGGATTCTCTAAACTCGCTTTCCAACATTCAGTGCTAATGATCCAGGGCAGCTCTTACACAAGAAACTCAAATATATTTGTTGAGCAAACCAGCAATACTACAAAGTAAGTAACTCTAAACCATAATTCAAAGTGAAAGTAGAACTACAATACAGTATTCACTTTCTGAATAACCAAAAGACACAATATATTCTCAGAAGCATCACAAGGATAATCTCAAAGCTGCTTCTTAAAAGTCTCAAAACTCTAGTATGTTTTTTAAAGGCCTATCCAGTAATAAGAGCATTTCTCAAATATGTAAATATTGCTGTGTACCAGGTCACTGCAGATAGTGTATCACTTGGATTTGCTAACCCCCTCAAGCGACAAAAGGCATGTACTATTTGCTCACTGCTTTGGTATCTAGGATGAAAAGTACTACAAAAATGTGAGGGACTACAACCAATTAAAGCTCTTAGAACCACAGAATGGCAGGAGTTGGTAAGGACCTCTAGAGATCATTGAGTCCGATCCCCCTCTCTGGGCAGCCTGTTCTAGTGCTCCAGCATCCTTACAGTAAAGGTGGAACTACCTGTGTTCCACTTTGTATCTGTTGCCCATTGTCCTATCACAGGACAGTGTTGAAAAAAGACTGGCCCCTTCTTGACATCCACCCTTCAGATGTTTGTAAATGTTAGCAAGATCTCCTCTCAGTCTTCTCCTTTCCAGACTGAACAGCCCCAAGTCTCTCAGCCTTTCTTGTCAGACAGATATTCCAGTTCCTTAATCATCCTCATTGCCTCCACTGGACACTCTCTAGTATATCCCTGACCCAAAACTGGACACAACACTCCAGAAGTGGCCTCACCAAGGCAGAGTAGAAGGGGAGAAAACCTCCCTTGACCTGCTGGCCAGGTCATACATTATACATACTGCATGAAATACTGCTAGTACATCCTAGCACATCAACTTGCTTTGCTCCCAAGGATGACAGCAAAACCTATAATCTATGTTCATAAGTTGTTCTCAATGATTCCTGTGCAAATGGGATTTAAATACTGTATCAGACATTTGAATGAATGACAGACAATTACTGTCTTCAGTCTCTGGAAAGCAAACTCAGTGCTGTGAGTGCAGAGAAACCTTTCCCCCATGCTACCCCATCCCTGCAGAGCCTTAATTGTTCACATTCCTTGTCTTGACATCTCCCCCTTTAACACCCCTTCTGCACTACATTCAACTTTTAACACTGCTACTTATCCCACCGCTCTTCTCCAGTGGTGTCAGGTAAACATCAGCTTCTTCATTTGTAAGTGATTAGGAAATACAACCAAGCTCTGCAGCATATGGAATGCAGGTACAGGAAAGCTGGGGGACAGTGGAAGAGGACAGAAGAATTCAGACCAATTTAAGGCAGATCAGGGATGTAAAATTTCATCTGTGGAAGCTTTGAGAAGATAACCAAGTAACACTCTGCTCTACCCAACACCTGCAAACGTGTATGTGCAGAAGGATCTGCATGACTTCTGCACTCCCAATTCAGCCTTGGTTTAAGTCAGTAAGAGCTTTGATCCACCAGTAAGTTTCCCCTACCTACAGATCTACCAATACATTTTATAACCAACAGGATTGCTAAGATACATTAAATGAACTCTCAAAGCTTTGTTATGCATTAAAGAGAAAATAAGCAGAATACAATTTGATTACTATGGCACCCTGAAGATGATTACTTCTCAATTTAATGGATTACTTAAAGATTTCCTTAAGACAGACACGCTGCTCTGGGCAAACAAAAGTACTTTGCATGTTCTGAGAAGTCCTTATCATGATAGGTGGCTTTCTTACTGAGATCTTGAAGTATTTTTCCTAGTATGCTTCCATAAGAGAATTAAGTAGTAGTAAAAGTACTAGTACAATTCCCAGAACTCTAAATACAATAATCCTTAGGTAAAACCAAAAAATACTGTTATGATGATAACCATAAAGAAATTAATTATACTTTATATTATATTAATCTTAGAGCTCTCTACAACCACCTGAAAGGAGGTTGTACTGAGGCTGGTGTTGGTCTCTTCTACCAAGTTACTAGCAATAGGATGAGAGGAAATGAGCTTAAGCTGTGCCAGGAGAGGTTCAGATTCTCTGTAACTTCCTTGCTGGAAGCTTTCATGTGCCTCACTGAACTTAACAGGACATTAAACAGATTGTTCTTGTCACAGCGGTGTCTTTTAAAGGGAGAGAGAGATTCAGAAGCAGTTGAGGGACTCTGGCAGTGCTAAAAGTTAATAGGAGAGCTGGTGGCATTTTTGGGTGACAAAATGGGGACAAACTATAGCTGGAGGACTCCACAACTGCTCAGGGAAAAAGTGCAGAGGCTTTGGAAATCCCTGAAGACCAGACAGAGGGCACCAGAGGCACTGTGGAAGTCCTGCTGAGAAAATGAATCCGATTGAGTTGGTTTGATTCAGAGATTACTAGGTCTAGACTGCCACTGTCACACTGCAGAGATATCCAAGTACCCACATGGTGCTCTCAAGTGCTTTTGGGTCCAGAAATATGAAGCAACGACACAAACTGACTTATCTCAGACTGAAGCCACAGAAATGTGAGCAGCCTGCTCCTAGACCTAAAATGAGTCTGAAAACCAGATGGCTATGTCTATTAGGCATCACCCCTGAGATGGAAACTCTCAAAACTGGCATTTTGGAACTGCTCAACAGACAGTGAAGTTAATTCACTATCTGTGTTACCCATCCAGAGATAAAAGAATACTGTAAAACATAAAAATCAAGAATCCCCAACAATGTACCTGTGGGTTTATTTCTTGGAGAAAAATTAATACAAAGTATTAAACCCAAAATCTCACATCCTCTTACATTGGTGTTGGGGTTTGGAGATATGTCACATGAGGAGACACTGAGGGAGCTGGGATTATTTAGCCTGAAGAAAAGGAGGCTGAGAAGACACTTTATTGCTCTCTACGGTTACCTAAAAGGAGGCTGTGGTAAAACTGGTGTTGGTCTCTTTTCCCATGTAACTAATGAGAGGACAAGAGGTAATGGCCTCAAGCTGCACCAGAGGAAGATTATACTGGATATTAGGAAGACTGACTTTACTGAAAGCATAGTCAGGCATTGGAACAGGCTGCCCAGGGAGGTGGTGGAGTCACCATCCTTGGAGGTGTTCAGAAAACAAACAGATGTGGCACTTTGGAACGTGGTCCAGTGGTCATGGAGATGTTGGGTAGACAGTGGGACATGCCTGATGATCTTCAAGGTCTCTTCCAACCTTGGTAATACTGTGATACTGTAAGATGAAACATGGACGGATCAACAAATAAAGTAAACTGACTGTTCTTCAGTTTCCACTTGTCCAGACTTCATCTGGAATGCTTGCACATTTGCTATCCTCAAGAAGGGCAGAGAATTGAGTATAGAGGCTGAAAAACCCTTGAGCATTGCAAAGCAGTCTTCTCTAGTACCAGTGACAGGGGAAATATTAGACATGACTGATGATCATGCTCTGTTTGTGTTTTCAGATAAGCCAACATTGCAACTGGCAGATTTAAGCTCTACATGCAATACAACATATACCAACACATACCAACACATTCTTGTAATAATCTGGAAATGGGATATTTAAGGTCACACCATCTTCAATATCACTGAAAAGCAAAGTACAGAAATACATTTCTGGAGACAAAGAGGATCTCTCATTGTCCCTGAAGTGCCTAGAACAATGTGCTCTCAGTCCCCAGAGTAATTAAAGAGTCTGTTCAGTATGGTATTGCAAACAAATGCAGCAGGATGCTAAACTATTTCCTTTATTGATTTTTTTTTTTTTTTCCAAACTCTCACAGTATGATAGAGACATTTTCCAGGTTTTGCTTACCCCCAGCTGGGGCATGACACTAGCAGCATTTGCCTAACATTTTCTCATTGAGATTCTGAGGTTTTAAACTAGGTAACAAGAAGGTTGAGTTCTATTAAATAGAAGACTGCCTTACCTGCTTACAGAACAGAAAAAGAATCAATAAGGTTGGAAGAGACCTCAGAGATCATCAAGTCCAACCTGTCACCCAGCACTTCATGACTACTAAATCATGACACCAAGGGCCATGTCCAATCCCCTCTTGAACACCTCCAGGGACAGTGACTCCACCACCTCCCTGGGCACCACATTCCAATGGTTAATAACTCTCTCTGAAGAAGTTTCTCCTCACCTCAAGCCTAAACTTCCCCTGGCACAGCTTGAGACTGTCCTCTTGTTCTGGTGCTGGTTGACTGGGAGAAGAGACCAACCCCCTCCTGGCTACAATCACCTTTCAGGTAGTTGTACACAGCAATAAGGTCTCCCCTGAGCCTCCTCTTTTCCAGGCTAAACAACCCCAGCTCCCTCAGCCTCTCCTCGTAGGGCTTGTGCTTGATACTAGTATCAACTTAATTATTTTTCAGTGAAGATCTAAGAGAGACAAATCTTGTATTGTGCACTTTTCCAAATTACATGCAATCTGAATTGAAAAGCAGATCTGAGGCTTCACAGTAACTCAAGTCCCACACCTCAAAGAATCTCTCTCAAAAAATTGAGTTTTGAAAAAAATTACAGAATTTAACATTAACATTTAAATGAATAAAGTTAAATTAGTAAACATAAAAACACAGCTGTTTATTAATCATGCAAAAGAGAAGGGGGAAATAAACACCACCAAAACCTAGATTTGATCTCTGCTAAAATGCTCCAATATATAAAGTTTGCCAGGCAGTTTCATTAGCATTTCAATTAGTTTCCAGACACCAAGATGAAGAAAGTTTGTTAAAAGTACAACACACATCTGGAAGCAGAATTGAAGATTCCATACTTTGGATTTATCTGCAGCTCACAACATTTTGAAGGAGGTTTTTAGCAGTCTGTCTTCAGCTGTAGCAGTTTTAGTCTTAAAACAGACTGCTCCACTGGGTAAGTTACATTAAAATGCAGCTGCATAAACATGTTTACACACAGTTACATTTTCTCAGTCGCATTCCTTCCTTGCAGGTGTACGTTTTCCACTACGACCTGACTACATTTAAGTGTATCTTATGTAAGTGCACACATGCATAATGTCACTTGTAAAACAGTCCAGGCTGACCAGAGGGAAAAACTAACAGAATGCTTTATCTGAAAGTAAAATAAACAAGTGACATAAAAAGCAGTCATTCCAACACTTGTACACCAGTACTTAAATAACAACCATTACCCTGATGGTGCAGTGAGAGTGACTAGTCTAGTACAATTTTTTCCAAGTGAGGGGAGAAATGCACTTTCCTGATGTTGCTACAGCAATCACCATATTAACATTGAACTAGTCTATACTCATAGAATATATAAATAATATATATTATGTTATTATAATTATATATAATTATATGTAATTATAATTATTATAATATGTAAACCATAATATATAAAATAATATAATATAATCAAATAAAGGACTTCATTTCTCCCACCATTTGGAGGAATTCATGCAGCACCAGTTCACAAAACATGACTACCCACTCTTTCTACTTCAGCTACAAAGGCAAAGCAAAACCCTCACTTTTCCAGAGTTGTCATCTTAGTTCAGGAACCAGCAAAGTCTTGAAATGTAAGGGACAAATTACTTTGAGGACCTTTGTTTTGGATGTAATTTCAGGGAAACTAAGAATGTAACATCAATGTTCATGGCCACTAGTATGCATGCAACAAACAGTTATGTGCAAAAGGAATATTGCTGTTGCAGATGTCAGAAATCTTCCATTTTGTTGCTCGTTCACTTTCACAGCTAAGTAGGAGGTTCTTGCCACAAATCAAGCGACAAGTGTAGTTCTACCTACTGCAAATTCAACCTTCAACTTCAGTGAGAGGAGAGAAAACCCTTACCAGCTTCTTAAGAGTTCAGTTTTCTAAAGGATTTTCAAAACTAACTGCCTGAGCCCTGGAACAGTGCATGAAAAAGCTGCCTTCCTTTTGTGCACAAAACACATCACACCCTCACCTTTCCTGATTAGGAAAGTGAAGTAAGAACCAAAGCTAATCTTTCCCACCACTCCCCCTCTTCTTTTTTTCCTGAAGGGGGAGGAGGGAAGATCTAAGTGTTTGGAGTAAACAAGCATTGTCACAGTCCATAGAAGAGCTTTTATTTGATGTGAGCTTTACTGACACACTAAGGAAGGCCTGGCAGACCAGGCAAAAGAAAAGCTATTTGAGCACAAACTCAATGTTTGCTCACTAGGCTGCTTGCCTGCTGGAGGGTTACCCAAACACAGCTCCTGCAATGGGAAGTCAATCTTCTCTAGCTGTCTCTTAGCAAACAGATGTGAGCCTGGGAATTTCTCATAGGTTCAGATAAATCAAGAACCAGACCTTTCAGAGGACTAACCTCCCTAAGCTTTAGAAGGAGATGTCAGATTTCTCTGGGACTCTAATTCCACACTGTTTAGACTAAATGCCAGTTACTGCCTAGCATACACAAGGCACATTTCCAATGCTGCTCACTGAAGATATTGGGATACATGTCTGTGTTACCTGCTACTCAAAGTCAAAACCTTTGAGACAAGCCTAAACAGTGAACATCTACATAACATTCCCCTAAATTTATGGGGTTTTAATGCAATATCTATTCCTTTTATATTATGCCTAGAGGTACTAAGGTTTATCTTCTCAGTAGCCTGATTTAGTTGTTTGTTTTTTTTTCTTCCAGTGCAGTGCACAGGCTGCCTGGAGCCACAGAGGCTGAATTCTATATTCTTGAGCTTTATTCTTGTCTGTACAAAACTGCAACTCTGTACAGCTTCCTGATCAATCCTGAAGTAAAAAAAGCAACATTTGGCAAAGCACAGGGCATACAGAAATGGCATTACAGCTGTATTACAAACGCAGACATATAATTTCCCTGCACAAGGTCCATTTAAGAAACCCAATTTTTATATTTAGGATGTCCAGTATTGACCAAATGTCCAAGTTGATGTATTTGAAGGCTTGAGATTTACATTCACTAAGTACAGCTGGAGAGGTATTTAGAGATTGAATTCAAGATCAGACTTCTTAGATTACTTCTACTACAGCTTCTGTGATGTATGTAGCCAACTTGGACAACATTGGTTTTTTTCCCCCCAGTTTCTACAGGGGCTACTCATTTTGTGTGGACTATACAGGCTCTGTTTCTAGGAGACAGGAATTGGTTCTTTATTGGTTAAATGAATTGTAGTATCAGATTAACTCTTTTCAGATAAGAACTACGGAATCTGAAGAGGATCAGGTGCTGAAATGTACTCAGGAACACAGTTTCTTTCTATACCCAGGAACTGAGGATCATGAAGTGCTCTGGGACTCTGAAGCATCAAGACCAATGCCAGTCTTCTGCACAGAAACCAGGGTATGAGAACTGAGAGAACGGAAGTCAGTTTTGGTCATTACAGGGTACAGCCATGGAGATTTCTTTTTCAGATTCTGGCAAAAAAAGAGTGACTGGGTGTATGCCAGCAGAACCACAGCTGTACAAAGTCAGCACCAGTAAATGACCTCTGTATCAGACGTGGAGACAGGCACACAGCAGCTGCTGCAGACTTACGGCAGCCCTGGGGCAGCAGCAGCTGCACAGCCATCCCATGGCTAGGAAAAAGGTTTGGTCCCTTTGCAACTCCTTCCCTTTCAGCTTGCTTAATTGGGCCAAGTACCTTTTCCAAGGCATGGGCACTGCTAATTTTAATAAAGCTGAGAAATCTGTTTACTACCAAGCCACTGAGACTTTATAGAGGTGTTCAGATATTAAAACCTGAATATTCTTTTTACAATTTAAAATCTTATTTAACAGCACAGTCTTGTTTAGTCTACAGCATTTAACAGTCATCAGCCAGATACTACTTTAATATGAGCAATGCATGCATGAGGTACTGACCTGCCCAGCAAGAACTCACAGCCCAATCAGCTATTAAAGGAAAAAGAGCAACCACAGGAAGGTTGCTCTATTTGTCAGAAGACACTAATCTTTGCATGCAACCTTTCAAAACAACTATAAATCTACCACCACCAAACCCTTCCTAAACAATGTGCTTCAGAGATAAGGGGGAAAAAATGAATCTAACCTTGAGGAAAGCATCCCAATCAATTTTGGATGACTTGTTCTTCATGCTTTCATGACATATCCACTACATTTATGGTTGTCTTTTTTTTTTTACCCCTTCACAGGGAACAGAAAAGGTATCACATTTGGATTTGGTCATAGCACTGAAAGCCAAATGCATGCAAAGTTATTGCAAGGTATTAGAGAAGACCAATATCTGTCAGTGTTGCCCTTGCCTTCCCAGTACAACTGCACGTGAGATGTCAGGCAGGACTAGCAGTATTTGTGCATGGCAAATGGAAACAGGTGACCCTGAGCTTCTTGGTTACTGGCACATTGTAAGCCAGGGGTGAGAGCAAGCTGTGCATTTCAAGGGGAAGGGGGCGGGGAAGAAGGGGAGAAGGGAACCTGGAAAGCTCAGCCTGAGGTCAGAGGACACGGAATTTCACAGCTAGGTGATAATTTTAGGAGGTAAGTGCCTATCACACAAATGTGCTAAAACACTCACCCACATGCTGTCTCCTCACAGATTACTTTTAATTCCAATAAATTTCCTAAATTTAGCTCCTTGCATTCCCACATCCTCATACCTGCACAAGCACGTTTGATGGTGTAGAGATGGCAACCAGAACTGTCATGAATAACCAGGAGGAGTGGGGAGATGTGCTTCCTCAAGTGACACTAAGAAATTAGGTCCGTTTAGAACTATGTATGCCTATAATGTGTATCTTGCTGTATAAACTAGAAAACAAACAGCCTTAGAGTTGACACTTAGCACCACACAGAAATCTTTTTAACATTCTGCTGAAGAACAGAGAGCACAAATGCAAGAGAACTGCAAATTGGAGAGATAAGCAGAAGCAAGATGCTTAGTTTCTGGTTGTACGTTTTCTAGGGGGGGGCAGGGAAAAGAATTTATTTCTGCAGTAGTTTTGAATCCTCACAAAACAACGAAGCAGAACAAAGGGCTGTGTTTGAAATGCTTACAAACCGAAATTCCAGACCTCTGCATACAGGAATTTCTTTCCTTAGGACAAGATGGAGAAGAACTCCGCAATTAGCATTCTAATTCAGTGCTAAAAAATAGCTGGGTACAATTGCTAAAGCCACTGAAAGGCTTTTCCCAGGTTTCTTGCTTTGGTGTTGAATGACTGCACTTTTCCTTTCAGAGCTGAAGTCGTCAACAGTTCAACAGCGTCATTATCTTCCATGACTTTCACAAGTGCTACATTACTACTCTACTTGCCCGGCTACTGTAAACAGCAAGCAGAAGCATCCATGCTCTTCAGATGATCAGAGCAGGACTGAAACGGTCAGGTAAGTGCACAGGACAAGTCTAAAAGATGCCAACCACCATAAGCTAGTTTGCAAGGTCCCAGATAAACCTATGAGTGACAGTATTCCATTAAAATAGCCTGGGTGAAACATATGTTTGCCCTCAGACAGAGGAATTCAAGCAAAACTGCGCTGCCTGTTACTGAATTCTGTAGAGTACTTAGCAAAAGCCTCATGACTTCAAAAAATAAACCAGCCAGGTGCTGTTAAATTTACTATGCTCACACCCTCCTCCCCCTTACATTTAAAGATGGAAAGAAATACTTCCCTCAGGGAAGGGGGGCCCAAGCTCATAATTTCTGGATTAAACCCATTACTATTAGCTACAGAATGAAATTATTAGTGACAGGTTCACTGAATTACCTCTTAACAGAGGTCACTAGAGCTTCCTAGAAACCTAAAACTGCCATTGTAAATTGAGCTTATAGCAAGTGAGTTTTGCAACCCGTCAAAATTAGAGGCAAGCATAATAAATAGCCTGTTTTAATAACCTCCTCTAGTCATGCACAGAAGTACAATATATTTGCATTTTCTTTGCTTCAAACTATAATCAGAAAAAAAAGGAGCACTGGCATGCCCCATCAACATTTTACATCCACAGAGGTGAGTGCAGAATTTCTGTTGATTTTCAAGACACTCATTTTTCTGAAAACTACAGCACAAACCAAGAACAATCTCTCTGGCAAGTACACAAAACATAGCACGACCAGCACACTTAAAATAATATCAAAGGCAGGCTTAAAATAGGATTAAGCAGAAGCTTTCACCAAATTCTGTCAGGAAATCGATCTCTTTTGCAAATATCAAGAACCTAGAAAAAAAGAAGAAACCACATGAACAAAACTCTAATTTTCATTCTGTTCTCCTCACTGCTGTTTTAAAGCTTTGCTCAATTATATACAAAGGGCCTTAAGACAGAAATTGTTCAATCCATCACTTGGAAGGGACCTCTAGTCCGAGCCCTCTGCAGTAAGCAGGAGCATTCCCAACTAGATCAGGTTGCTCAAAGCCCCATCAAGCCTGACCTGGAATGTCTCCCTGGGACGGAACCTCCACTGCCTTCCTGGGCAACCTGTTCCAGTGTTCCACCACCCTCCCTGAAAAGATTTGGTTCCTAATGTCCAATCTAAACTTACCCTGCTCTAGTTTAAAACCATTGCCCCTTGTCCTATCAGCACAAGCCCTTGTACACAGTCCCTCCACAGCTTTCTCATAGGTCCCCTCCTGATACTGAAATACTGCCATAAGTCTACCTGGAGCCTTCTCTTCTCTAGGCTAAACAACCCCAACTCTTCTCAGCCTGTCTTCATAAGCGTGGTGGCTCCAGCTCTCTAATCATTTTGTGGCCACCTCTGGACCCTCTCTATCAGGTCCATGTCCTTGTGTTGAGAGCCCCAGAGCTGGACAAAGTACTCCAGGTGAGGTCTCATGAGACCAGAAAGGCAGAATCACCTCTCTTGATCTGCTGGTCACACTTTTGATGCAGGCCAGGATACAACTGGCCTTCTAGGCCACAAGTGCATGTTGCTGGCTCACGTCTATAGCACACAGACTATGCCTTAGTGCTGTTTAAACTTCCAAGACTGCTAATAAACTGTGCACAGTTTAATGTAAAATACATAAAGTCCTCCCAGTACAGGCTGTTTTCCCCCAGTCCCAGGTAAGGTACTTCACCATTGGATTACAAGGTCCTGTTTCTCTCGTTTTTGCTTTCCCTTGCTCTGGTCTTGCAAATTGAGCTTCTAGTTGTACAAAGGATGCCTTTAATCCCAGTCTAGTAAGCAGCTGGGCAGTTAAGAGTCCACTGCTCAGTAAGAAACCTGGAATTTGAAATTCCTTAGATGGATTTCAGCATAAAATCCAAATCTTCCTCTTCTCAGCAGTTGTATCAAACCATTGCAGAACATTCGGAGTCACTCCTTGGATTGGTGTTGTAGTGGAACTCGGGACACTGGGGCACTGGTAAAAAGAGCACCAGGCACAGCCACTGCTCCACAGCACAACAGTAGCTGTGCTGCTTCGACTGCAAAGGGATCGGAATGTGACATTTAGCTAAAATCCAGCTCCCCATTCCTCCCCTATGCAATGAGGGCCTTCATCCCTGTTGTCCCTCTTAAATGCTGATCTTTGTCAGATGTTGCTTCAGGAACTTCTTGAAGTAATGATGCCCGAGGCATTTTGAAATCCCAGTCTTCAAACAGGGTAACATAAACATCACTAATTCTGCAGGTTCTTAAGGAACTGACTGGCAAAGCAGTGCTATTGGTGAATTGCTGGGGAAGAAATGGAACACTCATGATCCATCCTACACTAAAGTGTCATCTGCCACTGCTGAACTATATTCATTAGTATGGGACAGCAATCCATTAAAGTTCTTAAACAGATTTAAAGCATGTTTAGTTATGATTTATTTTACCTGCAGAAAACTATTGCAAAGGTACCTGAATGACACTGACCTTTGTCATGAGTTCCCTGGAATTAGGGCCAAAAATTCAACAGTTGTCATGCAGACACTGAAGTAGACAGATATTCATTTGCTGTCAAGAGACTAAACTACCATAGAGTGCAGATTTCATAGTCTAAATTCAGTTTGCTGTAAACTCAGTGTAACTTTTGTCATTTTTTCCCCCTGCTTAATATTGTAAAGGGTTTTGTTTCAACAACTAAGACATCTCATACAGTAACTGGAAATATTCACTAAGAGATGATGATGCAAAAGGCTGGATAAAGTGCTTGATTAATCAACTCAGACTCAGTATCACCTTCTGTGCAGGACACATCTGCTTCCAAACAAGGCAGACAAACAGCTGCTTCTCTGCTCTGCCAGCATCTGCATCACTGTGGTACAGAGCAAGACTACATTGTTCAATTACTTCTTGGCACTGGGTTTAGCTCTTCAGATGTCTAGGTTGAACAAATGACATAACTGAAATGAGAATTGTTCTCCATTGCAGAATTTGCAGAGTGAATCACAGAATGTCAGGTTGGAATGGACCCCAAGCATCATCTGGCCCAACCTTTCTAGGTAATAGTGTAGTTGAAATGAGATTGCCCAGCACCCTGTCAACCTGAGTCTTAAAACTGCCCAATGTAGAGGAATCCACTACTCCCCCTGGGAGATGATTCCAATCTGTTTTCATTATGAAAAGCTTTCTTCTATAGTCCCATCAGGAGTAACTTGTAGCAATTACACCTTGTCTTTTCCATGGGACTCCTTTTTAAAAAGGGAAGTCTCCATTCTCCTGGTAGCCACTCTATGTACTGGAACATGGTAATAAGGTTTCCCCTAAACCTTCCCTTCTCAAGGCTGAACAAATCCAGTTCTCTTTCCTCCTATGGCAGGGCTTCCAGTTCCCTGAGCATTCTCAAGAAGTCCTCCCAGTAAGATTAAGCCAGTAGGGGACAGGCACTTGAATACCTAAGTGTTTGTCATTCCACCAATGAAACTTCAAAATAGCCAACATCCATGTAAGTAGGTAGCTAAACCACCAAGAAACTCAGGAGAAAACTCAGGCATTGAAGCCTGAAGTGGCCTTAATTACTTTATCTCCAAATACTACTACACTGTTTCACTAATACATTTAACTATTTCACTGCATGTCATTCTATTTCTAAATTTCTGTTGGTCTAGCTTCTCTTGCAGCAACTGGCACCCAAATCTGAAGAGCAACATCTGCTAGCCTTCAAGACACTAGGTGATCTGAAATTCAGCTAACAATGCTGAGGGCTGCACTGAATTATCTACCACCTGGAAGATGTAAAAACCAACACTACATGAAGGGTAACAAAAATACTATTAACACATAATGGTGATGGTGAAGTTTGACAACTTTGCCAACAGAGCTAACTGAAAACTGCTTGAAAGAGTCCAGCACAGAGCTACAAAGATGATTAAGGGAGTGGAACATCTCCCTTGTGAGGAAAGGCTGAAGCAACTGAGTCTTTTTAGCTTGGAGAAGACCTCATGAGCATTTACAAACATGTGAAGGATGAGCGTTGTGAGGACAGCACCAGGCTCTTCTCAGCGACATCCAGTGACAGGACAAGGGGCAATGGGTGCAAGCTGGAGCACAGAAGGTTCCACGTGAACATAAGGGAAAACTTTTTCCCTGTCAGGATGACAAAGCACTGAAACAGGCTGCCCAGAGAGATCGTGGAGTCTCCACTGAAGACACTCAAAACCTGCCTGGATGCCTTCTTAGGTGACCTACTTTAGGTGATCCTGCTCTGGCACTGAGATTGGCCTTCTGAGGTCCCTTCCAACCCCCCAACATGCGGTGGTTCTGTAATTTTCCAGTGACAACTTCGAGCAAGCTCAGTAAGAGCTAAGATGCCCGAGTGATGTGTGTGTGTGCACAGCCATCCTTTCTTAAAGGCACAGCCTAAACTGTCACACTGAGGCATCAGATAAGGCTACCCAACAGGGTCTTCTACCTGTGGATATAAATTCTACAAAGAAATGTAGAATTTTTTTGTTTTAGCTGTTAAATTGGATTAAAAAAAATTCAGAACACTGAAATTATTTGAAAAAGCACAGTTTCCTTTATCCAGCTAGCTCTTTAGGGTCTATCTCTGAAAAACACAGCAGGGTTCAAAATTAAGTTAAAGGATTATTTGGAGTTGTATTGCATAAACACAAGCCAAGTATCAGCTTAAGTTACTATAATGGTCTTTATAAAGGCTCATAAGTCACACAGCAACTTTTGGCAGAAACAGACTTCAGTCTTCAGGACATACACATTTAGGTATTTGAACACAGTGCCAAAAAAAATCTCCCAAAGATAAGTGAAATACACCAGGAAAACTGGTTTTAATATCCAAAGAGTTACTCAACCTGAACTGAATTTATCAAGATAAAGAATACATTTTTCATGCTATTCTGAGGACAGATGAATCTTTCTGCTCAATATCTAACAGCTGTTGCAAACAACAGATGCTAAAAATTCTCTGAGACTCTACCAAAAAAAAAAAATCTTTCATAAAGCAAAATACTTTGCAACTCACTATAACCACAGTTACTATACCCAAATCAATTTCTATGCCATGGCCTTAATTTCTCAGCCTACTTCACGTATTCGTTTCACTTACAACCTCTAAGCTTCGTATTCAAGAAGTTATTATACCAGCGACAGCTTTTAATGGAAAGACTTGTTCACCTAACAGAGCTAGTCTTTGCTCAGTGAAAAGCAAGTTCCTGCAACCTGTCAGAATGTAACTGAACAACAACATAGTCCAGTATGACAGAAAAAGGCAAAAAACCTGAAGCGAAACAAAAGATAGCACCCCTCAACACAAAACAAGCCCTCAAAACATACAAAACCAAACCCAGACCCAACCACAAGCCAAACAGGCTGTGATATAAAAAGAGATTTCTTGTCTGTGAAACTGGGTAGTTTCTTTTACACAGAACACTTCTGAGTATTCCTTAATCAAAAAAAAAAAAAACCAGTAACCTTTCACCAACTTACTGAAAAGCTTCTCTCTCTTTTTTTACCCTTTTCCACCCACATTTTAAACTAAATGTGTCTCAGCCCAGGATCCCAAACTTTAATTTCTTTCTACTTCTGCTATTGTTATGCCAGCCCTTCTAAATATTTACCCTTCCCAGATGCCTAAAATGGAAGGAGACGTGGGGTTCTTTTGTAGTGCAGATGATTTGCACAGACCCCAAGAGGTGGGGAAATTCTCACGCTTTCATGGGAGGGAACTGGATTTAGGGGACACTTTGTTCACGACAGGCTAAAGTAATCTTTAATAAATTTAAACTGAAGGGTGTTTCTTACACAGAGGGATTATGTATACTTTCCTCCTGGCCAGTGATAAACATTAAAGGTATTAATAAACATTCCTTAGAGAACTGCAGATTCACATTTTTCATAGAGTGTAGATGTGATTAAATTGCATCTGTATCTGGAAACATTTAGCACTAAGCTGTCGAAAAGTTACTTCACTGTATACGACACCTCCATTTATCTCCCCCAAAATTAAACTGCCATTACAGATAAACAATCAGGAAAAAAAAAGTACAAGCTTCATCAAGAAGCCTAAGGACGGACAAAATGCAAGCAGTGAACCACATGAAAAAGGGGAGAAAAGGTGCCAGTTTTATGTTTGGAATGAATGTTTTGGTTTCTCCACAGGGAGAGCTGACCCACTGCTACCAAAGAGGGAAGGCAGCTTGGACTTTACTGGAATCACGTGCATTTAGCACAGTGATCTACAAAAGATATGCTCAATATCCTATTTATTAAATCAAGCCCATAGTCTCATAAGTTGAGCCACAGTAAAGCCAAAGGAAATGTAAACATAGAAGATACTGTGGAGTAATTTGAGACAAAAGCAGCCTTCCGTTTCTCCTTGGAAGCACACACTGAGTTAAATTCTCCTGCTTAACAAAATTCTGTTGCTGTGTCATTTATTCCTCGTGTTGCAAAGGAACAGACAGAAGGCTAATTAAAACCAGCTAAAGCCATTGATCGTGCCTGCTTAACTGAAGCTGTAAATGAAAGTATCAATATATAGTAGCACTCTATTTTAAACTTGTCCAATGATGCACTCTAACTAGAGGGAAATCCTTCCAGAAAAATCTCTTTCTACACTAAACCTCTTTTGTTAGCAAAGTAAACATTTCTTTGTATGTATATTCCAGCTGATACAGTTGGATTTCTCCCCCTTATGGCTACTGAAAACTTTGGGGATAAGGAACTAAATGAGATCATTGCACCCATATAGCCCAGATTTCCTTAAGAAGCTGTGCAAGTGTATGCAGTAACTGACAGAGGACTATAATGCAACTTAAACTAAAAGAGTTTTCTGCACAGTGGAAAGCCACTGCCAGTCTGTCAATAACCATCTCTTATGCCCCAGGTGCAGCACCATTCCTCTTTTATACAAACCTTTGCTTCTTTTTCATCTCCTGCTTCTATTTTCATATTTATCTTCTCTGTTACACAATTTTCCTCATTACAAAATCTTCTGAATTAGCAGAACCAGAAATTCACAACCTTAATTTCTGGAAGCAGCATAAGAAAGAAGAAATCTCTGCATCTGTCCTGTAGGCAATCTTACTGTGTAGAATACCTCTCTGCATCTGTATTATTTATCATTACAAGCAGCTTAGATGTGCAGGGCAGTTTTAACATGCAACCAAGAAGTTGCTGTGGGCACACAGGTTCTACAGATCCCATTAACCGCTTCCATCTTTTCATCATTGCAGTGACCTGCACTACACTTGCACTTTCCACAACACTGAAGTGCCAGGCAGCATAAAGCTCATTGATGATGCTCCAATTTTCCCATTTTAGCTTCAATCTCAGCCTTTTATCCTCCTAAGGGAAACATTTGGAAATGGAAAATCAGAAATGTTGTCCCCAAATTTAGTGAGAAACTCTACCATTCCAAACCATCATGAACATGATTTTGTTTTCACAGACTGATTTCACCCAGAAAATATTTCAGCAAACCCCTCCTGCAAGACTTTTCCTCAGCTGGTAAGTTACAATACAGTTGCATTTCACCAATTTCTGATCAGGACAGTCAACTACTTTCAGCTACCACAAGATCAAACAATAGCTATTAATTACCAAAGCCCTATCTTGATGAGAAGAAACACTGAAAATCAGCACTAGAACTTTTAACTCCCAGACAGAGAAATTTTAAACCAACAATAGATACTGATAAATTGCAGGCACTTCTTTTCCTTAAGCTTTGGGAGTTTTTTTGTATACTTAGAAAAGTTTTAGAAGTTGTAAGAAGGAAAAGAAATATATAAAGATAAAAGTATAACTCTTTACACCTCTAATATTTAAACTCGGAGCTGAACAGTGCGAAGCCCCATGAGCTTACTGAAAGGCATAAAGGCACATTACTCAACTCCATCTTCAGTGTGATCTCTGGTCAGTCAAGACTACCAGGATTTGAAACAACTGATAATCGTGGAGCACTTTAGTTAGTCAGAGGAGATAGGGAATTTAAACCATTCAAGTAACATGAATCCTGTTTACAAAGCAGGCAAGTCAAGGTGCACTGTTTGTAACTAACTACAGCTTAGAAATACTTCCCCATACTTTAACATACTTAAACTCTTTTAAAAGATTGATGTAATATTACTTTGATTAGAAAAAGAGAGCAAGCCTGAAGTCATCAATGACCATACTAATATATAGGAGAGTGATATGTTTCCTACAGCCTGGTCCCGGGATGTAAATACAATCCATCAGTTAACTTCTATTTGCCTTTGCCTGAAGCCAGAAATGAAGACATTCTTATCTCTGTCTCTGAAGAACAATGACAGATAAGTGAAAGAGAGATAGTAGGGGGGAACCTAACAAACCAATCCTAATTGTTTATTTTTCCAATTCATGAGCAAGCTTTAGAAGGTAGTTTTTAAATATCAAAACTATCCAGAGGAAGAAAAACAAACTTCATAAGAGCTACACCTACCTGAAGAGAGGTTGGAACAAGGAGCGGGTCCAGCCTCTTCTCCTTGAAAGCAAGTAACAGGACTAGTGGAAATGGTTACAAGCTGCACTGGAGGAGCTTCAGGCTGGGTATCAGGAAAAACCTCTTCTCTGAAAGGGTTACCAAACATCGGAATGGTCTGCCCAGGGCAGTGGATTCGTCACCATCCCTGGGGGTGTTCAAGCTTAGTGTGGACTTAGGGAGGTCCTTCAGTGTTGACCCTTCAGTGACTGGTCGAGTGCTGGAATGGATGATCTTGGACCTCTCTTCTAACCAGATACATTCTGTGACTAATAGACTTTGTGATTTTACTAAGGTGACAAAGAAAATAATACTAACCATAATGAATATTATGACTTTTCAGGGTTACTATGTGACCTTGCTGTTATTAGGCTTAAGAGATAAACAACAGAAAAGAGTTCTAAACCCAAGTTTAATCACAGTAATGTTATCTCCTTGCTTGATGCCTCAACTAACATGGCTGCTGGCTTCAAAAGTAGTCATTATGAAATATTTAATGAGTTGGAAAAAAAATCTGAACTTTTCATGATCTCCTAACTGCAATAACCAAAGGCTAAATGCTACTGAAGACTGGAGCAAGCTTTTAAAACTCTTTGTTGTATCAAAATCTGTGCCTTCCTATTTATCTGGTTTCAAAGGATGTATTTGAACCAAATTTGGATTTAAATCAGAGAGATAAGCCAACTAGCTAAACTGGAAAACTGTAATAATACAGAATACAGAATTAACCAGGTTGGAAAACACCTTGGAGATCATCAAGTCCAACCTATCACCCAACACCATATAATCAACTAAACCATGGCACCAAGCACCCCATCCAGTCTCTTTTTAAATACTTCCAGTGATGGTGACTCCACCACCTCCCTGGGCAGCACATTCCAATGGCCAATCTCTCTTTCTATGAAGAACTTCTTCCTAACATCCAGGTTAAACTTCCCCTGGCACAGCTTCAGACTGTGTCCTCTCGTTCTCTTGGTGGTTGCCTGGAAGAAGAGACCAACCCCCACCTGGCTACAACCTCGCTTCAGGTAGTTGTAGATGACAATAAGGCAATAATGTGGAAGTTATGTGCATATGCACTATAAAAAAATATGTTGATAACACTGAAGAACAAGGTCAGCATGCCTATCCTAAGCTGGAAAAGCAATTTTAAAGAGCAGCCATGGTTAATTTGCATAGTAAGGAATAGTGTTAAAATGAGTTGTGTTTTTATGTAGTGAACAGTTCCATATAAGTAACACCCAGAAAACAGGCCACATATACAAACCTTTCAAAACAGTTAGTCTCTGAAATCTTGCCCTCTCTAATGCAGGCTCTATGACAGGGGAAGCAAACTGGAATAGAAGGCAGAAAAAGCACCAGGTAGACCTGTTCTAGGCAGGATGATGCCCCTCTGAAAGGCACTGCATAAGGAGAAAAGCAATTTGAAACAGCTCTAAGTGTTACTCTTCAAGAGAAAATGTTACTAGAACCATAGAATTGTTTCTGTTGGAAACTACCAGTAAGAGCAAGTCCAACCATTGATCTAACACCACCATGGCCATTAAAACATGTCTGAAAGTGCCATGTCCACGTGTTTCTTGAATACCTCCAGGGACAGCAACTCCACCACCTCCCTGAGCAGCCTGTTCCAGTGCCTGACCACTCTTGCAGGAAAGAAATTCTTCCTATTATCCAACCTAAACCTCCCCTGAAACAGTTTCAGGACAATTATCATTCTATCAGTTGATAACAGGGAGAAGAGGCCAACCCACATGGCACTGCAAGCTCCTTTCAGGGAGCTCTAGAGAGCAATGAGGTCTTCCTTTAACCTTTGCTTGTCCACACTAAATAATCCCAGTTCCCTAAGATGGTCCTCACACGACTATCTCCAGACCCTTCACCAGCTTTGTTGCCCTTCTCTGGACACAACCCAGCACCCCAGTGTCCTCCTTGGAGCGAGGGGCCCAAAACTGAATCTACTATTTGAAATGTGGCCTCACCAGTCCTGAGTATAGGAGCATGATTGCTTCCCTACTCCTGCTGGCCACAATAATGATATGGAAAATTACACTGAAAGTAATTCTCAAAAGGAAAACAGAAGCAAAACCCAATTTCAAGTTAGATAAATAGAGAACATGTTCACCAAACATGACATTTTCTATGTCCAGATTTTCAATAATCAATGTTTTAATTGTTACTAACAGCTAGGTAAAAGACAAGTCAGTTTCTGTTCCTGGATGAGTTACCTTGAACAGCTGACAACTGTAGCAGCAGTATTTGCAATACAGAAGAATGAAAAGCCTGAACCCAGAGCTCGTAACAAGCAACCCTTCCCCTCCTTCCCCAGCTAACGGTGTGACTCATGAGAAACAGCTGACTGCAGGCAGAAGGAAGCCTCCACTGGAAACCAGGCTCATGTGTTAACATTTGATGTCCTTCGGGCAAGTGAAAAACTTCATTATGAACATTCCAAACAGGTTTCCATGAGCAGCAGCAGCAGCCTGAATTAGGGGCTAAAAGAAGAGGAGCTGTCAGTCTTAAGTGCATCAGAAAGAAAAACAGGAACATATTTCCTGGGGTTTTTTAAATTACACTTCAAGAGCTGCTGTTACTAGTAGCTGCTCCAAGCTGTAAAAACTGCAACCTCGGAGGGCAGAAGTCAAAGAAACCCTACTGATTTTCCCCGGATTACTCACAGAATTAATAAGATCATTTGGGAGCCAGCCTCGAGGTTATCAGAAATCTCTCCCCACATGCCCACAGTACACTCTTTGCAGCATTTGTGTTTACAGCTCTTTAATGAGCTGCAGCACTGAAGCGGAAATTCTCTTGCCTGTTAGTGGGCTGTGCTGGAAAGCAAAACTGGGGGAAGCAAGTAAGTCTTTAGCAGCTTTTCAGTACACAGTTCTAAAATACCTTTGCAAAAGTATAGTCACCACTACAGAAAAAACATCAACACTTGCATACACTGGAAGTGTTTAAAGAGAGATTGGATGAGGCACTTAGTGCCATGGCTTAGTCTCAAAAGTCTCTTCCAACCTGGTTAATTCTATTCTATTAGGTGGTGTTGGGTGATAGGTTGCACTTGACGATCTCAAAGGTCTTTTCCAACCTGGTTAATTCTCTATTCTGTATTACTGCTAATATAAACAAATGATCTTAATTATTCCTGATACAATCAAACACAGCATTGCCTTCAAGCACTATAGAAAGCTGTCCTTTAAAACAGTATTTTTTTTCAAGTAGTAGTCTCAGGCAGGTAAAAAGAAAATCCAAGCAAGGAGAATTCCATAGCTGAACTGGGCACTGCTGTTCTGACACACAAAAAAGAAAAGCCTAAACGCCAATAGAACTGAAAGGAGGCAATGCTGCAAACAGATTCCTGTCAAGGAAGGAGCCATAGGGTTTGAGCTGCAGGCATGTCTCTCCTACACTATGTTTAGGCACTTAGAGGGTTTTAGCCACTGCCACTATTTGCACAGAAATCTCTCCTACTCCGAGCACCTGGCTCAGTGAAGTTCCCCACATTGCTACCTATGCAAAATGAAACAGGTTAAGCTGGACATCAACCCTCAGCATCAAAAACACGGCTTGCCAGCCAGAATCTCAGACATCTACTGTGACTTTGTGACAAGTGATCAGCGAGAGACAAATCAGAACTGGCAAGCCAGCTAGAGGATAGCCTATGTCCACAAGTTGGAACTAAGCAGACATCAGACAAATAAAAACACAGCTACACACAACAAAGCAAGGCTGCAACTTGCCCTTAATACGAAGGGCTCAGTCAAACACCCAGCATTGCTGGAAGTGCACCTGAAAAGTGCTACACATTTGAAAGTAAATGCCTTCTTTTGGCCTTCTGGTTGAGTGTTCCTGGAAGAAAATGAAAGGACTTGAAGGTAAACTGGCCTAGGAACCAAAGTGGAATCACAGGAGAGCAAAGAGACTGGATGCCACCATCAGGTTGGAACGGAGGATCTGGCCAAGATAAGGGCTGGGAATAACAATGGTGAAAAATCCAAAGCTTACTTCCCTTCTTGAAAGAAAAAGCCAAAAAGAAGCAAAAATCCTTAACACAGCCTGTCACAGCTAAGAAGTTGGCTTTACTTTGTTATCAGTCTGAGAGAAATCACAGTATTTGTGGAAGGTTTTTTCTGGCTCAATCACGACAAGCACTGGGAGACTTAAGATTATCAGACATTCACTGTCAAAGCTTAGAGCAATGTTTTGCAATACTAGACTCCCCTTCCTACATCCCAGGTAATCCAGAATAGATTCCAGGCAAGCAGAAAAACTAAGGATCTTCAGACAGCCACACCTGTTTCACTTGCAAAGTTATAAACTGCACAAATCCAGCACACCAAGGGACAGAGGTAGCACAGAGATACATGTAAAGACACATATATTCAGTCTCCAAAAGAGAAAGTTAAGTCTGAATACAGAGCCAGGTTGTGTGTCTCAGCTGCTGTACGTGGAAGCTCACCACCCTAAGATGGCAAAGTTACTGATCATTTCAACATGCAAACCTGTGCATGTCTTTGCACATCACACATAGCCTTCATCTTATCATCTGATGTGCAGCCTCAAGAAATGCCATGACGTTGCTGTCTGCTACACAGCACTGCTGACTCACTCTTTGCACACATGTATTGCAAGCCTGCTGTCACATGCAACAGTCTGCAAGCAGGTTCAGGATCTTGTTTGTGCTGGCATGACCTTCTGCCCACTCCTGACTGGTTATGATTTTTGGAAAAGAAAAGCTGAAGACGAGTTTTAGAAATTCCTTTGCCAGGGTAGATTCTCCCTCCCCTTCCATCTATACAATTCGTTGTTTGGGAGGAGAGAAACGAAGCTTCTAATAAACTCTCAGAACAGAAAAACCTGAGCACACATGATTTTGTCAAGTCAAATTACCAGTTATCTACACATGCTCTCCCCTACTCCACCCAGCTAGGAGAGCTGCACATCCTCATCTTAGAATTGGCTCATTGATTTCAGTCTACTCCTAACAGCAGCTTTTGCATTCTTCTGTTCTAGTCCTCTGTTTGTAATGCATTCTCCCTGTCATCAGCAACAGGAACTGCCTTTGCCATCTGAGCAGGCTGGCAACAGCACTTTGCCTGCCTGCAGCACATTGCCGCCTTCACCTTTTGACAACTGCTCAGTACACGTGGATTTCGCTTTATGAGTTTGAGCAGCAAAGTGCCAGCTGGAACACCTAACTAATGGGACAGATGTATACCTGCAAGTGATATCAATGGCAAAAGCAATGAAGCAGACAAGTAGCTGGTTGTAAATCATGTAGGTTATGAAAGAAAACAACTGCCTGGAGAAGTCACTTAAAGAACATCATAGAATTATTTAGGTTGGACAATACCTCTGAGACACAAGGATGATTTCCACTACTCGGAAATGATAGTCAAGTTCATTTCCTTATCTGTCAGTCTTGAAAAAATCAGACAAAGAGCTCTTCAGCTATGAAAGCAGGCATCTGTCCTGAAGCTATTGGGATTGGCATCACAGAAATGCAAGGCAGAAACAAACATTTTCCTTTCCCAAAAGCTTTATGGGTGGTAGCATCCGGAGGCATCCAGGAGCTCTCTTTTGGTCATTTTGGGAGGGTTGTGTTGGTTTGGGTTTTTGTGTGTATGTATATTTTATTGTTGCTGTTTGTTTTGTTTATTCATTTACTTTTTAAGACATGAATTGGGTTTGTGCTGCAATTATTTGGACATGTAGAAGTGGCATCACTTTTCTCTGTAAGGAGAGTTTAGGCTTGCAGTCATCTTCTTCACATACTTTGTTGATGATTCACTCAAAATAGTTTTACAAATGGAGTTTCAGCAGAGCTAATCATAGAGCTACATAGGTCCATCATCTCTATGAGTCCCTAAAATTTCCCTACAAATCCTTCTCTAACTAACATCCAATGATATATGGACAGGCTGGAGAGCTGAGTGAAGGTGAACCTCATGAAGTTCAGTAAAGACAAGTGCATAATCATGTATGTGGAGAGGGATAAAAACAGGCACCAGTACAGACTAGGGGTCACCCTGCTCCATGGAGCTTGGAGTCCTAGCAGACAGCAAGTTACCCACAGGTCAGCAATATGCCCTTGTGGCCAAGAGGACCAACAGCATCCTAGGGAGCATTAAGAAAAGCCACATCCATCAGGGAGAGGTTCTCCTCCCCCTCTGCTTTGCCCTGGTGAGACCACACCTGGAATACTATGTCCAGTTTTGGGCTCCTCAAAGAAAGACAGGGACTGCTGGAGTAAGTCCAATAGAGAGTTAAAAGGATGATTAAAGCACTTGAACATCTCTCCTATGAAGAAAGGCTGAGAGACCTGCGGGTGTCTAGTCTTGAGAAGAAAAGGCTGAGAGGAAATCTTTGATTAGCATCTATAAATATCTGAAGTGAGGGGTGTGTGTCAAGATAAAGGTGCCAGTCCTGTTTGATGGTGACCCAGTGACAGGATGAGGAACAAAAGATACAAGCTGGAACACAGGAGGTTCCACCTCAACATGAGAAGACACTTCTTCATGGCTAGGGTGATGGGTACTAGAACAGGCTGCAGTTGTGGAGTCTCTCAAAATCTGCCTGGATGTGTTCCTGTGTAGCCTGCCCTAAGCGATCCTGCTTCGGCAGGGCAGCTGGACTCGACTTCTGGAGCTCCCATCCAACCCCTAACATTCTGTGATTCTAGGAAACAAGTTAAACAGTGGGTTTTCTCCCCTTTGGCACTGCTTTGCCAATAAGCCTCTCTTTTAGTTTGTCTAATACAAGCGAAATCCAACCTACACATTTCCTGGATGGTGACTTCTTGCCAGAACAATGTTTAACTTGGGACTTTCAGATCAAGATGAAATCTTTATAGAACAAGATTAGTAGGAATTATCACCAGATTCCTCATTCTCTCTAAAATGCAACTGTTATGGATTTTTTTCATCTACAGTATCTTCAAGTGAAAAAACAAACTCTCAGGCCTTAAAGAGGTCAGCACCTACCCTTTTTATTGAAGTTTAGGCATTGCCAATTAAACAGAGTAATAACCAACAAGTAGCTCTTGAAATATTTCTAATTCTGACTATCAATAATAAGGAAACTAAAAAAAAATAGTTTTAACCTCAAAGCAAGGTGGTAAATGTACTGAAACACTGAATAGACTGCACGTGGAACAGTTCAAAACTTAACTACACAGTTCAGAGATGGGGGGAGGAGGGAAAGCAGTCAATTTTCTAGCATGCTAGCTGATAGCCAGTTTCAGGCAGCATCCATTACAAAATCAAATATTTTCATTGCTCATGTAAATCAAATGAATGGCTAATTTCAGAACCAACAGTCTCCACAAGTCAGAAATTTCTATGCCTGTTTCCATCGCAGTAAACCATTAAGAGAACTCTTTAATATAAAACAAAACACAAAAGGAAATCACCTTTCTCCATAGTAAAAAGTGCTGGGAAAGGAGCAGACTTGCCTTCAAGAGTAGCCTGAAGTTATTTCAGCATGCCTTAAGGATGACCTTACCACCAGGTCAGAAGATTCCCAAGCCCACTCCAATCAAGGTCTCTTCTATGCATTTTAGGCTGGGTGCAGAGGGCTACAGGAATTTGCAGTCAAAGGAACTGTGCCACGCTGATCTTGCCTTCCAAATGAATATCAGGTACCTTACTCAGTACCCAAAATGTAATCAGATCTGTCTAATTTAAATAATTGGAAGGTAAATATTTGTGTGCAAGCTGATGGCAAATTTCTAATACTCTTAAAACCTGTCAGAAGTATGACCTCATGTTTATATGCTCTTCACTTAAGGTGGGAAATTAACTAGGACAAACTCTTTGTGCATGTTTGCCAAGATGACACTGTTGCAACAGATACTTGAGAGAGATCTGAAGAAAGTTTCTCATCATTACCAGAACACCACGCTACTTAACACTTCCTAAACTATGTTTTTTCCATTAAATAAGATTTTTCTTAGAGTTTGGAAGAGCGTTAAAAAGCAGTAGTTGTATCTGGATTGAAAATAAACAAAATCTGAACTGATTAGGCTCAGGAGGGCAGGAAGGAATCTCAGTGTAAATTTGTAAGTGAAGCTCTGCTTGGAATTTCAACAAGGCAATTAGGTATAGACCACTTCAAAGTGGGACATGTCTATACTGATCACTGGAACATACAGTATTGCAGCAAGGGGAAGTCAGTACTTCAAAACAGCATCTGATTTAAATGGATTTTTTACAGAACCTGTGCTCCACAAGAATCATGCCAGAGTACTTGAGTGGGCCTGCCTTCCCCCCAGGAAACATTATTTATGTCCCTACACAAATATTTGTTAGCAAGCAGCAGAACTTAGCTGTTTCCTTCAACTACCTCAACATAATTAAAATGGTTTTAAACGTTAGTTATGCCATGGTTCCTAATCTTCCTGTGCAGGCTGCAGGGTACTGCAAACTCAGTTTGTCTTCTCTCTAGCTGACCATAGGCAGCTGAACTCATCCTGCTGCAATTCAGAAGTGTGCCTCTAATGTCTGCCCTCCAGCTCACATCACACACGACACTTAGTTTTGTCGATACAAGACGTGTGCCAACATTTCAGCTTTTCCTCTCTCTGCTAATTTTCCCCTTTCAAGCTCCAAGCTTCCAGACAATCAAGAGAAAACACTTATCTGTACCACACATACATTACGTTGCCTGGATTGCCCTGAATATTGATTATTGTAAATAAACTATACCTTCATGCTCACGACCCTCAAAAGATTCCCAGGTCAACACTCCTCTCCCCCAAAACTAAGCTGTCAATATATTAATTATATCCAGTTTGTCTGTGGTAGAAGTGATACTTAAACCTTTCCTTCCCTTCAGTCTGTAAGGGTATCACAAAAATCACAGTATCTTGTCAAAGTAGAATAGAATTAAACAGGTTGGAAAAGACCTCAGAGATCGAGTCCAGCCTATCACCCAACATCATTTAATCAACTAAACCATGGCACCAAGCACCCCATCCAGTCTCTTCCTAAACACCTCCAATGATGGTGACTCCACCACCTCCCTGGGCAGCACATTCCAATGGCCAATCACTCTTTCTATGAAGAACTTCTTCCTAACATCCAGCCTAAACCTCCCCTGATGCAGCTTGAGACTGTGTCCTCTTATTCTAGTGCTGGTTGCCTGGGAGAAGAGACCAACTCCCAACCTGGCCACAACCTCCTTTCAGGTAGCTCTAGACAGCAGTAAGGTCTTCCCTGAGCCTCCTCTTCTCCAGGCTTAGCAACCCCAGCTCCCTCAGCCTCTCCTCATAGGGCTTGTGCTCCAAACTCCTCCCCAGCTTTGTTGCCCTTCTCTGGACATGTTCCAGCAAGTCAACATCTTTCCTAAACTGAGGGGCCCAGAACTGGACGCTGGACTCAAGATGTGGCCTAACCAGTGCTGAGTACAGGGGCTGAATCATCTCCCTGCTCCTGCTAGCCACACTGTTCCTGATACAGCCAAGAAGCCAAATGGCATCCTGGCCACCTGGGCACACTGCTGGCTCATGTTCAACCTACTATCAACCGGTATCCCCAGGTCCCTTTCTGCCTGGCCACTCTCTGAGAAAAGAATTGGCTGCTGGGCTTCAAGTTCACTGGTGTTGTAAAACAGTAGCTAACACAAGCAGTAGGGCAACTGACTGCTATTTTGGCAAAAAGGAGCTGCAGCTGCTATAAAAGATCCAGATTTTTTTAGCAGGCACAGGGGAAATTCACTTGTCTCTACCTTAAAATAGAATTCCTCCTTTTCAGTCTGATATTTCCAGGGGCTTTTATAAACAAACCTGCAATTCTGAACATCCAATGACTATATCCCAACGACCAAATCTGCACTGAAAACACACTTTGTGGACTGAGGTGCACAGACTCAGTGAAATGAAACTTTGCCTGATGGGATGTCAGCCAGCTGCAAATGGACTCTGTCAGAACTGGGAGTACACGCCAAAAGCCCTACCTCCTTCCCTGGAGACCTTGACAGAGACAGTTACATTTCACCTGTAGGATGGAATCCACAAAGAAAAACAACATACCTGTCCTTTCCAACAGAAAATAACTTTGATGGATGACCAAAGAGGACTTCAAATGCCCCAACAAAACTCAAGGTGTTTCTTTGGTTTTGTTTGTTTGCTTTCAAAATGCATCCACTCCTTTTCGGTCATATTTGGTTCAATAATCTTCAGAAAAAATACGCTGCCTTCTGCAGATTTGCAAGCTGAGAACATATGCCAGCATTATTCACACCACGATAAAAAGAGCATGCTGCCTGTTCAGCTGAACATCTCTTCCTGAGCCATGTACACAGATGGAAGCAGCTGTTGCCGCTGAACAGCTCAGAGCTGAAATGTATTTGAGAAACTCCTCTCCACTCCCCAGGCAGGATGTGCGCTTAATGGGCTGGATGGTGCAGAAAGCAAATTGAAGCAGTGGCACGGTTTGTCATTCCCTCCTAACCCCTCC
Organism: Picus viridis; assembly: GCA_033816785.1. NCBI lineage: Eukaryota > Metazoa > Chordata > Aves > Piciformes > Picidae > Picus > Picus viridis. The sequence continues at coordinate 4,701,164 of CM066577.1, forward strand.
TAATTAACAGAATTACCAGTTTCTCTCACAATTAAGCTAAGCAGCAACATTAAGTGCACATTTTCATTTTACAGCACAGTAAGAGCAAAAAATTAAGCTTCTTGCACTAAGCCATTAAACCACAATTTGCCTATCATGCCACTATAGGAGTAAGCAAAAAAAAATCGTGTCTGCAACATTGGCTTATACTGAGAAAACAAAGAGGCTAGAGAATGAGGTAATGGAAAGAGGGAAAACACTTTATCACTCCACTCACTCTTCCCTCATTGAGGACTGAGCACTTAGGAACAGCAGAGAACTACGCTCCTACTCATGACCTTTCTTTGAAAAAGTGCAGTACAAAGTCTCAAAAACTAACAGAGAAGTTGGGGTGGAGACAGAAATCTGGCATTCCAACACTCCCACTCCCAGCTTAAAACTTCAAGGCAGGCCGATTGCTATTTCAGTCTGATTTGCTCTACTTTCCACGAACCAAGAATGCTTAAGAAACGTTAACTTAATCTCTGCTTAAGGTCTCAGGCTAATCACATTAAAATGTTGCTCCTGGAATTTTTTAATGTGATCAGTGGCAGCAGTGGACTATTGGAAGTGAGTGTTCAATAAGAAAAAGAAACCTAAGAATCTTCTTGCTCAGGATGAGCCAGAACCCCTTTCACTTGAGGATTTTGAGAGACAGGTTAGTTTGGTTTGCATGTTTTTAGACAGATGTGCACCTACAGTGAGAGAAATTGCATGTATATCAGTACAGAAATTAACACTCTTCCCTCCACTATTCACCAAGTTATGAGAAACTATCAGCATAATTATCTATGGGTTAGATAAGGTGTTAACTGCTTTCTGTAGCACAGGAAAGCATTTCTCTTCTGTTGCAGAAGCCAGGTACAATACTGTATGCTGTTATATATATGGCTGTAGCTATTTACACTTCTGTCACTGAATCACAGGAATGATTGTGCTGAACCCAGGGAGGTGGTGGAGTCACCATCCCTGGAGGTGTTCAAGAGGGGATTGGACGTGGCACTTGGTGCCATGGTTTAGTCACGAGGTCTGTGGTGACAGGTTGGGCTTGATGATCTTTGAGGTCTCTTCCAACCTTGGTGATTCTGTGAATAAACACACAAGATACTGGATTTTGCAGTATTCAAATATACTACCAAATATTTGCTCATTCAAAGCAAAGTATGACTGTCACAAGATGAACAACTGAGGAACGTGCTCTCGGGAATTGATTTGGGCTGTAACTATTAGCTGGGGGTTTTACTGAAGGGAAAAAAGAAAATATGGAAAAGTAAAAAGAGAAATGATAAAAAAAGAAAGAGGGAAGAAAAGAGGAAAAGGGGAGGGGGAAGGAAGGAAAAACAACACAGGGAAAAGAAAAAGAAAGAAAAGCTTCACATTTGGAGGCCATGATCTATTTTCAAAGAAGTTTCATATCTGGCAGAGGCCCCATCTGAAAAACATCAGTTCTGCAACCATCCAGCCAAATTTTCTGCTTTCCAAACAAGGTATGCTTATTATAATCCATCCCATACTTCCAAGAACTCCAGTTTTTGCATTAGTCAAAGCAAAAGTAAATTTGCAGAAATGGTCAGCACTGGACACAGCTTTCCCTGTCACCGCATCACTTTACAACTAAGTGATTAAAAGTGCCATGCCATACACAGAGAACACACAGTACATGAGCACAGACAGGTACATTCAGCCAGTCTCTAGGCAACCTGTTCCAGCATTTGATCATCTTCACAGTCAAATGCCTTTTTATTATTTTTTTTCCTTATTGTTAAAAGGAGTTTCTTGTATTGGTGCCCACTGCCTCTTCTCCTTTTGCTGAACTGGGATGCAAACAGCAATGAGAGCCACCAGTGAAAACTGCTACTCAGAGCTCCCCCACACAGTAAGCTGTCAGTCCAGGGAGAGAACAGAATAATCTTTAGGTACAGTTGCATTGGTTTGCTTGGAAATGTAGAAGGTAAGTATTTCTAGCCTGCTATTTGGTCACTGTTTCTTTAAAGACATGAACCAGGCAATGTAGACAGGGAAGCAGGAAAGCACCTACACGCCAGCGTTACTGGCAGCTTTTATTCCCGGCCTGTCACCTAAAAAAAGCAACACATTTTCCACATTTTCTGTAGAGAAACCATGCCAATATCTTCACTCAGCTCCATTTTCCCCTTTGGCAAATGAAAAGAAGTTAATTCTACATTTCAAATAAGCATTCCTACAGTCACCTCCAGACTTCACTCCATTACTTACCCAAGCAACAAAGCAAACAGGAGGAGGAGAAAACAAAACAAACAAAAAACAAACCAACATCCCATGAATCACATGGAATTTATTCAGCTTCCAATGCCATGATCAATGCTTAAGTTAGGCATTGATAAAATTTTAAAGGCACACCCTGCCCTACTACAGGACTTCATCCTCCACAGCTTCTACCCAACTTCCAGGCAAGGGTATTTGTTCTCACCTCTGCAGCAGGGTGCACTTATGTTTGCACTGTACTTTAAATCGTTGTTGTACCTGCTTTGTAACAGAGTCATTACCTAATCAGATGCAACAATCATTAAAAGAAAAGAAATAAAATTCTAAGAATTAGTAAAAGAATCCTCACTTAGTTAATTGCCTTTTAGATCTAACACATCCAACCCTATGCTTCCAGTTCTTTAGAAATACTAATGGCTCACCTGACCAGCTCTTTAGAGGCAATTACTGTGCCGGTAAAATGCGTCTTTAATGTAACTGCCACCTGAGACTTCTTCATTGTTGCTCTCCATTGATTCCTCAGGTCTTTCTCTCCAAGGAGAGTCCCTGTCAGTGTTACAGCCTCTTTCTCTAAGTCCTTGCCTTTACTCTTCCCTGACAGCATCAAGAAACCAACTCTCAATCGCAGAATTTCCATCTAACCTACATCCTGAATCTCCCTAGTAAAACAACTCTTGTCACTCTGACTACAACACTGTCCCAAAATGTCAGAGGGAGAAGAAAATATATCAAAAAGGCACTGAACTTACAGAAGTCATTTACCTTGCTAAGAAAAGGAGTGCATCATACTCAAACTTATATGGAGAACAACTGCATAGGGAATTGCTTCAGTCCAACCATCAACCTAAGACTACTATGGCCATTAAACCCTGTCCCCAGGTGCCATGTCCACACACTTCTTGGACACCTCTAGGGATGGTGACTGCACCACCTCCCTGGGCAGCCTGTGCCAACACCTGACCACTTTTTTTTTCAGTAAAGAAAATTTTCCTAACATCCAACCTAAACCTCCCTGGCACAGTTTCAGGCCAGAATAGGGAATTTCTGTTCTTATATTCTTAAATGGTTAACAAGTCTCTCTCACTCACAGGACTTGCATGTTATATTCCCACCTTTTATTGTTTCCCCCTTCAGCTGCCTGTATTTCATACATTTCCACAAAGCACTTTAATTTTTCACCATCCCCCAACACACCTCAGGTCCTGTGAGCAAAATGCAGCTGAAACCACTGAGCATTTGGCACCTGGAAATCAGAAAACAGGAGAAAGACAGCAAAGTCTTATTACAGCCAGATGTTGCTCTTCCTGGAGTTCCATGCTCAGGAGCCTCTTTAGAAAGAATATTGTTCCCAGTTGCAGCCTAACAGTGGAGAGAAATAAACAGAAGTTGTCTGCTCATGACAGGAGAGCATTCAATAAAAGTCTCAATTTGGCACCTTGATATCTTTGCAATCAGTCAGCCTTTAGAATTCACAAGCAGTGAATACAGCAGTATTTCCTGCACTGCAAATTTTTATGGTTGATAAGAACATTTAGCTGCTTACACTATTAATGCTATTGGAAGAGAGATTAAAATCTAATATTTGAGATGTTAAACTTTTCATGTCTCTGGTTCAAACCATAATGAGTCATTTCACCCTCTCTAAGGTGACATGAGTCCTTACAGTCAGATTCCAGCCCTGGTGCTCTTCAGCTCCTGAATTAAGCTGCTTCTATTGGCAATGGTAATGGAAAACCATTGTCCCCCATACTCCCTCATACTAAGTTGCATTTGTCTCTGGTTGGCAAGCCAAGCTGACCCAAAAGTGAACCTGATGCATGCCAGATCTGATGTAAAAACAAGGCTATCACAGTGACTTAGCTGCAGAGTTCAGCTTCACTCCCAGAACAAGACAACCTCAACTGCTTGCTGAAGCATTTGTCTTCCTGCTGTCCTGGGAAACCTCATTTGAAAAGAGCAAGTCTCTCTTCATTTACTCTAAAGGGAGCCTGACTAGATCCTTAACTATTTAAAGAGCTAAACCCATCCAAAGCTCTCTGGATGAGCTCTTTCCTAAACTAGTAAGTCAAGGCTACCCTGGCAAACAGATTGTCCCAACTACCTACCCACAGTACTTTCTGCTTTCTCAAGCTTTTGGCAGTAGCTGGCATCAGACATCACACAGGAAACAGCCACATGAGGAATCAAATTCAGTAGAGACATTTCTGTATTCTTTAAATACCCCTGTGGAGAACAGATACTATTCTCTGTTGTTACTTCTCCTCCAGACATCCCATTTACTTGCTTCACTCTTCAGAAGCTTGCTTTCTCTCCAGTTTTCTGGGAGTTTGGGGTTTTTTGATGCACTCTCTCCTCCTGCTTATTCTACTCCTCTATGCTTGCAAGAGCATCATTCTTCGTACACATTCCCAACTGTCTGGCAGGCCTTGTTCAAATAAGGACTTAACTTCTTTCATCCTGCTCAGTAACATTAATGCTCTCTCTCTCATTTCTATGCAAACTACCAGAAAATTAAAACCAAGCAAAGAATAAATTGGGACAAAGGGTTACTGGACAGCTCTCTTTCATTAATAAGTCTTTTCATGCCCTAGGCAAGATCTGATGGTGGGGGTGGGGTTTTTTTCATGCTAATTAAGCACCAAATTAATATTTTTGTTCAGTATCAAGATTATGGTGCTATCAAACAGTAATCTCTCAACTAAATATTCTCAAGAAAATAAGTTCTAAAACTAATTTTTTTTTATCTATAATGAGTATTTTGGGGGGTGGGGGGTGTTTGAAAAGCCTGACTGAAGCAATTTCAAAGCACAGTATCTGGCACTTCATGATCACAAAATGCAGTTATCTTTACACTGAATTATGACAAGCTATGCAGTCCTTCAGTATTCACGTTCTCATGTGTTGAGTAACACAACTAGTACTACCAAAAATGTTCAGCTCAGGTAAGGCATCCTCAGTTTCATCATAGCACGGTTTGGGTTGGAAGGGACCTTAAAGATCATGTAGTTCCACTACACCAGCTTGCTCAAGGCCTCATGCAACCTGACCCTGAACACTTCCAGGAAAGGGGCATCCACAACTTCCCTGGGCAACCAGTTCCAGTATCTCTCCACCCTCACTGTAAAGAATTTCTTTCCAATATCCAGTCTAAATCTGTCCTCTTCCATCTTAAAGCCATTCCCCTTCATCCTACCACTACAAGTCCTTGCAAAAAGGCCTTCCCCAACTTTCTGGTAGGCTCCCATAATCACAGGAGACAGTAAAAATCTTTATTAGGATCTTGTGGTCAGATAACAATTACATGGCCTAGCAAAAACGACTCAAATAAATACAAGTATGGTATTGGATTTCTACTTTGTAGCCAGAAGTCCCAAAGTAACCATATGTGGCCTATTAACTTGTTTTCTTCAATCCCCACATCCATACGCTCACAGACCATGAAGGTGTAACTACATTATGCTCTCACACACGTGCAGGTGCTGAAAAACACGTCCTTCCTTGAATTCAGCAAGAGCATTCCAGTTGTGAAGCCACACAAGAAACATCCCTGTGACAGAATATGGGATGGAAGGAAAGGTTCCTCCTAGAAAAGCAGAAATTCTGCATTTCTCCACATTTGTAAAAACCTTTGATTCAGGCCTTCAAACAAAACTTCCATGGCATGCATGGAACATGGTCTCTCAGCACACAGGAACGCTTCATGACTATGGGTAATTGTAAAATGCTTTATTTCTGTTCAGAGCTTACTAAAGAAAGTTATAGAATCCTTCCAAAGCCAGTGAAAAAGGTGTACTTATTGTATATGAGGTACTGTAAACTGAAATAATAGAACTGGCACACAACAACACAATTATCACTGTGTCTTTTCATAGAACCAATAAGGTTGCAAAACACCTCAAGGATCATCAAGTCCAACCTGTCACCCAACACCTCATGACTAACTAAACCATGGCACCAAGTGCCACATCCAATCCCCTCTTGAACACCTCCAGCGACAGTGACTCTACCACCTCCCTGGGCATCACATTCCAATGGTTAACAACTCTCTCTGTGAAGAACTTTCTCCTCACCTCGAGCCTAAACCTCCCCTGGTGCAGCTTGAGACTGTGTCCTCTTGTTCTGGTGCTGGTTGCCTGGGAGAAGAGACCAAGCCCCTCCTGGCTACAACCACCCTTCAGGTAGCTGTAGAGAGCAATAAGGTCTCCCCTGAGCCTTCTCTTCTCCAGGCTAAACAATCCCAGCTCCCTCAGCCTTTGCAACTATTAAGTTCAGCTTGGCTATGCACATTCTACATAACATGATTCCTAAAAGGTGAATATATTGAACCAAGTATAAACACATCAATTGGAAAAATCAGAATAAAGATATCAAAAGCTCTCCAGAACTCTGTGTACTCTCAGATCACTGTTTGTTGTTTATGACAGATGGATTGCTGTAGGAACACTTTCATTCCATCAATCATAGCTAAAATCACTTCACTGTGCAGATGAATCTCTCAAAATCCATACCTGTTCAGACAGATAATTCACCAATTCCATCAGAGCAGTTTGGTGGGGTTTTTTTTGCTAGAAGTGCTAGTTTAGCCTAACTCAAATGACTACCCATTTCTGATATCCTAAACAAAGTAACCTGGTCTTTTTCTAATTGCCACTTAACCCCAAATAAGGAAAAAACAATAAATACAGACACCAAAAACATTACCCTATTGACACTGAGTGTCCAGGATAAGCAGCAGCCACAAGAAGAATCCCATTTGGGCACAGTGAAGCCCTGGATATCCTGCCCCTAGCTTCTCAGGTGACCCCTGATGACCCAGAGCACTTCAACATCAGCAGCTTTTTCATGACACATTGCAACTACAGCACCACACAGAAAAAGCAGTCCCCAGCTTATAGCACTTTCAGCACCTGCAGCTCTTCCCACCAATATAAAGCTATGAATCAGTATTTTGCCAAAAGCCAAGTGCACTCACTAATTTTTGAGATTTTTACTGTCATCCTCTCCCAAGACCAATTCAAAATATTTTGAAAATCAGATCTTGTAAGCAACGTTTAAGTCCTTCCCCTTGGCAGGAGGAAATAATTTTGTGCAAGCTTAAGGTAGTGCAAACCCATCTAAAAAGCACACTGATTCCTCAGGTAGTTGACTCCTCATTAACAGAAGTATTAAAGCTCAAAACTTATCTCTTCTCAAATAACTGCAACAGCTCTTGAACAAAGCAGCAGACTCTAGAACAGGATGAATATTGTCACTGTCTCCTTTTAGCAAGGAGGAGTTCATCAGTTCCAATTTCACTGGAACTACCTTCCACTGCTTCTACCCTCACAAAGTTTCCCTGTTTTGTAACACTCTGGAAAACCCAACTTCTTGCTTTGAAACAGCTTTTAAGAGCTGGCCTCTGGCCAACTTGCAACTGATACTACAGTTTAAATACCTTCCCAGCAAAGTTGCACAAACTTCAAAATACTCTGGGATCAGTCATTAAAGTGTTTTTGTTTCGGTTACGACACTAATGAAAACCAAATGTCTGAATTTATTTTAGCTAGCTTAATGGCCTAGGGACTTAGCTTAAGAGAAAGGTCTGGATCAACCCTCATTTACCCAACTGAATAGATCAGCAGTACAACATTGTGCAGAGATAGGGATAATACTTTAAAGAAGATTTAATTATAAGAGTGTTTCGGCCACAGATTTAATTAAGGAGGCCAAATTAATTGCCTCAATTGGATTGTTCTTCTCTGAAGTCTTCAATTACAGCACACCCAAATCCGTGCACTTTTAGCTGCAATTTTACAGGGTTCACTTTGCAAACTGATTTAAGACCCCAAACTAATGCTAAACTACAGGAGAACCTATTGCAAACGGCATGTTTTTTCTGTCAAAATAAGGTACTCGGGAACAGATCCTGCCTTAAGCTTAAGCCTTCCCAAAGTGTCTGCTTGTAAAAGATTTCACTGTGTTATGCAAGCACATGTCTCAGTAAATACACATGCCACATTCAGTGAACATAAGAATATTCTTGGTGGGAACAGTAGAATACTAAATGAAATGCTTCATACAAAGCTGTCTTTCAGCTAAGAGCCATGAAATTCTGCTGCTGGTTTAATCTGTACCCTCTAAAATTAAGCCAGCAAATTCTATGCTGGTTTTGTACAGGCTTAGCAATCTCAAATGAAACATCAAATGAATTGATGTTTCAGCAACATTTTAGCCTTAAATCATTTTAGAGTACTTTGCACATATTTCTCAGCAGTAAAGAGTATCAAAGTTCTGCTAAAACAAAATCAACACAGGGCTTATGCAAGTATCTGCATTGTCAATGACAACACTGTTGGCCACCATCTCTCAAGATATTTAGAGCATGCACCACCTGTTTCCAACTAGCATTCGAACTGTTCAACTGCACAATTAATGACAGCTGCTAAAAAGTCTAAAATATCAGGAGAAAGGAATAAAAAGTTTAACAGCAGCTATGTAGGGTTGAGGCAAACCAGAGGCTTTCGCTAAATATGAGTCATTTCAATACACAAAATACTCTAACAAGTATTTGCACTTCACAGCATGCTCTTCAAAACCACTGTAACTCAAAACTCAACAGTTTCTGTCCACAAGAACAGCAATATCTATGTTAAACAATGGCTCTTAGGAGAAAGGGCAAGCTACCTGCTTGGTTTGGGCTGGAAGGGACACATAAGATCATCTATTCCAACACCCACACACCTGCCATGGGCACAGACACCTTCTACTAGACCAGCTTGCTCAAGGCATCATCCAACCTGGCCCTGAACACCTCCAGGGAGGGGGCATCCACAACCTCCCTGGGCAGCAGATTCCAGTGTTTCACCGCCCTCACTGTAAAGAATTTCTTCCTAATATCCAGCCCAAATCTCCCCTCCTGCAGCTTAAAGCCATTTCCCCTTGTCCTGTCACTACAACCCCTTGTAAAAACTCCCTCCCTAGTTTTCTTTCAGGGCCCCCTCAAGTACTAGAAGGCTATTGTAAGGTCTCCCTTGACACTCTGCATCTCAGGCATTTTCTCACTGTGTATTAAGGGTTAATCTGAAAATATGTAATAGTGATTGCCCATGAATATTCAGGATCTTGATGGCTGGTAGCATCAGCTTTGGAAACAGAGCTGTTGGGTCAGGCTAAAAGGATTGATGGAAAATGAGGTAATCCATCAGATGTATATAGCACATAGGATTTTCCTCCCCTGTCACTAGCCCAAGTGGCTTTTCTGCCTATGGCACAATTTCCAAGTGTGGAAAACAGACATATGGGAAGATTAGAGAAGAAGAAAGAAAAAAAGTCACTTTTACCTAGAAATCTACCTGGAAAGTAAGCTTGAATTGCCTTAAAAGAAGAATTACCCAGGAGTATTTGGTTCCTGGCAATAACCAGTGGAGGAACAGTTTGTTATTAAGACAAGACTTAATATAATGCAATAAGCACAGACTGCAAAAGGCACTCATGCCCAGGCACTATCACTTCATACCATCCTGCTGAACTTGCACCTCTGTGGTTTATGGACTACCTCAGAGCCAGCAAGTGGAACCATAGTGTATCAGGCCTCAAAACCTGAAGCTAGACATCCCAGCAATTCCAGTGGCAACTCAGTTTCATTTAATCATAGATGTCTGATAACAGCCTCTTCAAATCCACATCTGCTTTCTTATCAAAGAACCTTTGTCAAAGGAAACTAGACTACAGAACAGCAAGGCAAGCTGTGAGCTTCCCACCTTAAGGCAAACTCATAATTGGAATTTGGCTGCAAAGAAGGACCCAACCAAACTGTTCCTCCAAACAGGTGCAGGAAGTACAGAACATGCATTTTGGGCTCTGAATGGAAAACAGAGATGTTCAAAGGTGGTGGCTGCTAAGTAGTATTTATGTTGCCTGAATCACTCAGGAGATTTTGCACTACATCTATAAAAGCAATGAAAGAGCTCTTCTGTGAAAACAGACAGTTTATAACACTGTACCTATCACTTCACAAAGACAGTCTCTGGCTATTGCTTGGTACCAAACCCACAGAACATCTTATTACTTCCATTTGGACATTCAGCTCAGATGTACAGCAATACAATTAGCACTAGGAGTGCCTTTCATGTACACAAAAGAGTCTTCAGAAGAGAAGGTTTGTGGACACGTAAGGTACAGGGCTACCACTTTTTGTGAAAATATCTTTAACAGACTCTACACAAGACAAATTTAAAACAAGGTTAACAATAGAGCTAGTAGAGGAAGTGATTGCTACACAAAGCTGTGCTACATGGGCAGAGTCTCTCCAGATAGAAATCTGCCTTTGATTGTGAAGTGGAAGGGGACAAAGACATTGTGGAGTTCCAGAATTAAGTGTCTTTCAGCACGGGCAAAAGCCACAGTTTTACCAAAACTGCTACTAATTATTTCTTCTACCCCATTAAAAGTGGTTATCTATCTTTTATGGAGCTGCTTCTCTCTTCGGTGTTTTTCTTCCTCACTCATTTTTCATTTCCCACACAAGAATGTTCACCTTTCCACTCTTTTCCACCACGCTGCCATTTGACCTCTGGCTTCTCTTTAGACTTATTTGATGGGGAAAAAAACAAAAAAAACAAACACCAATCCATGTGTCCTGTAGCATTTGTTCACCTTGTCCTTAAAAACTGCAGAGAATGAGACATGAGCTGTACTTAACCTACTTGTATCTTCAGTACGACGAAGATAAGGCTCGTTTTCTTCAGCTTTCAAATGTTTGCCCATGCCTCTTCCAGTGTGACCCAGGAAAGAAGGAAGTTAATACCTGACTTCTGTTTTTATTGTGTACTTTTTCTAGTTGTTACTTAACAGCAGTCTGGTGTGCTGTGCAGGTAGTTTGCACAGGCCTGAAAGTCAGAAGTCCATATTTATGAATCAAGACTTGAGAGGTTACCTAAACACATTCATCTTTGTGATCCTTACTGTGGAAGAAGGGAAAAGTAAATCAGTAGTTAAGAAGCAGTAAAGCAGATGGTTTAGAAGGCAGAGAACTGAACAGAAACATATTTCAAATGCTGCATTTATGTAAGTAGCCTCTCCTGGGCATTTGATCTATGTCCAGGAGTTCTACAGTTTCATTTCATTGTTATGCCAGCCAGCAGTCACCATCTCCTTCTCCCAGATAATGGGAAGTCTATTAACTTTTCTTCCTTCACCAAGATACACAAGATACAAGTTTTGCAGTGGCAATGCTGCATTCCTCAGTTTCTGGGCACTGCAATAATGCCCTTATCCTGCCTAGCTACTGAAATGCTGAAGGACAGGACTGTGGGGCACACACCCCCAGCAGGCATACAAAACCGCAGAGGAAAGCACCCTGAACAACTGAAAAGCTAGCACAAAGCAGAGACATACACATGAACACCTCTGCATTAACTCCTTCCAAAGTGATCTTAATCCATTTTCAAAGCAGGCAGTAGAATTTAGATGCACTGGCCAGAGTTAACTCCAAACGAGAACAGCACCATTTGGATGCAGAACATTCAATCCAACGTAGCTAGCGTGAACCTTCTCTACCTCATTCCTCTGTCAACAAACATTAAGAACCTAACATATCCATGGCAACTTGTGCTGTGGAAACGAGAATTCAACATAACCTTTTTTGAAAGATGGTGCCAGTTCTTTCACAAAGAATTCACTGAAGAAACTATAAATGCTGTAGGGTGACACTGCAATAACAAATGTAAATGTAAACCCCAGCGGAGGCCTAGCCTCAAACCCACACCTGCACAAAGAAGCCTGCAGGGATTTCAGTCTGATGCTACCAGTTGTAAAGGAAAGGTATTTCATTGCCCTGAAGACCCCACACACCCTCTCAGCTTTCAACACTGCGGGTGTGTAGAACCAGAATGACGTCATCCCAGCATGAAATCCATAGGATGACTGTGTTGCTATAATAAAACACAGATCAGGTCATACTGATGCAGCCCCCCCAGACTTAGAAAAGCTAGGTAGTAAACAGAACTGGAATTCAAATAAAATTTAAGCTTTGCAAGTTTTCTGTGCCTTATCAATCACAAATGGAGCCAAAAAGCTGTGCTATGCATCACCTTAAGTACTGTGTCCAGTTCTGGGCCCTTCAGTTTAAAAAGGACATCGAGACACTTGACCATGTCCAGAGAAGGGCAACAAGGCTGGGGAGAGGCCTTGAGCACAGCCCTGTGAGGAGAGGCTGAGGGAGCTGGGGTTGTTTAGCCTGGAGAAAAGAAGGCTCAGGGGAGACCTCATTGCTCTCTACAACTACCTGAAGGGAGGTTGTAGCCAGGAAGGGGTCGGTCTCTTCTCTCTAGCAACCAGCACCAGAACAAGAGGACACAGTCTCAAGCTGCACAAGGGAAGTTTAGGCTCAAGGTGAGGAGAAAGTTCACTGGGAGAGTCGTTACCCATTGGAATGTGCTGCCCAGGGAGGTGGTGGAGTCACCATCCCTGGAGGTGTTCAAGAGGGCATTGGAAGTGGCACTTGGTGCCATGGTTTAGTCACGAGGTCTGTGGTGACAGGTTGGACTTGATCTTTGAGGTCTCTTCCAAACTTGGTGATACTGTGATATTGAAGCCTTTGAGAAAAGAGCTATCTTCAATAGCAGTGGGAAAGAGGAGAAAAATATACATATATTTAAAAAAAGGCAAAAGGAAGAAAATAAGAGGCTGCATTTTCCATATACAAAGACTAGGGAAAATGTCACAGTGAATTCTAGTGTGATAGGCATTTTTAACATGCCAGAAGTTTAAACAGTTGTTCTTCAACCTGAAGGTCCCACAGCAGTTGTAGTGAAACACAACCTAAGACTCATGAATGAAAGCCCTTGGATTTCACACTCATTTTTCATGCAAAAAGAGCTACATGTCCTAGAGCTTTCAGCTCTGTAGCTACAGATAAAAAATGAATCCTTACAGCACTATATTCTGTGTGTAGGGGGAAAAAAAAAAAAAAAAGGGGCCAGGAATTAAACATGCCCTTCAGCAGATCATAATTCAACATTGCTTCTAAGATTAAGATGCTGACAGTTGTCTCCCAGGCCCAAATTCCTCCTACCAGACTCTTCTTCATGCATCTTAATTGCTAGGTTTAGGAAAAAGAGCATGCAAGATAAAGGCTTGCATCTGCTAATGACAGAATGCTTGATTTCATATCTTAATTCTCATTTGGAGTAATGAGCAAAGCAGTCTGAAATCTCAGAATCTGATCTCAAATTTACCATGGGGTTTGAAGCCTCCAGTTTCTCCTTTGTCCCCAAAGCAATTTTATATGAAGATGGGGAAGACAAAACATTTTGGATGTTTGTAGCCACTGGTACACACTTAGTGTACCCAGCGGAAAATATTTACAGTAATGAAATGGAGGTGAGCCACAAGATATATGAAAGGATTTCCCCCCAGTGCAGTATCGCTTCTCTTTGAAGAGCAGGGAGTGAAAATGAGGGAGTGCAGATGTACAATTTTGAGAGCAAGACCCATTAGCACAAATGAGAAAGTTATTAACATGGGCCCAGTGCTATTAACCATTTTGAAACCTTTTTAATTTGTATGCCCCTGCCTTCTAGAAACCCTTCCAGGATTTTCTAGTACTACAAAATAACAGTTGGAAAGGAGCTCAATAAATCAGCTAATACTGTCTCATGACTGGGGGAGAAAAGCATGGTCTAGACATAGTTAATCTGGCACTGTAAAAATGGAAACACTGCAGCCTTCCCAAACAATTTGTTCCAGTGGTTCACATTATTTTTTTTTCTAGTGTCCATTTACACCATCATTCTTGCAGTTTAAGCACATTACCAGTGGTTCTGCTGTCAGAGTAGCCAGACTGGAAAAAGCACTCTCCTTTATATCTCACCTGAAGACAGCTCTTCCTTCTCCCGTTTAAAGACCGGAAGGCTACAGGAAGTTTAAATCTTTCTGTGATTAAAAGACTTATTTTGAAGACTTTGATCTCCATCTTCCTCTACACTCTCTGAAGGTACTGTGGTTTTTTTCCTCATCTTAGAATGAAGGACTGGCACACAATTTATGGAAAATTATCCTGCTGATGTACATCTGACTTGTTTGCAACACTTCAACTGCAACATCCCTAGGTATTTTTTGCACAACTCATTCTACTCACCCACTGTCTACTTGACAAAGACCAATAAATGGGGATTCTTGAGTGTGGTCCTTATCCAAACAGGTATATTCCTCCCCCAACTGCTTCTCCACTTCTTTCAAATCATTCTGAACCCTAAGCACATTTTCCAATGCACTTGCAGCAATTCCTAGCTTGGGACCATCTGCTGCTAATCTTGCTTAGCCTTAGCGTTTCATTTAAGTTTAAATTAGTGACAGAATCCTGCAGAGACTGCTCAGTTCAGACATCCTCTGGTCTTACATCGATGCACAAAACTACTGAAGGTTCTTCATGGTAGTTAGAGAAACAGCTCCTTGCTTATCACCCAGACACAATTATTAGAATAGCTCATTAACCCAAGAACATATCTGTTCTTCCCAAACAAGACTGGAAGCCATGCCACCTGGAAGCCATGCCACCGAAGGAGATTTGACTGCTTGTGAAATTGTTTGCAGAAAAATCCACATTTCTTTAACACCCCTGTGCTTATTATTTGAAAATCTTCCCCAAAAGTTCATATTTGTTGCAATGTTTTTCAAATGGGCTCCAGTTCTCCAGGGGTTCTTCCCTATCTTCCCTTCTTAGCTACAGGTACTGGCTTGGCTTCTCTTCAGCTTACCCCACAATCACAACAAATCTCATGCAAAAAGTGACTAAACATACAGTTTCCCCAGAATCAGTAGTAGGTCAAATCCCTTTTCTTCTGATAGACTCATAGAATCAATAAGGTTGGAAAAGACCTCAAAGATCACCGAGTCCATCCTGTCACCCAAGACCTCACCAAATGCCACATCCAATCCCCTCTTGAACGCCTCCTGGGACAGTGAGTCCACCACCTCCCTGGGCAGCACATTCCAATGGCTAACAACTCTCTCTGTGAAGAACTTTCTCCTCACCTCCAGCCTAAACCTCCCCTGGTGATAGCCATAACCACCATGTACTTCTAGAATCGTTTATATACTAACTTAATTATAAGCATAAAAGGATGCCTTTAGTATCAAACATGCCTGAACAGATACAGGAAAAGCCAGCCCTGTACGAAAACCTCTCTAGAGGCTGGAACACACTAATGAAAACAGTTTGCTGCACAGTGTTAACAGCTTTGTATCCTGCATTTCTATTGCTCAACCATATTTACCTTTTCATCTTCATTCCAAAATTGTTTAACATAACTGTCTCAGTGTCAGACCTCTCACCCATGTGTGCTCTTCAGATTTATAGGAAAAAAATAAGTACTGACATGCAAATACAAAATCAGACATTTTAAATGTTTGTTGGTTGTTTTTTTTCCTGAGAAAAGGTTCACCCCAATCTTTTCCAGAGAAGTTGCAAACAATTGATTCCTTAGAATATTTCCACCACTCAGCTCTTTTATTAGCTGTCTGCACCCTAATTCAGTAACCCCTGGCAGAATCCCATGTTCAAGTTAACAGCAGTCCAGTTTAGTAAACTGTGAAAACAAAGTGTAATGCTATAGAAGGAAATGACAGAACACAGAACTGTTGAGGTTGGAAGGGACCTTTGAGATCATCACACCTACAGCTCGCCACCCCATGACTACTGCTGAACTTCTACCACTAAACCATGTCCCCAAGCACTGCTTCCACACATCTTTTAAATGCCTCCAGGGATGGTGACTCCACCACCTCCCTGGGCAGCCTGCTCCAATGCTTGAACAACCCTTTCTGTGCCTCACTATCTCCCAATATCCAACCCCAACCGCCCCGGCACAACTTTGGCCATTTTATAAATGATCTAACTGAAGACCAAACACCTCACTAGTGCCAAATGCAGTCCCTTGGCTCCTCTTCTGTTGACTTGTGCCAATTATGCCAGCATACCTCTGACCATGTGTTGAGCTCATTCAAGTTGCTAACCAGAAAATTAGTCCAAAAAGTAGTCTTCTGTTGGGTTAGCAAATTGTGTAGAAGAAATCACAGAATGGCTTGGTTTGGAAGGGACCTTAGAGATCATCTAGTTCCAATGCCCCCACCATGGGCAAGGACACCTTCCACTAGACCAGGTTGCTCAAGGCCCTGCTCAACCTGGCCTTGAACACTTCCAGGAGGCAGCAGCCACAACTTCCTTCAGCAACCATCCTCATCCTATCACTACAAGCCCTTGTAAGAAGTTCCTCCCCATCTTCCTTGTAAGCCCACTTCCAGTACTAGAAAGCCACTAAAAGGTCTCCCCAGACCCTTCTCCTCTCCTGGCTTGAGCAGCCCCAGCTCTCAGCCTGGAGTCTTACACCATGAACACATAAGCAGAAAGCAAAACCATATTACTGGGCTTGTAGTAGAGAGTTCAGCTTCATATTTCCCAACAAGTGCTGTAACCCTAATCAAGAGCATTACCCACAGTAAGAACACATTTGTTGCACGTAGCAGTCACATCTGTAACTTAAACACCTTGATACTGTTAATGATAGACTCTCAGGAAGCTAGTCTATACAAGTCTAAATTCACAGGAAGAAGGTAACTCTAAGAAAGACAAATTTAAGCAGTGGAACAAACTTGCTGCATCAGTTCATACCACCCCCACCCTTCCTTCTGAGTGTTTGTTTCGGCCCAGGTTTTATTACGCTGAATAGTAAATCACAGAGGACTACACAGAAGCAGCACACAAGAGATAACCACATCTTATTAAGAACTATCAAAACATTTACTTTGTTCAAGCTTTTCACTTACTGCATTTCTGTTTTCTACTCTGCCCCAGTCATCCTGCCCAGAGCTGTACTACAACAGGGAAAATCTGTAACACAAACATGAATAGGAGTTTCCAGTGAAGATAAACAAGATCACAGAAACACTCAGGTTGAAGACGACCCTTGGGATCACCAAGTCCAACCTTTAAACACATCCAGGGCTGGTGACTCAACCACCTCCCTGGACAGCACATTCCAAAGCCTGACCACTCTTGCTGGGAAACTTTTTTTCCCAATGTCCAGTCTAAACCTACCCAGTCACAACTTGAGGTGGTTCCCTCTTGTTCTATCCCTAATTACCTGTGAGAAAAGACCAGCACCAGCCTCTCCACAACATCCTTTGAAGTAGTTGTGGACAGCAAAGAGATCTCCCCTCAGCCTCCTCTTTCGCAAACTAAAGAGCTCCAGCTCCTTCAGTTGCCCACTGAACATTCTCTTAACATGGCTGATAAAAGAGCTGGCACTGAACTTTGAAGAGCAAAGCAGTACAACCATTTTAGGATACCATTCAGACCCACTATTACCAGTTTACTACATTTTAACTTGGAACCTCTGACAGTGACTAGTGGACCCTTCCCTGAAACTGAGAGGGCAATGCTGAGAGATGGGATAGACAAGAGGAGTTCTATTAACTACCACTTTTGAGGTCCAACAGGAGGAAGCCTCAGTATCACATAATCCCATTATTACAGCTGAAGTTTGTGGGCTCTACATATTTAGCAGCCTGAATTCTAAACACAGCAAGGAACTCTGAAACACATATTTATATCTTTGTGAGTTAGAGGAAAAGATGTGAATTGGGGGAAAAACTATAACACCCCACACATCTGGCACAAGCAGATTAGCATCTGTCCTGTCTAGAGAGTAAAAAATAAATAAAAAGTAGAAATTTCTACTTCTTAAAGCCAGTAACTTCTTTATTGTATATGTTACTTGTAAAGCCATGACAAAGAAGTTAAAAAGCTTTGCAAAGCAAACAGATTGTGAAAAGCTAGGAAAGGGACAAGTGCTCCCCTCCCAATCCACTCACCAGCACACATCAGTGATCTAAAAAAAAAAAAAAAAAAAATCTATTTGAAGTGACAATAAAAACCTTTTAAAAGAAGTGTTTTAAAAACCTCTCCATTTCCCCAGAAAGCAGAACTGTGGTTTGCAGAACTCAACCATACCCAAAGCAATAACAAACAGGCAAGTGACCCTCTTGTAGAAGGGGGCGGGGGTACAAAAATAAATAAAAGAAAAGAAAAACTGCCTGGAGTTTGTGTTGGCCAAGCAAATCAATACACTTAGTCATAACTCAACAGCATGGCTTACAAAGCGAGTAATTGTTTCCACACTAATGCCCATCTCTACCACTGTGTAGCAGAGAACGAGTTGCCAAAGTACCGAGCTTGCAGCGGATCTTAAACTGGCTTATGCTCGACGGCAGATTAAACACACAGAAACAGGTTACTGCTGCAGCAGTTAAGCAGTTACACACACACCACCAAAAAAAAAAAAAGCCAGTTGGGAGTTCAGCCAGCCATAAATCTACTTTCTTCAGCTGTCTTAATGTATAAACATTATTACACAGTGATAGAATAGAATAAACCAGGTTGGAAGAGACCTTCAAGATCATCGCGTCCAACCTACCATCCAACACCACCTAATCAACTAAACCATGCAACCAAGCACCCTATCAAGTCTTCTCCTGAACACCTCCAATGATGATGACTCCACCACCTCCCTGGACAGCCCATGCCAATGGGCAATCACTCTGTGCAGAGCTTCCTCCTAACCTCCAGCCTAAACCTCCCCTGGCACAGCTTGAGACTGTGTCCTCTTGTTCTAGTGCTGGTTGCACCAGAGAAGAGACCAACCTCTGCCTGTCTACAACCTCCCTTAAGGTAGCTGTAGAGTGCAATGAGGTCTCCCCTGAGGCGCCTCTTCTCCAGCCTAAGCAACCCCAGCTCCCTCACCCTCTCCTCACAGGGCTTGTGCTCCAAAACCCTCACCAACTTTGTTGCCCTTCTCTGCACACATTCCAGCAACTCAACATCTTTCCTAAACTGAGGGGCCCAGAACTGGACACAGGACTCAAGGTGTGGCCTAACCAGTGCTGTGCACAGGGCAGAAGGACCTCCCTGCTCCTGCTGGCCACACTGTTCCTGATGCAGGCCAGGATGCCATTGGCCTTCTTGGCTGCCTGGGCACACTGCAGGCTCATGTTCAGCCTACCATTGACCAGTACCCCCAGGTCCCTCTCTGCCTGGTTGCTCTCCAGCCACTCTGACCCCAGCCTGTAGCACTGCATGGGGTTGCTGTGGCCAATGTGCAGAACCCAGCACTTGGATGTGTTCAATCTCCTGCAGTTGGACTCTGCCCATCTGTCCAGCCTGTTGAGGTCCCTCTGCAAAGCCTCTCTGCCCTCTAGCAGATCAACTCCTGCCCCCAGCTTGGTGTCGTCCACAAATTTACTGATGATGGACTCAATGCCCTCATCCAGATCATCAATAAAGATGTTAAAGAGCATGGGGCCCAGCACTGATCCTTGGGGCACACCACTAGTGACTGTGTGCGATGCATTTACAAACACTATACTTGAAAACCCTTGATACAAATCCTGCTTTTTCATTTCATAAAGTTTCACCCAAGAAAATATTCAACGACCAAGGCACAAAACATTTCTAGGACTGTTTAGGATCTTGGACTTTACTGCCACAGAAGTGAGCTCTAAACCATATTAATGATCTTATTTTTAGTTTTAATAATGATTTGGGGGTTTAATTCCATTATGTTTTTATTAAAGCATCAGCATGACACACATTTCACATGATTTAACTTCAAAGGGTTAAGATTAAGTTACTGAATTCTTGCAATACCTGCTGTAGCTTTTTTTTTTATGGTATTAAAGAAGCTATCAACTATAAGTGAGAACATATGTTTAAGACTAGGGTAAAGTACATTCCAAGAGGCAAAAAATTCCCTTCAGCTTTATGTAGTGATTTTGAACTACATATTTTAACTTACATCTTCAAACTGTGTGGCGCAGTACTCTGTAATTTTCTAAGCCCAGAACATTGTAACTGCAGCAATCCTCAATTAATTACTTAGTTCTCAAAATCCCCATCTTCCTTCCTCCCACCCCAAGATATCTCCACATCACCCAAGTTTTTTTCCTGTGACTTCAAGAACTGCTGCCCTACCAGGGTGTTTCAGTGGTGAATATTTTTACCTCCGGAAATGAATCCTACCAGCATATAAACTACTTCTTGCAATAAGAGGGAAAAATTCCTACAAGTCTTTGAAGTTGACCTGAAATCCAGAAGCATCTTCAAGTACCCACCGTGCCCTACAACTAATAGGAAAGGGCAAAACTCAGAAGACCACAAATGAAGCCTCACAAAAACTCAAGCCAAAACAAATGCCAAAACCCTCAGCCTCAGTTCCAGCGCTATCCTGAAACACAAGTGTAATCTGAGCTGTAGCACTCCACTCACATTCCAGGTAGAATGGATTTCGTGTTTACAAAATGTGTCTTCTCAAATCTCACTCCTGGTGCTCCATCCTGTGTATTAAATATTTAACCTCAGACAAGCACTTCACAGAAGGCAGCCTGAACACCTATCAATGGCAAATGCAGCTTTCCTAAGCTAAAACACCTAAATTTCACAGGCAACTAAATAAGGCATTGGTTTAAAAAAGCCTTAAAGAGACATGCACGGAAAGAATCAAGTCAGTTATTTTACATCTAAAACATTTTTAAAGCATGCTCATTGATCAGGCAGGTACAAGTCACAGGATGATGCCGCACTCAAAACACTCAAACCTGAAACACCACTCGAAAAAATCCAACCACTCTCTTCAAATACTTGGGAAAACAACCAATGTGATACTTTCCAAAAGCAAGCCACAAACAGACTTAGCTGTGGCAACAACCCTTACTGCCTTTGAGATTTACTCCTTTGTACAGCTCCAACAGGCACCTCTTATCACATGAAAGGATGGCAATGGCAGAAAGGAATACCAGGAAGTCTAAACCAAGGCTGTTTACAATCCTTGACCAACCTTTGTTACACAAAGGCAGAAGATAAAGAATTAACACTCTAGGAGGGGGCCAGAGATTCTTGGCAATCCAGAAATAACAATAACTTCTAAACGTTATGGCTCTGCACAGGAAAGCACAACTGCTGAGGATGCACACTTCCCCCAAGAACCTAAGCGTTTTCAGATGACAGGGCAATATCTCCTGGTGAAGACAGAGCTGTCTCCTCCTCATTTTATCCGCATGCCAAGTTCACCAACAAGGAGAGGCTACACAAAACACAGTATGCATCTGCTAAGAGTTATAGCTTAATTCAGTAGTTTCTATTAATTTGTGCTACATAACACACAAGTTATGTTGTACTACAGACAGCACAAGGATGGTTTCATCATGCTGTGCTTGGCTGTTTCTACAAAAACAACAATGCTGTAGATGAACAGCAAGACCTCTCTTCAGAGACTCAAATGCAGAAAGCTATGTGTTGGCTACACCAATCCACCAGAAAGCAAGTTTTCCACCTCTCCCACAGAGGATAAAAATGTGGGAAGGACTAATAACAGAGAGGGCAGAAAGTGTTTCACTTGCAGAGTCCAAAGTGAGCACACTGTGCCCACCACTTCAGGCTCTGCACCACTGAGAACCTTCAGTGTGGCATCCTACCATTCCCCTCTTAAGGGGGGCTCCTGTCATTTTAGGCTGCATGCCTTGAGCTGGCTCCATACCACAAGTTGCCCAGGTTCCCCACCTCAACACAAATTTGTTCTCACAGGGACAGGCTCCACATAGTCTCATCTCCATGCACATAGTTTGAGCCCATGTACTACACGGTAACTAGTTCATCTGCTGCCCATCACTCCTCTCAGAGGTGTATCTACTAAATTTCTGGTGGCACTTCCCTGCCTGTATACCAACCAACAGTTCCTCACTCACTCTCTCCTCCATGCCACCCTCCCAGAGAACTCTCCTCTTTCAGAGTCTGTGCTACCCTACATCACCACTTGCAACCTTCTAGCTTCCCATGACCTTTGGCTTCACCCCACTCCACTTTCCAACACCTCTTTCCTTGTTTTTCTTTGTCCCACTCGTCTGGCCTGATTTCTTCCACCTTTAGATCTCTTCCCAATCCACCATCTGACACAGGTTCCCCTTCCCTTACAACTCTTGTAGACAGATTTATTTCTCTTAATATCACATGCTGGAGAATCTCCTGTGGAGCAATTTAAACTGCTGTTAATAAACAGAGAGTAAAGGTCAGCTTAACAAAAAAATCCACCTTTCACCTTTATAAAATTGCTTCACACACAGCTCGGGGCTTCCCAAGCAAGGAACCCTCTCCCTTATTCTAGCTCTCACCAACTCAGCTGGACTGTGCTCCTTGATGTCCAGAGTATTTCTCCAAACCTCTTGACTCGTTTGATGTAGTATTCAGATGCAATTCAAATTTTTTGGATTACTGCAAGTCTCGAAAAACCAACCAAACCAATCGGAATCCAGGAGGAAACCTCCCACAGCTGTCCTGTTAAGGTCAAAACACACAGCAGCAGCATTACTGCAGCACAGCCCGAGAAGAGATCCCCTTAAAAGCTACAGTAACAAGGGTCTCATTTCTACAGCAAAGCTGAAAAGTATTTTGCTGACAACAAAACACTGATCTGTTAACAGCAATTTGCATTCAAAGCCCGTGTCAAACAAGCAGTAGTCACAAGTTACAATCTCACTGAACGTATGATTTAGAGGCCGCAATCCACTCTTACACCAGAATTAAAGCAACCTGTTTTCTTTGGGCAGAAAAACTGATTTAATTAATGTTGTTTATATATATATATATATTATTTTTTTTAATAAGAACTTTTCACACCTTCACACAGTGTTTAATTTTTGCTGCACTTCACACCAAAGCCCAGATGACTCTGTAAAAACTGCTCACAGGAAGTCACACTAAACTCAGAAATACCATATGGTCACTGAACAAGAAAACAGCCATGGTTACCAAAACAAATTAATGCCATTGATCACTTTAAAGAGAGATAGCTGTAAGGCTTGCTAATTATCCAAGGTGCTTATTATGTATTTCAAAGTTTGACAGTAATTCTATACTTCTATCAAAGCCAATAAATCAATCATCTCTGTTAAAGGCTTGGAGGGAAAGTAAAGCTTGCTGCTCAAATCTATGGTCAACATATGAGAAACATTACTATGAAAGCCATTTGAAAAGCCTCCTCATGGGAAAGGGTAACATTATGAGTACTAAGTGTTTTCACATGTTCCTTCTACCTTTGTTCTTTTACAGTCTTATTTTTCACCTCTTCCACAGCAAGATTTTTTTTTTTTTTGGAGGCTACTAATCTGAATTCCATCTCTTTCTTCTGCAGGCCCCTTGGGACTGCTCTCCCCCATCCATGTCTTTTATTCCTGTGACAGTAATTCTCTGATCAGTCAAAAACAGCTTCACATGGCATTTTCCAACAGAGTCAGGAATCTGCAATGGTAGCAGATTTGGAAGGGAGCAAGAGAAGAAATCATCTGAAGGGAAACACCCTACTTCCTTACAGCTAACTTGTTGGAAGACTGTCTGCTGGGGGGGGAACCAGAAAAGAACATGCTCCATCCTCAAGTCATGCATTGCTGAGCAACAGAAGCCAACTAAACTGAAGCAAAGGCACTACTCTGTACACAAGAAAGCCCAGCCACCAAAACTCTCTCTCTCCATGAAGGCCAAGTCACCAATGCAGCCTTATGTATTGTATAATACAAACTGCAGACAACCTTAACTCCACTATGATGAATTCAAAAGCAGGTTAAAAGAAAATAAATAAGTAAAAACACCACCAAAAACCATACAAAAAAACCCCACAACCACCTCCTAGGCTATGCTACAAAGTCTCAAAGCCTAACTCAAATTCTAGTCTTCCACCACCACAGCATCATATCCCATTTTCCATGTTCACCTGCTTTTAGCATTGGTACACATTTAAACCTCTAATCTCAAAATAACCATGTCCTCAAGCCAGGCTATTCTATTACCACAGGACATTACTCACTTTGCTGTAAAGTGGGAAATAAATCTTTCTGCAGAATTTGGATTTTCCTTTCTATTTAATGACTCACAAAACACACTGTGCTGCAATCAGGGTGTAGTTCAGCCACTTATTCCTAAACAGAACATGAGTGTGAAAGGCTGTTGTCTTTAGACATTAAGCTTAAAGTAACAAAGCATAAGTCTCTAAAAAGCCCCTAGATGTTTGCCTCAAATTTGCACCACAGCTCACTTGTACATTCAGCAACCAGCACAGAGGCACCCCATAGTAGTTGCAGTTTCTAGAAGCTGTTGAAAAACTGAAAGAAGCACAAGTCATATTTATTTTTACATTCAAAGCTGAGTATATGCAAAATATATATAACTTGTGAATGCTATAAACATCAATAATAATGCCTATAAACATTCACAGTATGTTATAAAGTCAATAATTCAGTGATGACAAGCTTAAGCATTTGCCACAAGAGCCTATAAATGCTGATGCTTGAAGTGTTTGTATTTTCCTAGTACACATTTTCCCACTCCAAAGACTGTTGCCCCTCTCCTTGGCTGTTTCACACTGGATCTCTTCCACTTGCATCACTGCAAGCTGTTTGCTTCAGGCTGGTTTCCCTTTACCCAGTTAGGAACTACCATTTTCCTCCAGGTCCCTCTCTGTCACAACTGTTTTCTTGCACCTTTATTCCCCTGCAATTCCACCAGTCAACATTTTTAAGCATTTCAGCACACTCACAAGCCCATTGACAATTTGGATGCCTTACCCAATTGTTTGTTACTATTTTACAGGTTTGCCTAAGCCAGACATTCTATAACAAGTTACTTGCAACACTGATCAGAGTTTTTGTCCATTTCATGGAACTGTCGAGGTTGGAAGAGACGTTTGAGATGATCCAGCCCAACTGCTTGCCTAGAGCTCACAGTCCCACCACTACTGCTAAGCTATTATCATTCAACCATGTCCCTTGGCACCACAACCAGGTGTCTTTTAAATACCTCCAGAGATGGTGACTCCACTATCTCCCTGAGCAACCTGTTCCAATGCTTGATAACCCTTTCTGGGCAAAGACTTTTCCTAATAGCAAACCTGAACCTCCCTTGACACAACCTGAGGATGTTTCCTCTTGTCCTGTCACCTGTTGCATGTGAGACCAACCCCCACCTCTTTCCAACCTCCTCTGAGGTAGCTGTAGAGGGTAATGAGGTCTCCCTCATAACACTTATGATCAAGATCCACCACCAGTTTTGTTGCCCTCCTCTGGACCTGCTCCAGCACCTCAATGTCCTTGTTGTAGTGAGGGTTCCAAAACTGAATACAGCATTTAAGGTGTGGCCTTCACCAGTACCAAGTAGAGGAGGATAACACCACCCCTAGACCTGCCAGCCACACTATTCCTGATTCAAGACAGGATGTCATTGGCTTTCTAGGCCACCTGAGCACACTGCTAGCTCATAATCAGCCAGCCAAAAGCACATTTAAGTAAGTACAGCTCTTCATTCCCCTCCTGAAAAGGCCTGGCTCTCATTTGGGGCTATACAACATGAATCAGTAACCATTCAGCAAATTGTATTTTTCAGTCTTATCTTGAGGCTGAGAAAACAAAGTGTCCTATTGTCTCTCTCACAGAAGTGTTTTCAATTAACCTTCTAACATCCTCTCTTCTCCTAGGGGAAAGAGGGAAAGAAACCATCAGGTGAGCTGTCTTTGACATGGAAGCTAACCCATTCTGTAAGCAAGTTACAATGACAATTTCAATGGCTGTGGATGCCATCACTGATAACACAGTAACTGGTTGCTTGCAATGAATCAAACTGAAGGAGTTTGTGTGTGCACTGTTCATAAGATATATATATGGTTGTAGAGTACCAGGTTGGAAGAGACCTCAAAGATCATTCGGTCCAACTTTTGTTGCAAAAGCACGGTCTAGATGACCCAGCATTCTGTTCAGCCAAGTATTAAAACTGTCCAATGCTGGGGAATCCACCACTTCCCTGAGATTATTGCAATGGCAGACTGTTCTTATTGCATCTCTCTTGTAAATCTCCCCAGGAGTAACTTGTACTCACTGCCACTCATCTTTTCCACGTGATTGTTACTAAAACCGGAGTTTCTATCTTCTTTGTAGCTATGTTTTAAGTTCTAGAACACAGTGATAAGGTCTCTCTTAAGCCTTTTATCAAGGCTGAACAAGCCTAATTCTCTCAGCCTTCCCTCATACAGCAGGCTTCCCGGTGCTTTGATCATCTTTGGGGCCCTTCTCTGGAGGAGCACATAAAGAACATAACATACTCCTCTCTGGACAGAACTCTGCCTTCATGGTCTCTCCAGTATCTTCAGCTTCTGCCACCACCACTGCAAGCAACGGTGCTGCACAGGCAAACCAGGAGTAACTTCCCATGACAAAGGGTGCCATGAGTACCCTTCGGGAACCACTGCCTTGCAGACCTTACATTACCAGAGTTTATTTTCCTCCTAACAAACAAATTTGTAGCGTATATCGGAACAAAAAGACGCACACGAAGGGCTAACCGTATTTCAGGTCATAATGAATGAAAAGTTAGGTGCCTGCACATCTTTTTTTCTAAAAGAAGAAAAAAAAAAAAAGCCCACTATACACACACAAAAAGTCGACGTAAAAACGAAATTAAACCCCCCAACAATATTCATTTTTACATCACGTTTTAAAGTAAGGCTCGGAAGACACAAGGGCACAGCTGGCTGCCCAGCAGCTGCAAGGGCAACCATGACCGCCTGCACACCTCCGCCCCAACAAGAGCTCTCCCTCCGCCGCGGAGGAGGCGCCGGTCCCCGCGAACAGGGAAACAGGGGTCGCCAGGGCGCTCAGGAGCACTACCCCGGGGGGGGGATGCCCCCCCCGCTACTGCGGCCGCCGGAGCCACCATCACCTCCCCCGAGGCGCCGGCTCAACCTACTCCAAAGCGCAGGGTGGGGGAAGCCGCCCCCGTATGGAGACGGAGCGGGGAGTCCAGCAGACCGCCCGGCAGCCCTGAGAGACTTAAAGAGAGGGGAGCCGTCCCGGCGATGAGTCCGGCGGACAAGAGACAGGAGGGTTGCCGGCCGCCGGCACCGGGCTGAGGGGCCGAGCTGCCGGGTGCTCATAGGAGCCGGCTGCGGCTAAGGCGGCCGGTACCGCCCTCCCGCCGCGGGGGCCGCACACCTCAGCCGCGGCGGCACGGAGAGACCGCCCCGCAGGGCCCGCCCGCCCCCGGCGAGCTCCTCTCACCTCACGACCGGAGGCGGGCGGGGAAAGCCGCTGGCCCGCCCGGTGGCGCGTACCTGACGGCTGCGGGTAGTAGGGCCCCGGTGGCACAGCCCCAGAGGTAGCTGCCCGTTGTTGTGGCCCGGGTGGCGACAGGAAACAAGCAGCCCCCGCGGTAGCGGCGTCTCCACCGTGGCGCAGTTACCATGGGACAGACGCCCTCTCCCTCCGGAAGTTACCGCCGGGGGGCGGGGAAGGGGCGGGGAGAGGCGCCATCTTGAACGCGGCACCAAGCGCCCGGCCTGGTGTCTGTCTTCCGCCATCTTGAGCGTGGCACCGACGCAAGGCGGTAAGGGTAAAGAAATTCCTGGAGGGCATATTCGAGTCCCTGTCCTCCCCACCAGGCCCCGTCCCCGGGAATGGGAACTCTAAAGAATTACAGCGTTATACACACAGATGTAAAAAGAGATCAAAGCAGAAAGTCATACCTGCGGTTGAAACGATTCTCTTCAGTGCAATAAAATTACGGTAAGGAAGAGAAAGGTACCATAATGTAGCTAGTGGGAAAGCTGTGGTGATTTGTTGTGGTGGTGGTTGGTTGGTTTTGTTGTTTTGTTATGGAGGGATTGAAAAACAAATCAAACTTGCCTCAGCAGCCACCTTGCAATCTGAGGTCCTTTGGCATCACAGCAAGACAGGGAGCAGGACAGAAATCCCAGGAACAGCAGGCAAGAGAGGAGCACAATGAGGGGCTCAAGCTGGGCTCCTCAGCCTCACCCACAGCTCCAGCAGCCCGGCCTGTGCGGGGCACAGTACGGGCCGGAGTGGCTCTCAGATGGTTTCAGCTCCGCCTATAAACCTTCTCTGGCACATGGAGCATCCCCTGCGCGCAGTACACTTTCCAGGACAGGTTAGTGTTGTGTGTGAAATTGCACATAGGAAACAATATTCTCTGGGTGGATCAATGCAGTGCTGAAGTGCTAGGAAAAGCTTGCTACAGCACTAATTGCTAGATGTTAGGAAGAAGTTCTTCATAGAAAGAGTGATTGGCCGTTAGAATGTGCTGCCCAGGGAGGTAGTGGCATCACCATCACTGGAGGTGTTTAGGAAGAGACTGGCTGGGGTGCTTGGTGCCATGGTTTAGTTGATTAGATGGTGTTGGGTGATAGATTGGACTCGATGATCTCTGAGGTCTTTTCCAACCTGGTTAATTCCCTTTCTATTCCTATTCCCTTTCTATTCCTATTCCCATTCTATTCCTATTTCTAGTCTAGTCTAATTGTGTTGCCTTGTGCATATGTTTTAGTTTTTAATTACATGCTTGCATGCCATTTTGTCCCGAAGGACTTCTGCCTCATTTAGTGCAGAGGACTGGGCTGAAATATGGTTGTGATTTTACTTCAGAGATGTGGAAGTTTTCTAACCTTGCTTTTGTGGTTGTAATGAAAGCAGGTAATTAAAAAAACTAGAACACAACGTTATATAATCTGCAGTGATCCCTGGCACATGACAAGCAGTTAGGCTTTTATCTTAGCGCGGGGGTAACTGGCTCTCTGCAAGTCACTCAGCAGCACGTGAAACACCTCAGGTCGGCTTGTCAGTGGTTCAAGAGCTGGAGTTTGCAGCCTGAGTCAGAGACACCGATCCCCTCCCTTCCTCCTCATTCTTCCTCTGGAGTTGATTTGACATGATTTTTATTAAAGACTCCTTATAATCTTGATCTCTGACTCAGTCCTCATTCTAAACACCAGCAGTTCTTCTCCTGTACCAGCCCAAGAATCATAGACTCAATAAGGTTGGAAAAGACCTCAAAGATCACCAACTCCAACCTGTCACCCAAGACCTCATGACTACTAAACCATGGCACCAAGTGCCACATCCAGTCCCCTCTTGAACACCTCCAGAGTTTGTGTTTGGTCAGACAGGAGTAGAATCAGAGCGTGAAATGCTGTGGAGCTCGATGGGTTTAACTCTGTCACATCTGCCACTAGAGGTGCACTTCAGGAGCACAACAGTGAACGAGACAGAGAGAATATGAATTTTAGAGGAGATTTCTGGGACTCAATATGAGCAAATGGAAGAGGAAAAGCTCCAGCCCTTCTGGCTGCAGGAGGATTTTGCCACCAGGCTTGGTCAGTTAATATTATGTTCTGCCATTTAATCTCCAGTTGTGCTGATTTCTTCTATCAACTACTGAGTCACATATTATAGTTTCTGTAATTCCTATAACATCATCGTTTTCTTCACAAAAATGAACCCTAAGGACCGTTGTTTCCATGCCACAGCTCCTGTCTTTCAGTGCCATCTAGTGCTCACACGTGAAAGAGAGGTTGTAAGTGATGGAATTTCTCAGCAGATCTATTTGCCATGATTAACAGATTTTGAAAACTGATAGACTGCACTGATATTGTATCAATTTACAAATAGGGGACTGAGTGCACCCTCAGGCTCATGAAGGGCCTGGAGCATATGGCCTATGAGGAGAATCTGAGGGAGCTGGGGTTATTCAGTCTGGAGAAGAGGAAGCTGAGGGAAGACCATATCAGTCTTTACAACCTCCATTGGAGCGAGGAGAGGTCCAGCCTCTTCTTGGTGGCAAGCAGCAGGACTAAAGGAAATGGTCACCATCTGCACCAGGGGACACTTAAACAGAATATTAGTAATTATTTCTTCACTGAAAGGGTTATCAAATATTGGAAGGGTTTGCCCAAGGTGCTGGTAGAGTCATCATCCCTGGAGGTGTTCAAGTGGTGTGTGGACCTGGCACTTACGGACATGGTTTAGTGTTGACCCTTCAGTGCTGTGTTGAGGGTTGGACTGGATGATCTTCAAGGTCTCTTCCATCCAGATGTAATATATTCTGTTTCTATATATAAAATCTAGAGACATATCTATTCATTTGTTATTTTAGGGCATTACATTCTGACACAGGTCTCTCTTACATTACTTAAAATCAATAGCACTCACAAATCAAACACATATATATGTATATAAAAGTTGGTGTCTGATCCTTCTATCAGAAGTGAAATGAACAATCTGGCCACACATCCCCATCACCATTAACATGCACCTCCATCTCATCAGTCTGGGGAATAAGATCCCTAAAGTTGTTTTAACTTGTTTGTTCATGTTCAAGTATCAGTCAAAATTTCAATATACAGTAAAAAAATCCAGCTTCAATGCAGTGACTTCAGGATGCACAGAAGGACTGGTGCTTGTAATAGGAGACATAAACTAATAGTCACCCTGGAAGCTCTACTAAAGCTTTCAAATAGCTTTAGGTAAATCAGTGAAAAAAGTATTACAGAGCCAAATTGGGACCAACAGTAAATTGTTCAGGGTTGAAATCATATTTTAACATCTTTTGTGGCATCAAGAGTTAAAGCCTAATGAAATACATCCTTTCCATTCTCCTAAGCAAGATACAGCTCTTATTTACCTGGTTCTGTGTCCTGTTGTATTCCTCTACTGTGACTTTGTAGCTGGGTTCCCTGAGACCAAGGAGTGTGGCAAGTGTCCTTTTAAGGGACTCACATTCTGAAAACACCCAAAAGATGGATATTAAATGGAACATCTTCCTTCTACTGAAGAGCTTTTTACAACAGGCATTTTGCATGATGGCAGAGAATTCCATGGAGCAGTCATGCATATGAACATAAAAGCATCAGCAGAGGAGATGACATAGGGCAAAAATTCATTTATTTAAGTGAAAAATCTTCTCCTTGTTTGGGAAACCTCCTTCATAATCCAACCTTTACAACTTTTTCCAGAGGTCTGGCCAACATTTCTGGGATAGCCATAGCTCACTTGCTCCATTCCCTGTCTATAAAAATTTCTTCCAGGCTATGCTTCAATTAAACAACTTGACCTTGGTTTAATTAATGACATGACCTCAGAGCTATCTCAGCACAATTACCTCTTCCCACCTCCTTGCTCTCTGTTAGAGGTTAAGAAAGAGAAGTGACATTTTTTGAACTTTAGGCAGCTGCTGAAGAAAATGAACTCATTGCAGCTGCTTTCAGGCCCCACCTTTTCAGACACAGCACTGCCCTGCCTACAGCAAACTGACAGAGATTGCCTGGAGTAAACATCAGCCAGCACAATCCTGCTGTCAGCCTTCTGACACCGTGTTCTTACAGCACTTATCTCTGTGGTCCTTTGTGGCCTCAGTTCCTGCCTCTGGGCCAGTTTCTCCTGCTTCCCCTCGCCTTGCACCCTCTCTCCATTTGCAGCATCCCTCTTGTAATGCCAGTTCAAGCTCAGATGTTCAACTGCTTTTCATAAAACTGCAACAGGTTTAACTCAAAGCCAACTTTCATACTGCCTAGTAGTTCATACCCTGTATTGTGGGTCACACTGATTGCAACACAGTAATGAAGGCCACTGACAGCTTATCATAGGCTTTCTTTTCAGTTGCTGAAAACTTCCTAGCACTGAAGTATTTTGTCCAGTGTGAGCAAGAGGAGGACTTCCAAATGTATGAAAGCAAGGGTAGGAATCAAATAACATTTTTTGTCTAGTCCATATTAAAGCAGTTCTTTGTTTGCCTCACTGCTGTGAATCATAGAGGAACTAGGGCGTCTCAGAGTCTTGAGATTTGAGGGAGATGCTCACTGGTCCAGCTTTTGCTATCCCTCTGAACATTTGCCCAGGATGCAAATATTACAAGCTGGAGAGAAGATTTGTGTGTGGAAGGGACACAGGGCAATCCACAGAATTACTTCTTTTTTTCCAGCATGCTTAGACTTTTGGAAAAGACTGATTCAAAGTGAACTTAAAAGAAAGCTGAGTGGCAGAACCAGTAGTTCAAAGTTAGGACACATGCTTTGAAGGTTACTTCATTACATTTTTCAGCAAACCCCCTACTTGTGTTGAATGATGGAAAAGGAAAGGGTATACACTGTGATCATGTGTTATTTTCCCCTATGATTCATGTCTTCTTATCAGCTGGAGAAGGGAGACTTCGGAGCACTACCTTTGGAGCTGGTAAGGATTGCATAGCAAGGAAAGCTGCTGTCTGTAGGACCCCTTCAGTCATGGAGAGCTTGAAATAAACAGAAGACTGAGGAGAGTGAAGGTAAAAGATGAGTGAGAGTAAAAGATGGATTTATAACAAAAGCATCTGAAAGCTGATACAGGGAGTTGGGCCTCATGGTAGTCTCTGCCCTACAGCTCCCATACA
The DNA here is from genome assembly GCA_033816785.1 of Picus viridis. Taxonomy (NCBI): domain Eukaryota; kingdom Metazoa; phylum Chordata; class Aves; order Piciformes; family Picidae; genus Picus; species Picus viridis. The sequence goes on from CM066577.1 coordinate 4,733,709, forward strand.
ACTCCTGTGTGATCTTGGCAGCTCGTAGCCACATGGTGTGTGCTTGTGGGCTCTGCTTCAAAGCACCTGCCATCCTTTGGCAGAAGTACTGACCAGAGGTTTGTGTTGGTGTCTTGAGCTTGCTCATTTACTTCTGGTTAAAAGTGATGTCTCTAAAATGTAAATAGATCTGCTGGAGAGGGTCCAGAGGGCACCACAAAGATACCAGAGGGCTGGAGCACCTCTTCTACAAGGACAGGCTGAGGAAGCTAGTCATGAGGTCTGTGGTGAGAGGTTGGACTCGATGAACTTTGAGGTCTCTTCCAACCTTGGTGATACTGTGATACTGAGCTGGGTCTGGTCAGCCTGGCAAAGAAGAGGCTCCAGGGAGATCTTACAGCAGCCTTCCAGTACCTGAAGGAGGAGGGACTTTTTGTTAAGGCCTGTGGCAATAGGACAAGGGGCAATGATTTGAAACTAGAGCAGGGTAGATTTGGGTTGGACATTAGGAAGACATTCTTCACTATGAGGGTGGTGAGGCATTGGAGTAGGTTGCCCAGAGAAGCTGTGGACAAATTATCCCTGAAATGCTTCAGACCAGGCTGGATGAGGCCTTGAGCAACCTGGTCTAGCAAAGGGTGTCCTGTATCAGGGAGGGGCTGGAATTAGATGATCTTTGAAGTCCTTTAACCATTCTGTGGTTCTGTGATTCATGGGCACTGCAGATGCATACAAAAGGACCACTATCCGCATTGTAACACGCTTAACATCCCACAGCATTTCTAACTGCATACTCTTAAAGTTAATTGGCAGCTGGCAATCTGGACTCTTGTCTTTGTATTGTAGAACATGTTATTTTCAGGTGCTTATCTGACACACTCACAGTCTCCATCCTCTACTACATTTTGATGTTGCACAGCAAATAGAAGGGGACAGAATGCAGAACACACTGAAAAGAGACCACGTTCTCTTGAATAACTACTTCATGCACAAAGTCCTCTGTAAAAAGTGCTACATGGCCTTGTAATTGAAGCCTGTCATGCTGTAAAGGACAGAGGGCTGAACTGAGATTTTACACAACTATTTCTGCTTTTCCCTTAACTAATTTAGCCATCTTAAGCTGCTTTTTGATGCTTAGCTGCAAGGCAGTTACTGTTATTTATAATTAATACATCACATAGTAATGAAGAAAGAATAGTCTAAGTATCTGCCACAAAGCTATGTTTGGAGATGGGATGTTTATTTCACAAAACACTGGCAGCAAAAAGCACAGTGCACATGAAAGGGTGGAATGGCAGCAAGAAGGTTCATGTTACCTCAAGTGAAAAAAAAAGAGTCAGGCATGGGGCTGATGTTTCTTAGAACATTTACCACTATTTCACTGTCAGCATAGAGGGATAGACAGAGCAGGGCTCTGCCTTGGATATTTGTGCTTCGTGTTTTCATTAGGGGATGGGTTGATGCAATAGCTGTATCTGTCTTATTGCAAATAGTTGAGAGCAACATGGGAAAGAATTATGGAATGGAATGGAATGGAATGGAATGGAATGGAATGGAATGGAATGGAATGGAATGGAATGGAATGGAATGGAACGGAACAAACCAAGAGGAATAGCATTCAACATAATCTTTGTAAAACAAGCATTTGACAAACAAACCCAACAACAACAGACATACAAAACAAAACCAACCAAACAACAAAACCCAACCCAAACAAACAAAACAGCAACAACAACAAAACCAGCCACGACGTAAAGAAATAATTACAGGGTTCTGCGCTGAGACAAGATGGGAAACAGCTGCTTAGGTAGCAGATATGCTTACTCTTGGTGAGAACCAGCTGGAGGCCTCTGTTCTCTTTTGTACATGACAACATTTGAAAAGCATGTGGAGGAATGAGAGAAAGTCCAGAGGACAGAAAAAAGAGTAAGCAAATATCTTGGGAACTAAGATGAAGGCAGAGCGATGCAAAGGGATGGTGATGTTTAGTCTACAGATGAAAAGACCAAGGGGAGATGTGGTGCCAGTCAAACACAGGGAAAGATCATGCAAGACAAAAGGATAGTTTGTTGATAGAACAAGAGAGGAGCTGGAAATGCAGACAGCATGAGCTACATCAAATAAACTCTATTAGTGAAAGCATTCAAAAACACTACAGCCAGTTATCTGGTGGGCTGCTGCAGTAACCATTACTAGAAGTCTTGACAACCCTGTCCAGAATTACTCCATCTTTCTTAGGGAAAGAAGCCAAACAAAATAATCCATCCTTAATTAGAATCCTCCTATTCTGAGTCTTCTGCCAGTGCTCTCTGCTATACTCACCTAACTGTGAAGGCTGCACAAAATTCATAAGATACCTAACATACTGCCCTCTGGTGGTTACCTACCTGCATGATACTGGCAGCCTTCCAGTACTTGAAGAGGGCCTACAAGAAAGCTGGGGAGGGACTTACTACAAGGGCTTATAGTGATAGAACAAGAGGGAATGTATTTAAACTTGAGGAGGGTAGATTTAGACAGGATAGCAGAAAGACATTCTTTAAAGCGAGGGTGGTAAGACACTGGAAGAGGTTGCCCAGGAAGGTTGTGGATGCCCCCTATCTGGAAGTGTTTAAAACTAGGTTGAGCAACCTGGTGTAGTGGAAGATGGCAGGGAGGTCCCTTCCAGTACAAACCATTGTATGAATCTATGATTCTATGATAATCAGGTTTTTCTGTTGTGTTTGATTTGCTCTTTCACTTGCACCAAGGCTGCCTCTGGGTATCCAAACCCCAAAATAGCTCCTTTATGGGTATTGTGAAATGCACCCTTTGGAAAAGACCAATAGGCTGATGGCAAGCAGTGTAGTCTGAATTATGTAATTGTTGATAGTGTTTATATCATCTGGCCAAAAGAAAACACAAAGTTTTAAAACTCATTTCAAATCTTAGTAATAATTCCTTGAGACAAGACTAGTATTAAAAGAAAGGGGGAAATAGAAACATTCCCAACTTCTAGTGCATCACCAGCCTGCTGCCAGGGCAGTGTGTGAAGCAGAAAAGGCCTTGGTTTACTTTTCCAGCTGCAGAATGTCTCATCTGCTCCCCTCACAGCCTTTTCCCCTAGCACCCTGTGGCCATGAGAAGGCCAGATGATGGACTCAGCTTTGGCCAGCAGCAAGTCCATCTTGGGAACTGGCTGAAATGGGCTTTGTCCAACATGGGGTGCAACTTCTGGTGTCTTTGCACAGAAGCCACCCCTGCAGTCTCCCAGGTACCAAATACTTGCCACATAAATGCAGCACATGACCTCAAAAAACCCTGCATGGGTGTTAACAGCATCACACCACTCTCTTCCTAAAGAGCAAATGCCTTGAAAAGGCTGCCAGTCCCTGTGTCACAGCCCAAGAGACTGTCAGTTTGTAAGCACTCCTGCTCCTTGGCATTGGCACCTTTATGGCACAGCAGCTGCTTACTTGATCACAGACCATGAATAGGCTCCTTGATACCACCATGTAATTACACCAATGCTCTTCTGAGTGTCACCTGATGTGAAAGATGTCACTTGTTGCACCTCTCCCCATTCTGAAGCTGCAATGTCACTCCTGAGTGCCTGCTCTTTGTGTTACACAGACATCTAGAGGGGCTGCTGCCTGTGCTGGCTCCATGCTGTTCAACGGAAACCACAGACCTGCAGGAACATAGAAGCTCTGCTGACCCTTAGTGGCCAAAAATCCTTTATGGTACTGTGGGAGTGTTTTTATAAATTCAGCAGTGCTCTTGTTCTGGTGCAAGAGGAGGAAGGAGGGTACTGACTGACTTGCTGAGGGCAAAAACTGGGAGAAGAGACTGACCCCCCACCTCATTCCAACAACCTTTCAGGGAGTTGTAGAGAGCAATGAGGTCTCCCCTCAGCCTCCTCTTTCCCAGACAAAACAACCTGAGTTGCCTCAGCCCCTCCTCACCAGACCTGTTCTCCAGACCCTTCACCAGCTTTGTTGCCCTTCTCTAGAGATGCTCCAGCACCTCGATGTCTTTCTTGTACTGAAAGACCCCAAACTGACCCCAGTATTCAAGGTGCAGCCTCACCACATTGACTTTACTGAAATCACTACATGTATAAATTAATCTTTTCTGCAGGGTTTTTTTTCAGTGTACCTTGCTGAGGGAAAATTATTTACTTCAGAAGGAAAAAGATATCAGTCTGCTAGAGACAATTTTTGTCTTCTAGAAACTGCACTAGAGCTTGGGAGGCTAAAAGGCCTTAGTGTGTATTGGCCAACTGCCTCTGAAAATGGAAAACATGTTTCCTACAAATCCACTTGCCACCTGAAGTGGCCAGCAATCTGCAGTTCCCAAACAGCCCCTTCACATAGTATACAGAACAGCCTACAACATCCCAGACCTTTGCAAACACTAGGATTTTGTATAAGCTTACAAAATGAGACTTCTTCCCCCACCCCACCCCCAAAAAGGAACTAGAAGCTTGGAAATTGCATCTCCTCCCTTCCTGCCCTATGACTCAAAAGTGCTTCACTGTAGCTACCACTTCCACATCACCCAATCCATGTATTTTGCTCCTGGAAATCCTCCTTCAGCCCCTCAGAGGATTCAAGTATTCTCTGTAATTATTAGTGTTGTATGAAATTGGAGAAAGTAACAGACCCTTCTTCTGGCTGCTAACCTTAACCTTTGAAATGATGAAACAAGACCTGGTACATTAAGATTGTTTATTTTAAATGGTATTCCAAAACCCGTGGCTATATACAAATTGTCAAACTATGAAGCTTAAGATTGCATGGTGACAGTCCTCACAAAACAAGACTGCTCAGTCAGAGCTGAGGCCATTGATATTTGATGACTCCAAGTACAGGATGGCTTCAGGAAGTTGCAGTCCATGAAGGCACCGAAGGAGTTAGGCCTTCCTATGGAAAGAGCTAACCAAGGGCTGCCTCAGTTACCATGTGACATTTCTGCTGTTGCAGGGGCTTCTCCATGCCTGCCATACTCCCTCAACTAGGCCAGTTAGGGGACAAAACCAAATTAAAACAGAAATTAGAAAGCAGCCTATGCTTTTATGATAATTTGGCAGTGATCTTTAGAGAGGGGTTATTATTTCAGGGATCATGTATAGGCATGGACAAGACTGATGTTAATGTTGAAACTTAGTTTAGATACTAGACACGTGGATGGGATGAAATGTGTCATCCCTCAGCCAGTACACAGCAGCTTTTCATTTCTTTGCATTGACAGCACAGGCAGATTAACTGCTGCCTCCTCTCACCTTCCCCCAATACTGAAGGCAGAGATATGCTTCATGAGTTTGTTTTATACACAGACAGTTGAAGATACATTTTAGTAATGCTTCCCGTAGAAATCTTAGCAATAGCACAGTACTGAAATCAGTGCAACAAAATCAAAAGGACAGGAAGGAATATTTACAACCATATTGTATCGTACTGAAATTGCAAGGTCAGAAACTTCTAAAGTGCAAAGCTGGCTATATTCTACACAGACACAGGGATCCGTTCTCTTGCTCATGGTATGAGCCACTACTACTACTACATATCCATGCTGAACACTGAAGTGACCAAAGATCATCCTGAGGCTGACAGGCACAACTCCTCTCCTGAACGCAGCGAGAGGTGCACATCAGCACCCAAGGGCCACATTTAGTCCCTCAGTTGTAGGAGTGTCACATGCTGGATGGAGATTAACTACTGTAAACCCAGGAACAAGAAACATGGAGGAAGGTGTATTTAAATACATGGAGGAAGGGATTTAAATAGAGATCTTCCAAAGAGCTTTATGGTTTGGTTTATAGTAGGTTATAGACAATCACTACAGTTTTAAAAGCACAAAACAGAGGGCCCAGCACTCTGTAGTTTATTTCGCTGCAGTTCTGTCCTAGTTCAGACTGGGCACAAGTTTTGAAAGACTATTTACACCTAAAAGATTTGCAGGTTAGCCATGAGAGCCTCTAAAACCAGGAGAGGCCAGAAAGAAGGCTCTTGCAGCATAAGAGTGTTGCCAAGTCACCATTCAAAAGACTTCATCCTGAAAAGCTTCTACAGGAAATCGCAACACAAGGAACGCGGCTGCTAGGTTCAACTGAAACCCAGCTTAACTGAAACTCCCAGGGAATCCACCCATATTCTTAAGCATATTGGACACTTAACCTACACATTATTTACAGTAAGTCTAGCTACTACCCAACAAAACCAGAAGAGAAAGCTGCTCATGGACTCATGGCCGCTCTCTACACGTCGCAAACTAAACACTCTCTAGGTCCTTATTTTGGAGTAAAGCTACCCAATGTTTGCCACAGGATTTTAACCACACATAAACAAAGTTTGTCTTGAAAAGCAACACATGTTAAGTGAGTTGGTTTGTTCCATTAGTCTATTTTTAAACTACTACATCACATTTACCGCAATAGTCATGGCCTAAGAGGTTACGCAGCTAGGCTTAAGTAATGCCTTAATCTGACACGATCCACTTGGTTATGCCCCAAACTATTTACAGTCGACTTGATTCAAACAAACCACCACCAACAAAAAAAAATTGCACATCTGGCAAGTTACCTTTCCTAAGAAGCTGTTTGGGAATGATTTAACCATCACCTGTTAGTTTTATTGTGTGATAACCATACGCTGAAATACATGCATGGGGGAAAAAAAGCATTAGAAATGAGTGCCAGGACCTATACATGCATTCACAAACAGGGGGAGTCTGTGCCTAAGTGTGGAGGATGTGGAAGGGAAAATGAAGGGAGGAGGGAAAAGAATCCGGGCTGCATAGAAGGAAACGGACAAGGAACTGCTTGAAAGAGTCCAGCCCAAAGCCACAAAGATGAATAAGGGAGTGGAACATCTCCCTTATGAGGAAGGACTGAGGGAGCTGGGGCTCTTTAGCTTGGAGAAGAGACTGAGGGGTGACTTCATAATGTTTATAAAGATGTGAGGGATGAGTGTTGGGAGGACAGAGCCAGGCTTTGCTCAGTGATGTGCAATGATAGGACAAGGGCAATGGGTGCAAACTGGAGCATAGGAGGTTCCATGTGAATATAAGGAAAATCATTTTCAGTGTGAGGGTGAGAACACTGGAACAGGCTGCCCAGAGAGATTGTGGAGTCTCCTTCTCCAGAGATATTCAAAACCCATCTGGATGCATTCCTGTGTGACCTAGATGATCCTGCTCTGGCAGGGGGTTGGACTCAATGAGGTCCTTTCCAACCCCTGATGTTCTGTGATTATGTGTTAAAATGAATTGGGCTGAGACAAACACACACAGCTACCTCAAAACCAATGAGTAACTAAAAAGTCATGATTATGAAACTCAGTTAACTGCATCTTGATCCCTAAAGGGGGCAGGCTAAGCAAATGGAGATGACTACAGCTGCAGTAGTTTTTGGAATTTAAACCTGTGTAAGCAAAGTAGCTCCCTACTCTGTTCTGGCATAAACCTAAGCTGGTCTTTTAGCAGTACAAGAAGTCTAAAGAGCCAGCTGATCAAGTTATGAACAGATCTGAGTAACTCTTCATAAAACATATCCCAGGCCCCTGTGCAGTAGCAGAAGAAACAGACCAATTTTAGATAGAAATTCTTGATGCTCATTGTCCTCTATCTCCTAAGCTCTTGCAGAACAGAAACTTCTTTCAAAGCAATTTAATTGGTTTTACACTTATTTTTGTGTGTGCAGAACTGGCTGAAAGAAAATATGGAAGCAAGGAGTTCTGCATTTCATTCACCCCTGACAGCCAGCATTAAGAGCCTCTTTGCCTTCTGCAGCAACAGCTTCTGCACTTTGGTCCAGTGTCTCAGGGTAAGTCTTGAGCTTCCTATTAACCTCCTCAACAGCTTCTATTCCACAGGCCTTCAGGGAGCTTCACACCTGCCCTCTCAGGTAAGTTACTCCAAGTCCCATGAAAGATTTCTAACAGAAGCACTAAATTACACCACAGTGGAAGATGAACCTATTCAAACAGTACAAAGGGAGGAATGTGTTTACAGCTTAGGTCACGTTAAGTGCATAAGCCACCAGGTTTTGTTGAAACAGGATTATTTTCAGGCTGTTTCTTTCTCAGGTAAAAGGAAGTGAAGCAACTGGTACCCAGAGACTGCAAGGCCCTCACTTCAACATGTGCATCCGATCGGAAGGATGTTTTTGCTGACAGGGGTGTTTCGCAGTGCTCAGCACTAAAGAATGTTATCACATTTTCCACAGGAGGCAGAAATGGAAGAAGCAAGTTCTACAGAATGCTTTCCTCAGTCTTGACTGGGCTTGGCTTTTGGCAAGTTCTCTTCATTAGGAGCTGGTTTCAGTGCAATACTGCAAAAGCTGAGTAATAGTAGTGTTTACATATGGCAGAAAGGAAACCTAGAGTTATGTTTCCCAGTTATACCTTCAGCTCACCTTTTGTCCCTGTTCACAGCTTCTTATAGGCACAACCTCGGTGGAAAGACAGCATCTTGGCTACAATTCCATTACCTTATGCATCACAATTTCATGAATTCTAGTGCCAGGAGGTTTCAACTCTCTGCACCTTTAAAACTTAGGAAATATTCCAAGCTTGAAAAACTCCAAATGAATGACACTGTGGTGCATTATTCCTAAACTTTCCTATTACTTGCTGCATCCTCTTCACATGCACTTTGATATGAAAGGATTTTAACTGAAGGACAGGCAAACTAAAGCACCTAACTACCAATTCTAATCCAAGAACCCTTGTCAATAGAGAAGCTAATATTTTCAGAATATAAATTGTGCTCTAGTTATGCAGAACTGAAGGTTTTCCATGTTCTGTGAAATACCACAGGGGTGTTACAAACAAAACCCAGACTGGTTGTTTTGTTTTTTGCTCACTACAATTAAGTGAGCAGAACATGACAGGGTGTTAAGCCTCAGTGACAAAACCTGAATAAATACAACTGTTCATGCAAACTTCTGCTTGCAGAATTTGCCATTACACAGCATATAATTTAATAGAAAAATCCTCAAGCATCACAGTCATGATGCTTCCTTTGCTCTTTGTGGGTAGAAACTAAATCCACACAAAAAGCAACTCTCTAGAGGCACAAGAGGAACATTTAAGCCCACTCATTCTATGATATCCCACTAACCCCCCCCAAAATACCTCAGATATAAATAAACTCCTAGAAATCCAGCACATTCTCAAGCAAGATAGATGCAGACTAACCAAATTAAATTAGTCCTCTAAATTGAAAAAAGAAGAGTTAGAAAAAGTGAGATCAGAACTAAAGCCCCAAAGTCCACTTAATACAGTTTCAAAGTGAATTCAAAGCACTTATGGCACTTAGGAAATCTGGCATCCACTGTCTTTTTGAGGCTTTATATCTGGTTCCTTCAGAGGTTTTACTTCTTCATCTGTTTTTGGTTTAGCCTGCAAACATAAAGAAAAGAATAAATACCACAAGCACAAACTGCTGTATCTGCACACTATTTACCCACAGCTAACTTTACATATTCTAGTCTCACAGCCCCCTCTCTTTCCAAGGCTGAAGACTCTGAGCAAGCCTCAGGCAAGTGGGAAAAGCCAAGTATTCTCTATTTCAGCATCCTTAAATGGATCCCTTTCTACAAGTATTTTTTGTTTTTACAGCATTCACTCCTGTAACATTTCAGCAGCTTATACACACTGAAGAATTGCCTTCTGTTCAGGGCTTAAGAACAAATGACTCTTAATTTGCAGATGCTGACAGTGTGGCAGAGAGGTGACCTGACTTGCCCTCTGTCACAGCTAAAATGTGAGCTCAAGTAGTAGTCTTGTGTCTGCACTGAGCTGGGGAACATGACAGAAGAGCAAATTAGCAACTCTGTATTCTAGGCAGAATAAAGCTAATGAGAAAGTAGAGTACAGAAGATTATCTTACAGTGTCATCCTTTGGCCTCTTGGTGAGATCAAATGCTGCAAGTGTTTCAGGAGTCCAGTGTGCGTTCAAGGCAGGGAATTCAAAAGGAACAGGCTCTACTAAGCCATAGTTTGCTTTCAGTTCCAGCTGGGGAGCCTCTGCTGGCACCTTCTGAAAATAGCTGTAAGAGAAAAGAGCAATGTGTTTGAAACACAATGCACTCTCTCTGCAAGTCTGGCTTGCAATTCTAAAGAGAAACTGTCTGGGTTTTCACATTGGCAATCATTGCTGCTCTCTTTCTTGTCATTAAGGCGCCATCCAGCATGCATTCTCTCAGCAACATTCACAAGAACAAAAGCAATTCCTTCTTGGTATTGTTCATCCCCTAATTACTAGGTGGGTTTTTTTCCTACTTGATAACCATTATTCCCAGTGCTTCAACGAGAAGAGCATTTTTTTTGGTCCAAAAAGACCTTCAAAATCCAAATGGAGACTTAAAATACTTCCCAAGAAAGGCAAAGAGGACAATTCTTTTCCTAAATCAATCTTTACGTGCCACGGGGCCTAATAGCAATGACACTGCACCATCCACAAAGACTTGCTACAACACAAAGGCTGAATGGGGGGTATTAATCTACTCTCAGCAAACCAGTAAGAGCTGAAAACTGACAAAAACTGACACATGCTACCTTATTTCCTGTGCTGCAGCAGGGCTTTGTGGCAGGCACATCTCCCAAACCAGTCACTGGTTATCTGGTTTCTCTTTCAAAGTTTGATTCTAGAGGGACATGGATTTGTTGAAATCTCCTGTATGCTGCTGTTGTAAACCATAACAATGGTGATTGGAGCCAAAGCAGAGTAGAGAAGTTGTTTTCCTGTTTGCAGTTCAGCTTGATGTACTTGACAATTCTGAATCAATTCCCCTGTCTACGCAGGACTTTAAATATTGTATAAAGGGAAATAACAAATCTATTATGGTTTACTATGGTTTAAGAGGAGGGGAGGGAGAAAGAATTGAGCAAAAGAATTCTAAAGCCAAACTAATCTTGCTATTTTAAACTGTTCCAAACTCTTTTGGAAGGGTCATTTACTAACAGAAAGCCTTACTTGTAACAGTAATTATACTGGTAAGGCTCCTAGCACCCTAAGCATATTCTTCACTGAAGGCATGATTGTGTTTCAACTTCCTTGCTAGCAAAGCACAATCAGCTACCAGTCTTCTCCATCTCCTCTCTGTCCTCTTTTGCCTACCAGGTACCAGCAGCTGGGAAGGCCTCAGAGCTACACAGCAACCTCTGCAGGAAAAGAAATCAAGCGGCTGAAGAATGAAGGAAGAACACTGCTTAACCTTCTCCAGCGTGCCAGTCCAACCTGCTCTGCTAACTGGCACAGAACAGAGTGTGATAGCACAGACCCAGAGCAAATCTGCTGGAAGAAAATGAGGGAATTGCAAATTTCTCTTGAAGTTACAGCCATGCCCTACAGGACTGTAAGAACTGGAGAGTAACATCTACCATCCCTCTTGAAATAAAGGCAGTAACAGTTCATGCAGAGTACTGAAATCAATCGCACATTACTTACATGAATCCATTCTCTCTCTGGCATTTTTCTAGTGTGTTCTTAATCAAACTTCCCAACTTCCTAAAGAAGAGATGTCCAGAAGGTTTGGCAGTGGTCCCAGGCCCTTTAGTTTCTCCATATTCTTTGCACAGTGCTTCAGCCTTGGCAAAAACTTTACAAGACAGAAAAGTAATAAAAATTATTTACATGACTCTGCTTAATTATGGTTCTGATCTACAGTGCTTCAGTTTTAGGAGATACCAGAATCTGTTTGGGCTTCTTCCTTCTTTGAAACAAAAATATACTTGTTCCAAGGCAGTACTTCCAGTCAAGATTTACTGCACTGAAAAAGTGACTAGGAACAGGAGGGGGAAAAAAAAATAGAGAGCTTTTTAGGTAGGAAGATGCAGGATAACATTTGCATGCATGGGCCAAACTGTGCCACATAGTAGGAAAAAAGAGAGGGTATGAAGTTGATGCCCAAAAATTGACAACAGGGTTGATGCCCAAAAATAAACACAGGGTTGATGCCCAAAAACAAACACTTAAAATGGACTGGGAAAAGGAGCACTGTGAACAGCAGGCAGCATTTGTTTTACTGCAAGTTAATTCAACACAGTTTGTTCTTAATAAATCTTTTTATTTACTTTTGAAATTAAGAGTTCCTGAGCTGATTATTTGAGCATTTTTTACACAGTAGTTACACAGTTACACAGCACAGGCCATTGGGGTAGCAATGACTTTGAGAAGGATGGGCAGGAGACCCTGAACTACTGCAAAGTTTCTTTAATCTACCTTTCAAATGAATGAAAAGGAGCTGAGTTTCTGAGAGCTGTTTAAAAATAAATGCATGTGGTCTAGATTTACTATTTAATGTGAAACAGAGCAACCTCCAAAGCAGAAAAGGCTGCAGTAACTTAACAGGCAGACCAGAAAGTGTGATGACCAGGCAATTGATTTTTACACTGTATTGCAGCCAGTTCAAAGCCAGTCTTAAACAGGCTGAGCATGAAATTTTCTGCACTACTGTCATGAAAGACCCTCTTTGTTAAGACAAAAAAAGAATACACTGTTTGTATTCAAAAGTGTGCTAGATTTTCATCAGGTGACAGATAACATCTTAAGTATAAGGGAGGCCAAATAAATAGGAGACAGTAAAACAGAGCAGGCATGGCATGAGCAGACCCTGTTAGCCAGTCTCAATCACACTTACATTTTTCTGATTCCTGCAGAGATCTGATTGCTTCCCCACATTTATCACTTGCCAGTAAAGTCTGACCATGGTAACAGTATGCCTGATGGGAGAGGACAAAATCATTACCAAAACCATTGGGCACTTTCTGCACCTTACATCAGAGTTGATTTCTCTGAAGTTGCCCTTCCTGGTGCTGGTGGACGAGAAGCTCAACATGAGCTCTCAATGTGCACTTGCAGCCCGGAAAGCCAATCAGATCCTGGGCTGCATCAGAAGTGTGACCAGCAGGTCAAGGGAGGTGCTTCTTCCCCTCTACTCAGCTCTGGTGAGACCCCACCTGGAGTACTGCGTCCAGTTCTGGAGCCCCTATTACAGGAGGGATGTGGACGTGCTGGAGCGTGTCCAGAGAAGGGCCACGAGGATGATCAGAGGGCTGGAGCACCTCTCCTATGAGGACAGACTGAAGGAGTTGGGGCTGTTCAGTCTGGAGAAGAGAAGGCTCTGAGGTGACCTCATTGTGGCCTTCCAGTATCTAAAGGGGGCCTACAGGAAGGCTGGGGAGGGACTTCTCAGGATCTCAGGTAGTGATAGGACTAGGGGGAACGGAATGAAGCTGGAAATAGGGAGATTCAGGCTGGATGTGAGGAAGAAGTTCTTCACCATGAGAGTGGTGAAGCCCTGGAATGGGTTGTCCGGGGAGGTGGTTGAGGCCCTGGCCCGGGAGGTGTCTAAGACCAGGCTGGATGAGGCTCTGGCCAGCCTGATCTAGTGCGGGGTGTCCCTGCCCATGGCAGGGGTTGGAACTAGATGATCCTTGTGGTCCCTTCCAACCCTGACTGATTCTATGATTCCCTGCAGATGCTGACAACTTGGGAATGCAGGTCAAAGCAGCATTGTTGAACAGTGCAGTTCAACATCAGCACCTCAAGGCAGATATGAAGCAAGCTGTCTCAAGTCTAGCCAAGGGTAACTTTGAGCTTCATGAAGACAGTTTTACCAAAAGCACTAGAACACAGTCTAGTTCAAACTTCTCTCTCTCACTGTATCAAATGTGCACCACTAAGTTCCATCAGAGGAGGAGGATGAACTCCAGTCAAATTTACAAAGCAAAGACTGAAAACTAGAACTACCTGAACACTCAAAAACTCAATCTGCAACAAACATTACTGAATACAGATGTCTTCTACTGCCTGTTTTGCTATAGTCCAAATAGCTTTTCCACCCCAAATAGTCCCATTGCTGCACACTTATGCTTTAGGACAGTATTCTAGTGAGAACTGAATTGCCTCATTTTTTATTATCAGTTGCTGAGCTTAAATACTAAATACCACAAGCGGAGGAACAATCCCATAAACCAACGTCTACCTTGCATACCTTCCTTTGATGTTTGTTCTCACAGTATAGCAAGTGTTACCCAAGTCTACCATTGCCCTTATTACAGTTACACAAATTAAACAATTCAAAAACAAAACCACTCCCAAACAAACAAGAAAAAAAAGGGCACAGCTCTGACTCTCCCTCACCTCTCAAACTTGTTAATAAAGGAAGTGGCTTTTAGACACAGCTTTAATGTAAGAGAAAGATAACTGTGTTAAATGCTTGGTTTGGGCCTTTTTTACAGCATGAAAGAGCCAGAAGACAAGCTGGCAAGCTACAAGAAAAACAAAGACCACCACCAATTTGAGCAGCTGATGATCCCAAGAGATCCATTGCACTTGCTAAGAGATCAGTCATGCAAAAAAGGACGGCACTTGGAATAGTATCCAACATTACTAGATGCAGTTTCCTTCAGGGCCTTCAGAAAGGTGATCAGCTGTGGACTGTGTCAGATTGTGATGCAGATAATGGAAGCTAAGTATTATGCTCACCTTGAATTCCTGCACTTAACAATATGTGATCACAATTCAGTAATTCCACACTGAATTCCTGAAGCATCACAGAATTGTTAGGGTTGGAAGGGACCTCAGGGATCATCTACTTCCAACCCCCCTGCCATGGGCAGGGAACCCTCACACTAGATCAGGTGGCTCACAGCCACATCCAGCCTGGCCTTAAAAACCTCCAGGGATGAGGCTTCTACCACCTCCCTGGGCAACCTGTGCCAGTGTCTCAAGTAATTTCACTTGGCTCAAGAAAAACACTTCCAATGCCACTGATGCACAGTTACCCTTCCCAGCATGGAAAGTAAAGGCAGTACTTGGTCCTCCTTCCCTAACCAGCCCTTAAACACCATTAAAAAATGTCAAAGCATTAAAAACATGAAAAAGCTGCTGTCAGCTGCAGTACTTACATAAGCCATATAGAAACAGGTCTTCAAGTTTAAGTACTTCCTCCATTTACCTGCATAGGTTGGATCCAAACTGGATAATGTTTGATCTATGAACATGTAAGTAAAGTTATTCTTTAAGACATTTCCACTAAAAAAAACCCACTCACTCCCACACTCAAAGACCAGAATTCTTACACTTAGCAACAGATATTAAGCATAAAAATCACCAGAAAAGAAGTGATAAACTACTCCTGAGAAGGCACAGAGAAACTGTGAGGAAAAAAAAACACACCAAAAAAATCCAGTGTACTGAGCAGTTGTCCCTAGAACATCTGAAACTGCTGTTCACTAAGTTTGGAAGGCTAATGCTTTTAAGTATTTTTAGGCAGCATTTCAAAGCTCATTCCTAATTTGTAATCATGAAGTCCTTTTCAGCAGGACCAGGGATGTGATTGTCCCCCTGTACTCAGCACTGGTAAGGCCACACCCTGAGCACTGGGTTCAGTTTTGGATCCCTCACTACAAGAAAGACATTGAGATGCTGGAGTGTGTCCAGAGGAAGGACAACAAAGCTGGTGAAGGGTCTGGAGAACTGTGAGAGACTAAATCTTGTCTCTCTTGATGTGACTCACAAAGATAAAGTCACCTTTGCTGCTTGCCCAGATAATACCTGATGCGTATGGGGCAGACACCACTGGATAACAACTCTCTGGAAGGTGCATAGATAAAGATTGCTCACCAGGCTGCAGCTGCCCTGGAAATAATGGGCAGAGGCCACTGCTATCCATACTCTCTGGAATGTACATACCTAAAAAACTGTATAAAAGATCCAAGCAACTACTGGCTCAGTAGAAGGAAAAGAGAGAACAAGAGGACACAGTCTCAAGCTGTGCCAGGGGAAGTTTAGGCTCAAGGTGAGGAGAAAGTTCTTCCCAGAGAGAGTTGTTAGCTGTTGGAATGTGCTGCCCAGGGAGGTGGTGGAGTCACCCTCCCTGGAGGTGTTCAAGAGGGGATTGGAGGTGGCACTTAGTGCCATGGTTTAGTAGCCATGAAGTGTTGGGTGACAGGTTGGACTTGATGATCTTTGAGATCTCTTCCAACCTTGGTGATTCTGTGATCTGCATCATAATCTTCTGCTCAAAGGCAGCTAAACCACACTCCCATCTACATCAAGCCATTTGTTTGCTAATACATATTCTCGAGACGTTACTCTGCCTTGTCTCCCCTCGCTAACATTTCCCACTACTAGCTCCAGAAAAGAAATTCCCACAAGATAAAACAGGCCTTACCACAATATATCTGTTACACTGATAACTGAAGCCTTAAATACACTACATGGAAGCTAAACTCACAAAGTATATCCACGGACAGACAGTGGTGATATCACAGCTGACGGGCAGGTGAAGCGCGTCTGCTGGCAAGGAAGCACAAACCAGGTCACTGAGGATACAAACCAAGTCACTTACCAGCTTTTAGGTAGAAGTTGGCTGTTTCATAAGCAAGAGCAGCTATTAGCCCTGGATTGTGTTTCAGCTCAATAGCCCGAGCAATTGTCACTGAAAAAACCCAAATCCCACATCACAGTATTAAAGTTTAATGGAAATGTCAGATCCAATCAGCAGAGGCATTGCAGTGTTTCAAACCCCCCACCCTGTGAGCAGAGCACAAGTATTGTGCAGTATAAGCAAACTGCAGAATAAAGATGGATTGTTTCTTGGATAGGATGATTCCAAATTAATAGAAAAGCTGAAGGAAGCTTAGTCTGAACTCTGGGTAGTAAACAGAAGCTGCAAATATTTTGAAGTAAAGGAACTTGATGCACCCTGGGCTGCATCAAAAGAAGTGTGGCCAGCAGGTTGAGGGAGGTGATTCTGCCACTCTGCTCTGGTGAGACTTCACCTGGAGTACTGTGCCCAGCTCTGAGGTCCTCAACACAAGAAGGACACTGACCTGCTGGAGCATGTCCAGGGGAAGGCCACAAAGATGCTCAGAGGGCTGGAGCACCTCTCCCGTGAGGACAGGATGAAGGAGTTTGAGTTGTTCAGCCTGGAGAAGAGAACGCTCCAAGGAGACCTTATAGCTGCATTTCAGTATCTGAAGGAGACCGACAGGAAGGCTGGGGAGGGACTGTTCAGAAGGGCTTGTAGTGATAGGCTGAGGGGTAATGGTTAGATTTAGGTTGGACATAAGGAGGAAGTCCTTTACAATGAGAGTGGTGAAATACTGGAACAGGTTGCCCAGGGATGTGGTCGAGGCCCCATCACTGGACACATTCAAGGTCAGAGTTGATGAGGCCCTGAGCAACCTGAGGTAGTTGGGGATGTCCCTGCTGACTGCAGGGGGCTTGGGCAAGATGACCTTTGAGAGTCCCTTCCAACTCCATACATTCTGTGGTTCTGTAAACTGGGAATTTTCGCTAGGTCAGCAAAGACTCCATGAGAGATGACAAAATAAGAGGGGAGCAATGTCACGTACGAGTTTGTCCAAAGTGGCTCCATTTGTAGTATCAGACTAATTTTTGGCATTTTCCTCCTATAATTGTAACTTTCTTGAAAAGCAACCTGCCCCACTGAACCACAGTAATCCAGGAAAAATAATGGCATTGCTCCCAAGCAGACTTCATAAGACAAAGTACCCCACAGAGACTGGTATTTTCCACCCCCAACAAAAATGTACTTGAAGATACCTTCTTGAGCTTCAGCTTGGCACTGTATGATGTAAGAGTCTATAAGTCGAGCTTCTAAATCTCTTCCCTTTTCTACTGGTGTAATCAGTTTTGGAATGTGACTTTCCTATGTACAAAGCAAGTCTCAGAGTTAGTTTAGGCTTAATACCACTGCTGCCACTGAAATGCAAGACCCTTATTCCTAACTGGATGGGACACAAAGTGAAGGTCCCAAGATGGCTGACTGCACTGTGGCACATGCCACTGGCCAGGCAGATTACTCTTCCACTGCCACTGGGAAATAGCAGCAGGGATTGAGTGGCAGCAAAACATCTTGATACCCTTCTTTGTCCTGTTTCATTCAGACAGTCTGAAGTATTTGTTTGTTCTGTAACCTCATCAGAAAAGCAAGGGCTTTACTAAGACAAAAAGTCGAGCACGTGGAGACAAGAACAGACAGCAAAGACAGGTTTTCTACCTTCAAGTGTTTAAAAATCCCAGCTGCTATCTTCAGGCTTCTGTGAACATCTTTTGCTTCATCTTCTGTTATACTATGAATACAGAATAATGCAATCTCAGTTAGAAAGGACCTCTAGGTGTCATTCCTACCTTCTGCTTTGGAGAAGGACTATCAACAACAGTAGATCAAGATCAGTTACAGCTTTGTCTGGATGAATCCCTCAAGAATGGAGGGTCTACCAACTCTTAAGTAATCTGCTCCAATGCTGTGGTACCCTCATGGTAAACAAGTTTCTTACAGTGTCCAGTAATTAAATAATCAAATAGAACTCACTTGAACAAAGAAACCTGACTCTCAAACAAAAAGGTTGCACTGACTCTCAGATGAAAAGTGACCTCAGTGTTAAAAGCCAAAGCTTTAGATACCTGAAACAAGTCAGCAGAGCTGACTTTTGAGAGTCAGTTACTTTGAGAGTCTGAATTTTGTACCTGAACATTTAGAGCCAGACTGATGAAGGATTTACTCACAGCTGACACTTTCTACACAGCACAGTCAATGGGCCTAGTACACTTTGTTCGTGGATACCAGAAGGGACTGAAGTGCACTTGGACATTACAGCACGTGAATGAAAGCCAACTGCCTCCTCAAACTCCTACTGTCTCGGCTGGACAAGCCCTGCAGCAGGCAAAACTCACAACCCACTGCATTTTTTGGTGGGATATTGCTGCAGTGGAATAACTAAGAAAAGAAAAAACACTTACTCTTCTTTTCCAGCGAGTCTAGATGCATATTTCGTGTACCACAGAGCGACATTAAATCCCATGGAAACCAGTTCAAACACTGCGTCCTGCTGGGCACTAAAGAAAGACAGACACACAGCGCCCCCCCCCCCCCCCCCCCAACAATTTAATGCTTTCCATTTTGTTCTAACAAGCTCTCTCTGCTGACAGCTGATATAGCACAAGCTGACATTTCCCACCATAAACCAAGCATTTCCCATTTAAGAGGTGAACAATTTCTAATTCAGGATCTCCTGCTTCCTGAACTGCCTAAAAAGACACTTCATTTTTTTTTTACTCACTCCCTTTAAGAGCTCTTAATTGTAACCTCCCACACTCAGATGCCTACTTTCCCCATTGGAGAGCTTTTATTTTAAAACAGTAACTTGAGATTTGTTTAGCTTTGGGTGTGGCTGAAATTTTTCCATCTCTTTTACTTCCCCCCCCTTTTTTTTTTTTTTTTTTTCCTCTCTCTTTATTTAATTGCACATTTTGTGGAAAGCCTTGCCCTGGAATGTCTACTTTAAAGTTGTAGCTGCTAAGTTAATAAGCCAGAGCCTATTACATCTCTCTCAAATGAATGTTATTGCAAGTATTTGTATAACTGCAGACAAACAGCATGTGCAAATAGCAGGAAAGTTCAGTCACCAAACACAGGGTCTTTGAAAAGAGTGAATTTTCAGTCACAAGCTCACTATAGCTTAGGAGCCAGCAGACCTCAAGAAAGGTGTGGGAGTGAGAAGAAAACTATTGGCACAAGTACAAATGTGTATGACCATAAGATTAGAAAGGAGTCCTAACAACAGACTCTCTTCCAAGGGGAATAAAAGCTTTGAGGAAGTTGAGGACTTCTAGATAAAAACTAGACATAAGCCTGGTTATACAACACAATTAACTACAGTAACAACTGAATAATCCAGAAGGTTACAGATCTGTGCTCCTACTTAAAACATAAACTTTGTTTGCACCAGGAGTATGTGTACTAGCAGCTTCAGAGGACAAAGACACAATCTAACTATTCAGCAACATTCAGACTGGAGAAAAGAAGGCTCCATGGAGACCTGATAGTGGCCTACCAGTAGCTGAAGGGGGCCTACCGGAAAGCTGGGGAGGGATGTTTTACAAGGGCTTGTAGTGAGAGGACAAGGGGGAATGGCTTTGAGTGGGAAAAGGGGAGATTTGGACTGGATATTAGGAAGAAATTCTATACAGTGAGAATGGTGAAACACTGGAATGGGTTGCCCAGGGAGGTTGTGCATGTCCCCTCCTTGGAGGTGTTCAAGGCCAGGTTGGATGAGGCCTTGAGCAACCTGTTCTAGTGAAAGGTGTTCCTGCCCATGGTGGGAGGTTTGGAAGCAGATGATCTTTAAGGTCCCTTCCAACCTAAACCATTCTATGAATGTATGAACATCTGTACTTCAAAGACCTCAGGAGATACTGGTGAGGCAATAGTACCAAATGAAAATGTTTTAAACAGTAGTAAACTATTTTATCATATTCAATTCACCAATATTTTCAAGGCCTCTTCTTTCTGCTACTGCTCTAGCCAACTGTAGATATAGTTTGTAGATCAACTAAGTCACAATGAATCCTTCTAGCATTATCATCAATGATCACATCCTTACATAAAAATGTTTAATCATCATTACAAAGATGATCAAGGGAGTGGAACATCTCCCTTATGAGGAAAGGCTGAGAGAGCTGGGTCTCTTTAGCTTGGAGAAGAGGAGCCTGAGAAGTGACCTCATTAATGTTTTTAAATATGCCATGGGCAAGCATCAGGAGGATGGAGCCAGGCTCTGCTCAGTCATGTCCTGTGACAGGACAAGGGGCATTGGGTGCAAGCTGGAGTACAGGAGGTTCCATGTAAGCATAAGGAAAAACTTTTTCACTGTGAGGATGACAGAGCACTGGAACAGGCTGCCCAGAGAGGCTGTGGAGTCTCCTCCTCCAGAGACACTGAAAACCTGCCTCTGTGACCTGCTCCAGGTGATCCTGTTCTGGCAGAGGAGATGGACTCGACGATCTTTTGAGGTCCCTAACCTCCTGTGATTCTGTGATAAAGGCAGCACATGCTCCAGAACACCTCGTGCAGTACAACAATTACAAAAAATACAAAGCAACAATGTTTTAGAAACTACTTTGTGTTCAGCATTTTGCTACACTTCAGAGTCTTCCTTCACACTTGTGCTGGCACATGTGCAGGTATATCATAGACCAGAAGAAAAGAGCTGCAAACCCTGTCATCACTAAGGCATACCCACCTTGGAATTTGCCCTTGTAATGTGTCTGTCCACTTGAAATTCTGAATGTATCTCAACTTGCAGTCTTGGGAAGATTCATCTGGTGAAAGGATAAAGCCTATAGTATAAAAAAAATGTGCCAACAGGTAAACCACAAAGAAACAGCAACAAGTCATGAAGGAATGGGGATCAATGAGAATATGGACACAGAGAAAAGAATGCTTCTCACTGTACCCCTCAAAACCCCAGGTTACATCCTGAAGCTTTTCTTTTATTCCTTGGTATCCTGAGAACAAGATGTACAAAAAAAACCCAACTGGTTACTACAAGGAAGTCCTTGCCCAGCAGGTTATCAGCTCAACCCTGCTCAAGGATTGCTCAAGGAAAACCTTGCAGACATCTGCATGTCCCATAGGATGACCAGCTAGGAGATAGGACTGAGCCAGGCACAGGCTGGGTGAGGCTGCACATGGTGAGTGAGTGACTGTCCCTGCCAACAGAGTAATGATGGGGAAATTCCAAGAAAAGATGCCTGGTCAACAGGGAGAGGGAAGAAGGTTTGTAAGCATCTGCTCATGTAGTAATCACCTCTTCTGTCTCCAGGGCTACCGGAAAGCCATTCTTTAGGTCCAGCAACCCAGAAAGCAGCAGTCAGTAGGATGAAATTTATATTACACAGGCCCAAGAAAATTTTCAGGGAGGAGTAAGATGGGCCTTGGTCTGATCAGGCCTTACAGACTTCCAAGAAGTGAAAGCTTGCAACAGCAACTCTTGGGGTTATAGCTCCAGCTGGTGTCACATATTTATGAAGACACAAAACACTTTTTCTTTCACATGCAGAAGACTGTAATGACCAAACTTGATACTTTCCTGAAAAAAAAATCTCTAAATCTTGTCTGCACCAACAAGGACTCATTATTTTAACTTCAGAGCTAGCCTGCTGCATTAGCTTACACCCTCCCAGAGACTGAGGGAACTAACCCAACTTGAGCTGCTTCACTTCCCACAGGCTGAAAGGTCACAGTTTCCATGAATCACCTGAGTCCTGAAAACTCAGCCCTGAGCACCTGACTGCTAAGAGAGAGTTATCAAAATATTGAGAGGAGAAAGGTTTTGAGGGAGTGCATCATCAGAGGTGACTATCTACTGAAAACACAGACACTGTGCTAATAAGCACCTAAATATACCCAGGACAAGGAGCAGCAGGAGTGTAAGATGCAACATGTCTATTGTCTAGCATTAGACAAAACAGAAGTTTACACCAAAAAGTGACTTCTATCAACTAATTAATAGACTCAAGTTATCCTTAAGCAGCAATTCACCATCACCTAAGAGGCAGACAAACATTTTCTCCTCCAGCAGGATGCAGAATGAGGTTAAAAGCAACACTTAGTATTGACAGGGTCACAAATGACACTGGAACTTGTGGAAAGGTCCTGGTGAATACTCATGCCTGGTATCAAGCAACAGAAGCCATGAAGATACTCTGCTTCCCAAGAAGTGCCAAGCTTCTTTACAGAACATCAGCACATGACACACTCTGAGAAGCAACATGAAGCCTCAAACTATATACCTTTTGAGACACCAGAGTATTGCTAATAAATGTTCCTACCTTGCAAGAGTGAGAAGTACAAGTCAGTTGCATTCTTCATCATCTCTGGATTACAACTTGAGTCTGTAAACAGCTCCAACAGTCGTGTTCGAGATAACCTCAAATCACTGTGTGGAGGGGAGGAGGTAGAAAAAACAAATCTAAGGAATTTTACCCAAAAAGGTACTGTTAAGAATGTGGCCACCTACATATACCACTATCCTTTTGTTATAATGTAGATCAACCTCTTCCCACATCCTTTTGGCTAAGTAAGGGAAGGGAAGCACTTGATTGCGCTGTCTGCCAGTCTGTCAATAACCATCCCTTATGCCCCAGGTGCAGCACCATTCCAGTGCTGAAGGCAAGGAAAAGTACTTCACCAGGAAGATGGCAAGAAATTCAGGAAAATTTGCCATGCTCCTCTGGAGACATAGGATTAACTCTTTCAAGCACAATCCATTTTGGGACAGACAGCAATGGATAATCAGACTCATTATCAATCCATTATTCTACCATAAACTACAATAATGATGACTTTAACCACCAAGAGGTTGAGTGCAGGGAGAGGGAAGGGAGGTAATAAGCAAGCACATTCTTCAACATGAAGAGATAAGAATAGATCTGCAAAATAAGCTGAGATTTGTTTTTTTTATTACAACACCTACAATAGAACATTCATGCCTCATTCACTTATGGAAATTGCTTTAAGTAATCTCTTGCAGAAGAATGCACAGTCATCAGGAAGACAATGAAGGGCTTAGTCCTTTGCCTCTGCATTACTATAATAGGCTTTGCCATACACTCAGAGACTTGAAAACTGGGTAATTCATTCTTTGTAACTGAATGCTTGTTGTACTGAATGTACTGAATGTAACTGAATGAGTGTTGGCAGTGTCTCATTGCTTCAGCCTACACATTTCTAGTCATCTCCAGAACTGAAACTGAAGACTGACCATTACTTTTACAGACGTGCTTTTACAGCAGTCAGGTGCTCCGGACTCCAAAATGTGAGAGGCAAAGTGAAGTTAATCCCAAGAACACTTACTTGCAAAGCTTTCCTGCAGCTGGAGTGGTAGCTACCCCATAAAAGTTAAATGAAACAGGAGCTGTAGCCTTCAAAGGGTTGCGATGAAACCAGTGGGTCATTTTCTTTCTGTTGTGCTGTTTACACCAAATCTAAAGTGTAGAAAGAAATCAACAGCTGCAGAAATAGGTACAACTCAGATGGTATATCAGTCACACTCCTCCACTCATGTAAACTATTAGGAAAGAAATTAACCTGCAAATTTGTATGTCATTAGAAGAAACTAAGAGTTCTTATTTTCCATTTAAAACACCGTTTTCAGACACCTTGTCTTCAGCATCCATGTACTTAGTTTGAGAACTTTACTCTCCTGGAAAAGATGTACTTTCTGAGGCAACTATTTCAAGTTGGGCAATAGCCTAGAACATACTTTGCTCTGCATTACTTCATGCTTTCTTACTCGAAACCTTCCACATTTGTTAACTCAGGCACAAGAGAGAGTATTTCCCATGTAATTTACAGATATATCTCAATGTATTGAGGTCATTATATTCTGCCTGGTCAACCACAGAATGGTTTGAGTTGGAAAGGACCTAAGAGATCATCTAGTTTCAACCCCCCTGCCATGGGCAGGGACACCTTCTACCAGATCAGGTAGCTAAAGGCCTCATCCAGCCTGGCCTGGAACACCTCCAGGGAGGGGGTTTAGCAGCTTTTATTGTGGCACTATGGATATGGATGAAAGTGCAATTACTTGCAACCCCTGCTGAAAACAAGGCATATATTTACACACACGTGACAGACCTGGCAGTTCAGTAGATTCAGGTAAGGCATAACATCTGTTTTCCGTCACTTCAATTTCAGCAAACGTACATTAACATAAGCATTTCAATGAACTTGCAACAGCAACACATGGGGGGAGGATGAAACCAGAGGGGTCTGTACTGGGCAAAAGGAAAAACTCCCAGGAATCACAGAATTATCTTGGTTGGAAAAGACTCTTAAGAACGAGTCCAACCATTATCTAAATCTATGGTGCTAAACCATATGCCTCAGCACCACATCTCTGTGACTGTGAAAGCCCTCCAGGAATGGGGATTCAACCACCTCAGGACAGTGGAACTGTGGAACAAGCTGCCCAAAGAGCTTGTGTGGTCTCCACCTTCAAAGACCTTCAAGACCTCACCGGAAAAAGCTCTGAGCCAGCTCATCTGATCTCAGAGCCATCTGCTCTGAGCAGGACGCTGGAATAGAGACTCTCCAAGACCTCCATCACCTTATGATCCACTTTTGAACCTCTAAGTTCATTGTTGTAAAACACTTTGCAGCTTCACTTTAAAAAAAAAAAAAAGAAAAAGAAAACGAAAACAAAGAAACAAACAAACAAGACCTGCAGCAGTCCAGGTCTTACAGACCGAGAAGACGATTTGATCTGTCAACGCCTATCACATCTTGACCCACCTGCGCAGCGGCCTGCACAGCGCAGAGGTGCCGTCACACGCCTCACTCACACCCAAGCCAGGGGACACTTTGACAGGCCACGGAGATCTTCCGTCTCCACACCGCGTTTAGCCCCCGCACCCGACAAAGCACAGAGAGATTTGCCCGGCGGGAGCCTGCCCGCTGCCGACCGCCCTAGGCCTGCGCCGTCGTCTCGTCAAAGCCTGTCCGGGGCCAGCGGCAAGCACCGACCGACGCCCACCCCGGCGAGTAGCCCCTCTCACAGCAGTAGCTGCAGTGCTGACCGGCTCCCCGAGCCCTGCCGACAGGAGCGACTAGGGCACAGGCGGCCCTCAGAGGCGCCGGGACCCTCCCAGTAACAGCCGCTTCCGCCCGGCCCTGCCGTAGATCCTGGCCGTGCGTCACCCCCACAGGCAGCAACAGCAGAAAGCCGATAACTTCGTCCCGCGCAGTACGGCGGGCCGAACGCATCGATCCGGCGGCTACATCTTCCTCGCCGGGTGCGCCCGATGCACCGGCTCCAGCCCCGTGGCTCGAATCGCCCCGCCAGGACAACCGACGGAGGCATGGTCAAGGCCCGCAGTCCTCCCCCAGTAGGGACGCCTCAGCATCACAAACAAAGAGCGGAGGAGACGGCGGCCCAGTGATGACAACGGCCCTCCCGGACGGGTCACCTGTTTGCAGCGCTGCACAGAGGCCGCACTGCTTACCTAGAGGGGGCCTCCAGCGACGGCACGGCCGGGAACAGAACGAAGGGGAGGAGCGGACTCGTCCCTGCCCGGCGGCCGCCGCCGCGACCCAGCTGAGAGGGCGGGAGCCCTCGGGAGCCACGTGACAGCCGACATGACACATACCGAGGCGGACGTGGCTATTCCTCCTTCTCGGCGCCGCGGTAGCGATGGCGTGGGCGGGCGCGGCCGGCGCAGCCTACCTCGCTGGGCGGCGCTGGCAGGAGGCGCTCGCCGCGTTTGGTTGTCGAGGCGGCTGGGCTGGGCTGGGCCGGCGGCGGGCGCGGGGCTGGCGGGAGCGGCTGCGGCTGCCCGGCGCGGTGCCCCGGCCCGGGGTGAGCATGCTGCCCTAGTGCTGGGGCTATGTCGGAGGCGGCCCGGAGCCTCCTGCAGCGCTGGGGCGCCAGCTTCAGGAAGGGCACCGACTTCGACTCCTGGGGGCAGCTGGTGGAGGCGATCGACGAGTACCAGATGTGAGTGCGGGGGCGGGCGGCTCCCACCGCTGCCCCGCTGGTTCCCCCGCACGGCCCCAGAGCCCCGTGCGACGGGCCGGAGGAGGGAGCGGCTCCTGGCCGGCGTAGGGCAAGGGGGGGTCCCCGCCGGGCCTAGGCCGCGGTCCCCCACACCCCTCCGGCTCTGCCGGCGGGTCCCCTACTGTAATATAGGGTGTAGGGCCGTGGGCCGGGCCGT
Source organism: Picus viridis (assembly GCA_033816785.1). Lineage (NCBI taxonomy): Eukaryota > Metazoa > Chordata > Aves > Piciformes > Picidae > Picus > Picus viridis. The sequence continues at coordinate 4,760,205 of CM066577.1, forward strand.
ACCCTGAGGCGAGGTGGGGTGGGGGGGTCGCCCGACCCGTCGGGAACCGCCCCGTCGAGACCAGCGGTCGGTGGGGGTGCTGGGCGCTGCCTCGGAGCTGCTGGGCTCCCCTGAGGCGTGGGGCATCGCCTGGTGTGGGCACCGCTGGGCCAGGATACCCCCTCCCATCGTCCTGTCTCCCGGGCACCATGCTTGTGGAGAAAGTGGGACTCGACTGAGGCACATGGGCTGCCGAGGGTTTAGCCTTACGCCACAACCCCTGTGCAGCCCATCAGGGTGAAAAGAGGTCCATTGCACGCCTCTGTGTTTCATCCTGGATGAAACTCGGGTGGGAGAGGGGCGAACCTGGCATCGCCAGTTAGATTGGCTAGCACTGGGTGTGACCACACCATCCATGGATCCTCCGGCATCCTCTGACACTGCAGGGCACTGATGGTAGTATTGTTAGAAACACACCTGGTAGTTTTAGCCAAATGCTCTCCTCTACTACTCTGTTCACCATGAAGATGAAAATTATTTCTTGTGATACGATTGCTGCAGGCTAAGTTTCCTACGGTGAGTTTTCTGGAAGCAGTCCAGAGGGTTTGCACTTGTTCACCAAGAGAAAGTGAGCTGAAGAGGTGCTTTCCAAGAGATCTTCCAGCTTTACTCAGGACTATTCAAGTCATGGGTTGTAGCCTCACTGACTACTGGTTCAGTTGCCACTCAGAGTAACTAGGCTGCTGGCCACTTACAGCGTAGTCATGAGATGCTATAATCTCATCATTTCATTCTCTCACTAGGCAAGATGATGCAAGTTCAGTTATTGCAGTTTGCTGGTGGTCTGTAGAGCAGGGCAAGCTATTACTACAAACCTTGGCACAGGGATGAAAAGAAGTTCTCTTCCAGATCTGTATCTGAGAAGAAAAAAACCAACAATCATTGGAAAGTAAGAAAAAAAGTATATTTTTAATAATAGCCCTTGTGTGGACATCTACAAGGAGTCCAATAGGATCCTAATGCTTTAAATTGTCTTGGCAGGCTTAGCAGTTTCATGTAATGACCTTTCTTCAGAATGGAAAGTCTTCAGGCTTCTCATTCTGAGCTCACTTGATTGAGAAGTAAGGTCACTAAACATTGGCAGACAGTCCGGTTTGAGAGTCGAAGTACAACTTTTGTTCCTTTTCTCCCAGCATCACTTGCATCTGGTGAGAACTGAAGTGATCTCTGTGCTCTTGCTTTATTTTGACTTTGTAAGAAAGCTCCTCTTGGATTATAGTATTGTAAGCTGCTCTTAGAAGCCTTATCAGGGAGTTTCTACTGAATAGAGAAGTCACCAGTAGATGAACTCTCTGGTTCCAGGAGAGAGAAGATCAAAGGATTACAGAGAGATATCTCCTAGGGAGCAGCCAGAAACTTTTCAGTGTGCTTATCTGCTTCTTATACATACAGCAGGTAAATTAATAGCACTTCCAATCTATAGTGTGGGAGCTGCAAATAAGCAACACAGGGCAAGATACCTACTTGCACCTCTGGACAGACATAACATCATGGCTTTGAATTGTTGCCTTCTCAAACGGCAGTCTGAGATGGGATGAACGAGTGTATTGCTGCAGTTGGTCAGGGGCTGCTGATGGCTGGGTCTGTACTGATCAGCACAAGGTGGCTGGGAAGAAGCTAGTTGTGAGCTTACTGTTGATGAGCTTCCTGAAACTCAGTTGTTAGTTGTTGTTTCTTTTGTTCGTGTTTTCCTATTTTTTGGTTTGTCTCCTTGGGATTTTGTTTTGGTTTTGTTTTGCTTCCCCCAAATCTGAGCTACTTCAGACCATGGATTTAATGGCTGCTGATGTACAAGAGATGGGACTGTTGAGCCTGGAGAAAAGGCTCCAGGGAGACCTTATAACAGCCTTCCAGTACCTGAAGGGGGCTACAGGAAAGCTGGAGAGGGATTTCTCATAAGGGTTTGTAGTGATAGGATGAGGGGCAGTGGCTTTAAGCTGAAAGAGGGAGATTCAGACTGGATATTAGGAAGAAATTCTTTCCAGTGAGGGTGGTAGAACAGGTTGCTCAGGGAGGCTGTGGATGCCCCCTCCATGGAGGTGTTCAAGACCAGGTTGGATCAGGCCTTGAGCAACCTGTTCTAGTGGAAGGTGTCCCTGCCCTTGGTGAGGTGTTTGGAGCTAGATGATCTTTAAGGTCTCTTCCAACCCAAACTATTCTGTGAATCTATGATGTAAACCACAGTTGTTTGCCTCCTGTGTCTAGGGGACTTATATCTGCTCAGGTCTTTGTTACTTCTGTAAGTGCAGGAAGCTTGGTGCAAAGATGGGCCCTTGTTTGCTCATGTGCTTACTCAAGCAGGAGTGCTCTGAGCTGTCAGCAGTGCCTTCCTCATTGAATGTCCCCATCTGTGGAACTTGGTCTGATCCAACTTTGAACAAGCTTCAAGTGGGATGCCAGATGCATTTGTTTGGGTTAGGGTGGTTGGGGTTTTTTTTACTGGTGACAAACGGAAAAGGAGTTGTGTTACTGATGCTTGCAGAATGTGATGTTGCCTATTGTGGGTGGCATGTTGCTGCTATGGTGATATATTTTCTTACACTGCTGCTTTTAAATGTCCTTTCTGTAGGTCCTGTGTATCATATGGGCAGGGTGGTAGGGAAGGAGCATACATTTGAGTTCAAGCACGTTTGTGCTGCTTATCTTTTCTCCCCTCTACAGGGCCACCGTGTCCTGTTTGGTTGTGATTTCACTGATGCTAGCGAAGAACTATATTGACCTCAGTCCTTGTGGCTTTTTTAAAGAGAGCTTATTTTTAGGAAAATCCAAGAAATAATGAAGTTCACATTTTTTGTTTCTGACACAGGCTTTCCTGATAATCTGTTTTGGTGTGTTACATCTTGGTGCATGTATTCAACACCCACCCACACACACCCCCACGAAAAACAGACTAATGCTCTCTGCAGTGGTGGAAAGGAGATGAACCCCTTTAACAAATCAAACTTGAAAGGTTCTAGACTGAAGTGTATCATGGTATCCAGAGTACTGCTGCTGTCCCTGGGTTTCCCCTCAACCCTCTGTGCCCTTCCCCCACTGCTTTTTAAGATAAAATTATTTACAGGGAATGGCAACAATTGCCCAGAGGTTTGGGTTGTTTAATGTTCTCCTTCCTCCTGGGACGGAAACTGTAACTCTTCCCATAGCTTCCCTCTCCCGCTTCCTTTCGCTTTCTGGAGCTGTTTGCTTGCTGTTACTTTCCAAACCCCTTGGTACTCCTGTCTCCGTGGTGACAAGGGGTGGGGTCTCCGCTCTGCATGCGATGCTGACAGGCACAAATATGAGCTGCTGCAGCAGCCCAGGCCAAGCCACCCTGCACCTGGCTTCCAGCACTGGGAGAGCGTGCGGCCATCTCCTGGGGTGCCCGCACCCATCTCTCCTGGCAATCCAACGTGGGCTGTTGTACCACAGGGGGTCTTCACAGGGTGTGTGGTCTGTTAGAAAATAAGGGGGTGGGGTGAGGTAAAAGGTCAGTGCTTATAAAAGGGGTTGTTGTCTAGAAGGACCTTCTTACCTGGTCTCTCTTATGACACACATGTGTAGTCTTCTCTGCCTAATGTAGTTGCATACTTTGTCCGTCTTCTGAGATTATTTTTAGGTAGGGCCTGCTGTGGTTATCTATCTGAGAATCACAGAATTGTTTTGGCTGGAAGAGACTGCTAAGATCATCGAGTCCAACCTTCAACCAAGAACACCATGGCCATTAAACCATACCCCAAAGTGCCATGTCCACAAGTTTCTTGCACACCTGCAAGGATGGTGATACCGCTGCCTCCCTGAGCAGCTGGTTCCAGTGCCTGACCATTATAGAAATCTGTGTTAGAAAACAAACCAACCCCCAAAACCTGTTTGGAGCAGCAGTCTGTGGGCCTCTTGGCTGACTTGTTGTCTGGAGACTGGAGGGGAGTGTTCTGTGTTGTGTTCCCACTCTACAATTTTCTTTCCCTCCCTCCAGATTAGCAAGGCATCTACAGAAAGAGGCGCAGTCTCAGCACAACAACTCAGAATTCACAGAGGATCAAAAGGTGAGTATTGCTGTTTGCTCAGTCAAGGAGCTTGACTCATAGGTGTGGATGTGGATTATGTTTGGTTTATATATTTTATTTTTTTTCACTCTCTCAGACCAAAGCCTTATGAGACCTTTTTTCCGCCTTCAGTAGATGCAAGCAGCCGCAGAGCCCAGCATGGCTAACACAGTGACTGTCATTAGATGTGACAGATGCTCTGCTGTGTGATATTGAATGTCATGCATGCTGGCCAGAGTCCTTCATAACCTGGGTGTTTCTTATTTTGGGTGACCTTTGGATAACTTGCTTACACAACGTTGTGAAGTCTGAATACAAACTGTCTTGAGCTGCAGACATCAGGGGTGTGTGAGGAGGATGTTAGCTTAACATGTAACACCTGACTGGGAAGGGTCCTGGCAGAATTCTCCCTAGTAGCCTCTCAATGTTATTTGTTTATAATCTTTCAAAATACTGAAATTGCTTTACTCCTCCCTGCCTCTTCTCACTTAGAAAGGCTGATTCTTGTCTTAGCATCACATTAATGCAATTCTCTGACAGGATTAGAGAGGAATCTGCTCGCTGAGGCTCATACGCTCAAGCATTTTCAGCAAAATAAAATCTCTGAGGTATGAGTTGCTGCTCAGTTTGTGTCTTGTGTAAAGGCATGCTTTTTCTTGGGAATGAAAAGTTAAAGAAGGCCTGTATTCCTAGACTTGCAAGTCATAAGAGCACTGGTTTGAGCAGTGGTGTTGCCTGAAGTTCACATTTGCTAGCCGAGAATCTCACAATAATAGGGTGTTAAGGGTAGTGAAATCGTGTTTGGAGATGATGACCCTGAAAGCAGATCTTAACTACAGAAATTAGGGCTTAACTTGGTGTAATGAGTTTCTATAAGCACAAAGACATTTACACCTTTACACAGAGTCTGACAGAGCTTTGTGACTGTTTCCTCAACATGTACCAATAAGAGAAGCAAAGAACTGGTCTTCCATATTCTGTTCAAGGTGATCACAAGCCTTATCCTCTTCTTTGCATGAACAGAGTCCTAATTGTGGAGAAGGGTTTGGTCCACCTTTCCTGAACTGAAAGCCTGGGAGCCTTGTTCATGCTGGACAGCTGTTTACTCTTTGGTTGCTCCTGCTCTTAATCCCTTGCTAGTAGCTTTCTCCACCCTCCTCCGCTACAGTCTACTGCGTGTTTCACTTCTGGAGATACTTTTGAAAACATGGTTACTTCATGAATGTGAAGCTGTTAATCTCACTTCTGGAGGCATCATCTCCTGTGAGTATGGGAACAAGAGCTACGCAGGGCTTTGCTTCCAGATGTTCCCTGGATTTTGTGGAAAGAACCTTGGACCAGATTGTTGAAGTGAGTGAGGTCAGCCATGAGGGAAGGCTGGGGGGCTCAGGAAGCAGAGATAACTGGCCTCAGATGTTAGATGCACAACTGCCGTCACGTCTTAAGGCAACAGTCTTCTGAAGAGGAGAAATGAGTGGCTGCTTTGAGTCCCTGCAGAGGTATACCTGTTTCCAAGGCTGACATAACTTACAGAAGAGGTTGACATTTCTGTCACTTAGGGTTTTTTTTTAGGTAGGTGAGGGGCTGATGCAGTGAAACTTTGAGCTTGTTCATCAGATGATGGTGCCTGTTTCATTAGCCACATGCACAGCTGAATATCCCCAACAACTTGTTGTGAGAAGGTTCCCTTTCCCTCCTCTACCACGAGGAATGCCAGTCACAGCAAAAATAAGAGTCTTGCTGTTGCTTTGAAAGGAGCACTGAAACCTCTGTACAGCAAAATCTTTCAGTGTGATGTTCAGCTCCTTGCTGTTCTGGTCTTCCCAATTTCTGCAGGAGCTCAGCCAGTGTAATATAGTGATCATGACCAATTACTGTCATCACCAGTATCATACACTTGGCATGCTGGAGCAGAGTTTAGCATGCTTCTGGGTTTTCAGGCAGTTTGGTTAAACAGAAATGTATCTTCTCTCTAAAAATCTACATACCAAAAGAGCTACTTGTTCTCAGCTAAGTTCCTGCCAATGCATCAACCAGCATGCCGTTTCCTGGTGGTTCTGGGCAGTTTCTTGCCCTCTTTCTGAGGTTCTGTGTGCCATTTAAGAGCCACCTCTTTATTTCTTTTTTTTTTTTTTCTGAATGTAGAAAAGTGTTTAGTCTTTAGGGTTGACTTGCACTACTGTCCAAGGCTGTGTGCAGGATTTTATGGACTGGAGAAGGCAAGGCTGTGGAAGCTAATCATGAATTCCAGTTGCTTGATCCACCCTCACTGCAGTCCTTGTACAGACGTACAGTTAGCTGCTGAGAGTTGCTGTGAGGCTGTCATTGTGTCTTAATTGCCATCCTTTATGGGGAAGATGAATTTCAGCAGCAATTCCTCTGCACCAAGGAAAAGCTACTAATTTTACAGCTCCAGGGAAAGGACAAGGCTAGCTAGGTTCAAATCCTCAGCCCCAGCTGTCTGTATAAACTTTTACTGTCTTTGGGTTTATTTCATGCATCACAGGTGGTGTTACAGTGCAGAAATGGCCACACCATAATTGATGGTGGGTTACTTGCTAATATAATCATGCAATCTGTTAATCTAACAGCACTTGACAGATGCCATCAATTTCTTTCCCAGGCATACTGTGAGCCAGTTGTTGTTTATCTTGTAATAAATGGATTCTTTATGGTAAGGATTCAGACTCTCTTAAATATTTGTGTCTTGCCTTTTTGCTCTTGATCTGGAGAGTCCATTTGGAAATACTGTAGGCTACTTCCTTTGACAGAGCAGACCAGCCTCCTCAATTTGCTGTTCAGCCCTGGATTTTCAGCTTCCAAGGGGTTGTGGTCTTGTATCTACTGCTGAATGTAATTCTGGAGTTACAGTCATTGAGGAAGGCTCTGTTTTGACTTGGATAATTGACAGTGCTCAAGTCTTCATTGGTGATGGTGAATTCAGTTGAAGAATTTATCTGCAGGTAAACACTGTAATCAAAACCCCCATTGTGTTTAAATCTACTCATCCTGCAACAACTTTAAGGAGGCTGTGCAACGATTTCATCACCTAGACGCTGTGCTTGTGGAATATTAACAGATGCAGTTGCTGGTGGATTTACTGCTGTTATTTTACCTTCAGTCTCTAAAAAAAAATCTGCCTTCATTCATGATCAGCCACTTCGTTTTGCTACATGAATTGTTCCAGTTGGATTTGGCCGTGGTTGTCAGCTTGCCTCCAGCTATAGTTACTCTCACCCAGTTCTCTGTGCAATAAATTTGACCTTTAAAGCCCTCTTGTAACCACAGTTGCTGCTTCTTGTGTAACTGTTTTTGTGCTAGGCTGAGTTTTCCTCAGTATTAGAAAATTATGCTTGGTGGTTGTGTGTTTTGGTGGTTGTTTTTTTTTTTTTTTTTTTGAGTGCTGAAATAAGAGTGCTGTTGAAGAGTCTGAGCATGATTCACCACACTACTGCTCTCCTAACAGCCTGGACCTCTCTTGAAAGCCAAACTCTGCGCTGGCTCTGTATTTATGCAAACATCTTTGACTGCATTACAGTTAGCAGAGTCATTACTCACACAACTGCACTGAAGAAACCTTCACTATGAGATCAACTGATTATTCTTTTTCTGTTTTTCATTTCTAAGCATAAGTTTACATAAACCTGAATCTTAACTGTTGTAAACTAGCCAAGTCAATTAGGATTCAGTATTTTTAATGAGATGCAGAACGTTTTCCCTGGGAAGAAGGGGGGGGAAAAAAGGAGCCTTTGCATGGGATAGTTGCAGCTGAAAATGATAGCAGTGTTTAGCTGCATTTTCAACTTTTGGGTTGGGTGTGGTCCCTTAAAAAAATAGTTATGAATAATGCCTGCTGGGAGCTTGCCATGTTTCAATAGATTCCATATAAAACCTATTCTTTACTATTTTAAGACTCCCAAACTCTCTTCAAATAATCTGTTTGTAGAGCCCTTATTGCCCTCCAGCCCCCAGGAGCCTGAGGACACACATTTTGTAATGCTGTTTGCTCTGAGAGGAGGTTACCCAGTTCAGGCAGTTTTAACACTCCACAGTGGTGAATCTGCAGGCAAGGGAACAGGGGTGTTGCTGAGCTTATCAGTGAATTGACAAAGGAGACAGGGGTTGAGTGATGTTTCAGGAGACCTCATTTGTGGTGTGAGCTTAATGTTCTGCATGTGAGACCAGGAGGGGAAGAGCTGTGTGAAAATCGGTTGGCAAGCTCTGATTCCATGGTGAGGCACAGAAGCTGTGTGCTGGCACCCTGCAAACTCGTGATCCTCTTTCTGTGGTGAAGTTGGAGGGGGTTTGATGTAACATGGAATGGGCATGCTCTTTGCTGAGCAGTCACCACCCAAACCATCACAACAGCTGAGTTTTTGCGAATGTCAGAGCTGTAGGTCGAACCTTGGAGATTTCCCCTCCCTCCCCTAGGGAACCTCTGCATTCCTTTCTCTTACCCATTACTTCACACCTTCCTTTTACAAAAGATTCTACCTTTACAAATGTATCTTTCCAGATGTTATCAAACACAAGAACAAATTCCTTTTGTTACACTTCAGCTGATGGATGGATGTCATGCAGTCTCACCCTGGGGACTGAGAATCTGCTTCCATAGTAATATGTGGTGTCCTATCCAAAAGCTGTTTTTCCAAGCTATGTTGGAGATCCAGCTATGGATTTCTGTAATGCTGGAGGCCCAGCTATGGTCTCTGTAACACAGCAAAACTTATTTCAGGGAGTTAGAAGTTTTTTTTGTGACTGAACCTAGACTACAAAATGAAACTCCCCAGAAAGAGAGGTCTCATATATTTATTCTGCCATGTCACGTGCAAGCATATGGTCACTGCTGCCTGTGCTGCATCCTAGGCAGAGGAGAGAACAGTGCATATCCTGTGCTAGTGTGTATCACTCACTTCTTTGCTGGAAGGTGGTCAAAAGAGATGAATTTGTTGTAAAACCAGCATACAATGGGCAGTAATACAAACGATGAGAAGGTAAAGTCTGGACTAATGCCATGTTGTAGAAATAGTTAAGATGAGAGGAGATACCAGGTGGGAAGAAATGACCTTGAAAGCTTTGAGGGACCTGTGGTGGCAGATGAAAGTCAAGTATCTGAGGCTTTTACACACTCCAGCTGTTGGCTCTGCCCTTGAGCTGTGTGATCTGCAGAAGATTCAGCTCCTGAACTCTCAGCTTTCAGTGTGGTGTAAGGTGAACTGAAACGGGGGCCACTTAGCTTTTTTTGCCCAGCCTGTTGAAACTAGTGGTGGCCCAGCAGCTGCCTGAGAAGTTGTGACCTCCCTTTGCAGGAGAGTTAAGGCAGATGACTGGGGAGGTAGCTGGGAAAGAATGTCTAGTTTTTAATCTGCTGCTACAAACCCCTTGAAGCCCTGAATGCAACCCTCCTTTAAAGGGAAACTTTGGCTTTTGACTGATACCACTTAACTTGCCAGATGTCCATACTCTTGAAGTTCTTTGATGCTAGTGTTGTGCTCTGTGAAGTCTTTTTCTCCCCTGGTATTCAGCTTGTGGGGGTGAAGCTTTATATATTGCCTGATTTAAGAGGAAGGAATGAGTTACAGGTGCATATTTCAAGTGCAGTTTTCCTTCTGAGGGGAAAATTTACTTTGAAAATGCACTGCTTACTTTGTAGCTTCATTGTCACTTTTTTCCCCTCCCTCGCTCTACAACTGTTCCACAGAGTGTTTTAAACTGTATTTGGCCTTTTTCTCTGCAGATAGTTTTAGTTTTTCTTTGCTCATTAACCAAGCAAACTTTAGCAAACTTGTGGTGGTCAGGCAAAGTGAAGCAAACCCTTCAGTTGCAACCACTTGATGTCAGTTATGGAAGTCTTAACTCCTCTTTTTCAGCTGGTAGTGGTAGAAACAAATGTGACTCTCGCTGGTGGCTCTTATTTTATGAGACACAAAAGCTTAAGTAGAGCTATCTTCAAAGCAAGACTGCTAACACTGGGCTGTTTTGAAGCCCTTCCCTTTCTTCCCCCTTTCTTTTTAAATGGAAAAGGGAAATTACTTCCCAGTACTCCTCAGGGATGTTTTAGACAGTTGACAAGTTGGAATCAAAGAATCTATTTTGTGCTTTACTGGGAGATTAAGTGCCTTAAAATTCCCAAACTACAAAGTTAGAAAAATAATCCACCTTTAGGCTTCCTCTCCCACCAACACCCACAGAAATGGGCTGTGGTTTTTCAGTGCTGAGATACTGAGATTATGTAACTTCTGAGGAGGGTTGACTTGGTCTGCTGAGGTTGTGAGCCTGATAGAGGAACTGTAGGCGTGACTCCTAAAAGGAGCAAACCAGAAGAAATCACCCAAGTTCTCAGAAGCTAATAGAGTGGTTGGTTTGGATTGTTTTTTTTTCTTCTTCTTTATGGTATGGTGTGGTTGGCATTATGAGTAAATGACTCTGCTTTGTGGTGGTGACCTATGGAAGGTGTCCAGAGAAGGGCCATGAGGATGAGCAGAGGGCTGGAGCACCTCTCCTATGAGGACAGACTGAAGGAGTTGGGGCTGTTCAGTCTGGAGAAGAGAAGGCTCAGAGGTGACCTAACTGTGGCCTTCCAGTATCTGAAGGGGGCCTACAAGAAGGCTGGGGAGGGACTTCTCAGGATATCAGGTAGTGATAGGACTAGGGGAAATGGAATGAAGCTGGAGGTGGAGAGATTCAGGCTGGACGTGAGGAGGGAGTTCTTCACCATGAGAGTGGTGAAGCCCTGGAATGGGTTGTCCAGGGAGGTGGTTGAGGCCCTGTCCCTGGAAGCGTTTAAGCCCAGGCTGGATGAGGCTCTGGCCAGCTTGATCTAGTGTGGGGTGTCCCTGCCCATGGCAGGGGGGTTGGAACTGGATGATCCTTGTGGTCCCTTCCAACCCTGACTGATACTATGATACTATGGGAAGGGAGTTTAGTGGCAGATGTCAGTTTCATCTGTTGGCTTTCAGAAAATCCTGATTGTGTATGTTAAGACAAAAAAAGCTTTTGCTGCTGAATAATTTGGTGTTGGGTAACAAATCTGAAATCTTTGCAAGAAAAGCCAATTGCTTGTGTTTATATTTCAGTGTGAATATAGAAGAACACTAAATTAATGTTTGTTTTTTTTCCTTTTTTCCCTTTCAGAAAACCATAGCTAAAATTGCAACATGCTTGGAACTGAGAAGTGCAGCATTACAGGTATAGCTCTTTTCCTCTGTGTCTTTGTACTTTAGTCATTGGTCACTGCAGTGCTTTCTAAAGCTACTTTGGTGCCTTCAGAGATATTCAAAACTTCTGAAAACAGACTGAACAAGCCCTTGACACTTTGACTTTCCAGTCTGTCAGAGTGATGCCCCATGTGGCTGTCTGAAAGTGCTTCTATGACCATATATTAGGGTTTCTACAAGAATTTAACTGCAGGGTTTGTGTCTTTCATTCTTGGCCTCATTTTTATCTTCCATAACCGATTTGTTTGTCTTCCTTACATATAGGCAAAGGTAGAAAGATCCTCAGAGTGACCCTTGCACTAATTCAATAGCCTCACAACTCATCATAAATCATGAGGAAGACTCTGTAGAACATAAGTGACTTCATAAATAGTCATGAACACTGGCAGTGCTGTAGGGAAATGTGTGCAAGCAATGATTTAGGAGCTACATTTTGGTGTTTTGGAGGTTTTTTGACTGAAAGTAAATGTTGTGGAAGCAACTTTCTTTTTCCTCTCAGCACAATCTTTTCCCCAAAACAAAAAGGAAATGAGAGAAACTTCTGAAAGAGTGTGGATGGGGGAGAGATGAATCATCTGTAGCAAAGATTGGATTACTGGATTACCTCTTTGTCAACAAAGAGTGGTGTCAGGCAAATTTTGCATCAAGTTACTCACAGCAGTGCCTCTCAGTACTCCATGTTGCTGTACAAGGGCAGCAGCTCCTTTGAGCTGCCTTTAGTTGTCTGAGAGGCTGGGGTTTAGGCTGTGTGCTGGAGCTGGACTAATGAGGTGGGGGTTGACTCATCTCACATGTTTGAAGAATTATTTGGTTAGCTCTACCTGCCTTTCTATTTTGATCTCACCTGAGGTGTTGAAACAGCATTTCACTTGTCCTGAGTTGCTGTGACTTTGTGACAAAGGCAGGCATGTTCCACTGGGGGCTAGCTTTGTAGGTGACATCTCAGAGCAACAGCAGAAGATGAAGTAATGTCATCACCTGCCAGCCTGAAGAGATGACGTCTTGCAAGAACAGCCTTCCTTGATTGTGGTTCTCAGCAATAACTCAAGGACTTTATAACCTTGTGTGAGGGTATTAGAGTTTCTCATCCATTTAATTTTGCAGAGACTTTTACTTGCTACAGTTTTAGAGTCATTGAGTTCAACCATCAACCTAAGATCATCATGGCCATTAAACCATGTCCCAAGGTGCCATGTCCACGTGTTTCTACAACACTTCCAGGGACAGTGACTCCAGCACCTCCCTGGGTAGCCTGTTCCAATGCCTGACCACTTTCAGTACAGAAATTTTTCCTAATACCCAAACTGAACCTCCCCTGGCACAATTCCAGGCCATTTCCTGTTGTTCTATCAATTGATACTAGGGAGAAGAGATTGACCTCCACCTCATCCCCACCTCCTTTCACATAGTTGTAGAGAGCAGTGAGGTCTCCCCTCAGCCTTCTCTTCACCAGACTAGACAACCCCAGTTCCCTCAGCTGCTCCTCCTAAGTCTTGTTCTCCAGATCCTTCACCAGCTTTGTTGCCCTTAAAGCCTGTTGTTATGGCTTTTAGCATAACAGAGATTAAAGAAGATAGGGAATGTGGTCCCTGTTGACACTTTGTCAAAATCAAGGTGGGGGAAAAAAGCCTCATCAGGCCTTAAAGAAATGTTGGGGGGAAAGTGTAATCTGAAGAGATGGCAGGGGTGCAATGGCAGAATGGGTGAGACCTGGTTCTCTGTCTAAAAGAAAATGTCCATTGTCAATCCTTTTATGCACCAGTTTCCTTATGCCAGCTCTGCCACCTGTCTTCTCAGAATAGGCCAGTTCTACAAACTGTTCTGTTAAGTCAGGCAGGTGTGTACTGGGAAGCAGATGTGCTACAGGCAGGTGAGAAGCTGGAGAAAGGAGAGATGGGAATCCCTCTGCCATTTGCAGTCAGCTTTCAGCTGCCTGTTTTGCCAAGCTCACTCTGCATGCTGTAACTTCTGCCAGGGTTACAATGTTGAATGTGTCTCTTGACCTGTGAATGCTGCTACTGGAGCATCACTTTGCATTGCAGTTATATAGCTGGTCTTGCTTCAGAACAGCTTGACTGGGCAAGAACTAAACCAAGTCCCTCTGTCTTGGTGTTCCTGTATGTATGAGTATGAAAGATCAACTAGTTGCTTTAAAAAATATGTTTACCTTGCATTAGAGCTTGGAGCATATGGTAAGTTGTTGGGTTTTTTCCCTCCATAAATGAGCAGCAGTGTACTTTCTGCCTCACCTGTGAACCTAGCCTGTGTTGGGGAGATTTTGTTTGAAGTTTTGTAGGATATAGCCTTGAAGTAACCTGGCACTCTTCAATAAAGGAAGCACCTTGCATGCTTACTCTAAGTTATGGTAGCTCTGTCTGAGGGGAAGGTGCACACTGAGGATCTAACTCTTTCTTTGTAATGTCCTAGTCCACCCAAGCACAGGATGAATTTAAGCTTGAGGATCTGAAGAAGTTGGAACCAAGTAAGTAGTGCCTTTGTATTTTGAGTTATGTTTACCATTGCAGTGGGAAATACAACAGCAGCATGAATACTGGCTGACCACAGTGTGGTTTGACAGCAATGCTGGGTTTGGGTGGTTCTTCCAAATATTTCTTATCTCATAGGCAAGACCTGATGTGTCTTCAGGAATGGAATGTGGGTAACTTCCAAGCCTAGTAGTCCTAATGGTTCAGACTATGTATTCATTTTTATTCTCAAAAAAGTAATTCTCTGGGTGCTGCTGGGAGTTGTACAGTTTATCATCAGCTGAGATATTGGCCTGCACATCTCTTACTTGAGCTGAACTTCAACACTTTGTGGCTTCCTCCTTGCAGCATGGCATTTATTATGTCTTCTGAAAACATTCAACTTGTGTTCATGGTAGTCAACCACCTGTCACCTACCACTGTCATGCTACCAGACTAATGAAGTTAAGAGTCCAAGTGAGGATATGAGTCAGTCTTTGAAGAGTTTTGTGTGATGTTGTTTTTTTTTCCCCCACCTGGTGCTGGGTCAGTTTTTGGTATCTCAATCCAGAACTAACATTTCAATCTAGGAAGTATCTATTTACCTGCTGCATTTTCCTTCCTGTAACCCTGGCTGCTTTATTCTCAAAGTTTCCCTATGATCAGATCTTCCACATCTAAGCAATATTACCCTGCGTGCTGACATTTCTATGGTTCTTGGGGAACAGGAGATGTGGAAGAGCTTCTCTCATGCTGGCAACAGCTGGATTTATTTTGCTCCTGTCACAGCTGTATCATTAAGGGGGACGTTGGGGTTAAACATGATGGGCAGGCAAATGTTTCCAATTCATGAATCAGATGAGCTTCTCTGCACTCCCAGTCTCTAAGTAACCAGCACAGGATCCTACAGGGAAGCTTGTGAAGGAGCAGGGCATTGAACTGAGCTTTCTAAGGTCTCTAGCAGAACAGAGTCCAACTGCTTCTAAACAGCTCCCTGAAAATGGAAAGTGATGATATGTTAGAAGGCTGTGTGAGGAGGCCAGAACTAAGGAAAGGTGGTAACTCTGTGCTGGAAATATCAGGTCTTAATCTGCATTTTGCATGTCTGGCCTCTGAATCCTCTGCTTTGGGATTGTTCTGTATAGGTCCTCCTGCTCTCTCTTTATGTAGTGTTTTGAATGTTGTACTCATTGAATAACTGCAGATTTCAGACTCCATTGTGCAAGTGCCTTGTGAGTGACTGAATGGTGTGGAAGGGTGAGAGGAATCGTGTATTAAGTGATCAAACTGTTCCACAAGTCAAAAGAAGTGGCTGTTGAAGGGTTTAGTGAGAACTTGCATTCTGCCAATGTCTGTGAAGCTTCACTTGCAATGCCTCCTTTTCTTAAAAGTCAACATTTTAATTACAGTGCAGGGGCTCTGTGGCTTATCTTGCCCCCCATCAGAGAATGATTATTTATTTATTTATTGCTGTCAAAAGGACTGTTCATCAGTGTGAAGCACATTCAGCCTGTGCCTCGCACAAGCAACTAGAAGTCAAACTGAGGAAGAGTGTGTGGCCACCAGTTTTTGAAGACACTGAGTTATTTTCCTTGGAGGAGAATAGATGCTTCTACAATGACAATTGAACAGTGATGTTCTTAATGGTGCTGTCCAACTTGGATTGTTCTGGCATCTTTCTCGCTGAATTGTGCCTTTGTTGTGTGGTTTATATCTTGAACAGAGTAAATCTTAATCGGGCCAACACCACTCATTTCATAAAGCACACCACAAAGTGGTTTAATTTGTGTGTGGTCAGTATTCTCTTACTTCCCACCACAAAAAGCTGTAAATGCAAGTAAGAGATGCCTTTGTCACAGAATGGCTTAAGTTGGAAGGGACCTTAGAGATACAGGAGAGCTGATGAGGTGCTGGAGCCAGTGCAGAGGAGGGCAACAAAGCTGGGGAAGGGCCTGGAGAATAAATCTTATGAGGAGTGAATGAGGGAGCTGAGCTGTTTAGTTTGGAAAAGAGGAGGCTGAGGGGAGACCTCATTGCTCTCTGTAGCTACCTGAAAGGACACTGTGAAGAGGCTGGTGCTGGTCTCTTCTCCCAGGTAATTAGTGACAGAACAAGAGGGAATGGTCTCAAGCTACAGCTAGGTAGGTTTAGGCTGGACTTCAGGAAAAACTTTTTCCCAGCAAGAGTGGTCAGGCATTGGAATGTGCTGCCCAGGGAGGTGGTTGAGTCACCAACCCTGGATGTGTTTGAGGGTCGTTTGGGTGTGGTGCTTGGGGATGTGGTTCAGGGGGAGCCTTGTAGAGTAGGGTTATGGGTTGGACTTGGTGATCCTGAGGGTCTTTCCCAAACCTGAATGTGTCTGTGGCTCTGTGAAAGGATGTTTAGTGCAGTTTCTTAGTGACTTGGGATAAGTATCCACTTCTTATCCTGAGGATGTTCGTAGGAGCACTTGTGTAATTTGGCCTATGATAACTTCAGTGAGGAGACCGAGTTGAAGGCCTTTTAAAAACAGATTTAAAAACATAAAAATCTGCAAGTTGCAAAAGGCAAAATACTGTGAATGGTACTTCCCAAACTCCTTCTGAGCTAAACTTCCACCATCAGCTTTGCCACCAGCCCTGCCAGGATGTCTGAAAGCGGAGTACTGCCCTGGGCAGGTCTGATACCAGGACCTGTGTGTGTGTGGCTGCTGCTCTGTGGTTCTGCATCACGATTTCAGGCCCTGTAGGGCTGCGGTTTTGCTGAGCTTGTATCAGTGGAGTGTTTTGTGCCCTCTAGTGATGACTGAAATGCAATGCTCTGGAAGGTGGTTTTTTTTTGGGGGTTGTTCATTCAAGTGTTGAGAGAAAGTGGTTTCTGGACAAAGAGAGGAATCTAGTGCTTGCCATCCTTGGGGAGATGGGAGGAGAACTCCTGTAATTTCTGTGACTTCTGCATAACGTGCCTATGGTCTATCAAAATACCACTTCACTGAGATTTTCCTGCCTGGGCTGCTTTCACTTTCTGTCCCCAGTATGATGTTGCTCTCCAAAGAGCTGGGGAATTCCGAGAGTGATGAAAATCCCCTTCTTTTCCTGAACCTCTGCTGTGCTGGGAGGTGACTGGTACTAATCAGCTGCTTTTCCGCTGGGAATTGGCTGGGATTCTTTGCCACCACGTTGAGATCAGCATTACTGATGTCTCAGAGCAGAGGTCTTTGGAAAGAGAGAGAGAGAGAGAGAGACTTGGCATCAGTTTTGCCTGTCACATCTCCAGTGACAGAAAGGGACCTCCAGTACCTGAAAGGGGCCTGCAAGAAATCCAGGAAGGGACTTTTTGCAAGGACTTGTAGTGGTAGGACAAGAAGGGAATGGATTTAAGCTTGAGGAAGGGGGATTTAGACAGGATGTTGGGAAGAAATTCTTTCTAGTGAGAGTGGTGAGACACTAGAACAGGTTGCCTGGGGAGTTTGTGGATTCCCCCACCCTGAAGTGTTCAAGGCCAGGTTGAATGAGGCAACCTGATCTAATGGAAGGTGTCCCTGCCAATGACAGAGGGGTTGGAAACATGATCTTCAGGGTCTCTTCTAACTCAAACCATGCTATGAATCTATGAATCTTCAACTGAAGGCAACATAAAGCTTTTTATGTATTTATATCTTGTGTCCAGCTGGAATGGGGCAGTACCTAACCTCTCTGGTGGTGATACAGGAGTGTGGCGGGGGGGGGAACCCACAAAAACAGAGTGAGCAAAGACTGTAAAGGCTTTTGGGGTTCTTTATTCATTGTAGCATTCAAATGGTGTCTGTTAAGTTAATGATGAAGCTCATGCTGAGTGATGTGAACATGAAGAATTCATTCTGCATTGGCTGAATCATAGTGTGCAGAGGGGCCTGGCAGCTATGTCTTGGATATAACTGGTATTTATTTTGTCTGGGTACTTGTGTAATCTGGGTATTTGTGTAATCTTAACATTGTTTTAAAACACTTCTGTTCTCATTCAGTAGTCCTAAGGAGAGATTTCCCATGCTTCATGAAGGTGTTTTGCAAAGTGAGGCTCAGGGGGAGGACTCTGTTTCTCTGCCTTCTCTTTCCCTACCCAAGCTGGGATACTCGTGGTCTGGTAGGAGAGTGCCTCTCCCTGCATGTGTTGTCTTCTGAATATTTAGGCTCTTGAGCTATGAGGTCTTTCACATGTTTTTGGAAGTCCTACTTTTACTCATAAATTGTTCTGGAAATAGGAGCTAAAATTGCAGTTACTGAAACCTGAGTAAGCTTCCAATGCAAATGGCAAAGCCGTTCTCTGTTGAACGCTGAAGAGTATAGTTGGTGTCTCTGAGGCTGGATACTCAGATGTTGTTGCACTGTCTCTCTTCTGAGTTCTGCCAATCTGCCCAGACCTCTGAGGGCAGGAAAAAACCCGAACAAACCCACCAGCACCAAAAAACCCTACAACATACCCATGAAACAACAGGAAATCTCAGCTAAGCTGTGTGTTGCCAGCATTCTTGGTCCCCCCAGAGTGACTGTCTGAATGTGCAGCCTGTGTACTGAAGAGTGGTTAGTACTAGAGATGTCAGTCTCTTTGGAGCTGATGGCAGTAACAGCACTGCCCAATAGCCACCAAAGATTGCTGTGGTTACCTGGGGCCTGTAGCTTTGTCTCATGGTTCTTTTGGTTATTGCTATGTTGATCTTTCCTGTCCAGGTAAGTGTGGTGGTGATTATATACTGGAGTGGTAGTTAGCCTTTCTGAATCTTACAGTAACATAGAATCATAAAATGGTTTGGGTTGGAAGGGGCTTCCAGAGGTCTGTTCCAACCCTGCTTCAGGCTGCCCAGAGCCCTGTCAAGCCTAACCTCAAATATCTCCAAAGATAGGGCCTCAGCCACCTCCCTGGGCAACCTGTTTGTGATCCACTACCCCCGTGGTAAAGATCTTCCTCCTAACATCCAACTTAAATCTGCTCTAATTTCAAACCATTGCTCCTTGACCTGTCATTACAGACCTTTGTAAACAGTCCCTCTCCAGCCTTTTCGTAGGTCCCTTTCAGGTACTGGAGGGTCATTCTTAGGTCTCCCTGGAGTCTTCAGTTCTCCAGACTCTGATCAGGACTGTACTGGTGCTCAAAATGAGAGAGGAGTTGGGGGTTTTTTGTATGCTCTGATTGTTTTTTAAATGTTACTGTTATTTGTGTGTGAAGGTGTTCAAGAGGGGACTGGATGTGGCACTTGGTGCCATGGTCTAGTCGTGAGGTTTGTGGTTACAGGTTGGACACAATGATCTTCGAGGTCTCTTCCAACCTTAGTCATACTGTGATACTGTGAAGATGCTGTGAGAATGGACATAGCTATGCAAAGCAGTAGAATTCATGGTTGTTTATGGGTTTGGATTCTTATTTTTTTCTTTTCTCTGCAGTCTTAAAGAATATCCTCACTTACAATAAGGAGTTCCCCTTTGATGTTCAGCCTGTCCCACTCAGGTAAGAGAGAGCTGGGTCACTTCGTGTATAAAATCATAGAATTGGGTTGGGAGGATCCTTCCAAGGTCATCTGGCCCAATCCCCCCTGCAGTAAGCAGAGAAAATGAAAGGTATAATTGCAGTTGCTAATTTCATTAAAAAGTAACTCAATCAGTACATATTTGTCTAGATCAGAAGCGTGTTAAGGACAGCGATGCTGATGCCACAGAGCAGAACAGCACAGATGGCTGGGGAGGGCAACGAGGGTTATGTCTCACCAACCATCCCTCCTGCTCCTTTGCTTCTTTCTGGGAGGACTGGAGAGATGGCTCAGACATCACTGGCACACATCTGAGAAAGGACACAGTGAGGAAGAGACAGAAAAAGCCTGACTGTGTATTCCACAAGTGGAACAAGTCTTGTTTCACGTGACATAACTTTCTCGCGTTCTACAGTTGTCGTTAGCATGTGCTGTTGTGATAATGTTCAACTGACATGTCCCCTGTCACTCAGAGAGAGTAGCAATGAAAGGAAATTGCTGAGAACTTTAGAATGGCAAGAAAAAGGGGGTAAAAGGCAGTGGCTGACCTTTCTAGATGCATAAATTATCAACTAACAGACAACATTTTAATTGATTTAAGTACAGGATTAAGATTTTTCAAATGTGAGATAGTGCTTGTGGTCAGTCTGAGACTGGTTTGTAGATATGCATCTAATAGGGAGTGTAGTCTGGGACCTGGGGTACTCCTCCAACACTGGAATTTCTAGAGCCACCTACTTGCTGTACTGCTTTGGGTAAACTGCTTAATAAAAGAACATTTGAGGTCTAGGTGTCTAAGTGTCACTAAAAAATAAAGGCCAAGTTTTTGTTAAAACTGGAGCTTGATCCATTCCTGCATCTCTCTGAAACTGCCAGTGTTGTCTCTTGTGCTTTCTATTGGCCTGAGCTCCTACAATCTGTCAGAGTCTAGAATAGAATTAACCAGGTTGGAAGAGACCTTTGAGATCATCAAGTCCATCCTATCACCCAACACCATCTAATCAACTAAGCCATGGCACCAAGCACCCCATCCAGTCTCTTCCTAAACACCTCCAGTGATGGTGACTCCACCTCCCTGGGCAGCCCATTCCAATGGCCAATCACTCTCTCTATGAAGAACTTCTTCCTAACATCCAGCCTAAACCTCCCCTGGCACAGCTTGAGACTGTGTCCTCTTGTTCTGGTGCTGGTTGCCTGGGAGAAGAGACTAAGCTCCACTGGGCTGCAACCTCCCTTCAGGTAGTTGTAGACAGCAATGAGGTCTCTCCTGAGCCTCCTCCTCTCCAGGCTAAGCAACCCTGGCTCTCTCTCCTCACAGGGCTGTGCTCCAAACCCCTCCCCAGCTTTGTTGCCCTTCTCTGGACACATTCCAGCAAGTCAGCATCTATTTGCTAGGAAGTCTGAAATGGCACTGAAGCACATTGCCCCTGCTCTGTACTCCAGATGGTGACTCACGAGTTCGAGGCCAGATGATGAGTGACCCTTGCTCTCATTCTTCTTTCTCATCTTTTACAGGAAGATTTTAGCACCTGGAGAAGAGGAACACTTGGAGTTTGAGGAGGATGATGATGAGGGAGGAGCTGGAGCAGGGTCTCCAGATTCTTTTCCTGCTAGAGTTCCAGGTAGGGAGAGTAGCCTTGCTGTGCTAGCCTAGGTAGCTTGTGTAAACTCTGCCTGCGAGAAGCCCCTTCTTCTGTGATTTGACAAGTCTGGGTGGGGAGTAGCAGGCTAATGTAAACTCTGATGCTGTACTGGAGAACCAGAAGGGTGACCAGTGGAATTTTTTTCCTCAGCAAACAATATCTTATTGCAAAAGAGCTGTGTGGATAACCTGTGAGGGTGGTATCACCTACCTCAAATAATTAGCCTTTGGGGTTTTTTTTCAAACTCAGTAGCTTGTTTCCATGCACTTTCTTCACTACCTGAAATGTTTCAGATGCACTCATAAGTAAATTGTGGCAATGTTTCTCCTGCAGAGAGTTTAACATGCTCATAGGAATGTGATGTTGCTGCTGGTGATTTTTGTATTGCATTGTCTGGTGAGGCAATGGCTTAGACTCAAGTCCAGCTCTGAGAGGGTAAAGAGCAAGTAGCTTTGGTTTTGATAGCTTAAGTCCCTGTCTATGGGAAAGCACTTGTAGAATGGGATATACCTGCAGATTCTAGACAAGGGTCTACTGGTAACTTCAGTTTGTGACAATGTACTGGGTAAAGGAGCAGGATGCTCCAACAGAGGTTCTTTTGGTTCCTGGGGTAATTTCTGTGTGGAAGAAGTAAGTTTCTAGTTTCAGAGCAAATTGTCAAACTTAGTGTTTCAGGAAGGAGATGGCAAGCAGGGATACTCCTGCTGAAATTATGATCAAAAGAGCTGGGGCATTGCATTGCTTATGTCTGAAGGAAATGGCTCCACAACAGAGTTCAGAGGGTCGTCATCAGTGGCACAGAGTCAACTCAGAGGCCTGTGGCCAGTGGTGTTCCCCAGGGATCAGTACTGGGTCCAGTTTTGTTCAGTATCTTTATCAGTGATGTGGATGAGGGGATTGAGAGTACCCTCAGCAAGTTCACTGATGATACCGAACTGGGGGTGGCTGACACCCTGTCAGGCTGTGCTGCCATCCAGTGAGATCTGGACAGGCTGGAAAGCTGGGTGCAGGCAAACCTCATGATCTTCAATAAGGACAAGTGCAGGGTCCTGCATGTGGGGAGGAATAACAACAGGCACCAGTACAGGTTAGGGGCTGCCCTGCTGGAAAGCAGCTCCACAGAGAAAGACCTTGGAGTGCTGGTGGACAGCAAGTTCTGCATGGGACAGCAATGTGCCCTTGTGGCCAAGAGAGTGAATGGTATCATAGTATCAGTCAGGGTTGGAAGGGACCACAAGGATCATCTAGTTCCACCCCCTGCCATGGGCAGGGATACCCCACACTAGATCAGGCTGGCCAGGTATCCTGGTGTGCACTGAGAAAAAGTGTGTCCATCAGGGCTGGGGAAGTTCTTCTACCTCTCTACTCTGCCCTGGTGAGACCACACCTGGAATACTGTATCAAATTTTGGGCTCCCCAGTTTGAGCGGTAGGGACCTGCCAGAGAGAGTCCAACAGAGAGGCACAAGGATGATTAGGGGACTTGAGCACCTCCCCTATGAAGAGACACTGAGACCTGGGGCTGTTTAGTCTTGAGAAGGCTGAGAGGGGATCTGATCAATGTCTGTAAATATCTGGGGGTGGGTGTCAAGTGGAGGGGCCAAGCTCTTTTTGGTGGTGTGCAATAATAAGACAAGGACTAACAGGTACAAGCTTGAACACAGAAGGTTTCATCTCAACATGAGGAGAAACTTCTTTCCAGTGAGGGTGATGGAGCACTGGAACAGGCTGCCCAGAGGGGTTGTAGAGTCTGCTTCTCTGGACACACTCAAAATCCATCTGGATGCATTCCTCTGCAGACTACCCTAGGTGATCCTGCTTTGGACTTGATCTGTGGAGGTCCCTTTCAACCTTTAATGTACTGTGATACTGTGGTCTCTGTCCTTAGCTCTGACCAATAGCATGCTGCTGGATACGATCCCTGCAGGCTATGCTGGTGTAGCTATGCACAGTCTGCAGCTGTTTATGCTGAGCTCACAAATATTGTGATATTTTATCGCTGACATTTACTGTCTTGATCCTTGTCATTCACCTTGATAAATCCATATGTGAAGATGCATTCTGTTTGCTCGAAGTGCAGCAGAGAGAGCTGGAGTAGCTCTTGATAGGGTGGTGAATCAGTAAGGCCATGGCCGTAACCATAGTGCTAAAGTGACCTCTGTGCAGCCCATCAGGGCTATGTGCATGTAGTGGACACAGAAGTTGTGTATGTGCTTAAGAAAGAATCCAGGCTGATGACAAACAGAGAGTTTACAGTGAAGTCACTTTTAAAGAAGTGGAAAATACAAAGGTTTGGGGCATATACTTTCTTACAGACTTACTCTTCAGTAAGATCATGCTTGTAAGAGGAGGTGAGAGCACCTCCTGAGCTTACTGGTGTTTTACATTGTCATCTACTCAACAAACAGCATATCTGACTTTCCTGATCTATTTTTTTTGCAATCAGTTGAACTTCCCCACAGCTACAATAATGCAAACAAACCCAAGGTGGTTTTGTACTGCTGGCACACCCATCTTGTTCCCCCATGGAATGTGAGTTAGTGTGGTGTGTCTTACCTGCTTGGAGGTTGGTCTGTTGATCTTTCTCTGGGTGGTGAGGCTCAAACAAAAGCAGTTTTCAGCCTTCTTGAATGTGTGTTATAAGCCAAGTGGACTTTCCATATTGAATTGATAGTACTGTGTTGCACTCTTTCTTCTATATGCCTTTAATCCATAGTGCTTAACTGTATTGTCTAACTGATCATGGTCTTGTCTTCTACATGCATGGCTTCATCGTTATCACATTGCACCATTCACCTAACCCAGGAGCCAATAAAGGTATGAGAACCTTTGAGTACATAGTTATTTCTTTGATCATATTCATGTGGCTGTGTGTGGTCTTCATTCAGCTCTTAGTTTCAGCACTCAAAATACAGTCTTTGGTAGCAATCATAGTCCTGGGCATCCATGTGCTGATCTTCATTGGCCTTCAGACCCAGAAAAATGGGAGGTCATATTTGGTGAAGTAGCTTACATAGCTTTCTAGAAGCTGTGCTGTGCTAGAGGTGTAGCCAAAGGTAGGAGTAGCTGGATTTTCTTCAGTGGAATACATAATTTATGGAAAAAGTCTTACAGAGAAAGTACTTCTGTAGTTAGACTTCTCTGCTGCATGGAGCTGAACTGACCAGTGGCTTGCTGCCTCAAACAGCGAAGGTTTCCTTCCTTTCTCCTGGCTACATGCTCCTTTATTCCAGTGGTGTGTTGGCAATGGGTTCTTCTATGAACCATTTCTATTTGTGAACCCAGCTGGAGATTTGTCACTTTTTCCCCTTCCTCTAAACTGGAGTTTGGGAATGGAGAGACTGAATGCCTGTGTCTTGGTAGCAGTAGGCTGTTGGGTTGGCTTACCTTTGTATGTCTGAAATGTGCTTGTAGGAGGACACTTATTTCATTTGTAGATGCTCCCTTCCCCCTCTGGCAATGATGCCCTGTGGTTGTGTCTGAAATGACTGGCAGTTTTCTTATGAAAAGCCTCAGTGTGAGCCTGCTGAAGGCTGACAGGCCCAAGGCATGGCTGTGGACTGGCAGTGTGATGCCCAGCCCTAATAAAGTTACACCATAGAGAGGTTTCTGTCAGCTGGTGGCTTCTCTCTGAAATGACTACAGAGGCTTCAGTGAAAGACTTGCTTGGATGGTTCTGGCTCACATTAGACAGGTTACAATCAGCTGCTTTAGCCCACTGGCTTGGCTGTTCCTCCTGCTGAGGCAGAAAGGAAACAGTGTTCCTTGGAGCCCTACTTAGCTGCTGACTTTTCTGTCCTTGCAAGTCTGCAATTTCCTACATTCTGGAAAGCATTTTTCAGGAACAGAACAGCTTATCTTAAGGCACTGTTTTTCTGACAGCCAGCCTCAGGCATCTTTGAGGTGTGTTTTTCTGTGAAGTATCCTACCACTTGGTCCTTCCCACTGATGGATTTTAGTGTTAGAGTTGCTTTTGGCAGGCAGCTGAAAGATGGCGGAGCAAAGGTTTTGTGTCAAAGAGAAGGCAGGCATCCTTCTGCCATGGTCCAGACCAGAATAAGAACTGTCTTTGGACATCTGCTCAGGATGCCTTTTAACATTTCTCACCCCACAGTCAGGAGCCTGTCCCATTACTACAGAATGGTGGATCCAATTCTGCTCTGGTACATTGTGAGGTGTCTGCAGACACAGCTTGTTAGGGGCCATAAGTCTGCTAACAGCCAGGACAGGAAATACGGGAGCATACTGCATCATAGATGTGAATTCAGGTCTTGCTGATGATCCTGACAGACAGGCTGGGTGTGGAAATACTCATGAAATCTTGCTGGAGCTGTGGCTCTAGGTCTGAGAGCACAATACATGGTTCCCTCTGGCACAAACAGTGTCTCTAATAGGGCAAAACCATCTTGGTTCTCCAGCTCCTCAAGCAGATCAAGAGGAAAAACGTATCAAGCAAAACCTGTGTTGGACTTGCCGAAGGAAACTATTACATTGTTTAGACCTCAAGCCTTGGAATAACACTTTCTTTTCTTTTGAATTAGAAAATCAAAACTTTCAGTCAAACCTGCCCCCAGGTCTAGGCATTTCCTGTCTTAGAGCTTACTCATCTAATACTGGGAAGAGGCTTGAATCCTGCTGGTTTTCACTAAAATCAGCTTGAGGAAACCTACTCCATTGTTGATGGCAGAATGTCCCTCCTAGCTTGTAGTGAGTTTGAACAGTTTGGATTTCTTTTGGATTCTTGCTGCACTGTCTTTCTCAGCACTGTGAGGATTCATTTATTCACACTGGTCATGAACTTTTAATGCTACATGGTTTTGGTATAGAGCAGGAAACTCCTTGCTTAATGCAGGGGGAACTTAGGGGATGTGAACACTGTTTATTTTCCCTTTATGTTGAGGGTAAGTAGAACTTAGATAATGAAGAATCTCTCTTCTGGTTCCCTGATGTCCAGTGGGATTAACAACAATGTTCTTTTCCTCCTTATTCTCTCTGTCTAAATGTTCAACATGAAGCCAAGTCATGTTCAATGGGGTGGGACTCCTGAAAGTATCTGAATGTCTTGCAGCTGCAGACTGAATCCAGCCTTCCAAATGTAATGATATAAAGTGAGTTCCTTGAGTGAGTTACTCTGCATGAGAGCAAGAAAGCACACTTTAAACAAAGCTCTTCTCTGTTCTTATGACATTATTTTTTAAGGTTTTTTTGAATGGATTCACCTACCTGGAGGCAGTTCTGGGTTTTGTTGGTGGGGGCTTTGAAAGCTGTCAAATGGTGTCTGTGCACACAGACCTCCCCATAGCGCTGCTGGGATATGAATCCTTGGGCTTTGAGCTCCCAAAGGAGATGAACATCTTTGAGAGATGATGGTGGGGGTAAGCAAGGCCTCTGCTGTAAGGTGACAGAAGGGATAAATAATGTGCTTTGCTTCTTCCAGGTACTTTATTGCCCAGATTGCCATCTGAACCCGGGATGACATTACTCACCATCAACATAGAGAAAATTGGTCTGAAAGATGCTGGGCAGTGCATTGATCCTTACATCACAGTCAGTGTAAAGGGTAATGGCTTCTCTTCCTGGCTCCTCATTTCTAATGTGGAGAGAGAGAGAGAGTTCTCTGAAAACTCTATTGATTTTTTTTTTTCCCCAACCTTCTGGCTGAAAACACTTGTTGATACTTGCATTTCCTGTGGTGGACTTAAGGCTTCTGCTTTAAGCAAGGCTGGGAACATTCAGTATTTGGGCAGCAACTGGGAGCTGAATCATTGGAGAAGGCATGCTGGGAGCTGAGTATCAGTGACTTGAAAGACTGAACTCCTCTGTTCCAGCTGCCTCAGCTTACTTGAGTACAGATCTGATTGGACTCCCTAACAGACGGGTCTCTGGGCTTTCTAGAGATGAACCACAGCCCACTGACTCCATTCTTATCCTGTCACTAAACTAAGTTTTTACTAAAACAAAGATCATCTTACCAAGGCTTAGTGTTTAGAATAATGGGCATGAAGCTGGGACATAAAGCTTGCAAGATAAATTAGCCTTGGTTTAGCCTTGGTAGTGAAATATTTCTGCCAAAGGCTGGTGGGCTGACAGCTTGCCTTCTGAAAGCCTCCATGGGTCTGGAAGGACCTCTGCCTGTCAGTCCAGGGTTTCTCACCATTTCAGATGGCTTGAAGCAGAGTTTTTTGGTGGTCAGGCTCTTTCTAGTGGGAGCATCTGCCTCTCCCTCATATTTCATTTCTTAGCAGGGAGCCCTTGTAATCTGAACTGCTTACCTTCAATCTGCCCTGCTTGACTTCTGTTTATCTTTACAGTCTTTTGAGGTATATGATTTGTTTGTTTGTCCTATTAAAATATATAGCTGAGTCAACAGCCTTCAGTGACTTTCAGGTGTGGCAGAGCCCTTGTACATGTCCTCTTTAGGTTGTGCCATTAGATACCTAACATAGAGATAAAATTCTTGGTAGATGTGTGATCAAGTTTGCCTTAACTCTTTCTTGGGGCAGCATTAGGAGTGATTCATAAATCTCTTAAATCAGAGAAGCTTCTTCCATTCTCATGTGATTTGTGGTTTTTTTACTTTTGAAATTATTTTTTTCCCCTGCAGATTTGAATGGGATAGATCTGACTCCTGTGCAAGATACTCCTGTGGCCTTGAGGAAGGAGGACACATATGTCCATTTTAATGTGGACATTGAGATTCAGAAACACATTGAAAAACTAACAAAAGGTATGTGGTGGCAGAGGCCTGAAACAGGGCCCAGGAGCTTTGCAAGTGGTCTGAAAAATGGGCTGTGCCTGAGCTGCTGCTGCTGCAGGACCCAAAATCTAGACAAGGATAAAAATAGACTTTTGCATCCTGTCTCTTTCCAATCAGTCATTGTGATGACTTGTAGACAAGAGAGGAGTAAAGAGAGATAAAAATGCAGCAGATTGCTGTACTACAGAAGTACTGAGCTACTTTATCACCTTCATAGTCATTGGGCAAACTGTTAACCTGCATATGAATAATTGAGTCAAGAGTGTGGTGAGCATTGTAAGAACATGGTATAGCTTTTGAGTAAGTAACAGGTGTGCTGGAGATCACAGAATCACTGGATGGTAGGGGTTGGAAGGGACTCCCAGAAATCGAGTCCAGCCTCAGGGTCACCTAGTACTCTACACTTACCCTTGTTGAACTTCACGAGGTTCACCTCTGCCCAACTCTCCAGTGTTCAGGTCTCACTGGATGGCAGCACAGCCTTTGGGTGTCTCAGCCACTCCTCTCAGTTTTGTGTCATCAGCAAACTTGTAGAGGATACACTCAGTCCCTTACCCAGGTCATTGATGAGTTTGTTGAACAGGATTGGACCCAGTACTGACCCCTGGGAACATCCCTAGCTACGGGTCTCTAGTTGAAGTGCACTGCTGATCACAACCCTCTGAGCTCTGTTGTTCAGCCAGTTCTCAATCCACCTCACTGTCTGCTCATGTAGCCCACACTGCCTGAGCTTACCTATGAGGATGTGATGGAAAGAATTCCCTCCAAAGTCTGTAGCGCATCTGAGCGGCAGAGAAGGTTCTGGATAACTGCTGGCTGTCATGACTAACGTTTCTGCTCAACCATTTTCCACTCCAGGTGCAGCTATTTTCTTTGAATTCAAACACTACAAGCCTAAGAAGAGGTTTACTAGCACCAAGTGCTTTGCTTTCATGGAGATGGATGAAATTAAACCTGGGGCAATTATCATAGAACTGTAAGTGGCTTGCAATTATGTTGGTGGGAGAGGAAATGAACTAGTTCTCAGTTACAGTGTGTGGCTTGTTGCATCAAGGAAGGTTTCTTGGGCTCCTTAGACCGAGTTCCCTAAGGGAAATTCTATTTTTAAATAGAGAAGGGAAAAACAAATCATTTTAGGCAAATGAAATGGCTAGAGAACCTTCTCAAAACCAACTTTTGCCAAAGAGCCTGCTGTTTGTAACTAGGATTTGTATAAGTTAACTAATTCTGTGGGGAGCACTTGTAAATTTTGACCTTTCTTGAGTGTCAGGTCAGCTGTCGTTTGAAAAACAAACAGCCAAAATCCACTCACACCAGGTTTTGGTATGGAACTTCTCCAAAGGAAATCTGGATTGAGACAGGATCCTGATCTGCAGTTGGATGCTGTGAACATTTCCACGTGTTGTTGGGTGGCTGTGGGTCTTCCTGCTTGAAATAGACAAGCTGGTCATGCTGCAGCGGTTATGGTGTGCACCTACCCTCACTGTGGGGTGGAAGCTCTGAGTGAGGCCATTGAGGTTTTGTTTCCAGGGAAAGGGTGAACCTTGCAGTTCTAGGCATTTCTAGGAAGAGAGCTCAGTCTGTGCTAGCTGGAGTGCTTCTGAAGTACTGAGTCCCTGGCAGTGCATCTCCTGCAATCCAAAGTATTATGCTGGGAGCTCTCCTTGCAGAAACCTTGAGTTCATTTGTAAATTGAAATCTTTGTTAAAATAACAATCCAGAGAAACCAGGGTGGGGGATGAGTTTCTTCCTGTAAATCATTGCTGCTTCCAGTAAGGTTTATCAGAAGTATTGTAAAGAGGATGGTAGTCAGGCCAAGCTTTGCAGTAGGCTTCGCTCTTCCCGCGCCGCTGCTGCTAGCACGTGGAGTAACTTTACTGTCTTGTGGTTGCAGGTACAAAAAACCCACTGACTTTAAAAGGAAGAAATTGCAACTGTTGACCAAGAAACCACTTTACCTTCACCTCCATCAAACGCTGCACAAGGAGTGACCCTAGCTGTGAGATTCCTGTGAACTGAACCACCAGTCATGGTAGCTGTGTGTAGTAGCCTTAGCCTTGGAGGGGCGGGGGAACACCTGTATTGATGCCAGTAGGTCAGACGGCACCATCACACACTGCACAGCACTGCTCCAGGGGCAGAGGCAAGCCTCTCATTCAAGTGCAAGATTGTTTCAGTATTTTCCAGCTAGAGGTTTTTCTGAGAGCCCTGAAATATGTTGACTGCTTTTCCTAATTTTGCTGTTCATCACTCCCCCACTTCTCTCCCCCTTAACCATTTCTACCCTTTTGCCTCAGGCTCCACCCAAGGATGGAGACTGCCCCTTTGCCAGACCTGTAGCAATAAAGACATGGCAGGCCTACTAGGTGTTTATGCTTGCTGTGCTGTCGTAGTTCCTCTCATCTGCATTTCAGAGTCCTCTCTAGTGGGCTGGGTGGCAGGAGACCAGGAGGAAGATGAAGTGGGATGGGAAGAATCTTGAGGTGCTGCAAGTGATTTAAAGAACGAGAGAGAGGAGGGTGCTGGGTCAAGTAGGATGGCCACAGAAGAGCTCCTCAGTCAGCTGTTCTGCTTTGGTTAGGCCAGGAGGAGGACAAGTGCAGATGAGAACACTGAACTACACTTTTAACAGCCTTGCCTGATCCACTCGTACTGAGTTCTGGAGACGATGCCTGTTACAATCCTTTACCTTGCTGTTACTCCTCAATAGAGCTGACTTTTCTGTACCTTGTCCCAGAGTGATTTGCAAAGGTGGGAGGGGGACGCAGAGAGGCTGTCTCCAGGGCTTCAGCCACGTGGTGCTGGTGGCTTATTGTGCCATTTCAGTGACAGCAAGGGCACGCCCCTCAGCCTTCCGAGCATCAGTTTTCTAGAGCTATTGGTAAAGTAGATCTGGCTAGCAGGTTGGCCCCACCTTTTACATGAGACTGCTGTTCTTAGGGAAACTGACTGTCTGCAGTTTTCTGCACGTTTTGTGCAAGTCTGGAAACTTCCTCTTAAAAAATTACCTTTTTTTTTTATGTAAGTAGATAGGAGTAGCCTTTATTTTCTATATTTTTTATTTGGTGTGTAAGAAGCTGCAGGACATTGGCTTATGACACACTCACCTTCACCTTTTGACCTAATAAAGGGACAGATGTAGAACCCAGTCAAATCTTTCCTATATTTGTGTGGATATTTAATACAATACTTCTAAGTCTGATAGACTTCTTGCATATCTAACCTAGTGCCTAAATACTCCTCTGCTATGCTAACGAAACCCAGCTCCCAAAATAGTGTCAATGGTAGGTTTATTTTAAGCAGTCTGGGTGCTGATGTATCACCACTTCCTCTTCTCTGTCATGTAACCCCAAGACGTTAATTTAGGCTTCAGGGGAAGGGGTGTTACCGTTCCTCATGATAGTTGTTTGTCCAAAGGGCAGGAGTTCAGCATGATTGGCTTTCCCATATTGATTAGGATAAAAAGCTATTTTTGAGTGTCCTAATCTTCTCACCTTCCCTCTCTTCTGGTGCAGCTGGAGATGACATTACCTGGGTGTTACCACATCACTGCCTCAAAATCCACTACCTGTTGGAAGGGGGGAAAAAGTGCAATTGAATTTTCCTGTTTACGGGTCTTTCTGACACCCCAGAGGCATTTCCTCTGCTACAGTGAATATCAAGCCCTCAAAAGGTATCACTGTGCCTTATGGAAATACCTTGGAGTGCAGCCTTCTGGGTGCCAGACCAGAGGAGGACACATACATTCTTAAATCAATCATCCTTTGACCTCTGCCAAAGGAGGGAGCAAAGCTTTAGTCTACAGCTGCAACTCAATCCAAGCTGGGTTAATGGTTGTGTTTCCTGCCACTGGTCCCCAGTTGGCTCAAGCCTTTCTCTGACCTTCTCACAATCTGTAGCACCCAGCACCCCTGCAGCAGCTGGTCTTGCTCAGCAGAGGAGTCCTGGGACCCTGTGCCAGCTCTGCCATCCTCCTGTGTCTGAGGGTATCAGCAATGGTCCCCCCTGTGCCACACAGCACCCCAGCCCTCTGCCCCAGCTCCATGTGGCTTCAAGTTGTTAATAGTGGTTGGGGTGGGAAGGGAGGAGACACCAAACATCCCACAGCTTGGCGTTGGGGAAGAACCTGAGCTTGGAGACCTCAAATGTTCGTTGCTGTGTACGTCATTGGTCACTACCCAAATGAACTACCGCCCCCTTGTGGCAGCTGCTTGACTCCTCCCCAGCCTGTCCACATCTCTCAACTGCGGTGAGAGGAAATGTCAACTTCTAAGGATTTTTGGTTAAATCTGCACATGGAGCTTTGTGTTTAACAAATGGTGACTTCATGGCTGTAGAGTGTGAAATACTATTTTTCAAGTTGCTTCTTTCCTTTGCAGTTTTTCCTGTGAACTGTCTTTCACTGCACTACTTCCCCCACCAGAAGCTCAATGTATTGTTTTATGCTTCAGTGATGTTCTGTCTTTGTCTTTCCTCTAAAAGCTAAAGCTTGATGCTTGTACTGTAAGAATGTAACACCTAGAGGGTGAGTTTCATGGCTGCTTGTCCTCTGGCAGTAAAGCTGTAATGGCATTGCAGTAGGGTTTTTTATTATTCCTCATTTTCCCCTTTTTCTTTCACTTGTGTACAGAGAACTTTTGACAAACCTTTGTGTGCAGGTAGGAGGCCTGCTCTGCCAGCTGCTCTGTGCTAGCACTTGCCCTCAGGCTTCCCCGAGCATCTACAAGTGTAGGGGTGCTTACAACAACCCCTGCTGGCTTGTGCCTGCACTTGAAGTTGAAGCAATACTGGTTCCTATGGAATACACACCCCTGCTCTGCTTAGTGACATGAAAAAGGTCACAATACAGCTTCCTTCTTGCTGAGGAAGCTAAATCAGTCTTCAAGGCCAAGATGAGCGCTCGGCTCTCACACCTTATTTCATGTTACAAGCCAGTCTTGGAAGCTGAAACTGATTATGACATTTCTTAGATTTCAGATTCCAAACACATTCATCTCCTTTTCTAAGCACTTCTCAAAGGTTGCCTTCTGCTGAGGGGGGGGCTGCATCCCTCCACATCCTCCTCGTGCTGTGAAGCAAGCCCACACTATGCTAGTTCAGCAGGAAGGTAACCCAGTCACGGGTGCAGCAGTTACTCAGCCTTGATTCACTTCTTGGCCCTGGCCCCTGATTCAGTCACCAAACAAAAATGGCACTGAAGCAAAGCCTTCATGGTTTAGCAAAAGGAGTTTTGCTTTTTATTATATGTCTCCTTTCAGTACAGTGTCATTTGTGCTTCTGATCTCTGACCAGACGTCTTACTTAAAAAAACATACCCAACACAACACTACCTCCCCGTCCTCCTGTAAACCCCTGCCCTACAGTAACTGCAGCTCAATGATGTGATGGAGAAGGCAGGTAAGATAGCATTTTACTTAAAAATTATTTCCACAGGAAATGATTTGATCTACATTTGTCACAAAATCAGTTCATTCACCAACCAGGTACAGAGGCTACATTTAATCCAAACTAGCCACACAGGTACTTCCTTTCTATTGCACGTTTAGAGGAGGTTCAAGTCCATCACAAGAAGGAGGTTCTTGCAGCCCAAGAGGATGGATGAGTTTAAGGTGATCATAAATGCACATGTCTGTAGCAATTGGATAAAAATTGATCCTGCAAAAGCTGAAATATACTGAAATGAGACAAGTGGCTTCAAGGAGAGAGCCATTTCCTAAACTCCTGACCGCAGGAAGTGCACTGGGGTCCATTCCCTTGAGCTGCTGACCAGAGGCTGCAGTTAGGGTTTCTGCACTGGCGGTTGTGTGTAGTCTTTTGAGCCTGGCAGCGGTGGTGGAGGGCCTGCAGGGTAGTCTCTAGGTCCTGATGGAGGCAAGTCTCTGTTAGGAGAAGGTGTATAGTCTCTGGAGCCAGGTGGGGGAGCTGTGGGCCTGGAGGATAATCTCTTGGCCCAGGAGGACCTAGGGGTTGAAAAGGAGGGTGCCCACGTCCATAGCCTCTTGGATCTGGAGGAGGTGGCAGTGGGCCAGGAGGCAGATCTCTCATTCCTAAGGGTGGGCCAGGTAAGAAATCTCTTCCAGCTGGAGGTGGCAGAGGAGCACCACGAACTAGAAAGAAAGGAAAACACAGAGAATTAAATGAAATCTTGCTTCAGAGTAGATGGTGAAGAAGGTACTGATGGGTTCTTGATTTTTTGGAGCAGCTCTGGTGTGGGTCACTGTCACATGTACACCTCTCCATCCAGGAATTATGTTCTAGTGACTTGTGGCTGCTGGTTTGCAGTTTAAATAAGGAAAAATGCCTCCTTAATAGCTGGGCATGAAAGAGGCTTGAAAACCCCCACCTGTCCAAGCTCACTGAGCAAGACAGCTCCACCCCAGGAAGCAGGGGGAAGCATCTGCCGTGCTAACAGGTGGCACATCTCAGTTCTGCAGCAGGCTGCTGAGCAGCACAGCGGGGCAGGTTCAGCACTGGGCAATGCAACTGTACCTAGGGGCACAGGAAGAGGTCGAGGCCCGAAGTGCCCACGGAGAGCAGCTGGCGGCGGACCGTAGCGAACCGGTGGTGGAAGCGGAGGGCCCATTGCTGGGGGGTCAGGATAGGTGTCCCAGGGAAAGAAGGTGGGCCTTTGGGAACAGCATTAGCCTGTGGGAGATGAGGTTATTTTCAGTGTTACTGCATCACAGAAGTACTGATACTGCTGAACACCACAACCATTTGCCCAAAGACCAAGAGGTGGAAAAGTAAAAACCAAACCCACACAACCAAGATGCAACACACCTCAAAACACCTTAACCAGGAGAAAAAAGGGAAAGTTACTGCACCATCGCTGTCCCTTCACCCAGAGCACCACTTGCAGTACCTAGGAGTGAATGCTTCAGCTAGAGCTGTACTAAAGAAAAACTCAATCCCTTTTGAAGAGGGTAAAGGGCCTGGCACCTTCAATTACAGATGGAATCGTGCTTCAACACCACAGGTAAGTCAGCTTCCTGGGATTAGTGGTGTAGTCACTCAAAGCCCTTTGCCTGCAGGCCTTAACCTAAAAGATCTTGTTGGCTTAGTTCCATAAAACCCAGAGAGCAACTGTTAGATAACCCTCGTGAGGCAGAGGTACCAGCCCTGGGTTAGTGTTGCAGTTTGTTACTTGGCAGCTCAGAGCACCCAGCCTGTTACTCCTCTCCATCAAAGCAGACTAAC
Organism: Picus viridis; assembly: GCA_033816785.1. NCBI lineage: Eukaryota > Metazoa > Chordata > Aves > Piciformes > Picidae > Picus > Picus viridis. The sequence continues at coordinate 4,795,023 of CM066577.1, forward strand.
ACCATATGCAGCCTCTGAATACTCACTGTAGCTGGTTCAACAGAAGGTGAAGAAGCAGTGGTTACAGAAGGGGCTTCAGACTCTTGGGGAGAGGGCTGCTTTGTTTGGATTATTTTTTTTGGACAGCAAATAAGGGTAGTGACAGAATGTGGACAAGACAGAACATGATACAGTTAAAGAATCAGCAGGAAGTACAGTGAATCATGTACTCAATGATTCCTTAAGGTTGGGGTTTTTTCAGCTTACCACTCCATCCACTGCTGTGGAAGGGGAGGAGGTTCTTGGCACGATCATGGATGCTACAGCAGGCCCAAGGTCTGTAAAGAGAGCCACAAATGCCAAGTCTTAGCATGGCTGGGGTAAGGAACACGGCTTCTAAACTGCATTTCTGAGTTGAAAGCAAAACTAAGTTGCAGGTGGCTGCAGTCCACATAACTTACCAGGAAGAGACATCCTTCCAGGTAATTCTGGTGGCCTTCGTGGAGCAGGGGGACCATCTACCACTGAACCTTGAGGGAAACAAGAACCCCAGAGACTCCAATCAACGTCTGCCTGAGCTATTTCTTGTTCTCTTAAAAAACAATGACTCACCTGTGGATTAATCAAGTAGTTATCAATACTGAACACTATCCCTAGAACCGAGACCAGACCCTAGTGGTGCTAGCATTAGAGATGGTTATCACAGAAAGGAAGCTTCACTGCTTACCAAATTCACCCCTGGAGCCTTCCCTTCGAGGGGCAGAAAGGGGTCGAGCAGGAACGTCTATCATCTGCGTGGGTGATGGATTTCCTCCACTCACAGGTGATGGGCCAAAAGAGCCATCCCTGCTCAAGGGCCCTATGCCAAGGAGGAAAAAATAAATGCTTGATTTACTTTTCTACAGTTTATCAGAGCCTTATTGTTTTAGGATTTACTGCCTCAAAGAGCAAACACTGGGGAGAAACAGCAGCATTTACCTTGGCGTGGTGGGACCTGGCGATTGGGTCTGCCAGGAGTGGGCTTTACAATTAGTGGTCTTTGAAGCATGGTGAGTTTTAGGTTTACATCTATTAATCTAATTTGGAAAAAAAAAAAAAAAAAAAATATATTTGTTTTTAATCATTCAAAAACTACAGGTCAGTTCTATTTGTTCTAAAATGTAACAAGGCAAACTGCATGGCGAAGTGTTGCAGCTTTCACCAAGAAGTCTTATTTTTGCCATCAAAACTGTTTAATACTGGTTTAAAATTCCTAACTCAAACCATGTCCTGCATTACATGAGAGGAAATGACCCAAAAATGTGCCAGGGGAGGTGGAGGTTGGATATCAGGAAGAATTTCTTTACTGGAAGAGTGGTCAGGCTTTGCAGCAGGCTGCCCAGGGAGGTGGTAGAGTCACCATTCCTGGAGGTGTCCAAGAAATGTGTGGACATGGCACTTGGGGACATGGTTTAATTAGGTCATTAGGTTGATGGTTGGATTCAATGATCTTTGGGGTCTTTCCCAACCCAAACAATCCCATGATGTAAAGCACACACATTTGCCCTGCTTGAGCTCCTCCTCTCCCAGTCATCATGCAGCATGTTCAAAGAGCAATGAAACTGGTCTGTTCTGCACTCACTTTTGTCTCAGGTTGGCTGCTTCTCTCTTTTCTTTAGACAGAGCTCTCTCAGCAGCGCGGGCAAGGATCTGTTAGGGAGAATTGTGCCAACTGCATTAGCTGCACCAACCTGAGGTCAAGCACAAATTCTTTGCCTCAGAGACTGACAAGCATCCTTACCCAGTTGTCATGTGCCTTTTTCTCGTGAGCAGCAATCTGGAGAAGAAAAGGAGTATTTTAGTATGATCTGTGTCAGACCAACCACTCTCTCCAGTAACTCACTACAGAGCACTGGAATGGTGCAGTAAAAGGCTGACACGACCACCAGCAAGCAAGAACCTCACCTGGTTTTTGTAAGATCTCTCTGTTTTTTGCAGTTCATCTTCCATTTCTTGGATCCTTTGCCTGTACAGAAAAAACAAAAAAGAGGGGAAAGAGAAATTTAAATGACTGTTGTTCCATAGCTGAAACAAAGTAAAACAACAGACTTCAGAAACTGAGGTTACTTGTAAACTTTCACTTCCTCGATGGCCAGGACAGCCTTTTCATCTGCAGCAGACAACTTCTGCTCCTTCTCCTGGCGCTCATATTCCTCCTGGGTTAGTTTCCTGCATCAGGGAAAAAAGCAGCACCACGTATTCCACCATTCTCCACCTCCAACCCAAATACAAGGTGTTCCTCTGCTACCAACAGTGATATCAAGATAGTGATATCAAGATCTAGGATACTGTGTAAGAATACAGAGAATAAAGAGATTACTTTTGAAACCAACCAGACAAATACTGTCTTTTGAAACTGACAGACAAACTGTGTATAAAACAGACTCTTTTGTGTATAAAGCCTGAAAAATAAGGACTGGGAAGTTCTGTGAGTAGCTAAAAGATCTAAACCCACTGATTCTGACTGAGGTCAGCGTAACCAAACAAATCTTAACAGCCACAATCTTCTCCTTGACACTTCTGTACAACCTGGCAGAGCAACCCCAGAATCTGCAGACAAAGCCATCCATCCCCCTCTTCCATCCATCTCCCTCTTCCAAAAGTCAGTTGTTTGGGTTTTTCTTCTAATGTTAGAAGGCAACATTGTGCATGGTTAAGTGAGAGTCTCTTTAGGGTCACTAAATGGTGGGAAAACTCACCAGCTTTCACTCCAAATACACCTTCAAATTATTTGGTCCTTCTGAGCAAAGAGCAGTTGGAGAGTACCTATGACACAGTATGCTATGCTGTCAAAAAGCAATGAAAGGAAGGCTTACTTCTGGAGTGCCATCTCCTTCTGCTGGTAAAGTTCACCAAGGATCTCCACTTTCTGCTGCAGGGTTTTGCACTCATTCTCCAGTCGAGCTTTGGCCGACTGGAGCGAAGAGGAGTCGTGCTCTAGTTTTTTTATTTGCTCTGTTGGAGAAGCAAAGGAAGGTGAGGAAGTTGAAAGAAGCTGCAATGAAAACTGCTATGACCTTTAAAATGCTGGTTTCAAACTGCAAACAGCATTTCATCCTAACCCTTTTTTCCTTTTCTTTACTAAGCTTACCTTCCAGCTCATGTCGTGCTGCTACCTCATCACTCAGTTTGGATTGCAGAAGATTTCTGTCTTCCTCAACCAAGGATAACATGGTTTTTACCTGAAAAGGAAAGCAGAAAGTTTATGATCTTAGGCACAGCAGTCATGTGGTGGCATCTATTAGATTATCTTGTGCAGCATACCCTGGAGACATCCATCATCTGCTTAATCTGCGTCTTCATCTTCTCACTCTCATTGTCTAGAAGAGAAAAATACATTTGTTTTCCCTCTGTCTTAACCCCAGTGCCCTGAAATTTAGGACTGTTATAAATAATGCTCCCTACACTTCCATCTGGGATAGATCTCTTACACAGTAAAAAAACCAACCCAAACAACAACAAACCAACAACACACCAAGAATACCCCAAAATAACAACAAAAATACTCAAACCAACCAAAACCAGGAAAAACAAACCCCAGGCCAAAACCAAACCCCCCCACAAAAGCCTAATAAAAACACAACAACAAACCCTCACACAACAGAAGAGGGGAAGATGGGGGGAAAAAACCCACACCAGCAATTCCATGACCAGCACAACAGAACCATTAGATTTAATCCAAAAGGCATTCAGAAGAGCCCTTCATGTCAGTTCTCCTAGCCCCCACACTAATATTAATGTGAACAGTACCTAGTACTAATGTGAATAGTACTGGACATAGTATCTGACAAACCAAAAGTGGAAGTTTCCAGCCCACACATACCACATGGTTGGAAAAAAGGAGGGGGAAAAAAATGCATGAAGGAAAATAAAAGCTACAAGAGGACTTCCAAACCAGAGATGCAGCAAATCCCTGTGCAACAGCAGGAATGGCAAACTGCCTGAGTGGTTTTGAATAGGTCTATTTCAATCTTTCAGATTCAAAATATGTGATCACCTGAAGGAGTTACCTGCCTAGAGGTAAGCACAATGCTCACTAAGGAGTCATACTAAAAATAAATATGGCATAAGAACAAAGCAGATGCTCAGCTTTCAGAACAGGCTTCGTTACTACCCTTTGTACTCCATCTTTAAAACTGTGTCATTGCACTTAGAACATTCCTACAAGGTAACTTAAAAGCAGTTACTGGTCTTTAAATGGTTTCTCCCTTCAGTCAGGAGCCATTTTGTGTCTGAGGGTTCAAGCTGGCAGTCTCTAAACTCACAGGGAGCTACATGCAAAGCCTCCCCCTGTGCCCCATCGCACCACACATGCTTCAGCCACTGGCCTAGCAGCAGGAGGTGGCATTACTGTACCTGGCAACTCTCCATTGGCCAGATCTTCTCCTGTGCTCCACTCACGCCCTTCCTCATCCTTCCTGGCCTCAGCTGCTGAATCCATGTCAAGCTGTTTCAGCTGCATAATGCAGTTAGTTAAAACCTGGGGATAAAATAAAAGGTTCACTGAGGAAGAATGGCTCTGCATTTTTCAAGTCTTTTTAAGTACCTTCTGATGTATAATATTTAAAAGCAAGCTTGTAGTAGTGTGAACCTACTTCAATTTCATTTTCCTTGTAGGCAAGGGCTTCTTCTATGTCCTTCTGAGATTTCTGATACAGTTTGATCTGCTCACTGAGCTCAGCATGCCTCTCACTCCAACCTTCAGCTTCTTTCAGCAGCTGTACAAAACACCAAGGCAAGATGATAATTTGGTTTTAGTACAGGGCAGATATAATGAAAATCTACTTCACTGCCAGATCTAGTGATCACCAATCACCACAGGTTCCAGACACAGAGGGTAAGCTTCACAGTTACCACACTCAGCACTAGTCCATTGGTAGAACTGGATGCTGGGAATCTTTTTGTTTTATTAAAGGGTTTTACTAATTTGGTATTTTCTCAGCCAGTATCCCAACATGACAACCTAACTGCTCATACACTTCAAAATGTGAGGAATTAATTCCAGTCCAGGAGTAATCAAGCCCCATCCCTTAAAAGGCCATCTAGGAAGGAAATCACACAGATATTCACGATTATTTGTAAAATAATTTGTCATTTCAGGGCTAAAGGCCCTCCCCATTTAGCTGAGCTTCAGAATTGCTTTTTGGCAACTCTTCCCTCAGCTCTGATTATGCAATGACTGCCACATCTGCACAGACTTTCTGTGAAGCTGCTGACAACACACTCGAATCACTGGAAGTGGCAAAGCCTTCCTACTGCAAAGATGTGGCTCACCGGCACAAAAAGCCTGTGCAGGCAGGGGCAAGGGGGTTAAATTTCATCTTGAGAATATGAAATGTGAAATTCTGACACATTAAGAAACCAGAGACATGCTGAAGTTAAGCTCAAGAAAACTAGGAATAAAGCCATCATATTCTCTTCACATGAGAACCAGAGTCACATAGCCTGGGCGTAACTCACTTGTTCCTTGCTCTTTTTCAGCCGAGCATTCTCTTCCTGCACGTGCTGAAGCTCAGACTTCACCTTTTTTTCACTTAGTTTAGCTTCATTGAGGGCTATCTGCACCTACACAGGAAGCAAAAAGGAACAAAAAGACATCAAGTCAAGCTGTAATGGAGTAAGAGCTACAGATTACCTCATAAAATGGAAAAGAAAAAGGTCTATGTGCACAAGCTGCTGTCTTCTATTACATCCTTGGTACAAGAAGTGTGACTGTTGAGAGGGTGTAGGTAATGCTTTACCTCTGAAAGCTCTGCAGAATGCACACTGATAGCCTCTTGGAGTTTCTCCAAAGACTTCTGGGTTTCAGAGATCTGTGTAAGAAAAAAGATGAGCTGTGACTTTGCAGTAGCCTGGTACCTGGCTTAGGCTGATTAATCATTTTACATGTGTAATTTAACCTCCCCTTTATGCTTTCAAAACACCATTAAGTTTCCCCTTAAAGCAGCCATCAAACTAGGAGCCACACAGTGCTGCCTTATCAGCAAGGTAAGAAATTGAAACACACAGCACAGTGGAATCACCATCTCCCATGACTCTGCCCATCTGTGGCTAAGAAATTTCCCTATACACCTGCAACAGTCTAGAATGAAAGCAACACGTGCTGCTGTCCTTAGCAACAACCTTGATCAAAACAAGACCAAAGGCCTTGCTGGAGCTTACCATTAATAAAGAACATCACATTTTTAAAAGGGGGGGGGGGGGGGAAGAAAACCCTTAAGTATCTCAAGAATTAATACAGAACTAAATGCTTCCTTCAAGTACAAGAAAACATCTCTTGTTAACCCAAAACCTTCAGCTCATATTGTTAAGGAGCTTCCTGGCTCCATCTAGGACACAGTAGACTAGTCCTTGACTTGAATACTTTGGTTTGTGTGTGAAAGCACATAACCATGCAAGTCCACCAAAATAACCTACCATCAACAACAAAGAACCCACAAACAACAGATTCTCCCTCTTCAAGCCTGGGATGAACCTGAAATTTCATTTCAGTTCTCTTTTGAGGAGGCTCATCTCATTTGTTCTGCCTCTATCTGGTTACCCATCAGGTCGTGCCCAGCTTTCAGGGTGACGTTAGGAACATTACAGGGCACGAGTGTGATTGCTCTTACCTTGGTCTGTTTCTTCTCATTCTTTTTTTCTCTGTTTCAAGCATTTTCTGCAGATTTTTCACTTTGCCATCTAGCTGATGATTTGCTTCTTCCAATTCTTTGACAGTGTCCTCAAAAACAAAAACAAAACAGAACACCAAATATGAAAGATTCAGAGGGAAAGATTCTCCAGGGAGGTGGTTGAGGCCCCGTCCCTGGAAGTGTTTAAGACCAGGCTGGATGAGGCTCTGGTCAGCCTGATCTAGTGTGGGGTGTCCCTGCCCATGGCAGGGGGTTGGAACTAGATGACCCTTGTGGTCCCTTCCAACCCTGACTGATACTATGATAGAATGGCTTAGGTTGGAAGGGACCTTGAAGATCATCTAGCTCCAAGCCCCTTGCCATGGGCAGGGATACCATCCACTAGACCAGGTTGTTCAAAGCCTCATCGAGGCCAGAAGGCTCAAGGCCTCAAGATCAGCTAAAGCAAATTTGTTTGTTGATGTTTTTGCTTTCATTAGAGACAACTAACCGTTTCTTACCTTAAGCCCTGCAGTTTCATCAGACAGAATGTCTTTTTGCTCTTGGGCCACTTTCACAGATTCCTTTGCTTCCTTTATCTAAGCACAGAAACAACCAAACAGAACTAAGGAAAAAAAACCTCAACATTCAGTAAGAGTAGAGAATACAAGTATTCGCTGTTGCAGTGACTGTGCCTTTAAATGAAGACCAGGAAATTAGGAAGCGAAAGCTAGAGCGATACCTTTTGATCATACTCGGAGATCTTCTCTAAGATTTCTGTTTTTTCTTGCAGAAGGTTTTTAATCTTTTCAGCAAGCTGCTTTTCAGTCACTAGGGGTAAAAAAAAAAAAAAAAAAAACAGAAAAAGAAAAAAAGACAAGCTTACAGTAACTGTAGCTCATATCGAGGGGGTGGTGGGGAATCAGAGCCATCGTTACTACAGCTGCAGGGAACATTTTCCAGGACTAAAGCATAAGTCAGGAGAGTGCCAATTCCCTGGCAGTCAGCCCCTTTTTGCAGCAAAGCATCTCCAGGTTTCATTGAAAGCTGGGACACTGACACAAGGCATACAGCTCCTGCATCCATGTCACAGAAGCTGGTCACACAATGCACAGTGGAGCAGAGTTAAGGTGCTGGCTACACACAGATTAAGATGCATTCAAGGGAGTTAGTGGCAGCAAGGATGTCAGAGCAGACTAACTGCTGCTTTAACAACTGGGGGAAATGCAACACCTTCCTTAACCACCTTTTTCTACTATGTTGAAACCAAATGTTTAGTTAGCAAAGATAATAGGATGAAAGCTCTGACAGACCTACTGGGAACAGAAATGAGACTGGCAACTAGCAGACAGCATCAAAAAGCCTCAGGGAACTGCACTGCTTTCTAACAGACCTCCAAAGGGCTGAGACCAAGCAACAGTTCTTTAGGCATGCATTTGTTTCTCAACCTGAACAGGCTGCCAACCAACTCCTAGGATTCAACCAAGATCATTAACATACTTCTATTGCAAATTAAAGAACGTCCAATTGCCCTTCTTTTTCACATCCTAAACCACCTCAAGTCCCATTTGCCTCACAGCCAATCCTGAGGCACAAACAGGAAGCACTGGTTGTTCCAACTGCATCCCACAGGGTGCAATGACAACTGCTACTCCTCCTTCCCCACCCACATGCACGATTCTGGGCCAGAGGGCCCTGCTCTGTTGAGAACCAACAGGGACTGCTGAGGTGTAAGACAACTCTCAGCAGTCTAAGGAGAGCAAGAATCCCTGCATTAGCTGTCTCTCCCAATTATCAACATGACCTTTAACATGCTTGAAGAATATCTATTGTTCTCAGCTTTAATAGTTTCTATACACTGCCACCCAGAAACATATATTTGGGGGGAGGAGAAAGAAAGATTAGATCTACATTCCTGTTTGTTTTTAGAGTGGGAGGATATTTCTGCCCCTCCAGTTACTGTAATTGTTTGGCAGTATAGAAATCACCTTACAGATCTAAGATAGGGGTTTTTTTCAGCTCATCAGTTCTGCATTAATTGTATCAAAGGAAACTGCACTGCAACTACAATGAAACAGAGAGGAACGATTGGTAAGTGGTAGTTTGAGAAAGAAAGAGGTAGAGAGCTCATGTGAAGCCAGCTACTTTGTATTTTTGTGTTGTATTCAATTATTAATTTCATCTATCACCTCTATTTCTTTTATTTCATATACCTGAAACTGGAGAAATGCTCTTGTAAAAAGCAAGGTGCTAGCCACAGGAATATCTTATCTGCATGTTTAGCTCTACATATAGAAGGTCTCTCTGTGACTCCTCAGGAGATTCAGGCTCCCCTCAATCCAAACAGGCAAGAGGAACTAGCTGCTGCTTTTTGTGAGACATGACAAGCAAGAGAAGGTTCACTGCTAGTAAGAAGACAAAACCACACTGCCCCACCACCATTTCACCAGCAAACCAATGGATCACATTTATGTTGAACAAAGTGAAACTTTTCTTCACCCTTTAATTTGCAGGTGCCAACTGCAGTGTTTCTCCTGATCAAGTTACCAAAAGGAAACCCCAAATCCTCAGGCTCAAGTAAACATCACCTACTGGCCAAGCTTACACCATAACCTCTTTGAAAAGGAATGAAGATGAGTAACAAATACTTGGTCCTCTGAAGAAATCTTCCAAACTTTTAAATGCCTAAGTATTAAGGACACTGAAAAGCACAGAGAAGCTTACCTTGATATATTCTACTCTTTACCTATAGGGGAGGAATAAAAAAAAAAAAAGCCATTAAAAAAGTGTTAAGTGAAAAATGTCATTAATTTCCCCTTAAGAAAAAAAGCCACCACTTATATGCAGATTAAAGAGGCATATGGAAAGTACATCTATCACTGCCAAGAAGAGTGTTGAATAACACTACAAACAAGCTTAAGCTGTTTTCTAATAAAAGCTTCTAGGCTAATGCCCTGGTCCTAGAGCCTTAGTAAATGCCTGTTTACTAAGTCACTAAAAGGATAGCCAAAGCTGCCCACATCTAGTTGACAACAAAGAAACCAAGCCATTTTGCACCAAAGGATTGTCATGAACTTGCAAACCCACAGAAATGTTTACATCCCAGACCCTGATCCTTTTAAAGCCATGTTATGTTTAGGTGACAGTTGCTGATTCCAAAATTAACCCCATTAAAGAAGAATTTCAGAAGCTTTCCTCTTATGCTGCTGTGTTAAAGACTATTTTGTATTTGAAACTGACCTAGAGTATTCAGCACCAAAACTAAGCAAGGAGAAAAAGCTACCAATATTGTTACTGATAATATTTTAACTTATTTTTGTCAAGGAAAGTATTCCACATACTTCCAGAGTCTTTCATCACTGAACTAGACAGCTTTAAACAAAATGCCCTCTCTGATTTTCATCTCTCTCTTCCCAAGGAGCTGCACTGGGATACTTGAGAGCACCTTTCTTGCATGGAAAACTATCCACGCAGAAAAAGAGGAGGACAAATGAGAAGAAAAGTGAGGAAAGGGCTCTCCAGGAAGAATTAAGATCAGGTGTTTAGGTTTCTAAATGCAGTGCCTGCAAGCCACTGGACAAGATGAAGGGGAAGGGATTAACTGCTTGTTTTGGAAATACTCAGCAACAGGCTCAGGCACATGGAAAGCTTCTCATTTCAAAGATATGCTGACCCTTTCCTCAGCCTTCTTGATTTACATAATACTCCCCTATTTTGCTTTTGAAACTGCCAGCTGCTAAAAAAACCCACCAACCACCTCAATTAACAGCTTAAAAGAAACACTTCTTAGCTTGAAGAAAAGTACAACTTACTTTAGCTACTAAGCCTTCATGTTAATGCTCTAAATGGAAAAAGTAAGGACACAAAAGACTACATATCAGGAAGAAGTTCTTCCCCACAAGGGTGGTGAGACACTGGAACAGGTTGTCCAGGGAGGTGGTGGAAGCCTCATCCCTGGAGGTTTTGAAGGCCAGGCTGGATGTGGCTCTGTGCAACCTGATGTAGTGTGAGGTGTCCCTGCCCATGGCAGTGGGGCTGGAACTAGATGATCCTTGAGGTGCCTTCCAACCCTAACAATTCTATGATTCTATGACATTGCTTTGATCTCAGTTAACGCTGAAAGTGTTTAACCATACAAGAGACTGAGCAGTAAATGAAACAGCAGCAGCCTTGCAAGCATGAAGTATACTCACTGAAAGGCAGGTTCTCCAGAAAATTATAGTGAGTGTGGCAATTCCCACTAAGGCAGTGATAATAACAGGCTCCCATGGAAGTCCATGGAAATCAGGCCCAGGACGAATTTCCTCAGGCAGTGTAGCAACCAACTGAAAACCAACAGCATTGACAATAATGAATATGTTACCATTAAATACTTGGGCAAAACAAGCAATCTGCCAAATGCTTTTTACTCCTCTCAAAGTCAGAGAACCATCTAGAGCTTTCTTGCAGTTTTTCTGCCAACTGAAAACCGAAAACCAAGAAAACCACAAAGCAGTTTGATGGTTGCATTTCAGCTCAGAAGTCCAAGAATCTAGAAGACACCTGACATGACAACCTGCTGGCAAAAAGCAGCTACTCCAGAATAAGCTGATACATGTATTTTGCATTACACAGTGCTGGTAGCTATTTGATCTGTTTCCAATGAATGCTGTAAGGATGGGAAAATACAGAAAACCCCCTAGCTTTACACCTGGATGTTTGTAACAATCCAGCCACAGCAGCTCAGACCTCTTCCCTACTATCACCCTCGTCACAGGGTCATGTGTCTCGTCATACAACTATCTTGAAGGCCAGAGAGCACCAGCTGCCTGGGAAAGGTGTGAGTACCTGGCACAGCTCTGTACAGGGCTGACACAGCCATGGCGCTCGGAAAATAACCTGTCCCAGCCACACGGAAATCGCTGCCACCTCCCTGTCCCCAGGTGACGCAAGTGTGAGATTCAGAAGAAGGTACACACTTGCCCCTGCCCAGCCCAACCTGGGGGCGAGCTGGCCTCTTCGCAGGCACCCTCTCCCCCCACAAGCGCCGGAGTGCGGCGGGAGGCGGGCAGCGATCCCTGCTCGTGTTGACGCCAGCAGACGCCTCCGTCCCCTCCCGCAGGATTGCCCCACATGGCAAGGCAGGGGGTGAGGGAAAACAGCTCCTTCACGTAGGGAGCGGGGCAGGTGTACACAGAGCTGACCCACTTGGGGACGCAGAACATCTCCCTCAGCCCATCTCCCCCGGCAGGGCAGGTGACCACTCGAAGCGCCGAGCCCCCACCCCTGCCGGCGGTTCTGACCGGCAGAGCCCCTCCGCCGTTTGGCACCCGCCCGCCGCCGGCTCCCACCGACCGGGGAGGGTTGCAGGGGGCGGCCCGGTCCGGCGCGCGCCACACCACCACCCCTCCGTCCTCCTCCTCCAACCTCGCGCACCTGCAGCAGCGGCCGCGCGGGGGCTCCATGAGGCGCGCACCGGCGCCGCCGCCCGCAGGGTCCATGGCGGCGCGAGCCCAATTTCCCGGCACACGTCAGCCCTCCGTGACCCCGCCCCGCCCCCCCGGCGCGCGCCCGCCCGTCCGTCTATGTCATCGCTGAGCGCCGCCGAGCTCCGCCCGCCCGTCGCCCGCACGCGCAGGCGCCGTCTCCGCCACTCACCTGTCGCAAGAACTCCCGGGCTGCGGGCATCGCTTCCTTGAAGGTTCCCTGTGGGGAGGCGGCAGTGCCTGCCCCAGGCCCGCGTCCTTCGGACCACCTGGCGCCTTCATCGGGGTCTGGAGGGAGCAGAGAGCCGTTACCTCACGGAGCGGCCGTCGCCAGCAGACACGGAAGGGCTGCTACGGAGAACCCACCCAGCCCGGATTCTGCAGTATCTCAATGCCTTAAGAGGCAGAAATCCTTTAAAAGGACGCTGATGCTTCAGAAAGCAGCAAAGAGTCCTTAGAAAAGATGCTGATACTTTAGGAAGAGGCTAAAGCCCTTAAGAAAGGCCACTGATGTTAGAGAAAGGCCTGTAGATACACAAAGCTTCTTTGCCAAGCCTGCCTCTGACAGCGCACAGGGAACTTCAGCAGCAAGTCAACAACACAGCACACTCCCTTCGATTCCTAATCAATAAATCTGTATCTTATAATAATTTTACAGCAGTAGCACTAACGGGGCATAAGCTTTAAACTGTCTTTATTTCTACCCTATGTGAAGCCTGCCACCTCCTCTCACGGCTACTGTCGCCATGAATTCAAGGTTAGCATATTCAAATAACCTCCTGCCCAGCCTGTTGTTAACACCACAGAACAGCTCTTGGGACTAGTGGTTCCACAAGCATCTCCCCTGCTTCTTCTCAGGACTTCTAGCAGTCCTCATAGGAATTCCTCGCAGACAGTATCAATCCATCATTAAGGAAGGAATGGAAGATGGTCTAAAGCACAACTGAACTGCTTAACTGTGTAAGTAATCCACCAGCCATTTAAAATCCATTAGATATCTGTATTCAACTTAAATGAGTTTTGAGGAAAACTTAGAAGCTGCTCATAAGTGCTTGGCTATGTGGATAGTAAGCAAGATTTACTAAGTATAATCAGAGGTGAAAAAAGCTAAGCTTAGTTCTGAGAATGGAGTCAAAGGCAGTTTTGGGCAAAACCAAAGTTGGTGAACATGATGGTAACAGGATCGTTCCTTGGCACAACAAGCAGTCAGCATAGCTCAGTACACTTGCCCTGGAGGGAGAAGGCCTCTGCAGAGCCCAGTCAAACATTTCTCCTACTCCAACAAACACCTAAGCCAGAAATTAGTGAACTGCTTGAGAGAAACTACACTCCATCTTTTCTGAAAGTAATATAGCCCCAAGTCACAGGTTAAAAAGGGCAAGAAGAGAGAGCACATGATTCTTACAGAGTGCAAAGAGGTAGTAGAAAAAACACTCTGCTGAGGTAAGTGGTAGTGAGACAATACTGCCACTAGAGGGACTGCCACGGATGAGTGAAAGCCATCAGGATTACAGCAACATAACAATGAACAGACTAGTGAAAAACCTTGGCATTCAAGCATGCTCCCCTTTAAGAGAGCAAAACAACCCAATTTCAGAAGGTTACCTGCAGCAGTATCGTCGCTGGCACTCTGTCCTGAATTAACTGACCCAGAGGCAGTATCTCCCAGCAGCGATCCTCTGTCACTATCATGCTGTTCTTCAGCTTCTCTGTTGTCTGAGAAGTTGGCCTTTTCATGTTCAGGTGAAACGTTATCAGCCCTTTCCTCCTCTTCCTCCTCCTGAATGGGCTGTTCTGTCCTCTTATCTTCAAGCTGCTGAAATTCCTGATTGCTTTCACCAATAGCATTTGGATTTCTGATGGATACTCTGTCATATTCAGCTTCTTTTGCACCATCTGTGACAGACAGGGATATGTGAATTAAACCCTGAGCTAAGGTGTGTTTCTTACTCACAGCTGTTCTCTAGTGAAATACTGCATTTGATGCAACTTTCTTGGTACTCTTTTAAACACTTCTGTATTGCTTCCAATATATTCTCAAATCAACTTTTAGTAACATATAATGAAGTGTTTTTATGTAGAACTCATGCAAAGTACCAATAGCTGACCTTGCAATGAAATATTGTGAGGTGAAGTATTTCCATCTTTCACAACCATCAAAAAAGTCACCTATTTAACATTCCCTACTGTAAAAGGAGCCTTGGCAAGACTGCATCTTACCACCTTGCACATTAATTAGGCAAACAAACAGGAAGCTTTTAGCAGACTCTGCCACTGGTTCTTCCCCCATCAAAAGATCTGTCAGTTCAGTATTTCTACTTATGCACTGCTATGAATGTGGGCTAAAATATGATAGGGGCATCTGAGGTTTCAGGTACCTGAATTTAGTGCCTGAATTTTGCATTTATTGTTGTATCTCTCATAATGAGGTGCCAGCTACTTCAGAAAAGAAGACCACTCTGAACCCTCCAGAAAATTCAGCACATTAGTGTATCTGAATCCCCATTTTGTGAGAGAAGGAAGTATGATGTGACCTGAATATGGCTCTTTCTAGGCATATCCATGCACAGATCCCACTTCCCTTACACAAAGCATGGCCTGTAGGAACACACACGCTGAGCTCAACATTTTCTGTCAGGATTTGTCCCTGGGCCACCCATCACAATACCACAAACATACCTTGAAACTAAGTAAAAACCCCAGCAGATTCCACAGGACCGCTTTCAATAAAGCTTCTCTGGGTTACACAGTATTGTCTATGAGAGGGTTTTACTTCCATTTCATCTTTTTATTAATGGGTTTAATGTCCTACCTTGAACATGCAGCTCATCATCTTCCTGTTCTGGAAGAGATGCAAGTGGGACACTCTCGCTTGCAGCTGAATATTTACTCCTTAGAGAATACATCAATTCTTGAATATCATCCATCAGGGCACTCTCCTCATCGTACAAATCCATTTCTTTCACCACCTCCTCTTTATTTTCTGCCACTCTGGAATCCAGAACTTTTCCTACGACATCCATAATGCTGGATTCTGAAAATTCAAGTATCTGGTCCAAAGATTTTTCTGTATCTTCGTTGTCGTGGCTTGCCTTCCAAGCAAGCTCCATCTCTACCTTCATGTCGTGAAACATGGCTTCTATCCTCTGCGCATGCTGAAGCCCAAGGTACTTCTGTAGGCGCATCACCCGCTTTTCATCCAGGAAATCTCTCATGATTGTGAGCCGCTTCACAGACTCGCTGAAGTCTGGTACAGCGTCACTGGTGGCTGCTGAGCTGTCTGCAGGACTTAGGGAATGGGCAGATTGCTGGTGGTCATTTCCTGTATGCTCCAAGTTTTGCACCTGTTTTAAGTCTTTCTGTGAAATCCCCTCTGGGTGATCCTTCCTGTGGTTAAAGTCATCTTCTTCTCTGTCGGGAGACTGGGAATCATGTTCTTCCACAGCTGGTGGTTCCTCAGCTTCAGAAGGCTCATCATCATCATCTTCCATGACATGTTCCATCTCATCCACTTCAGCATCTTCACTCACTGGTACCTCAGCTTCTTCATTCTCAGTCTCATTTGCATCTTGCAAGCTGATGTTTTTTTTAGCCTCCTTGGAAAATGAGTTTGTTTCCTCTCTTGTTCCAGAAGTAGGATTTGCAGCTCCCAAAACAGCTTCACGTAGTACTTCTAATTCAGGGTTAGACCTTTCAGCATTTAGTGTGTCACCCTGTACATTTGCAGCCCCTGCTTGTGACAGCTTTGCACTAGCAGCATTCTCATCTTCCAGGAGCTCTTCCTCTGCTTGTTTCAGGCCGGGGTCATCTTCAGCATCTGGCTCTTCAGATGGCAATTCCGTTCTCAGTGTTCTTCCTTTTGGTAAATCTGTGCCAAGGTTTCTGTCTGGATCTACATCCTCAGTGTGATCAGTTCCTTGCTGAGTAAGATTCTCTGTATTAGTATTCTGTGTAATACTTTTTGATTTTTCTTCTGGGGAGCCTTTCTCAATGCTTTCTTCAAATGCTGTCACCTTGCCAAGATTTCCTGAAAGCTCTTCTTTCACATCTGCCTCTGAATATTCAGTCTCATTTTCCCATGGCCCAGGTTGCTCAACAGCTCCTCTATGGCTTGAGTCTCCATCCCCTGTGAGGGTTTCTTTCATGTTTTTCATTTCAGGTTCTTTGCTAAGAGAGGTAGGGTTTGGATTTTCATGATTGGTCTCCCTGTTTGTTTCAAATCTTCTTCACGTCTTAAAAGTTCAGCAGGCATTCCATGCTCCAGTTTCTCTTTCACGAGGTCATGATCTCCTAAGTCACTCTGAGATGCATTTTTGACCTCTTGCACTGGTTTCACTGTAACATCAACAGAAGGCTTGTTCTCAGCACTTCCTTTCTCCTTTGTTTTCTCCCATAATTTTTCGTGCTGTAAACCATTTTGTAAGACCTCTTCTGAGGTGTCATCCTCCAACTTCTTCTCATCTTTCTCTATTTGAGAAGGTGGCACTTTTTCTGGACTCTTGTTGATATCACCAGCAGATGGTCTTAAAGCACCTTGCTTGCTTTGAGCAAATGATTTGGACTCCGGATCATCTCCTGGACTAGGCATAGTGTGAGGATCAGGCACAGCTGTCTTCTTCTGCTCTTCAGTATGTGATTCAGTTCTATCAGCCGTGAGCTGCTCTTCAAACTGTTCAGTTTTGTTTGTTTTCACTTTTGAACCCAGATCTCCTGTACCTACAGGTTCCTTTCTAAGGAGTTCTTTGGAGAGATCCTCAGGTTGAGTTGTTGCTATTGCTTCTCTTTTGCTAATTAGCTTCACATCATCCTTTTTCTCTGTTGTTTGTTTAGATTCTGACCTGTCCATACTTAAACTGTCAGTGGGCTTCTTGCTCTTACTGAAGGCATCCTTAAGAATTAATGCATCTGAATCACGTTCTTCCTCATCGTCTCTTTGGTTGTTTAGCTCTGTAGCACCCTTTGCATATTCATCAGGTTCATAATTTTGTGGCTCAGTGTCATCATTCTTGTCAACATCTAAACCCACTGGGGATGTAACATCTTCCTCTGCTGTAAAAGACAGCAAAGGAATTTCTGCAGACTGATCTGCAAAGTCTGGCTCCTCCTCTGCATCATGAGCATCAACGCTCAAATCTTCATTCAGATCATCTTCCAGTGATGTAACAAGGCGAGTCACTTCATCATCTGATACAACAGCATCAGCAGTTGAGCCAAATTTTGTTTTCAAGTTCACAGAGAGCTCTCTGTTTAAAAGTGTATAGGCATTGACTTCTTCATTCTCTTGGTCAAGTTGACTGGTTTCACCCTGAGGAACACTAGTGTTTTTGGTATTTTCACTTTCTAGCCCTTTCAGTTTCCCATGTAGCATTCCTTTCAAGTGCTCATGTGCAATTTGATCTCCCTGAGTGTGTTCTTTGTAGCTGTTAACACTGGAGCCTCTCCCAGTATTTTCAGTTCCTTTTTAGGAGAACTGTCTGCTTCCTGTGTCATGGCGAGGGCTTCCCTGTCCTCTGTGCTTAGCTCAAGACTGTCTGTCTCCAAAGCATCAAAGGACTTTACTGTATCAGCCTGTTCAATCTCCTCATTCCTTTCAATTCCTCCAGCTGGTTTTGTCCCTGGATCACTTGACTCAGTTTCCCCTTCATTTGCTATTGTCTCTTGCAATGGTTTCAAAAGGTCATCCACATTGTAGTTATCAAAATCATCCCTTCCACCATCAAAGCAAACAAAGTCTGTTTCCTGAAATAAAAAACAGCATGCAGTCACAAATATTGTTTTCTTGACTGTAGTGATGAGACCAAACCCATTTAGTTGGTCAGAGAGGGATGGAGCAGCAAAATAAATTATGTTCATTGTGCAGAATGGTCTTCCAATCGAAAATCCTATAGGGTTCTGAAGCTGTGTCCACAAACAGGCCTCACTCTCACTGCTGAGGTTACCAGCTACTGGAGCATGTTAAAGCCATGTATGTGTGTAAGGGTTGAAGGGCTAGTTCTATAATCAAAGGGCTAAATGTATCAGGTTTTGTTTGCTTCTGATAGTACTTGAAACCTCTGAAGTTTGGGAAGTGAACCAATTCTGAATACATACCAAACAGTTTATGTGCAAACCAGCCAGCAGCATTTCTAGAGCTCAATCCAAGCAGGTTTTGTTAGGAGAAAACCACAATAGTCAAGAAAAGAAAAACAGATGCTCACACTTCGGGCTGATGCTTACACACCCATCCACATACACAGCTGTACAAACACTCCACTCCCCAATATACATATGGATCTCTGCACATACGTAGCTGCTTACTAACAATAGGTAACTAAGGATCCCTGGGAAAAGGTAACTAAGGATCCCTGGGAAAAGGTAACTAAGGATCCCTGATAGTCCCATCCCCCCTCAGGGATTTCTCTGAATGCTGAGGTAAGAAACACTAAGGAGCCCAATTAAAAAACAACAAATAAGACTTACATCTGTTGGTAATTCTAGCTCCTCATTGGAGTAATTATGATTTATTTCAAGTAAATCCTTTGGAAAATATCCAAAATCACTTCCAACCTGCCAGAAGACAAACAAAAAGACAGTAAATAAGCTTTGAAAACCCTGTGACTGTTAAAATCCTAACTACAGACGCTGGAAACAAACACAAAGAATTTCTTAATTAACAATGTGAGGAATAAAAAGGGAAGGATTAGCAATGCCTCGTTTATGCAGGAGTTTTCATTGAGGTTTAATACTTAAGCCTTCACAACATTCCTGTGAAGTTCCTAAGTTTTACTCTTCATGTTTTTAAAGCCTGGCTTACAAGGAATTACCAGGAAAGTTGGGAGTGAAGCCCAGGTATTCTGGCTCATCCGCTTAACTATTGTGCACTCTCACCGGCACCACTTAGGCTTCAAGTATTTTCTCAAGTAGTAAGCAGAAGAGGATCTTTGACTAATAAGATTTACATCCCCACACAGGGATTGCAGCCTGAAAAAAATAAATAAATAAATTCTTAAAGCAGATTTTAGGATAAAAGCAAAACTGTACCTGAGGTAATCATCTATATTTTAAAACCTGTGTGGAAAATATACCCCCTCTGCAAATGCACTGGTGCTCTTCAATACAATACAATACAATACACCAGGTTGGAAGATCATCGCGTCCAACCCATCAACCAATCCAACCCACCCAACAACTAAACCATGCAGCCAAGCACCCCATCAAGTCTTCTCCTGAGCACCTCCAATGAAGGTGACTCCACCACCTCCACGGGCAGCCCATTCCAATGGGCAATCACTCTCTCCGTGTAGAACTTCTTCCTAACATCCAGCCTAAACCTGCCCTGGCGCAGCCTGAGACTGTGTCCTCTTGTTCTGGTGCTGGCTGCCTGGGAGAAGAGGCCAACCTCTGCCTGGCTACAACCTCCCTTCAGGTAGTTTTAGAGAGCAATAAGGTCACCCCTCAGTCTCCTCTTCTCCAGGCTAAGCAACTAGTAGAAGCAACTAGTAGAAGCCAAAAATCAGTTGCAGATGGCTGTTTTCAAGCAAGCCAAGGTGCTAAGCCAAGCCAAACAGCAGAAGACAAGAATCTCTTATCACTCACCAGATAAGATCTACATAGTAGTGCTCTCACTCAAGAGTTCTGACAGCAGTTGTCAAAAAGCCAATATTAATAGCATGCTATCACTGTCCAGATGAGATAATCCAGGCAATTAGACCTGGTGGACACACCTAGAAAGGTACAGACTTCCTAGACAACCAAAACAACAAAGTATCAGTCATTTCCTCAATGTTTTGTTAACAGGAGGAAGATGACAGTTGTCAATTTCCTTGAAGAGTTTCTTTGGGAAGAGCACCCAAAGAACAAACTAAAAAGGGAAACCAGTTATGTCAAAACAATTAAGGACATATGTGTTGCTATACTGATACCACTGCAATAGGTTAACTTGGGCAGAGGTTTTCTGGATTTACAATGGCATAGTAAAAAAAGAAGAAAGTTGTATCCAGTAGATAACATGTACTAGTACTTTTTTGGAGGGTTTGTTTTTGTAATGTAAGTGAGCACTGATACATTATAGACTTTCCTTTTTAAACCATTTCTCATTCAAATCTTACCTTCCATAGTTGGTATTTCTGAAGTTCATTACACATAAAACCAACAATCTATTACCTCCTTGCCTTTTGTAAACACAGAGTCATATGGAAAAAGAGATGTATGCAGGTGCATTATTAGGCATTACTGGGAATGGAAAAATAAACTAGACAAGTCAAATTCACAGCTTGACCTTATGCTGTACATGACAGTTTTTCTCTACAAACTTCAATCTCAGTTTTAAATGATCTTTCTGAAAACAAAAGCCAAAGCTTCAATGTAGCATCCTTCCAGGCTAATCTCTGTGACTGCTATTATAATTAGACATCACAACTTGAAATTCACTCAGTGCAATCCAAGCTGCTGACCATACAAGTCCTCTGCAGTGACCCAGTTTGCCACTTATGTGGTTTATGAGCCATATGGGAGCTGCAGGCCCTAAATTTCATCCACTCCTCTTCCTACAATTCCTCTCTTGTAAGGGAAAAAAATGCCTCATTGTGCAAATAAAGGAAACATTCTTCATTCTCCACAGAGGAAGGGCACTACAAATGCCAAGTAAATAAGAGAGAAAAAAAAGTGCATCCTTCATTTTCACTCCCTCCCTAGCTAAAATGCTGTGGGTGGATGAAACATGTAGCCATGTGTACAGCATCTCTCCCCACCAGTGCCACAGCCAGCTGAGGCAGACTCACCAACCACCACTGACCAAGAAGACAGACCATACAACCAAGTTCAGTAACAGAAAAATGACAGCTGGGAAAGACATTTGAATGGTTTTGATCTTAGAGACCACATCCACAGGTACCTAAAACTGCAGAACAAAGAATGCAGCCTGTGTCCTGAGCTGTATCAAAAGTGTGATCCACAGAACAAGAGAGGCTATTCTGCCCCTTTACTGTGCTCTCGTGAGACCCCACCTGGAGTACTGTGTCCAGTTCTGGGGCCCCAAGCACAAGAAGGACATGGAACTGCCACAGTGGGTCCAGAGGAGGACCACAAACATGATCAGAGGGCTGAAGCACCTCCCCTGTGGGGACAGACCGAGAGAGTTTGGGCTGTTCAGCCTGGAGACAAGACGACAGCCTTCCAGTACTTGAAGGAGGCCTACAGGAAAGCTGGGAAAGGAGGGCTTGGAGTGACAGCATGAGGGGGAATGGATTTAAGTTTGAGAAGGGGAGATTCAGACTCCCCTTAGGAAGAAATTCTTTCCAGTGAGGGTGGTAAGACTCTGAACAGGTTGAAGGATGCTCCCTCCCTGGAGGTGTTCAATGCCAGGTTGAGTGAGGCCCTGATCAACCTAGTTTAGTGGAGGGTGTCCCTGCCCATGGCAGGGGTGTTGGAACTAGGTGATCTTTACAGTCCCTTCCAACCTAAACCATTCTACGAATCTATGATCAAAGAAGAGTTGGTTTGGTCTGTCTTTGCTGAAAGCATTGTTAAGACAAAACAGGAAAAAAATTCCTTGATCTTCTGGGTCTTCCAGACATACTCTTTCTATCTTACTCCTGAAATTTACCCTTCATATCCTCTCTGTTATTGCCTTATGTGTAATATTATTTTATAAAAAACACCCCAAAACAAAACAACAAACACAGCCCAAACAGCCATGATCAGCAGCCAAGTCCATTTCTTGTAATGTGAGGCCAGGAACAGAATAGAACAGAAGAACAGAACAGTAGAATAGAACAGAACAGAACAGAAGAACAGAACAGAAGAACAGAAGAACAGAAGAACAGAAGAACAGAACAGAAGAACAGAACAGAAGAACAGAACAGAAGAACAGAACAGAAGAACAGAACAGAAGAACAGAACAGAAGAACAGAACAGAAGAACAGAACAGAAGAACAGAACAGAAGAACAGAACAGAAGAACAGAACAGAAGAACAGAACAGAAGAACAGAACAGAAGAACAGAACAGAAGAACAGAACAGAAGAACAGAACAGAAGAACAGAACAGAAGAGATTTTCTCAACCTCAAATCAAAGGAATTAAGTTCAGCTCTTTGCCATATGATAAAGCAACAGTTTTCTGCAGCAGTAATTTATACAGACTTTGCTGAAATATTATGTTAAAACACAGTGGGTTTTCTCCTGAATTATCTGAAGCAGTTTTAGAGTTCTGGATCCTGCTGAAGATGAAGGCAGGAGAAATGCACAGCAATTCTACATAACACAACTTGATGGTGTAATGCTTCAGGTGGATGCTGAAGAAGAGACTAAAGTACAGGATACAGTGCAGTGGACAATGATAGTACCAGGTCTGCTGCACTTTTTGGTTTGTGGGGAAACAAAGAATAATCAAGTACTTTCCTGGAACTGATGTATTTGTGAAATTCACAACAGAAAACCACTACTAAATAATCATCACAGCATATTGTCCAAGCATTTGGCTTTGCTTTATTACTGAGGTTTAGACAGCTCTGCTAAAAATTGCATGCCAGGTAATATATAAAATATATATATTATCACTCAATCCTAGGATTTTCACCACATGCAAAACACTCACTGAGCTCCATGGGAATTCTGCAAGCAATGAAGTATACAAGACTGGGATCATCAAAAACCCAATCTGTTTTTTTTTCTTTAATACAGCATGTTTGCTGGCACAGGGCAATAAAAATCAACAATGGCTTGAAAAGGGTGGAGTCAATTAGAAAAGCAAAGGCAAATAGAAACAGGACCCAACTGCTATAGACTTCTCTAAGCTCCTTTCCTATCACATCATCTCCTTCAGGTCAGAAATACTATTGTATTTCTCCTGGCTCCTCAAAATTGATTTCTGGATTAGAGCCTGTATTTACAACTTGTTTGAAATCACAGTATCACCAAGGTTGGAAGAGACCTCGAAGATCATCGAGTCCAACCTGTCACCACAGACCCCATGACTAGACCATGGCACCAAGTCCAATCCCCTCTCCTGCCCACTGCAGGCTTGAACTCGCGACCTTCCCAGTAAGAGTCTTACATGCTACCAACTTAGCCCCAGGTTGCCATATTTGAAGCTTCTCATACACAGAACCACACAGAATGGTAGGGGTTGGAAGGGACCTCTGGAGATCATCAAGTCCAAACCTCCTGCCAAGGCAGGTTCACCTAAAGGTCACACAGGAACACATCCAGGTGGGTTTTGCATGTCTCCAGAGATGAGACTGTACCACCTCTTTGGGCAGCTTGTCTGTCACCCTTAAATTAAAGAATTTCCTCCTCAAGTGTGAATAGAGCTTCTTATGTTTGAGTTTGTGCCCGTTACCCTTTGTCCTGTCACTGGGCAGCACTGAAAAAAGACTGGTCCCATCCTCCTGACATCCATCCTTGAAGTATTTATGAGATCCACACCTTCCCCCAGCCAGTCTTCTCATTCCCCTAACCTCTGCCCCTACCTGACAACCAGAACATCCGTTATCCCTCGAGTTGTTAGTTTCCATTCTGCCCTAATAAATAATTTCCCCAAAATCTTTGGGGAATGGAAGTAAAAAGCCTGTTGGGTAGATGCAAGGGCTCAAAGGCTACATGTGAGCGCACAAACCACACAATGAGGTCCCAAAAGGGCTGGGGCAGAAGGTACCATGCCTTCCACTGGAATCTGCTTGCTCACAGCCCTCACTAGGTAGCCTGTTTTTAATTAGCAAGCAGCAGCCTCCCGCTAGCTCCACAGCTGCACACAGCAGGCACGGCTGCTCTGCATAAATCAAGTCACTGGCATGGGAAGTTACACTGCAGGAGAGACCCCAGCACAGACAGGGTCAGACGTGCCAGTGCCCTACTCAACACACAAGGGTGGGCACCTCTGATCCTGCTTCAGTGTTGGCACGCTGGCTGTTGCAGTGTTGTTATTTGCTGCAGAAGCAGTAGATCAAACCGGGGGGGGGGAAATAAAGGCACCAATCATGGTGTCATCACTGCCTTAAAAGGACACAGAAAACAGTGTAACACAGTTTTAAAATGACAACAAATATAATGGAGTTTTGCAACTCTTTTAGACCTGCCAACTTCAGCTCTTACTCGTTAAACTCAATGCAAACATCCTTTTAACTTGGAGACACACCTATCTGTTGCATGGGCTTCCTATTAAAAGAATATACTGAATATTAACTCAGCAATTATCTTAGACCTGCTGTCTGATCTTGCAGCCTGCAATACACCTTGCTAGAAGATGCAAAATTGGCCCCATGTTGCTACTCTGTGTCTCAACAACTCACAGCCCTGGAAACCTGTACTGGCTAGTTAACCAGATTATTTCTGGCACAGTACATGTCAGAAGGGAATTACCAGCATGATACAATTATAAACTCTTCTTTAACCACGTGCCACAATTTTCTGCTCTGTTCTGTATCATTCTAATTGGATTCAGCTCCTGCTGAGAGCTTGGCTGTCCACACCCAGGCTGAACAGGTTAGAGAAAGTGATGCATCCGGCTTTTCATTTAAACCACAAGTCCCACAGTCAACACCCAGGTGTTGCTTCAAAGCAGCCTAGAGCACTGGGGAAGGCAAAAGTAAGAAGTTATGTTCAAATAGATTATTTGGACATAAAAAGGTAGGCAGAAGAAGCATGGGCCACAGGGATGGGATCTAAGCAATCTTCATACTGCCAGCATTTTCCAGGGAAGTCCACAAAAATTGTTCATCCTCCAGGGTATGGGAGTTCTGCTACTGTCAGGCAAACAAGGGGTTTATCATGAAAACCAAGAGGAGTCTTCTGTGAAACAACTGCACATATGGGAACCCTCTTTTCTCATTAACCTTCTCTTGATTGCCCAAAGTGGACAACCACTTGGATAAGGCCACTGCTACAGCAAGTTACTAAAGCTCAGAAAGCTTTTTCACTTTTTTCCCTCCTTAAATTCTGCATGCAGCTTAGATAAAAAGGGGAAGACAGCAACTGAATATTAGGCAAAGAAATGCACTTAAAACATATACATCAATCAACCTTCAGCAGGATTACATGGAGTGCAGGAGGAGACCATGTAAGCGGTAAACCTAAGGGCACATAAAGGGTAAACTTAAGCCTCCCTAGATGGGAAAGGAGGCTCAGCTTCCAGGCAGGCTCACGGGCCAGCCCTCCCAGTGCTGCAACTGGAGGTTGCCAAGACAAAGGCAGTTTTCTAACAGTTTTAGCACACATTAGCATTGCCGTTTTTGCACAGCACTTAATAATGCCTTTGGTTTGATCGAACCACATCCCATTTCACGCTGATCTCAGGAGGACAAAATGGCATTCATCGTGTTACTTAGCTATGTTCAAACACTTATGCGTTCTCCTAGGAGGCAAAAGGGAGGAGAAAAGCTTACCAACAGAAAGCACTAAGGAGAGCAAGTAGAAGAAATGCTTCACAGTACTTACACTTCCAGCCCAGAGCTCAGTTGATTTTCCTATTAGTTTGTAGTAGACGTACACCGCTTCTCCCTTCTTAAAATTCACAAAGCGACAGTCAGGACCCTTAAAATCCTGCATCGCCTTCCCCGGCACATCAGCACTGTCCAAACAAAACAAAAAGAAGATTATTACTATTTAAAAAAAAAATAATAAAAATATTATAATAAAGCTGTTTCATGGAAGGATTCCTTGCTAAGTAGCTGCAAAAAAAAACACCTTCACCCCTGCTGCGCACCAGCTTATTTTCCAGATTGAGTCAAGAGATAGGAACTTAAGTGAAAGTATAGTTAAGAAATGATTAATAACAAACAAACAAACAAACAAGAAAACAAATCCCCAAGCTCACCGAGCAAACCAAGCGTTTGTCAAAGCCCTGGCGAATTACATTTCAGAAGTATGCTGCGAAGCTAATTATCAGTATTAAGTGAGCCGGGGAGATGACACCGTGTCCTAACGAATAAACAGCACTCGGAGAGCGGGTGGATTACGGGAAGGTTTATGGAGGACAGAAAATTACGAAGAAGCGGTGGAAGCTCTGAAAACTTGGTCGAGGAGCTGGGAGCGAGGCGCGCCGGCGCCGCGTTACCGTTTTCCCGATTCGCCCCCGGTTTCCGTGCCAAAGCACGGGGTGCGGGGAGGACTTTGGGAAATGCACCCGTGAGACATGCGACGGCTGCATCTCTTCCAGCAGCAACTTCCAACAGCAGCCAGGCGGCCTTCCGGCCGTGCCGAACGCCAGAGAACGGGCAGGATTCCCCCGTCACCCCGACGAACTCCCCGGGCAGGGGTCTCCCGCCACCCCCAGCTTCCCGGGCGGGGCTCGGCATGTCCCCGCCGCCCCCCACTCACTGCTGCACTCGGGGTCGGCGCAGCGCTTGCGCTCGGCGAAGCGGCGGCCCAGGTCGGGCCCGGCGGCGGCGGCTAGGAGGGAGGGCGGCGGGGGCAAAAGCAGCATCAGGGCAAGGAGCAGCCGGGGGTCCGGCGGCGGGGCTGCGGCCATGTTGGCGGGCGCCGGCGGCGGGGAGGGAGCAGACACGTCAGCAGCGCCGGCGGGAGGGCGATGTGGCGGGGGAGGGACCGGCCCGGCCCAGCCCGGCCCCGCCGCCACGGCGGGAGGAGAGCAGCGCCCGGACACTCCCTCTCTCCCGGCGGCATCCCGATCCTGAACCTGATTCCCCATCGCGACCCCGCGCAGTGGAGACCCCCGGCCGGCTGCGGATCCGGCTCTTTTCAGGCTCCCCCTTACAAGAGGGCTCTCTCTGTCCTGGAAGGGTAAGAGGGGAGGTCTCTGCCCCTTATTTCATAGAATCATAGAATGTCTTGGGTTGGAAAGGAGCTATAAAGGTCATCTAGTCCAATTCCCCTGCAGTGTGCAGGGACATCTTCAACTAAATCGGATTGCTCAAAGCCCTGACCAGTCTGACGTTGAATGTTTCCAAGGATGGGGCCTCCACCACCTCTCTGGACAACCTGTCCCAGTGTTTCACCACCCTCATTGTAAACAAGTAAACAAACAATATATCTAAATCTGCCGTCTTTTAGTTTAAAACCTTTATCCCTTGTCTTGTTCCAACAGGCCCTGCCTAAAAGTCTGTCCCCATCTTTCTTAGAGGCCCCTTTAAGTACTGAAAAGTCACAATAAGGTCTCCCCAGAGTCTTCTCTCTAGGTTAAACCCCAGCACTATCAGTCCATGTTCATATTCCAGCTTTCTAATAATTGTTGTGGCCCTCTTCTGTACCAGCTCCAACAGGTTAATGTCTTTCTTGTGCTGATAACTCCAGAGCTGGACACACTACTCTGTGATTATGAATTGTGTTTTTCCCTAGCAAAGGATCATTACCACAGCACATAAAAGATGTAATACCACCCCCACCATGGGTAAGGATGTAACAAATCCAAGCATCCACCTCCCTGTTCCTGCCTCACTAAGTTCACATCTGTGCTTGGGAGAAGTGAATGTTACCAAGCAAGATGTCATCTCTCCTCGTGACCTCCTGAGAGTCTGAGGTTAAACCTGTGGTAAGCTCGCTTACCCGTAGTCTCGCTGAGGAAAGCACAGGCAAATGAAGGGTTTCATACCAAACTACTAAAAATCCAGGGTTCACAAGAAGACCATTCTCACCTTTCACTAGCTTCAGCTTTCACTTGCTGCTACGTTTTAACTACAGATGCTTGTGAAACAAAGTATGTCCGGCTCAGAAGTGTGTCTTGCACTTAGGATTACCCCTTCTTCACATCCATCACATTTATAGTTTTAGAAATCTAGCATGGCAAAATAACAGCAGAAGTCACAGTGGTCATGTACAGGAGAAACACGAATAGAACTTTTCTCTCTTCTGTTTTTCAGACCCACGTTTTTTGTTCAGCACAGCATCTCAGTGGATAAAGACAAAAAAAGCAGCCAAGAAGAGAGAGGTAATGCGAGAGAGTCTTCTTGCTGGTTTAGCAAATGGCCACAATTTTTCAGTTTTGAATGTCTAAAGGGGAAAATACTGAAGCTGCTCCCAAAATGAATAGGTGCTCTGCAGAAGCAACAATCAAAGTGAAGGATTCTGCTTTTTTGTGCATGTCAAAGCATAACTCTGGACAGCTTTTTAAGACCTCTCTTAAATACGAGAGTTAGCAATCATCACTGCTAGCTTCATTAGAGGCACTGCTTATATCATCCTCATGATTACTGATTTTTGCTCTCCATACTGTCATTTCCAGTCTTCATCGTACAGGGCCTGAGATCCAAGCTTAGTTACTGCTGAGTAATCCCTGAAAAATATGCAAGCCTTTTACTTTCAGCCCCCATCTAAAGCAGCCTAATATTCTCATCACATTATGAAAGGACATGAAGGCAGAAACAGGTTTCTTCCATAGTACTGCGATGAATAACGTTGGTGCCTCTTTGCCCAACATACCTTGGACATCCTGCCACTTCTTACAGTCCAGTCCATGCTGAGGTTGAGGAAACATTCTCACACTATGGCAATGCACTGAATCATCCTACCAGTGCCACACACGTTCTCCAGGCTCAGTGTAGTGGCTGTAGCATGCAGCATCGCATTGACATCTTTGTCAGGTGACGTTTCTGTATTTCACATCTTATAAAATGAGGCAATACCCATTTGCCATTGCTGATGTTGGCTGATAAAAAGCTCTAAGAAAGCCCAAGTCATACAATTTAGAGGTGAATTTGATCACAATTGGCAATGTAGAAGTAAATACATTCAAGCATGTTTTATGATGACTGTAGGAATGACAGACAACTGATTTTCCCCTTGACATTAATATTTCGTATGGCTTAATGCCCAGCCTGACTTTTTGGTCCAATTGCTTGTGAAGACAGAGCTGCTTGTTAATTTCCCATCACTACAAGGTTATCAAGCTTATTTTTACTAAAAGACCAACATAAAAATTAACAGTGAGTGTGGTCATAAAGACAAAGGCAAGAGAGGGAGATGCAAAGAGAAACAAGATCACATACTTCTTGCATGACATTGCCTTTATTGGTCAATAACAAGTAGCCTGCAGTCAATATGTATACACAAGTTTACCACTGCAACTGCCCAGCATTCCCTACAACTATTTCATAGCTGATAATCTACCCACATAGTAACATACACAGCTTTCCCCAGTGTTTGACATAAAAGAGAACTAATTCACTTAGCTGGGGTTAAAGACTGGGGGATATTTTGGAGGTATTAACAAAAAAAGAGTAGATGTGGCACTTTGGAGCATAGTCTAGTGGTCATGAAAGTGTTTTGTAGAAGGTTGGGCTTGATCTTGAGAAGTCTTTTCCATTCTAAACACCTAAACTGAACTGTGAGAGTAGTCCTGTACATGAAGAATCTTAACTGTGTCTACAGTTACAAAGCAATTCTCCCATCTCTCCTGCACTGAAGTACTACTGAAAGAACTAATACCGATAAACAAGATCAGATGGTTAAGTTTACACAAGAATCAGCAAAGACTCTTGCTCATGTATAACAGGGGAGGTTAAAAGTAACAAGGAAAATGTGAACGTGCTTTTAACATAAGAACTTTAAGGAATGAAGTGGAGGTTTATAATAAAAATGGAGCAAGCTGGACAGTGAAATTAAGGCACTGACATAATAGAAGATCAGAAATGTTGCAGAAGGGATGTACTTGGGGAACAAAAATGATCAATGAGATGTTCACACACGGTACATATAAAAGACAGACAAAGAAGTAGACATTGTTAAAGACATGGTGCTAAATAACAGTTTATTGTCAAGCTAGTCAAGTGAGTTAACTCAGTAACACAGAATACTTAGGAACTGAAATGGTGGACATATATTGGAAGAACACAGGGTTCAAAAAGAAGGGAAGAATTCTGTTATCCTCACATAGGTTTGTTAAATGTCATATTAAGGTATGATAATGAGGTTTAATGTGCAAATGCTGCAAACAACTGCTCTGCCTTGTACTATTACCTTGACACTTTGTTACTGACCACAGTTGAACCAGGGTACTGGATGACATGAAATCTGAGCCAGTTTATTATTTACTCACCCTCACATGGCAGAGCCCTTCGGTAAAAGGCCTGTAAATTCTTATTCAGAAAACTGGACTTTACACACATCAAAACACTCCATGGCAATGTCAGTTGCCAAAAGTGATATGAAGAAACAAGGTCCAGTAAAAATTTGTACAAAGGAGATTCTGTGGTTGAGGCAGGAAGGTTTCTAGAATCCAGGTACTCTGCAGGAGCACGGACAATATTATTGCTCTACAATACAGAAGATTGTGAATTGGAATCCTTTTCTTCTACACAGCATGGTATTTTAAATTGCAAACTAACAGAAAAGTATCAACACAGCTAATGGACAAAGTGACACAGCATCTAGTCAATTCTAGTTTTTAGAGTAACCACCGAGTTAGTCACAGCTGCATTAATGGTCTGATTGTGCTACCTGTAAACATCTCTCTGCCACACTACTGAACACATCCGGGCAGCTTCCCATGCTCCTCCTGATCCCTCCTGCTCCACTCTTTGCTAGCAGGTGTCATTTCCTCGCTGACCCAAGCGCAAGGAAGGCACCATGCTTTGCTTGGGCTGCTGCACAGTCTACTCCCAAGCTGCCGACTGCCGACTCTCGGCAGGGCCTTAGGAGGGCTCCTGCTACCCCCTCGCTCACTGCGCAGGCGTACGAAGAACGTTGCCTTATCCATGATGGCGAGGCGGCGGCGTCCAACCTCCTCAGTCCGCGTGCGCACGGGAGTCTTCCCCCCCCCCCGGCCAACCCCTAGCATGGCGGCGGCCGCGCCACGGTTCCAGCACGCATGCGCCTCCTGGCACGCTGCAGAAGGCGGTCCTTGTTGAACGTGTATCTCGCCAAGCCATTTCGTGACCGCCTGGAGGTTGTGTTTCGCGGTTTGGGTGGATTAGCTTGGAGCGGCTAGCGGGTTGTGAAGTCTCTTTGCAGCGGAGTCGTCTCCCAGGGTCGAAGATGGGCGCTACCCGCTGCAGCCGGGCGGTGAGGCACCATTAGTGCGGGCGTGGGGGTCTGCCTGTGGCGCCATGGACAGCTTTTTGGAGGAGGAGGAGGAGGAACAGGCGGCAGCCGCGGCGGCGAAGAGTCTTGCTGCGCAGGCGACGGGCGCCCTGCTGCCTGCCCTGCACCTGCCGTTCCTACCGCCGCATCTCTACCAGCCGGGTAAGCGCAAATCTGCCCGGCGGCGGCCGCGGCTCCGGCTCTTTCTGCTTGTTCTCGCCCGACGGCTGCGGCTCCCTGGGCTACGCCGTGCCTCTTTTCCTGGCGTCTGCGTGCCCGGCCTCCTCTCTCGCGTTTTGCCGCCCTCCGAGCTGGGCCGGTTGGGGTTCCTGGTGCCCTTTCCCTGTAGCGTATGGGCTGCCCGGCAGCATGCGAGGGGCCTGGAGGCGGCTGGTACGCATGAAATGAAGGTGGATGCGGTGACTGACAATGAAGATGTGGGTGCAGGTGACTGGAAAGCCTCTGGAGATGTTGTTTCAAAACAGCTTTGTAGCGAAACGCCTTGTCCCTGGCAGATGACTTCTCAGTAACTTGTTTGTAATTATTGTAGCCATGCCCCTTGTGCTTAGTCTCCTAATGTTTACTGTGGGTTTTATTTTCTTACGAACTCTGAGGTTAGGCTAGATCTTTGAGTAGGCTGGTTAGAGGTAATTTTGTAGAATGCGCTGTAATAAAATAGCTTCAAAACCACCGTTTGAGTTGTTACTTTGTCTATAGCAGTCAGGCAGGCAGTATTTTGGTGAGCTCTGCATGCCCTTTGAGGAAGGCTCTTATGGCTGGAGTGTTGTAGGGACAAGTTTGAAGGTAGGACTCCGTCTTAGAGCTCTTTAACTGAAACAGTGCTATGATTCTATGACAATCACATGTAACTGTGAGCTTTAAACAAATGTGGAAATGGGGTTTCAGATTTGTGCTGTAACAGGAGCTGAAACAGTGTCCGTGTTGGAAGGGTAAGTGGCTTTCCAGTCCTCTACTTAAAGTAGAATAGTTCCCTATGTTAACCTTGCTCATAGTATGAACTGCTTTGATACTTGAGTAGCCTCTCTCTACAGATCTTCAACAGAGCAGTCCCAAAAAGTTGGGTAATGATTAGTAAGGCAAAAGAGTTGTCCCCCAAATGTACGGTGAAGTGATTAAAGCGCTATGGTCTAGTTCTGGTAGAGCAATAGTGTGTAATGATTGGCTTTTCACTCTTTCAGATGCTTCCAGATGTGTGCTTCTTGTGGAAAATGCTATTTCATATTGTATTTCTAACTGTTGACACAGCCTTGCTTCCCTGCAGGCTATTAGGGTGTGTTTAACTTCAGACCCATGTAGCTTAAAATCGTTTTCTCTATTTCCTGAGGAAGCGCTTGTGAGAGAGAGACTGAAATGGTGCCTGACTAGGGGCTGCGATAGTTGTGGCCTTTGTTGATTTGCTTGTTTTGTTTCTGTTGTTTAGTGGCTTGTCGTGAACATAAGTCAGACTTCAGGAAGAGCAAGGAAGCGTGTTTAAGTTACATTCAGGATGCCATGCTACGACAGCAGTGGAAAAGGGCTGCAGAGTTTCTGACCTACTATATTGAGTTACTAGAGAAAGACTTTTCTAGAGAATCTGTGGGTCCATCAGAGGTAAGCCACTGTCCTTAACAAAATTATTTTGTAGTTAAAAAAGTTACTTCTAAAAAGTATAATACTTCATGACCAACATTCATCTTAGCTAATTACAGGCTTGACTTTTGTTTTTATAATGGGGGAAAAGAAGTATCAGAGGTAAGACCTGAAAGGTTAAGTTAGTTTCATAAACTGTTTTCATTAAAAACAAAAGAGATTGATGCTTCCAAAGGCAAATAAGCAGCTACTCAGATGCTGATGTAAAAACCCTGGAATGGCAGGCTGCAGAAGATACACCAGACCTCGTAACTGGCAATGCTTAAGGCAGCACACTGTCCAATTGCTCAGCAAAAGTCTGCCTCTCCTTGGGTTTACCAGTCCTGACAGAGCTTGAATTCTGCTGAGATCTTGCTTTCAGGGGTGCTGAAAAACTGCAGTGTTGTCTGCTGTTCCTCCTGACAGAGTCTTCAGTGCTTCTGAAAGGTTCTCTGGGCTTGCAGGCTGCTCCGTTTTGGCAGGGGTTTGGTTTGTTTGATTGTCTTATTTTGATTTTGTTTTGTTTTTTACCTAGGCTCTTGTCACAGCAGGTGGACACTTGGCTTAGTGTAAAAGTTGTATCTATGAAAAGCCATTGTAAAGTAATTTACTAACAATGGGAAAGCAGTAATAGTTTGCTAGTGGTCTCCC
The DNA here is from genome assembly GCA_033816785.1 of Picus viridis. NCBI lineage: Eukaryota > Metazoa > Chordata > Aves > Piciformes > Picidae > Picus > Picus viridis. Next base: position 4,828,344 of record CM066577.1, read on the forward strand.
ATCAGTCAGAACCCATTTGAAAGTCAGAGGCCTATTTAGCTTTTTTATCAGCTCCTTTAGTACTTCAAGAACTCCTGGGAGAAGCAGGAGGAAGGGATCAGAGCTGTTAAGGGGAGTGTTTGAACACGGATTAACCTGCTGGAATATTTGGTTATATTGTGTAGGCAGATCTTGCAGATCTAATTGGAAGTAATCTTCATTACCAAGTTAATTCTTCGAACAGAATTGTGTCCCTTGTGTCTCAGCAAGATTATATCAAAGGGGAACATAATTTTTCAGCAGCAGGAGGAGGGACCTTATGACAAACGCAGTTCTCACAAGCTTTGCTCGAGTACTGCGTTCATAATGAGCAGCTCTGAAGCACCCACTGACCATAAAAGTCTTGATGATTATGTTGATTACAACAGCAGTAGGTAACACTTAGTGTTAATTTTTAATTTGCACTTCAAATGTAAATTTCATATCTTAAAGTAAGTTTGATAGGACTGTATGTGTGGTGACTTGCCACTTTTGTACTGAGGTGGCTTTTGAATGTTTCTCCCCTTCAATAGATTATTTGGAGAATGGGAGCTGAGATTTTGTGGCATCATTCCGATAGCAGCGTTAAAGAATTCAACTCTTTCATAGAACAGATGAAAACTTCAGGATTAAAGAGGTATTTGAAGGTAAGTGTGCTTAGTGAATAGTAAACAGAATAAACCAGGTTGGAAGAGACCTTCAAGATCATGTCCAACCCACCATCCAACCCACCTAATCAACTAAACCATGCAACCAAACACCCTATCAAGTCTCCTCCTGACCACCTCCAATGATGGTGACTCCACCACCTCCCAGGCAGCCCATTCCAATGGGCAATCACTCTCTTTGTGTAGAATTGTGCAGTCTTGATGATTTCCCATGTTTACCTAAGTGCTTGCTCAAAGGTTAGCTTCTGATTCTCTTCTGAAATGCTTTACTGACAGGAGTGTCAAAAACAATGCACCTGAGTTAGGAATTGCATGATATTTTAAAGGTTTTTCTCTGCCTAACTGTATCTGTGGCAGTTTAGGCTGGGTGCCTCCTGTTACTGCCACATCAGCTACACCTCCGGTGTCCTGAGCATCCAACCCAGTAGGTGGACACAGGAAACAGCTTATTTCTACCCATAAATCCTGCAGCCTATAAATCCATCTGCAGAGTCATTCTCCTCTTTCTTCCCTCTCTGCTCCTGTGGGAGATGCTCTCTCTTAGATAACGCTGGGGAGTATCTCAAGGCTCTTAGGCCTGGCTGTGCCTAAAGCCAGGAGGAGAAGGGGTGGCAACAGGCTCAGACCCGGCCAGCTGAGACTAGCCTAGCAGCAGGGGGGAAGAAAGAGCCCTGGGGGTTTTTGGGTAGACCCTCAGGTGCAGGTGGGGAGAAGGGAAGTGTTGGGAGGCCCTTTGGGTGTGCTGTAAGGGACTCTGTAGACTTTGGGATTCTTCTGTCACTATGCTTTGTAGTTTCTGTAAACCACTAATTGCTTTTCTATTTAAACTTCCCATCACTTGGGAATCCATTTGTGTGTCATTCTTTTGCCCCTTTTTGTGGCAACAGAGGATCTGTCTGGCCTCAAACCAGGACAATATCACATTTGGTCTGTATATTGGATCACAGATGCGGGTTGTCAGTCCTTGGAAGAGCTTAGGCCCTTTAATCTTCTAATTTGAAACAGTTGAATCATTTTCATGCATGCTCCAGGAACACCTTGTTATGCGTGAACATCTGCCAAGCTTTTTCTTTCCAGTCCTTAATTTGGCCACTGTGCAGAGTCCTATTTAAATATTGTTATCATTATCTGCTCACTTCCCCAATAACTGACCTGTGTAGACAGGGGAGGGTCTTATACTGTGGCCCTCTTTGTCACCCAGCTGTAGTTATTTGCTGTGGTGGCTTGTTCAAACCTTTTTGTTTGTTTCTTTGGCTGTTTCTCACTTGTGATTATGCTTTTGTCTTGAATTCTGTTGTATTTGTTCAAAGCCTTCAACAGAAGCTTTGTGAGAGTTTACCAGAGCTAGCTGAAGGTTTACTCTTTCATCCAATGCCAAACTGACACGATAAGCTGGTAGGACATCCCTCCAAGTGTTCTGCAGCTGGGTGGTGAAATGAATAATCAGCAGATGTAACCCAACTGGATTTCATCAGATCACGCCATCTTCTTAAATAGATAGACCTGTTACTGACAAGCAGGTTTTTGAGACAGCTGCTTTCTATTGCCTGGATAAATACCACTGGGAGTCTACCACCTGAAGTGTGACTTTATGCTCCATGTATTCCAAGAGCCCCTTTTCTTTCCTAGGGATACATCTTTGTATATGTCTCCAGCATCTTCAGACAGGAGAAATTACTAGGTTCTTGGCTCATCTCTCTGTCACCAGTGACACTTGTATTCTCCCAGTCATATAATCATTTCAATTGTAAGAGACCTTCAAGATTGTTGGGTCCAATCTTCAGCCTTCACCGTGTCCCAAAGTCCATGCATTTCTTGAACACTTCCAGGGATGGTGACTCCATTTTTTGAACACTTCCAGGGATGGTGACTCCACCACCTCCCTGGGCAGTCCTCCATTTTTCTCCAAAATTCCTTGTAAAGATACTGTTTGGACCAAAAAAAGCATAAAATGCCCTTCTAATTAAAATACTTTAACTGTTTGCTATGTTTTGTGTGCATGTGAGTAGTGAATCTCTTCTTTGCTGTATTGATGAGAATCTCTCCATTTGTGATCTGAAACATTGTGCTCTGGACTATCTGAATTGCAGATTTGCCTAGAGCACACATTTTACCTCCTGTGTAATGGACGAATAGATGAAGCTTACCAAGTCCTGTCCCTAGCAGAAAGTTGGAGGTTTGGAGAACAAACAGCCATTCAGGATAAAGAAAAGAAGCTGATTCAGGCCTACAGGGGACTGTTGGACTACTACAGCTGGTGTAAGCAGAAGAACATCCTTTTAGAGCATGGTAAGTGATTTGTGTTGAGCTGTGAACTCCCAGCTTGCCCATGCAGGCACCACGGTTTGCAGTGACACATTTCCTGTCAGAATTTGATGTGGATGCAACAGTGGTGGTGCCAGAATAGCACACTGATCAGCTGCTCTCCAAAGTGTCCTGAGATACTCTTCTGAAACATTTCTTATACCCAGTATGCAACACCTAAAATAATGGTCCTTGCTGCAAGTGAATACATTCCTTTGGCATAAGAGGTGTAAAAGTGCTTGACTGCTGCCAGAATTTGGGGTGCTGGCAAAATCCCGCCCCCCCCAGCTTGTTTCAGTTTCTTTAAAGATAGTGCCTTGGATTCAGTTAAACCTGCTGCTGTCCTTTTTACACCCAACAGGGATTTATTTACATTTTACTACTTTTCTGTTCAAGATCTGTGAAAAATTTTCAAGGTACAGCCTAAAATAGTATCCCACTTACAAAAGGAAGGAACTTCCTGGGGACTTTAGGAATGTATCAAATACTCACAATCCTGTTTGCTGATTGTGCAAATTCCTCTTTTCATCCCTTCTTATTGGAGAACCCTTCTGAGCTGCTACAGCTGCTTAGTCCACGTGTGTGGTGGGGGAAGACCCAAGAGAAAGGGCTCTCTCACTCTGCAACTGACCCATTCTCATGAGAACCCCTAATTTTTGCCAGATGTCAGCATGGAGAGCATGTCCAAAGCCAGGCAAAAGAAGTAGGCATCAGGGACAGATAAAGATCTGTTCCTTTGCCCACACTTGTCCCAGCATGGGGTCTGTCTTCCTGTGCCTGGCAGGGCATGTGGCCTGGGAGAAGGGCTTATGTGAGTCTTGCTGACCCACAGCCCTGGGCTGGGGGGGTGTCTCCCCCCTGGCTTCCTCTATCCCAGCTTCTCTGCTTCCCCCATCCTGTTTTTACGACGGGGACAAGAGGGGCTTTGGATGTACTGCCACATTGAGAGAAGAATTTAATGAACAAACGAGTTAACATCTGTTCATTAAACCCTAATGCACAGCTGCAGGAGCCTGTTTGCAGAAAAAGCATAGCAGAAAGCAGCAGCAAGAGAGCTAAAAACCCAAGCCAGGGAGTTACTCTCCCATCCCTCCCTGTCCTGCTGCCATCTCAGCAGAAGAGAGCCAACAGCCAAAATCCCAGAACCCAAAAGCAGGAACAGGAAGCCTCCCGTGTTAGAATCTCACCTTCAAGCCCCCTGGTATTTTGCTCCAGCCAGCACTCTCATTTTGAAGCTGGCATGAGGCAGAGTAGTATGAATAGCAGCAGATTAAAACTCAGCCTTGTGCCGGTAGCATCTTCTCTTGGAATGCTGCCCATCATGCCCCATAAGTTGAAACTGGGTGGTGATAAGTTTGAACAAGAGTGGTAAAAACTTGTTTCAATACTGAGGAAACCAAGGCCTCTTTTCTTATAGGCTTGCCCTCTGAGGTTCTTGCATAGTAAAACGTGATCATCTCTTGGGTGCACCACTTTGAAGTCATTTTGTGTCTGTCTTTCATGTTTTGGTAGGCCAGGATGGCTTTGAAGACTTGGCTGTTGAACAGGAAATGCACAATTGCTTTCGGAAGGCAGCAGTGAGCTTACAGGAGATTATTAAAATACCTGGAGTCTGGGATCTCTTTGTGAAATGCTATGTGGATGTAAGGGCATGTTTTGCAGACACCTTCCTCTTGTGTTTACCTGTCTGACTTTCATTCAAATGTCTGTCTGCAGGGTTTTTTTTTTTAATCTGTGTGGGTGACAACAAAGCATTGTTAAAACACACATCTATATGTGTGTCTCACAGGCTGTGATTTAGAGCACAGTTTACTCCTGGTAGAACCGAAGAGCCTGCACAGGGTACAAAAAAAGACTTCTCTGTGCATTGCCAAGAAAAAGAAATAGACAAACAGCCTGCATGTTTTGTTTGCATGGAGATAGGAGAGAAATTGGAGCACAGCTGCTTGCTTTGAATTCCTGGAAACAATTTCTCTCTTTTTTGGCAGGGCACTGTTTTTCTGGGTACATGAAATGTGAAAGACACCAATGGAATGAAGCTGGAGGTGGGGAGATTCAGGCTGGACATGAGGAGGAAGTTCTTCACCATGAGAGTGGTGAAGCCCTGGAATGGGTTGTCCAGGGAGGTGGTTGAGGCCCCGTCCCTGGAGGTGTTTAAGCCCAGGCTGGATGAGGCTCTGGCCAGGCTGATCTAGTGTGGGGTGTCCCTGCCCATGGCAGGGGGGTTGGAACTAGATGATCCTTGTGGTCCCTTCCAACCCTGACTGATACTATGAAATATGCAGCCCCTCTGTTCTGGTTGATTTTTTTTTTCCTGTTTGTTTTATTTTTGGTTCTTCTTTTTTTTTTTCCTTTTCATAGACTCAATCAGGGTTGGAAGGGACCACAAGGATCATCTAGTTCCAACCCCACTGCCATGGGCAGGGACACCCCACACTAGATCAGCCTGGCCAGAGCCTCATCCAGCCTGGTCTTAAACACCTCCAGGGACAGGGCCTCAACCACTTGCTTGGACAACCCATTCCAGGGCTTCACCACTCTCGCAGTGAAGAACTTCCTCCTCACATCCAGCCTGAATCTCCCCACCTCCAGCTTCATTCCATTCCCCCTAGTCCTATCACTACCTGATATCCTAAGAAGTCCCTCCCCAGCCTTCTTGTAGGCCCCCTAACCTGCTTAGAATTTGCAATTAACTTCAGGTTAAGAAATTGGTATTTCTTAATCTTAGGATATTTAAAACATGCTTTACTTTCTGCAAGTGACTGACTTCCCTAAACACACTTTATGGAATTTTGGTGATGACAGCTGCCAAGCTCTTTCATTGAGCTTTTATCTTTAAAAAGCTGAGGGTGTCTCTTTCCAGTGAGCAAGCACTGGTAGTTCTTCGCCAATTACTTGTTAAAGGAATCTTCTCCTGTAGCAGTTTCTGTGTGAATTGTGTCCATCTGTGATGAGAGTAACCACTCACATGAAAATATGCTGGACTTAGTCTTGCCCAGTATGCTGCACTCTAAGATACAGCCTGTGCTATTGGGTAGTTCTGTGGCAGCCCAAAATCAATTGTGAGACTTTGATTGCTGATATGTGACAAACTAATGGCAGACCTGACTTCTTTTAGTTGTTGGAGTTCTATGGAGACCATAATGAAGCTCACCAAGTGCTAAATGAATATGCCTACAACTCCAAGTTTCCTGCCAATCCCAATGCTCATGTTTACCTCTATCAGTTCCTGAAGAGACATGGTGAATCAAAGAAATCACTCATATCTGCACTGAAGGTACATGCTGTGTAGTAGGTACAGTCTGTGGTCATTCATGTTGTATGGTGGTCTGACAATTTGGGTCACTTGAGCTCCTTTAATATATTTACCCTGTTGTGTTCCTTGTGGAAAGCAGAGGGTTAGAGGAAAGTTAATGGGATGGACACACATGGGGGGCAAATAGTATCCTTTTCTGTCACAGAACAATAGGGGTTGGAAGGGATCTGTGAAGATCATTATGTGGCCAGCAGGAGCTGGGAAGTCATTGTGCCCCTGTACCCAGCACTGGTTAGGCCACACCTTGAGTCCTCTGTCCAGTTCTGGGCCCCTCAAATTAAGAAGGACATTGAGACTCTTGAACGTGTCCAGAGAAGGGCAGCGAGGCTGAGGAGAGGCTGAGAGAGCTGGGATTGTTTAGCCTGGAGAAGAGGAAGCTCAGGGGAGACCTTCTGGCTGTCTACAACTACCTGAAGGGAGGTTGTAGCCAGGAGGGAGTTGGTCTCTCCTCCCAGGCAACCAGCACCAGAACAAGACGACACAGTCTCAGGCTGTGCCAGAGGAGGTTTAGGCTGGAGATGAGGAGAAAGTTGTTCACAGAGAGAGTTATTAACCATTGGAATGTGCTGCCCAGGGAGGTGGTGGAGTCACCATCCCTGGAGGTGTTCAAGAGGGGATTGGACGTGGCACTTGGTGCCGTGGTTTAGTAGTCATGAGGTGCTGGGTGAAAGGTTGGACTTGATGATCTTTGAGGTCTTTTCCAACCTTACTGATTCTATGATTAGCACCAACCCCTCTGCCAGAGCAGGATCACCTAAGTATGTGTCCAGGCAGGCCTTGAAAGTCTCCAGAGACTGAGACTCCACTACCTCTCAGGGGAACCTGTTCCAGTGCTCTGCCACCCTCAAAGTAAAGAATTTCCTTCTCATGTTTGATGGAATTTCCTGTATTTGAGCTCATCCACTACTTGTCCTGTCACTGGGGACCACTGTGACCGGTTTAGGCTGTGCCTTTAAGAAAGAGACACTTTCTGAACACTCTGGGCGAATATTTTGATATTAGAATGAAAACAATGATATGCTAATTCAATTTCATTGGTGGGACCCAGTTGTAGTTTTTTTGTTTAGTCTTTCAGTCAGGGGGCAGTCGTCTTCTTCTTCTCCCTGTGCTGTGAGCTGGCTCGTTTCTCTCTACGATTCCTCTCTAACCAGATAGGAAAACTAACTTTTTGCATTCGCTTTGAGCTTTAACAAGTTTTCACCCTTTTAATTACCTTCCTTTCTCTTTTTCTCTAACCCTTTTGGGAAAAAGGGGAGGTAGGGAGGGAGAAGGGAGGGACAGGCCGAACCCCCTGGCCGAAGGGGGGTTGGGGAAAGGTTTCCTGTATTACATACTTTGCTGTATATTTCTGTATATATTGTAAATATTGTATATTTTTGTACATATTCACTGCATTCCATATCTGCTTGTAAAATACAGCTTTCATCTGCTTCTCCGGCTGAGTTAGCTGTGGAATTCTTTTTGTGTGTGGGGGGGGAACCTTCCTACTCCACCACAGACCACTGAGAAGAATCTGGCCCCATCTCTCTGGCACCCACCCCTTAGATATTTACAAGCATTAATAAGATCCTCCTCAGTCTCCTATTTTCTAAACTAACCAGCCCCAGCCCTCTCAGCCTTCCCTCATATAACAGATGTTCCAGTCCCCTCAGGATCTTAGTGGCCGTGTGCTGGACTCTTTCCAGCAGTTCTTTGTGCTTGAGCTGGAGTGTTCAGCTGTCTTTGAATTCAAAAGTGGCTTGCCTTTTGATAAGTGGTATAACTTCTTAAAAGTCAATACATAAGCTCAGAGTGAGTTTATGTGCTTGCAGAAGGCTGTATCATCAGTCTAGTTTGTAACACACACCTCTGTTACAATTTGATTTCTACAACACCAAAGAAGTTATTGTTAGATATTTCCTTCACATTGATCCTGTCCAGCAATTAATTTCTCTGCTTCTTTCCAAGGAGCTGTGCATTTACAGTATCACAGTATACTGTATACTGATTTAAGCTAACCCAAGTTAATTTCTGCTGGCTGTTGGCAGACAAGGCCTTGCTCTTTTAAGCTTTTGTATAGCTGCTTTTCAATTCCTGCTTTTCTTGCCCTCAGTCGTTGTTTGCAGGGAGATACCAAGACCAGCGTTTTGCAAACTGTTCTGCCACTTGGTGGCACCAGTGTGCTTCTGCGGTGTTTTAATACAGCTTTATAAAGTTTAGGCTTCAACTATAGCTTATATGTATAAAATTCCATCTTGTCAGTGCTTTTTAGCAGTAGCTGGAGACTCTAGTCTCTTACAAGATAGTCACTACCCAAAGAACAGGTACAGAAACCACAGTTAATGTGCAGAGCAGTAGATGGGAGCTAGAACTGGCTCAGGAAAGAGATAATGTTGCCATCTAAAAGGGGATGCTGGCTGTGGATTTGGGCTGGTCCTTGGGAGTATTTCATTTGTCACAAGCAGTGTTTCTCAGCAGCCATTAAGGTATTTTATCCATTGTGCCACAGAGCAGTGCCACAGATGTGCAAAAATAGACCTAAATATCAAAGCACCTTAGTACCAGATTGCTTCATCTTTCAAACTAAAGCTCCAAATACTCTGGAGCCTGTGTTGCTCTTGATCAGGTAACAGTCTTCAAAAAGATTTCAAATCTGGGTTTTATTTTTATCTTCATTGTTTTTCAGATCTTGCATGATATTGTTCCCTCTCATGAACTGATGATAGATTTTAATACTATGCTTCAAAAATCAAGTAAGTCTTTGAATACCTTTGCTCTTTATATTATCCTAGAATAGTAGTCTCAAATTGTTCTTCAGGATAGTTCATGCTTTTAAAAGTAATTTTGTTAAGGAAAAAGCCCAACAACCCCCCTCACAGGAACCTTTAAATTGGATGTGTGAGCAGGGATTTAAAGACTGCTGTAAACAAATCCCTTTCACAGGGATCAAAGGCTGATCAAACCAAACTGGTCCAAGGCACAGTCAGGATCTCAAAAATAACTTAATATGTTGTTACAAGTTACCCTACTCTGAATGTCAGTCTCCTCCAGGTCTCTGGTTTATTTGTTCTTTCTCTTCTGGAGGAATTGAGATGGGTCTGTGCTTTTAGTTCATTTGTTACTAACCAAAGAGCAAAATCTTCCTGCTGTTGGAGGGAGCTTTCTCTTCCAGCTGGTAACATCTTCCAATTTAGAGACTGTTTTCTCCATGCTGATCAATTTCATTCCAGGCTGTCTGCCTGTGACCTGGTACCTTCCAGCAAGTCAGCAGATGGCGAAATGTCCTTGAATCAAGATTGTCCTCTCTTGCTTTTCCTCTTTGGGAGGGGGAAAAAACCCAACTTCTTGGCTGGAAGCTACCTTTTTCTGGTCACGCACGACACTTGGGAACTTTTCATAGCTAATTAGGACAGTCTGAGTTTTGAAGAAGATGAAGAAATTATTTGAAGAACTCTGCTGATATGTAGCTACTGATATGAAATGCATGTTTTATTCCTATCAGTCTCAGATTTTTGATTAATTAATTATCTTGGTAGCATCTCAAGATTTAAAGTGTTCCAAAGGCACCATGTTCCCCTCCTGTGGGAAGAACGTGTTGATCAGTGAAGCCAGTTGGAAATATTGATTAGTGAGCTTTGGAAACAGCAGCTACAGTAACCAAGGCAGTGTGGGATAAGTGAACAGTCCTTTATGTGCCTCTTGAGCCAGCAGTTCTTGAGCAGAATGGGAGTAGGGACAATGTTTCTTGTATGAGTCAGGAAATCTTACCTCTTTGGAAGAGGCAGGAGGCAACAAGGGGAACCCTCAGTAACAGGGAAAAGAGCAGTATTTTGGGAAGCAGGATGGAAAACTGTCTCTTGTTGCTTACTCATGAGTTCAGCCCAATCTAAGGAATTAAGTTAGCAGCCTAATCTTTTTCTAGAGAAAAGGAAAAAACGTCAGCTGGGACTAGAAGTTATTTTTGCAGCCTTGGATTATGCTGGCTGGAAGGAAAACCTGAAAGCCTGGAGCTGTTTGGCAAAGCAGATGAAACAAATTGTCATGTAAGTATCTCTGATGCACTGTGCTGAAAACAAATGTGTCAAGTCTCCACCTTTGGGCAATTGACAAGAGACGCTTCTTAGCCTTTTCCTTCGTGCTGGGCAATGGAGGAATGACCTGACCTATCCTGTGGCTGTGCTTGTCTAGGGTGTGCTTCCATTGGGAGGAAAGGAGAAATTATTGAGGAGAACTCCAATTTTCCATTGTGGTAGTAGTCTGAAAAGGTTGTTTATTGTTTTGAGGTGGGTGTGTTTGGGTTGTTTTAGGGGGGGGTTGTTGTGGTGTGGATTTTGTGGGGGTTTTGTTTGTTTTGTTGGGGTTTTTTGTGTGTGTGTGTTTTAACTAAGTTTATGTACTTGTGCAGGAAGAGTTACTCAGATGTTTGAATAGCATTTACTGCCTATCACAAATCTCACTCTTTGAGGGGAGGCAGAAGAAACAAAAGTTGTTGGGTCTTCTGCTCTGTCACTGTGCATGCATTACCTGAATTGCTGGGCTGTGATAGAGACCTAGTTGGTATTGTATGGACTGGTGTGTTGTGCAATGTTGGAGAATGCAGCAAGTGTATTCTTAAAAGCTTGAGCCAAAGCACCTGGGGATTGTGTCCTCACCAACACTGACAGACATGGCCTCTGATTTCAGAAGTAGTAATCCCAGGCAATCTGTGCCCAGAAGGTCTTATGTCTAGACTTGACTTCCCCCAACAAACAGGGTGCTGTTTAAGCCCTGTATGTTTACAGTAAATTAGTTCAGTACTTAATGTGACCCATTTTGCTGTTTTATTGCCACCTTCACAGCATCTGCTGTTAAGGACTAGAAGCTAGTGGGTTAAAGCTGGGAGTGTGGTTGCCTAGTCAGTAAAAATGGTATGATACTCTAAGGACTAGAGAGGTTCTCCTTCCCCTCTACTCTACCACACCTGTAATACTGTGCCCAGATTAGGGCTCCCCAATTCAAGAGACAGGGATCTGCTGGAGGGAGTCCAACAGAGAGCTGTGAGGGTGATTGTAGGACTTGAACATCTCTTCTGTAAAGAGAGGTTGAGAGACCTGGGGCTGTTCAGTCTCAAAGAGAAGGCTGAGAGGGGATCTTAATGTCTATAAATATCTGAGGGATGAGTGTCAAGATGAAGGGGCCAGTCTCTTTCCAGTGGTGCCCAGTGATAGGACAAGGAAGAGTGGGTACAAGGCAGAACACAGGAAGTTCCACCTCAACATGAGGAGATGGTGAGGATGACAGAGCACTGGAACAGGCTGCCCAGAGAGGTGGAAGAGTTTCTTTCTCTGGGGACTTTCAAAACCCACTGGGATATGTTCCTGTGTGACCTGCCCCAGCTTTGGCTGGGGAGTTTGACTCAATTTTTGGAGGTCCCTTCCAACCCCTACCATTCTGTGTTTCTTACCTGCATTTATGTATTGGAAGACCACTCCAGAATAGCTTGGAAAAACACTGGGCATCTTGGTGGTTTTATGGGAATATCACTTCCTTGTGTGAGATGGTTTGGGTGTTTGAAGTGCTTGGTTTGAGGTCTGTGACCGGTTTAGGCTGTGCCTTTAAGAAAGAGACACTTTCTGAACACTCTGGGCGAATATTTTGATATATGAATGAAAACAATGATATGCTAATTCAATTTCATTGGTGGGACACGGCTGTAAGTTTTTGTTTAGTCTTTCAGTCGGGGGAGTCAGCAGTCGTCGTCTTCTTCCCCCTGTGCTGGGAGCTGGCTCGTTTCTCTCTACGATTCTTGCTAACCAGATAAGAGAAAACTAACTTTTGCATCTGCTTTGAGCTTTAACAAGTTTTCACCCTTTTAATTACCTTCCTTTCTCTTTCTCTCTAACCCTTTTGGGAAAAAGGGGAGGTAGGGAGGGAGAAGGGAGCGGCAGACCAAACCCCCCTGGCCACAGGGGGGTTGGGGAAAGGTTTCCTGTATTACATACTTTGCTGTATATTTCTGTATATATTGTAAATATTGTATATTTTTGTACATATTCATTGCATTCCATATCTGCTTGTAAAATACAGCTTTCATCTGCTTCTCCGGCTGAGTTAGCTGTGGAATTCCTTTGTGTGTGGGGGGAACCTTCCTACTCCACCACAAGGTCTCTATCACATAACAGTGTTTGACTATGCACAGAGTAACACAAGCCTTCTCTAAAACCAAACCAATCCTTTCATGCTACTAATTTATTGACAAGCTTGATGAAACTTTCTTGTTACTATTGACAAACTGGCACAAGCCAAAGGCTTGCTTCATTTCACACCATAATTCCCAGTCTAAGAAAGACTGCTGGAGTTCACCTCTGCTTTACTAGTGTTGCCAGGGATTAAAGATAAAGGTTATTTCTATTTAGTGTGTCGGTCTGCAGCGTAAGGTCAGTCTGCCCATGCTAGCAATATGAGACCTGTAGCAAGATGACTTTAAAATTGTCTCCTGATCCTCTTTTTATGGTAATTTGAGCTTTTCTGCAACTTCTTTTCCAGCTCTGAGAAGCATCTTGACTGGATCAAACAAGAGTGGAGCTCCAGAAAGGACTGGTGGCCAGCCTTCCATTTTAGCAGTTACTTAGCAAAAAGGAATTGGCAGGAAAATGAAAGCCTTTCCTATGAAAAAGCTGTGGTGGCTGGAATCTTGCTGGGAAAGGGTAATACTAAATGTTCTTTCCTTTTCACTATACAGAACAGGAATTATGTCTAGTTCTAGCCTGAACTGAACAGGATCCAACTGATCTACGCTTTGGAACAAGTGTAGCTTCTTTCTTCTGTGAAGGATTGTCTTTGAAGCTGAACAGCAGAAAAATGCTTACATTTGTTTGCTCTTTGAAAGAGAATATTTTTCATAGCTTGTCTTATCCTGGTTTAGAATTCTGTTTTATCCTGCCTTGTTGAGCAGTCACAGGACTATTTCCCTTGTTTGAAGGTTAAAGTCTAACTTCAAAAATGCACAGCGTGCTCCGGAGTGAATGTTGTGAGGACTACAGGGAATTTGCTTGCTTGCCTAGGCAGTGCTTCTGCAAATAACTTGTCCTTAAAGTTGTAATGCAGGGCTCTGGGCAACTTGATCTAGTTGGGAGATTCAGGCTGAATGTGAGGAGGAAGTTCTTCACCATGAGAGTGGTGAAGCCCTGGAATGGGTTGTCCAGGGAGGTGGTTGAGGCCCCATCCCTGCAGGTGTTTAAAACCAGGCTGGATGAGGCTCTGGCCAGCCTGATCTAGTGTGGGGTGTCCCTGCCCATGGCAGCGGGGTTGGAACTAGATGATCCTTGTGGTCCCTTCCAACCCTGACTGATACTATGATACTATTCAGGATGCCTCCTCTTAGTGCAGAGGGGTTTGGACTAGATGAGCTTTGGAGGTCCCTTACAACCCAGACTGTTGTGTGTGAAAAGAGGAGGAGGGGAATGGGTATCGAGTGGAAACCATCAGTTTTGTAAGAATATGAAGGTTGTGACCTCTTTAGTAGCAGTCTTTGAAATGCTACCAAAGCTAAGAGCAATATTAGGCCAAGAAGCAGCTGCTAAATTGAGAATGAGAATACGATGTGGAGGTCGTGGTTTGGACTACTAGTTGCCAGGCAACTTGTGTGTCCTCAGCTGTTCTTGAAGTGTATCTTCTGGGCTTCATAAAACAATTGATCTTTTTTCCTTTCAGTCAGATGTTGCCAAATGTCTTCCAGCTCTTATTTCCACGTGGCTGATAAAATTGTTCCAGCTCTGTTTTTCCTTTAATGATGTTTCTATGATTGTTGCTGGCAGCATCACAGAAACATTCAGGTTGGAAAAGACCCTCAGGATAATGAAGTCCACCTGATAACCCTGCTCTGCAAGGTTCACCCCTAAACCATATCCCCAAGAACCACATTAGAACATGAGCATCTCTTTCTCTGCTTTATACTCTAAAAGTTTTACTTCCTGGTGGTCTATTTGAAGAGTAAAAACAAAAGAGAAAAATGTTTTGCAAGACACAGCATGCATAGTAATACCATGTAGAATGCTTGCTGGGTCAGATGAAGGTAGATTATCACAGTATCACCAAGGTTGGAAGACACCTCAAAGATCGAGTCCAACCTGTCACCACAGACCTTATGACTAAACCATGGCACCAAGTGCCACGTCCAATCCCCTCTTGAATACCTCCAGGGATGGGGACTCCACCACCTCCCTGGGCAGCACATTCCAATGATGAACGACTCTCTCCGTGAAGAACTTTCTCCTCACCTCGAGCCTAAACTTCCCCTGGCGCAGCTTGAGACTGTGTCCCCTTGTTCTGCTGCTGGTTGCTAGAGAGAAGAGACCAACCTCTTACTGGCTACAACCACCTTTCAGGTAGTTGTAGAGAGCAATGAGGTCACCCCTGAGCCTCCTCTTCTCCAGGCTGAACAACCCCAGCTCCCTCAGCCTCTCCTCATAGGGCTGTGCTCAAGGCCTCTCCCCAGCCTCATTGCCCTTCTCTGGACACTTTCAAGTGTCTCGATGTCCTTCCTAAACTGAGGGGCCCAGAACTGGACACAGTACTCAAGGTGTGGCCTAACCAATGCAGAGTACAGGGGCACAATGACCTCCCTGCTCCTGCTGGCCACACTATTCCTAATGCAGGCCATTAAATGCTGAAGTCAGTCTCTAATGTGTGTGTCTTGAATGATTTTATTACCTGTCCTCACTGAAAGCTTTCTTAGATGTTGCATGTTACTTAAAGCATTTTGTATTTGCTTCTTTCATTGCCTGACTTAATGTTTTGTGTTTGTTTTCCCTTTTTTGTTTGCTTAGATTGCAAGTACTTCAAGCATGTGTCACGCCAAGGCTGCAAAGCTCAGCTGAAAAGGTTTCGGATGCTGAAGAGATTTGTGAGTAAACACAATGCTGCCTACCTGAGAATATCTGGTCTTTCAGATTCCTCTGTACAACCTTGATATAGAAGATATCCTTAAGGTCCTTGCTGTACTTCCTCTCTGTGAAACTGACTTCTGTATTGGTCCTATCCTAAAACTTCTAGGCAGACCCAGTCAACTTAGAACTACACATTTCTGTAACGATGCTTTGGTTTGTATTTATTTTACAATAAAATGAATAAAAATCAACTGATGAGGCTGAAGAATTTCTTTAATGATACCAGTCCTATATTTGTGTGACATGCCAACAGCTTACTAATCATAAAAATAATAGAGTGGTTTGGGTGGGAAGTGACCTCTGAAGGTCATCTAGTCCAACCCCTCTGCAGTCAGCAGGGACATCCTCAACTAGATCAGGCTCCCCAGAGCCCTGTCGAGCCTCATTTTGAGTATCTCCAGGGAGGTGGCATCCACAGCTTCCCTGGGCAACCTGTTCCAGTGTTCCACCACCCTCATAGTACAGAATTTGTTCCTAACATCCAATCTAAATCTACTCTTTTCTAGTTTGAAGCCCATTGGTAACTCCATAACCTTCCTGGACAGCCTCTTCCACTGCCTGACCACTCCTGCAATAAAGATCTTTTTTCCCCCCCTGATATCCAATCTAAACTTCCCATGGCACAACTTCAGGCTATTTCCTCTTGATAGTTACTTGGGAGAAGAGACAGACCCCCAGCTCACTCCTAATCAGGACTTGCAGCTTTTATCCAAGAATATGAAAGAGGTGTGTCAACAACCTCTCCTTTTTTGTGTGTGTGTCCTTTACCTGAAATACAGTTAGAAGTATTTTGTTGTCATCAGGTACTGAAATTAGAGTTTGGGTTTTTTTTTAAGCAGTATTTATTTTCAAGTCTGTATCACCTGCAGCTTCTGAAAGATTCAGTAAGAGCTGGAAATGTTCAGCAAATCTTAAACCCAATTCAAAACAACACAAAAGCTCAACAATCCTAGTCACAGCTGAGCAACTGCCTTGAACCATCACCTGCCTTCTCCCTGACCTGAGGCTGCATTCTGTCCAGCTGGGGAGCACCTCTCGACCGGCCGGTGAAGGCTGGGTGTTCCAGCTTTCCTGGGCTGAGCCTCTTTCTGCTGGGCAGAGAGTTGAACTGGAGAGTTGCTGGTGCCCCGCCAGCCCGGCTAGAGAACAGCTCCTGTGACATTAAGTTGGGGAAATTGACGCTGGGGACAGTGAGGACTGTGGGGCTGCGGTATCCGCGGTGGCAGCGGGGGACTAACAAACGTCAAACGGTCCTTTCGAGAGAAGCATATTTATTCGCGGAGCGGAGCAGTGGCTCCCTGGTTTTGGGGTAAAAGGGCGGCAAACGAATGACGTCGTGTTGCAGTTCCCACCCCCGTAATCTGTCCCCTACCGCCATCTTGTGGGTGCAGTGCAAAAAGCGGCAGCTGAATAGGGACCTCCATGATCTCCCCTTCTACACTCCCTGCGCTGGTCAGGGGAGGGGGGAACAAGGAAAAAAAAAAAAAAGGGTGTGTGTGTGTAAGAAAAACCAACTGAAAATACACAAAAATAAGAACACACCACATAAAAATAAGAACACACCACACAAAAAGGAGAGGAGGCCCCAGCGAGGATCGAACTCGCGACCCCTGGTTTACAAGACCAGTGCTCTAACCACTGAGCTATGGAGCCACCTATCACTTCCATTCCTGCTGACGCTTCCTGTGCCACTCTCAAGAGCGGCACCTGCTGAGACCTTCACCAGTGTTAGCGGAAGTAGACGCAAAGATGTGGAAGTTCCTCACAGAATTCATAGACTCACAGAATCGTTTCGGTTGGAAAATGCCTTTAGGATCATCAAATCCCACCCTTCTTTAACTCTGCAAAGTCTGGTGCTAAACCATATCCCTCGGCACTACGCCTCTGCATCTTTTAAACGCCTCCAGGGAGAGGGATTCAGTCACCTTCCTGGGGAGCCTATTTCAAGTGTTTGAGGACACCTTCAGTGAAAGAATTTGTCCTGATATCCAACCCCAACCTTCCCCTGCAGCTTGAGGGCCATTTCCTCTCATCCTATCACTTACTACTAGGGAGAAGGGACCAATCCCTGTCACAGAACAACCTCCTGTCAGGGAGGTGTAGAGAGCAATAAACTCTCCCCTCAGTCTCCTCTTCTCCAGACTAAATTACCCCAGTTCCCTTAGCCACCCCTCATAAGGCTTGTTTGCCCGACCTTTCACCAGCTTTTTTGCCTTTCTCTGGACACACTCCAGCACCTCCATTACTTGCTTACAGTGAGGGCCCCAAAAATGAGCTCAGCACTCAAGGTGTGGCCTCACCAGTGCTGAGCACAGGGGAACAAGCCCTGCCCTGATCTTGCTGGTCTCACTGTTGCTGATATAGGCCAGAATACTGTTGGTCTTCTCAGTCACCTGGGCACACTGCTGGCCCTCTCTCACCACCCTACAGTGTGGAGCACCGCTGGGCCTCTTGCCCATTGTCCGTGGGTGTTTCACCTGTGACAAGCTCATGACATTTCCCTTGCACCTGTTTCATAGAATCAACCGGGTTGGAAAAGACCTCAGAGATCATCAAGTTCAACCTACTCCCTGCCTCACAAAAGAAGTGCATCAAGAGCTGCCCAAAGCCCTCCCCTCCCCAGAATAAGATTCTATTTTCATATATGTTCTATATATGGGGAAAAAAAAAAATCCACTCAGCTAGCAGATAACAGTATTTTTATGAATTAAACTTTTAATCTCTCTGGTTTTGCTAGCAGCCATGCACTCATCTGCTCAGAATGGCTCTCCAGTTAATCACACCTGTCCTTCATGGCAGAGCTCTGTGCAAGTGCAAAACCCCTTTCACCTGTGTGGTGTCTGATGAGGGTAACAAGGTGGGGTGGGTATTCCCCTCCCTCCAGCAACAGGTGGACACACCTGCTGCAAGTTTAGAGTGAAATTGTAGAGTATTTCAGTGGCAAATCAAGCTTGCAAGACTTCCAGGCCATCTAGGAGTATTTTCTACGTTGTGAAGGAGGAAGCAGTTCTCTGCGGTAGAAGCTGAGAGGAGATTTTGGGGGTAAGGCTTTACTGCATTTGTTTTTGTGCAAATTGTGTGTGTGTGTGTGTGTGTGTGTGTAAGTAAGTAAGTTAGTTAGTTAGTTAGTTAGTTTAAGTGGAGGAGTTGTAATCAGCTTGGCCTTGTAGATCTTCTTGGGTTTTGTGAAACAAATACTAGAGGGGTAAAATAGGTTTAATTATTTTGCAAATAAGCCACAAGGGTTGGTTGACTATGACACGAACCCAAAGCAAGATAGGGGCTGTGTGAGTGTAGCTTCTCTTTTAATTTTTACAGATCAGGGCAGTTTGAAACAATTAAAGGTTTTTATCTTTTGCATAGTATCAGTCAGGGGTAGAAGGCACCCCAAGGATCATCTAGGTCCAACCCCCTTGCCATGGTTAGGGACACCCCACACTAGATCAGGCTGGCCGGAGCCTCATCCAGCCTGGTTTTTATCTTTTGTATCAAAGAGGCAGTCTGCCACGTGTAGGGCCTCACCCATGAAAGTTTAGGTGAAGGTGAAAAGTTAACGCTGTGGAGAGGAAATTGAGAGACACTGCCGTGGAGTAATAAATCCGAGCAGCTCTGCTGCGTGCTGGGGTCATAGTCTAGAAAACAGACATGATTTGCTGGGTGCAAGCCTCAAACTGGCTGTGACCAGAAGTAAAGCTCCTTGAAATGAGAACAGACAGAAAAAGCTGCATTAAGGACTTAAAGACCTTTCGTCCATCCCACACTCCACAAATCATGAGCTAGCAAAACTTCCTTTTTAACTTTTTCTTTTCATTTCACTTTCTCTTTAAATGGATATGATCTCTGGGGACAAACTAGACCAGTTTTGGTGAACTCTGTCTTTGTCTTTCAGGGTAAGATACCAAAATTACTTTAAAATATCTGCTCTTGACCTCTAATGTGGCAGCTGATAAATTTGTGAAGCTTCAAATTTCTTTGATGGTTGCTTTTTTTCCTCTCCCTTTCCCTTTGAAGATGGTGATGTGTTGGGTTTTTTTTTGAGTTGGCAAATCTCTGCTAATACCTCAGGGAACTGAAATATAAGCATAGCTTGTTTTATAACCTTGAAGTAGGTAGGAGCAGAACTGTTAGATGCTTTTCCTGTTATAAGACAGGAATCAATGGTTGAGAGGCAGGATGAGTTGTACTCTGAGAACTGAACAGTGCTGAAATTGAGTTTTCTGTGCTGTCACTACTGGGTTGGTTTTTTTTTTTTTAGCTTAAGAGCAAAGTCTCTGTGGATGCCCTGATTACTTTTGTTTCTTGCTTAGAGCTCAGTGCAAAGGGGCTACACTTCAAATGCTGTGCAGCAATCTTGGTGAAACAGCCTGGGTGGGATTCAAGATGTGTAATGGAGCAGACCAGTAAACTCCACACTGGAGCCCCTTAATTTCCTTTTGTAATGGGAATGAGATATTCCTATTCATTTCTATTTCAATTCATCTCACCTGAAGGTACACCTCTGAAATAAGTCATCTGTACCATGGTCTGGAAATGCTTTTTTTCAGTTGACTGTGAAAGGAGTCCCTGCTGAGAATGTGAACAGTTAAATGAGACACATCTCACTGGGTGTGACAGCTTTGCACCAGCTAAGCTCTGTTAGTGAGGAGATACTGTGCTGAGACCTGGCTTAGGGGAGGGACACGGCAGCAAGGAATAGCTCTTGTCTGCAAGCTGCTAATGCCTTTAGCCAGCCCACCCACAGTCATTTCTGCAGAGGAATAAGCTTTCATTTAACACCCCTTTGCTGTTGATGTTTGAACCTGAGTAACTGTAGCTGGAAAATTCCTGACAGAGAACCAAGGTCATTTTTAGGAAGATGGCAAGGTAAATTGTGTTCTTAGGGAAGGCTGTGAATATTTCTGCAACCAGTCACAGAGGTCCCTGAAGGGGACCTACAAGAAAGTGGGAGAGAGACTGTTTGCAAAGGCCTGTACTACTAGGACAAGGGGCAATGGTTTCAAACTAGAGAAAAGTAGATTAGGAACAAGTTCTTTACCATGAGGGTAATGGAACACTGAAACAGGCTGCCCAGGGGTGTAGTTGAGGCCCCATTCCTAGAGGTATTCAAATTGAGGCTCAACAGGGCTCTGGGTTACATCATCTAGTTGAGGATGTCCCTGCTGACTGCAGAGGTGGTTGGTCTAGATGACCTTTGCAGGTCCCTTCCAACCCAAACATGATTTTGACAAGTAAGTATTTAGGCAATAAAACGCCTGTCCAGTCTTCTGTTTGTTGCTGTTAAACGCCACTAGGTGGAACCTAAGTACTGCGTGAAAGGATGCAGGAAAAGTTTTAAGTGGCTTCGAGCGTTGAAGAGTGAATTTTTACCGCTTTGTTTTGTAAAAAAACCCACAAACACACAACAAAACAAACAAACCACACCTAACAACGCTCCCCCAAAACCCAAACAAAACCCCAAAAGTGTATGACAGTTTACTTTCAAAGATGTACCAAACAGGTAGAGACCCACATTTATACATATCCTGTAAAAATTCTGCTGATTTGCAGGTTAAAGACTAAACTTGTGTGTCCCTCTTGGTACGTGAGTGCCTTCCCAAGCATACTTTCTCATCTGGTTCAGTGAATTAGTGCTGGTAAAAGTGGAGGGTTAACAACAGCTATAGGGTACAGAGCCTATGAAAGCAAGCAGTCAGGCCCTTTGCAAACTGCCTTTCTGGTGTGACACATTTGGCTTTTCCTTTCTTGTTCTGGATGTTTTAATTGTTCAGCAGGATTGGTGCTGTTGATTTTGCTTCTTGAACTCTGTAATTAACCTAAAGGTTCTTGAGTTAAATGTTTAATTGATACGTGCTGATCGATTGCTTTGTCTTTTACCCCTTTGCAAGGGGTATTTCAAGTGGAATGATTCTGCCCCTTTGGTCTGCTGAGGCTCCACCTGGAGTGCTATTTCCAGGTCTGGAGCTCCCAACACAATAAGGACATGGAATGGTTAGAGCAGGTCTAGAGGAGGCCATGAAGATGATCTGAGGGCTGGAGCACTTCTGCTATGGAGACGGATTGAGAGAGTTGGGGTTGTTCACCCTGGAGAAGAGTAGGCTCCAGGGAGGCCTCTAGAACAGCCTTCCAGGATTTGAACTGGGCCCTCAGGAGAGCTACTTTTGACAAAGGGTCATGTCTTCAAACTGGAAGAAGCTTGATTGAAATTAAGACATTAGGAAGAAATTAATTCCTCTGACAGTGGTGAGATGCTGGAATAGGCTGTGCAGAGAAGTTGGGGAGGCTCCAAGCAGAAGAGATGTTGTCTTCAAATGCTTTGATTTTCATCCTGAAACAAGAAAGAATTTATGTAATTGTGTTCTTCAAAATTATTTCACCAATCCTAATCAAGTTTGAGGATACTTTACTATAATGAAATGATTTCTGATTGTGATAATAAGGTAGCTGGTGATCCTCAGCATCTTTGAGAAACCAAGCTCTTGAAGCTAACCTGGTTGCAGATGAATAATGTTTTCATGACAGTTACATAATTTGAGGAATAGCAGGAATATTTCTCTTTTCCTGGATTAAAAAGAAATTGTCTGTTTATGTTACTATCAGAAAGACCTCCTCCTTGTCAGAAATATTCAGGAGGCCTGCATCTTAGCCAAGGGACATAGTGTTCTTCAAAGTGCAGAAAAGGGTTTGATCGTGCCTGACCCTAACCTTTAAGACAGAGGCACTCCTGGAGCCCAGCCAGGGAAGGGACAGAGATCATGCAGTATTTCACCTCTGGGAGAGCATGAGGGCTGCCCCTCCTGGAGCTGCCAAAGGGATTGGGTGAAGAACATGTCTTACTTGGCTCTGACCAGGGAAGCTGTGTGTATTGTCCTCTGGCTGCTTCTGCTTTTCACCCCTGAACCATACTGAACCTGCCCAGAGCTCCTTGCAGATGAAACGCAGCCACATGGTGCCCCTCAGCTGTGGTCCATGTGCCAGCTCTGCCAGCTGCCCAAAGGAGACGGCACATTGGAAGCTGTACACCACTGCTGCTCAGCTTCTTGTCCTCAAGTGTCCCTTTGCAGAAGTCCACAAGGCAGGAAAGAGCTGAACTACAGCAGTGCATGTGCTGATCAGTCTGTCACTGAAGACACACGTTGTATGTGTCTGTACATGTATGTATCTTTGTGCTGCTATGCAGAGGGTCATGCAGCTGTGTGCTCACTCTCTGGAGACACTAACCTGAAGGCATCTGCTCAGCTGTTGGTTTCCAAAAGCTGCAGGAATGTAGGACCACCTGCAAGGCCCTTAATCCCCTCACATTTGATTGAAACCAGTTAGCAGATTTGGAAGCTACTTGGGAGTGGGCCTTGGCAACTAGTGTAGTTACATGAACCATTTTCCAAGGAAAACCAAGCTAAAAATGTACCAATTGCATTTTCCAAGAAAGCTTTTAAAGTTCTTTGGAAAACAGACAATTTAGGAATGAGTTTGAGGCAGGGGAACCAGGAGAGCCAGAGACCCTAGCCTTACTCCAATATGGACATTGCTGCTTAACCCTGTGCCCTGTTTCCCCAGCTGTCCAGCACTTCTCTCCCAGGGGGATTCTGAATGCGTTTGTTTGTGGCGTGCTTTAGAAAGGCAAACTCTTATTAATATCAGCGTAAAAATAGAAGCTTTCAAGGAGGCTGTCATGGAATAAAAATGTAGTAACAGGATAGTCCGAAACTCCCTGCCTCTCAAAAGCAAAAGAAAATAATTAAAAAGAACAGATTAATTTTCCTGTGGCTGTTTTCAGATGCAGGGAGTGAAGATGCTTAATAGGCATCAGAATCCTTGCTTTAAATAGACTTCTGGTGATGATTTCTTCCAAACAGCTGTAGAGCTATAGGTACTTTTTGCCACTCAGTGGGAGGTAGGAAAATGGGAATGTGTCCCAGTGTGGTCAGCACTGCTGTAGATGGGATGCTGTTGTCTCAGCCATGATCTTTTTTTTGCAAGGCTTTGAATATTTGGCTCAACTGAGGATGCAGCTACCCAAGTGAGACACAAACGTGTGGCTCTGCTCTAGGTTTCAATTACTGGGAAAGGGGAAATAGAAGACCTGTCACAACCATTCAGGCACCTTCCTCAAGTGATCACATTCCCTTTCCTCTGAAACACATCTGAGTCCAAAAAGGCAGAGAGTCTCTATGCTAATCAAGGAATAAATTGTTCTTTGTTCTGGAGCTCTCTTAAGGTAGACGGAAGAAAGATTCATACACAATAAATTTCATAAGCCAAATGTTGTGTAAGTGCTGGACACGATACCTGGAGCTAGGTGATTTCCCACCTCCCAACCCTGGAGAAAAGTAATTGAAGTGAAAATACTTTTGTTCTCAGCTCTGATTTTGCCATATGTTTGCTGCTGGAGACAGGAGTTTGTGGGTTGGAATCACAAAGCTGCTCATGGTTCATGTCCTGAAGTGCCAATGTTTCTTGAACACCTCCAGGGACGGTGACTCCACCAGCTCCCTGGGCAGCCTGATTCAGTGCCTGACCACTCTTTCAGTAAAGAATTGTTTCCTAGTATCCAACCTAAACCTCTCCTGGCACAGTTTCAGGCCACAGTAAATAGTACATAGGTCTGCTGCAGGCTTACTGCACAAAATCTAACATCAGAATTGTTTTAAGATAGTAAGCCAGCTGAGTTATCCTTTCCTCAGATATGGTTTGTGGTAGAAATGAGCTGGAAAAGAATCTAAGAAGTGACTGGTCTTGAGAAGCTGTGATTCTATGTCCAGCCTTCTGCTAGTAATGGATAGAAGCTCAGTCTCCCAATGTTGGTACTGTGAAGCTTTCTGGAACTCCATTTTGGAGAAGTATGAAGGCCAGGCCTCCTCTTCTGAAATGCTCTCTAAAACTGTGGAAAATTTCACCCTCTTCACTTTTCATGCAGGTGCTACTGTTTCAGAGAATGCTTCTGATGCTGAGGCATTGTCAGGTTTTCAAAGTGGAAAAAAAAATAATTTTATAGAATGGTTTGAATTGGAGAGGACCTTAAAAATCATCCAGTTCCAACCCCCCTGCCATGGGTAGAGACACCTTCCACTAGAGCAGGTTGCTCAAGACCTTGTCCAGCCTGGCCTTGAACCCCTCCAGGAAGGGGGCATCTGCAGCTTCCCTGGGCAACCTGTTCCAGTGTCCCACCACCCTCACTGTAATTTTATTTTTTCTAATATCCAGTCTAAATTTGCTCTCCTCAATCTTAAATCCATTCCCTCCCATCCTATCACAACAAGCCCTTGTAAAAAGTGCCACTGTTTGGCTGTTTCCAAGTCCCTCCCTTGCTTTTGAAGGACCAAAGTGTCTGCTGCCCCCTGAACCTCTCTTCAGTAACTGTGGACCCGTAGTTCAGGTTTGTGGTTGGGTTTGCCTCCTTTGCCATTTTTTCCTACTTCCAGTTGGGGTTGAAATACTGAGAGTAAAGCCTTTCTCAGGGTACTAAGCTGTTTTCTTTGCCTTTTCCAAATGCAGTGCATCATGCAGAGCTCAAAATGAACAGGACAAGAGTGAATGAAAATGTTTTGAATCTTGAGGATTTGGATTAAGCTTTCTGTAAAGCTTTTGGTTTGAGGCTTGTCTCTCTTAAATTAGCTCACTCTATAATAGTGTAGATATATCTACCACAGAGGTCCTGGCTAGCTAATGAAGGCTAATGCAGCTGATTCCACATCCTTCAGACACTGGCATCCAATCTGCACTTTAATGGCTTTGACAAATCCCCTCAAGCAGAATTGTCGAGCTGACTTCATGATCAAATGTGCCCAAAAGCTTTAAAAGCACCACTGAGAATGTCAAACAGGACTGATGAGGTTAGATCTCATCTGCAGAAGGGGATAAATTGTTCTTGAGTGTAATTCAGAAATCAGAACATTAGACCATTGTAATCAAACTCCAAGTGAGCCTCTGTAGGGCATAAATACCAGCAGCTGCTCTTCATACATGACAGATCTCTTTCCAAGCTTTTACATGTCTGGTAGTTCTCCTGAATAAAACTTATTTGAAATATGTCTCAATCTGCCACAGAGTAGAGAAGATCTCTAAAGCAACTTCATTCACTTAGGTAACAGATGTAGTAATGCTTTTGGTGTGTTGGGAAATGCTTGACCCAAATTGCTTTGCTCTTCTGTGAGTAAATCTAGAGGTGACTCCTTTGTAACCTCCAGCCAGGACCAGCTGAAGGCAGTGGATTTATCAAGCCCACAGTTTGTGCCATGTGGAATGGAATTGATTCAACTCCCATGGAAAGAGTGGGTCAGCATTTGTGGGTAGTCAGAAGCTGGACGTGATAAGGGTCAGAATGCAGAGAGACTTCTGCCAAATAAATGAAAATCACCTTGGTCTGCAAGTCATATTGTAAATACAAGACTCACAGTCCACTGGGACTGAAAGGAGGTAGTGAGGAGTTCGTAGATACAAATCTCAGTGTGTTTATATCTCAGGTCAGCAAAATGTTTGTGGGATCAATTTCAATGGTATTCAGAAGTGTGCTGGCTTGTACCAGTCTGTAGTCCTTTTCTGTGCCTTCTAGGATGTCTTCATTTGAAGTGTAATGTGTTGCTGCTCTTCAGGAAGCCTTGTTTATTGTACTGCTTGGTTGGTGGTGTTTGCTTTTATTTTTTTTTCCTTTTCCTTTCAAACCTCCAGTTATTCCTATTGAGAATGTGGGGAGGAACAGGGTGTCACTCTGTTCACTCAAATATAGGCTGGGTCATCTGCTGCAATCCAGAGCATGAGATCCAGTGTGTTAAGACCCCATTCCTTAGCAGCACCATTCAAATACAGATTGCATGGAAGATCTCTTGCCTAGTATTTCTTAGGTCTTGCAGTGGCTTTATACTTTCTGGCCTATCAAGCATGCCTCACCTTACAAAGTAGGGAGTAATTTAGCATTTTGTCTATGAAATGCTCTGTCTTCCAGTTCAGACATTACAGGACTGTCTGATTGTATTGTGGGGGTGTTTGTGGGGTGCTGTTCTTTTTCTGCTGGCACTTCCCCTGTATGGGGGGGGGGGGAAATTGTATCATTGTTCCAGGAAAAAAAAAAAACCCAACTGCTAAAAGAAAGGATGGGATGAGTCTTAGAATATAATAGAATTAACCAGGTTGGAAAAGACCTTTGAGATCAAGTCCAACCTATCATCCAACACTATCTAATCAACTAAACCAAGCACCCCATCCAGTCTCTTCTTAAACACCTCCAGTGATGGTGACACCACCATCTCCCTGGGCAACACATTCCAATGGTCAATCTCTCTTTCTATGAAGAACTTCTTCCTAACACCCAGCCTAAATCTCCCCTGGCACAGCTTGAGACTGTGTCCTCTTGCCTGTCCTTGGACGTCCCTGAGCAGAGCCTGGCTCCATCCTCCCCACACTGCCCTGCACATCTTTATCACCAGCAATGAGGTAATCTCTCAGGCTCCTTTGCTCCAAGCCCCAGCTCCCTCAGCCTATCCTCACAGGGAGATGTTCCACTGCCTTCAGCAACTTTGTGGCTCTGTGCTGGACTCTCTCAAGCAGTTCCTTGTCCTGGAACTGAGGTGCCCAGAATTACTTCAGTCTGAAGTAGATTTGAAAATCTGTAAGCTTTTTCTCCTGTTTGATTTTCTAAAGTGCCTAATTGGTATGGAAGTTCTCACACTGAGGGTAATGAAGGAGGTCAAATCAAGTACCCCAGTGTTCATCTCCAGCACTGACAGTGCAGACTGGAATGATGTGTTTTCAGTATTATTCACAGCTGCTTACCTACAGATTGCCCAGCTCTGGTGACCTTTCTACCAGTGCAACCCTAGGCAAAATCTTACTGAAAATGGCACTTGCTTTTCCATTAATTTGCTATGCTGGTGAAGGCAATTCTGGCAGTGGGATAAATCTGACCAGTGGTGGACTGTTGCTTTGCTGTGAAAAAACCCACCCTTAATGAACTTTTTATTTAGTTGGAGCAGAATTGCTTTGAGGTTGAAAGCACTAGTGCCTATTAATATGGTAGAAGAGACTGTGGTTGGGAAATCTTTCTTTCAAACAGTTCTGTAAATAAAGATTGATCTGTTCCTATTCATGTCAAATAAGTAGCACTACAAGAAGGTAACACCAGTGAAAAAGAGGAAGAACTCTTCAAGACTTGACTCACCTATTGGGATTTTATAGGCCAAGTAAATGAAACTTGTTTGGAGTCTTCCCAGAATAAATCTACACAATTTTGAAGTCCTCTGGAGAATAGAAAAAGAATCAGCAGTGATGGAGAAGCACTACTTTTATCTACAGAATCCACCAGGTGTTTTTATGTTAGTGTGGAGTGCACCTGATCAATCCTAAACCATTCTCTTATGCCTCATGTTCATGCTTAACATTTGGAGTCCTTGCACATGCAAGAGTAGAGAGACTCAAGTTTCTCTCAGTGCACTAAGCTGAGAAAGAAAGGCGAAGTAGTGTGGATGTGTTTGCACCCTTAAACGTGTCCTTGGACTGAGAGTTCTCTCAAAGAAGAATCCTTGGTATATGTTGTGGGATGTCTGTAAAACACATAGTAATAAATACATCATTTTATATGGAAGATGGATAGCTCAGTGCCTAAGAATGTGAACTGGAGAATAAATCAATGCAGAGGTTCTCTCTTCATTGGTGTTCATTTCTCCATTTTCTTTCCCCAGCGAATGTTCTTCAGCAGTCCCAGCAGAGGGATGTTTTTACAGATACCTTGCTGAAAATCTTGGATCCTCTGTCTTTCCTCATGGGAACTGAGTGCTGCAGACCAGAAGATGGATTGTCACAGCTCATGTTTAAAGCAGCATCTCAAGGTAAGTTTCAAGACTGACTTGTTGTTTCTAGCTGTACTGGTGGTCACTTGTTCTAAATCACTCTGATGTGCTCAGTGAGAAGTAACAGCACATTGCTGTCTCCTCTGAACTCTTGAGTTTACAGTGATAATTGTGCAACATGAATCTAGGTTTAAGCTAATCTCCAGTTACCTCTTCAGTTTTCATTTTATGCTTGCTTGCTCTCCAATGATCCCCTCTAGACTGCTGATTCAATAGATCTTTATCATAGAAAGTCACTGGGTTGGAGGGGAAGGAGAGGAAACTCTGGAAAAAGAAACCTCCCCTATATAGCCTGCCAGAGGTCGATGTGCTTGCCCCACTCTGATTTAGCTGGTGGAGATGCCACTGCTAAATGGGTGAACTGCATGCCGTCTGGTGGGGGTTTGTTCAATTAATTTGGTTACAGAAACAATTTGGTTCAGCAAGAGCTGATCAATCAAACTTCACCTGAAGAAACCCCAGAGTGGCACTTTCTTCCTGATCTGCTGGGGGACAGGTTATAAAATATTGGTAAGACCAGCTCTTGGTTGCTGCAGTGCACATTTAGTGTCATCTCTGTGTCTGGGGGAAGCAGGGAGGGACTATTTTTTTTTTTTTCCCCACCTCAGTTGCAATGCTTCTCCTTTTGCCTTTGCCACAAGGGGTGAAAAAACCTCTGAAAACTTGCCAGTCTGTAATAAACTTGAAGGTCTTTTAGATGAAAATCCCAAAGCTCCTGGACCCTGACCACAGCATTGTTTAGAGGAATTGGCAGAGACTGAAAACCTTTATCTCATCCCCTGACCTAAGGTTATTCCTTTAAATGCTTTTTTCAGGCTTATTCTCCCAGTTCCCATTTTAACATCTCTATTGTGGTGCAACAGAAGGAAGCTCAAAGCTCATGTCCCCTTGAAGGGCTGCTTGCAACAGGTGCATCAGTGAGGCTGACACTCTGCCTGAGGATTGGTGTGTTGAGGCCCAGGCTGGGTGCAGCTGTAGATGTTGTTCTGATGCGTGGTACCCAAATGGAGGCTGGAAGAATGTTTGCCAGACTCTGTCCCCTCTGCCATTCATTTTGAAGTCCTGTCACTCCCTGACACCCTAAAAAGTTCCTCCCAAGCTTTCCTGTAGGCCCTCTTCAGATACTGGAAGGCCACAAGAAGGTCTCCTTGGAGCCTTCTCTTCTCCAGACTGAACAGCCCCAACTCCTTCACCTCAGGGAGTGTCCTTGAGGAAACATCTTTAAGTGCTTGTTGTGCTCAGAGGTAGGTGTGAGACTTTAGATGCTCAACTTGTCTGAGAGTGGCTGCCTTGCAGGTCCCTGTGGATGCACCCAAGATTTTGGGTGCTCTTGTGCCAGGCACAGGACTTTGCACTTTTGGCAGCGTGAGTTATGGGATGTTGTAAGGTTGGAATCACTTATTCAATTAACATGACAGATTGAGCTTCACACAGCTCTTCTGGCTGATGAGTTCCACTAGTGTCTGTGTTAGAGGCAGACCTATGGTCCATCCAATTGAAGTGGAGGATGAACAGTGTACAGAAGTGGCATAGCAGGGCAGAGTAGAGGTGAGGGACAGAGTTGCTTTCTTCTAGGAATGAACCAGAGCAAACTGTGTAGCATGTTTACATTGTAAAGCCTGGATCCTTCCTTATACCATGATCTAATGTGTGCTAGATGGCATTCTGAGCCAATGACCATCTGAGTCTGTGATCTCAGATAACAATCCCAGCCATGTGATTCAGGATCTGGACATCCTTGTGAGGTGATTGCATTTCAAACTAGATTGTGTATGTTTAATTCCATCTAAACATGAGAAGGAGCTTATTTTGAGGGTTGCAGAGCACTAGAAGAGGCTGCCCAGAGAAGTGGTGGAGTCTCAGTCTCTGGAGACTTTCAAGGCCCACCTGAATGTGTTCATGTGTGATGTGTTTTTGGTGATGCTTCTCTGGCAGGGGGTTTGGACTGAATGATCAATGATCTTCTGAGGTCTCTTCCAACCCTTCCCATTCTGTGAAACTATGAGATTTGAATCACAAGCTGAGGCTGGAAATGTCCCTGTTGTGCAGGAAAGGACATAATCTGAAGCTGCCAGGGTTGGAATATATAAAGCTGTACATGAGAGAATTCATCCAGAGTTAACTATCAGAAATAAAATAAGGTAGATGTCTTTGCTGGCCAAAATGTCACATCTCACAGATTTAGAGCAGGAGGAAGGGATTTATTGATCTCCACACTACTCACAGGGGCCAAATAAGTCTCCTCCCTCTATAATCCCACCTGCCTTTTTCTGACAGAGCAGCCAGGTCTAGCCAGTTGATAATGTATGGTGTCACTAATCCACTGGGTAGCATACAGTACAAGGTTCAGCATTTTACAGGTTGCTAGCTGTGTTTGAAAGAGACCATGACATAATGCATGAAGACCTAATTTGCCTTTTGCAATTTCTCTTTGTCAACCCATGGACTTCCATCATAGTTCTGTTGAATAATGGCAATAAGAAAACATTAAATAAGTGTATCAAGGGACCCTATCTCAGAATTACCTTTTCTACTACCTAGTAGAGACATCCTTCTGGGAACACAGGCTGTTTATCAAAGCATCTGCAGCCATGAATTCCTTTGAAGCAGCTGCCTAGGGAAGGTGATTTTCATTTTCTTGGGGGAGAGAAAGTATATGGGGCTGAGAAATGGACCTGGAGCTGTCTGTGGGTTTTTTTGGCAGATGTTATATGCAGGATGACATCTTGGAGGTGAGAATGTGGAGCACAGGGAGCTGGTGAGCAACATGTGGGCTAGGTCATGTGAGAAGATTACAAGTATGTGTTGGAGAAACTTATTTCAGGTTCTGCCAAGCTTTGTGCAACTGCCTATGCAACACAATAGGAAGTTTCAGAATCTATTGATCTTTTTAAGGTCAAACTTGATGGGGCCCTGAGCAAGGTGATCTAGTTGATCTCACTGCTGGGGATTTGGACAAGATG
Source organism: Picus viridis (assembly GCA_033816785.1). Lineage (NCBI taxonomy): Eukaryota > Metazoa > Chordata > Aves > Piciformes > Picidae > Picus > Picus viridis. The sequence goes on from CM066577.1 coordinate 4,859,358, forward strand.
ACCTTCGAGGGTCCCTTCCAACCCAAACTGTTCTGTGATTCTGTGGGCAGATTTGTTCCTGAAAGCTTTAGAGAAATCTGCAGACAAATTGTCTGAGTCCAGGGCATTTCCAGATTGCATATCCTTAATTGTATCGAATGCTTCAGAGCCACCTGACTGATTGTCTCTCAGTTCAACCATCTGGCCTGCAAATTTAGGCAAGCCTTAAGTTATGGAGAAACTCTGAGTCACACACGCTGGAGTGTTGTTAGATGGCCCCTGGGCTGCTCTTGTGTGCAGAAAAGCTACTATAGTGTCACTGCTGAGTGTGCTGATTGAGAGAAACATAAGGTTTCAGGGGCTCATTAGTTTTGATTGATAAAGCTGAAAATAGAGATTTCTTTCCTTTACAAAAAGACTACTTACCAAGCCCCAGCCCAAACCATGAAAAGTGGTGCTGTTACTTTAGTTGCTTTGTATTTGTTACTAGAGATCTACAAAGCCTACTCTGTCCAACCTAATACCTAACACCTCATGACTAACTAAACCACAGCTTCAAGTGCCACATCCAATCCTTGTTTGAACCCCTCCAGGGATGGTGACTCCACCACCTCCCTGGGCAGCACATTCCCATGGCCAATTACTCTTTCTGGGAAGAACTTTCACCTCACCTCAAGCCTAAACTTCCCTTGGCACAGCTTGAGGAAGTTTAGGCTTGATGTGGTGATGTTTATTGCAGCTCTAGTACTGAGCGGTGTCATTGCCCTTCCACAGCCTACTCTGTATTCCAAACAGGTTGTTTGTCTTATAAGGTAGTTAGGACTTGATTGCCACAGGGCTTAGAATTGTTGGTTAGCTTCCTCTTGTAACACCTGTGTGAGGTAAGGAATCTGGTTACCCTCACAGTTGCAATGAGAGGATGCACAGGGAAATAGTCAGGTATGAGAAGGTGACTTTCACTGAGGTATTAAGTAATAGGTTGGACTTGATGATCTCTGAGGTCTTTTCCATCCTCGCTGATTCTGTGATTCAACATGTATATAGAAGCTGACCCATTTCCTTCTTCCTCATCCTTATTTAGTTGACACAGCAAGCAATGCTAGCTTGCAGCAGGGCTGTGGTTTTTGGGTGTCATTGGTGCTTGGGTAGAAGAGGTTTTGTTCTGCCCAGCTTCATTCCTGTCTCTCTTACAAACTGCAGTTATTTTCTGCTGTACTTCAGAAGGAGGTGCAGTTTCAGGAAGAGAGTACAACAGTGGCTTGAGGCCATCTCTGCTTCTGTTCCTCAGCTTCTCAGCTGCGCAGGGGCTGGTTTAAATTGGAACAGCCCCCGTGGGTGCTCTTGCAGTCACTTTACCCAGCTGCTTCAGTTTCTGGAGCACAGCATGCCTCAACCCCATCCCCTTCCCTGACGTTGCCCCTGTGCCAAGGACAGATATGGTGGCACTGTACAAATACACGCAGGCTCTGTGCTGCTTTGTATTGATGGAGCAGCATGTAAAGGCCAAAATGGGCCTTAGTTCTGTAAAATGCTTATCTTATTTTGGGATGTCACAAACTATGACCTCTGGTGTTACAGAACCCAAATCTTCTTGAAGGTCTCTTCCAACCTGGTTTATTCCATTCTATTCATATGCTGCAGGCAAGTTTTGCTGTCTGACTAGTAGTGGTGAAAATGAGTGGAGATATTCCAAGTACACTTGAATTTTCTCTGAGTTTGTCTAGCTAAGCATACAACTAAGGTCTTGCTCTGTCTCTCAGTACAGCAACACCAGTAGTGAGAAGCTGGAGAGAGAAAGCAATGGATACATTGCTGAGCTACTGACCTGTTCTGTAAGTGAATGAGCTGGAGAGCAAACAGGTTCTTCAAGTGTTCAGCCAGAAGTTGTTTATATGGGCAAATTAGCACAAAATATTGAGTGTTTTCCCTGATTAAGAAAACTTGGCTGTCAGTAATTTTCAGGAGGCATTTTGACAGAAAGTATGGCATTGCTTTGGAATAAAGAAAAGGCAGTTGCAAAGAAAAGATCCTTTTCATGAAAGAACTGCACATGAAGTGTTTTACTCAGGTCTTAGGGTTGCTTCACATTATTTGGGTGAATTATGTATAGCTGGGCTTCCCTTCACTCAAGCCTGTATAGTTTTGTGTAGTAGTAGGAATTTTCCATCCATCACAGGATTTTCCACTTAATATTCATGCAGTGTGGTGTGGGTCTCTGAGTAAAACATCTTGTCTGAACATGAAGTATCAGCCCTAACCTGGTTAAGCTGCACATTGAACCACTCATTGTATAAGTCAAGCTGCCTGCTGTGTGTCACAGGCATGAGGGAGTGAAAACAGATCTGTTCAAAGTCCCACAGTGGAGGGGTACCATTTAAAAAGCACAAGGAGGAGCTGATGCTTCAGACTACTTTTTGGTTTAGTAGCCTCATTGCTTCAGTGAGGCAGTTATCTGCCATTCCCAAACGCTGGTTTCTCCTCCTAATGAAGATTGAGATAGCTGTGTCTTCCCTTTGCCCTACGTAATCGGGACAGATTTTTACCAGCAAGCTAAGGACTGAGGTCTTTCCTGTGGCCTGCAACTGTATTGCTTGTGTTCTCCACAGTAAAGCTGCTTTTCCAAGGTGGAAATTCTGTAGCAAAGGTTTCCAGTGCAACAGCTTTCCAGCTGCTACTGTGCTACTCCAGTAGCCTCTCCACTTGCTCTGTATAACTTTGTGTAAATACAATAAGCAGATGGATATATTGCTGGGCTGGAAGGATGCAAACATATCTTTTTACACTCAGACTCACAAAAAAATTTTATTTTTAGCCTTTTCCTGTCTCCCCCTGCCCCTCCCCCCAAGTACTGCATTTTATAGTTTAGTTTATTTTCTCTTAACCTGAAAGATGGAGGAAATGGCTTGCTGACCTAAATATCAGGGGCCTAATTGTTTTCTCCCACAGAAATGAGCATGCAAGGGACTGGGAAGGGGCTCATTTAGAAGCATTTCCCCCTTGTTCTTTGTCCAGCATGAGGAGAATATGTTCCTTCTAACTGAAATGGGGAATTTCCTTCCAAAACTCTAATGCAGAACCCACAGGACTCAGTTGGCTTGATGTGAGCTTTGGATCTATTGCTGGATTCTTTGCTCAGGTCCTGCTAAAGCCAGTGGCAATACCTTACAGAGGCATGCCTTTACAGAATCAACCAGGTTGGAAAAGTCCTCAGAGATCATCAAGTCCAACCTGTTACCTAATACCAAACATCTCCTGATGACTAAATCATGGCTCCAAGTGCCACATCCAATCCTTTTTTTGAACACCTCCAGGGACAATGACTCCAGCACCTCCCTGGGCAGCACATTCCAATGGCCAATTACTCTGAGAAGAACTTTCTCCTCACCTTAAGCCTAAACTTCCCCTGGCACAGCCTGAAACTCTCCTTTTGCTCTGCCACTGGTTGCCTGTGAGATTAGATAATGGCTGGGGATGAACCAGCCAGGCCTTCTCTATTGCTGTCTGCAGATGTGTGTTTTCTGTGAACTTGTGGAAGTCCAGGGAAGACAATTCCAGTTTCTGAAGCATAACTCCCTGAAAGTCAGTCTCACAATTTACCTTGTGGAAGAATGAGTGGTGAGCCTTTCAAGATAATCACAGGCTCACAAAATCACAGAATGGCAGGGGTTGAAAATGACCTCTGGGTAGAAAGGGAGATCATCAAATCCAACCCCCATGCCAAGGCAGGGTCACCTAGAGAATGTCACACAGGGCCATGTCCAAGTGGGTTTTGAATGTCTCCAGAGATGAAGACTCCCTCACCTCTGGGCAGTCTGTTCCAGTGTGCTACCACCTTTAAATGAAAGAAGTTCCTCCTCATGTTTACATAAAACTTCTTATGTTTGAGTTTGTGCCTGTTCCCCCTGGTCCTGTCACTGAAAAGAGAGAGGCCTCATCCTTCTGACAATCCACGCTTTAAATGTTCATGAGCATTGATGAGATCTCATCTCAGTCTTTTCTCTTCCAGACTGAATAACAGAATTGTCAGGGTTGGAAGGGACCCCAAGGATCATCTACTTCCAACCCCACTGCCGTGAGCAGGGGCACCCTCCACTAGATCAGGTTGCCCAATTCTCTCAGTCTTTCCTCATAAGAGAGATGTTCTAGTCCCCTAATCATCTTTGTAGCCCTTTTTTATATCCTCACCAGCAAGCCCCTGTTCTTCTTGAGCTAGGGAGTCCAGAACTGGACACAGTATCACAGACATGGCCTCATCAGGGCAGAGAACCTTCCTCAACCTGCTGGCCACACTCTTCTTGATGAACTCCAGGGTGCCATTGACCTTGGCCATAAAGGCACATTCCTGGCTCATAGTCATTCTAGCACTGGTTGTGCTCTAGACTTTAAGAATCCCATGAATACTTTGTAGAGGCAATATTTGTCCTGTCGTGACTCCCTCTGCCTTTTGCTCCTCTCTGATGCAATGCAGAAGTTGGTGTGCTGTTTACCTGGCTGGGTTTTAGTGTTGTACACTTAGTATAAATCCCTGGATTGGGCATTGTTAGAGAAGGAATTAAAAATAGTGGTAGACACATCTCTTAGTCCTGACAGCCTACTCTTTAGGGCAGGCATCCATGGGAGATTTATTCTCAAGGAGGAGTGGATACCTTTAAGTATGGATAGTTACAGGAAACCAGCTCCTTCTTTCTCCATTAAAGCAGAACCAATGAGCAGAAAGCCCTGTCCCAGAGGAAGCCTGGGTTGTCACCATGCTGTCAGAGCACTTCAGAGCTCTAGGTCCATATCCAACTGCAAATGGGGTGTAAACAGGCATCTTGTCACCTAACCAGTGCATGTGCAACTTCAGGACGTGGTCTAGTGCCCATAGAGGTATTGAGTAGAAAGCTGGACTTGATCATAGAGGCCTTTTCCAACCTTCATGATTCTATGTCTGTCTGAGAAGTCTGATAGAGACTAATGTGGATAGTTCTTTAACTATGGAGTTGTTTGTACTTGCTTGAAGCACCAAACCTTTTATTTTGCTTAGCAAGCCTGGAGAATTTATCAGGGAGGAAGCAGGGGCTTAAGGAAGACATAATTCAGCTCATTATGGAGGGACTCAAACAATTTGTAAACCAAAAATTGAAAATGTTGATCAAGAGCAGACTTGAAAACCAGCTCAGTCTTGAGCTGTGGTACTAGAAGGATTAGTTTTCTTCTGGTTGCCTAGGTAACAATCTTTGGGGCCAACTTTCAACTGGTATTAGGCAGCAGAGCTTTTATGCTGACTTGTATCAGTGTTTGTTTTCCTGCAGCTTGTGTAGCACCATGAACACTGCCAGCTCCTTACAAATAAGCTGTGTATTAAGTCTTGTGCTCTGCACCAATCCTAGTTGTCAGATCATTCTTGACTCTTTGTCCTTGTCAGCTAGACACCATTCTGGTGGATGTAAAGGATCTCAGAAGAGATGAGTGGCTGCTGCATATCATGACACATGGTTGCTTTAGCCTCTTAACTGTTCATGCCTCCAGTGCAGGTAGGGGTCTAGTGAGAGAGAGAACTTTGACAAGTGAGAGATTTTCCTCTTCTGTTTCATACAGTGTATCCTCCTGGCTCCTTAAAATGGATGGTAATGGGCTACTCATGTCACCTTGTTCTGAAACTGTTCATCTGTTGTGAAAATGTTGTGCTTGAGGTTTGGGTTTTTTGTTTGTTGCTTTTTAGTCCTTAAAGCATAGAGTTGTCTTAATGCCAACAGGGAAATGGCAGAAGTCTGGGATGTTCTTACTGAATGTCTTTGTCATCTGTGCTTATGGCTCTCTAAGGTACTTGGTTGTTAAGAGAACCTATTAAGCACTATTCTGACAGCAATAGAGATTTTTTTCAGCTCTAGATCTCAGTCCAGTGGTAATTTAGGTGAATACAGGACCTGACAGCCTCATTTCCAATAGCTGTAGTCTTCCTTCTTTGCCATTATGTGGAGAGAGTGAATCCCTTGGAAAATAATGGATGAAAAGACTGCTGAGCCATACTGCTATTATGGTGAGATCCTGTTAGACTTAGCATGTTGTATGGGATTAGCTGGAGTTATGGTGGAAAGCCATGAGGCTACCATGCAGGCCCATGAGCAGTGCCAGTGAGCAGCAGGGGCAGAGGAGGCATGGCTACAAGGCTGGGCGATGCAAAGATCCTAAGCAGCAAGAATGCAGCCCTGCAATGCTGGGGTGGTGCAAGGTGAGAGAGACACTTATGGCAGGCAAGCTCAGGCCCAGTCTGGTGGATGTGTACATTCATCAGGGAAGTCTGTGTGTCAAGCTGAGGAGTGAACCAGTGAGTCAGGGTCAGGTCAGGTCAGGACAGTGACTGTGGTCAGACACAGTGCAGTGACAGCTGGGCAAGTCTCTAGTGGCAAGGCATGTCCAAGGTCAACCTGGGAAACAGTTTGCAGGGTAACATCAGAGTTCAGATCGATGGGGTACGTGGCCAGACATGAGCATGGCTGTGATGCTGCTGTAGCATAGCCCTGGCAGGGATAATGGTGAAACCCCTAAATTAAAAGGGGCTTCTATGTGAAGGATATTTTTTCACTTCATGAGGAAGCTAATACAAATAGAAAAGCTGGGGGGGGGGGGGGAATGGCCTGGTTCTAAAGGAACCTTTTGGTTTTCTCACCAAAACTAAAGAAAAGGTGAAAGAGTGGGAAAAGGAAAGGAGAGAAAGAACTCTTCCTGGAAATATTTATCAAACTACAAGAAAAACTTGAAGCCCATTTTCCTTACCCTCTCATCTGTCTTCTCCATTTGGCAGTGCGTGGATTCTCCCCGTGTCAGACACCTCGTACTTAGTTGCCCACGAAACAAATATGGGTGGGCAGCGGTAGCAAGGCTACAGGAAAGCTTTTGTTCCTTTGTCCAGCTTCTGAAAATAGATCTGTATTTGAGCACTGAGTACTTGTTTTATATTGGAGGTGCAAAATCTCATGACAGCTCAGTGTTAAGTCTGCATGCCCAAAATAGCTTCAGGTCCGGAAGTACAGAATTTGGGTTCCAGTTGCAGCTCTGACTCACAGTCCTGCTGCACATTGCAGAGATGAGTATTTTCCCTTCCTGTTGAAGGGTATAAATGGATGGTACAGTATATGCCTGTCTCAGGATTTCTTCTCCCAGTTCCCAGCAGAAGCCAGAAGTGGAACAGAAGTTAGAAATAATTTTATTAAAATTGGAATGGACAGGAAAAGTCACACTGATTATGTCTAACCTTTGGCATGTGTGGAGCCCAAATCTGGAGCTGAGTTTGGCAAAAATACAGGGAGAGTGTGGAGGAGTCATTGTCCCTTGAGGTGTTCAAGAAATGTGTGGATGTGGCGCTTTGGGACATGGTTTAATGGCCATGGTTGTCTTAGGTTGAAGGTTGAACTCATTGATCTTAAAGGTCTCTTCCAGCCTAAACAATTCTGTGAAGAAAATACAGGAAGATGCATAGCACAGGGCAGCTTCACAGCCAGTTTTGACACTATTATTTGTATTGCAGTAGGATGTGGCCTTCCCACCTGCACTGGGACTCCTTTGAAAGTTGCTGGTTAAAGGAGGAGAAAAGGTTTGATTTCAAAGAGCAGTGAGAACTACTTTGTTTCAAAATATGTTTTGTCTACCTCCTACAGAAGAAATTGTTTGCAATGGTAGGAAGTTTGTCATATTTATATTACCTGGAGTAGCTTGTTTCAAAATAAACATGGGATTTAGGGTCTGCCTTTCTGACAGATTGCAGGCAACAAGCAAGGCTTGTAGTGGATCAGAGAAGATCCACCCAGACTCTTTGCCTACCTGCACATTTGCTTATTGGACGTTCTTGAGAGCTGCCTGTTGTGTAGTCGTCGTGCCTGCACATGCCTGCTGGGTTCCTGGGACTTCAGCCTATCTTTGACTGACTGTAGACCTCTGAGAACAGTTCAGCCACTGTCTATTTGATAGGAGCAAACCACAAAACCTGTCCTCATCAAGCTGCAGCTCCCACTGTTGTGGGATTTCTCAAAAGGATGAATATGACCTTTAGACTGAGTTTGACTGGATTTACAAGTACTAACTCAGCCCAGTGCAGAGGTGATGGCCCTGTGTAACATCAGGTTGTGCTCCAGACAAGTGCTGTTCCCTGTCCTTTTTCATCTTAGTGCTGTATCAGAGCAGTGGGGCTGCAATTATTGACCCAATTTTTTAAAATGTTAATAAGAGCTGCCTACTCTGTGGAAGAATTGGGCAGGATCTGGAAAATGTCTCACAAAGAGCCATTACAGATCCCAGGGCATGCATAGGGTATTAGCAAGCACTTAACTGTACTCAGCTGGTCACATGGCTGCACCATCTGAGCTGTGCTTAGCTCGGTGGAGTAGGAGCATGTGTCTGCACTAGCACTTGGGTATTCATCTATCATCATGAGTTGTCCAAGTTCTCCACAGGAAAAGACAGTGCTCAGAGTGAACTCTGAGTGTGTATTGTACCTTACACTGTCTGTCTGGCCTTGCCCTGCATTTCACAGGTCTATCCTAACTGTGCAGCTGATGATAGCTCTGATCTTCTGCATAACTCTTATAAATCAGCTTGCTTCCTACTCCAACATAAATTCCTTGACTTATAAATATCCATGGCAAGGGGCACATAAAAAAATCCAAGGTCATTAGCTCTGGTGACTGATTGTTTAAAAGTGAGGCTGACATTGCTTACCTTAGGATAAGATGGTCTCAGAATGAGGAATTGATGAAGTTATGCTAATACTGTCTGCCTTAAGATAACACTGAGACAACTGGTTCCAGGGGAACCTTATCTGTGATGAAAGGCTGGACATTCCCAAAACACTGAATCTGTATCCTTGAGGATTAACATTGCTTGGTAAAGTCAGCAAAGTTCCCCAAACTGGTGCCCTGATGTTGAGCTTGCCTCATTATAATATCACTTGAACATGAGAAACAACACCTCCTAGCTAGAGAAGCCCCTCATCCTCTGAGCATGTGCAATGAATTTAAAAGGAACTGTATCATTAAGATGGAGCAAGAAAGAAACTAACCAGGAGCTAGTTAGTAGGTGTTTATATTAGGTGTAGCTGCCTCATTTTACTGTAGAAATACCTGCCATGAATTTGAGCTGGGGTGCTAGCTTTGCAGCCTTTGCCTAGCACCCTTTTCTGTGCAGAACTGCAATAAAATATCTTGACCCTTGTCTGCCAGTTGGCATTTGCACACCAGGTAAGGAATGCAGCTTGGAGATCACAGTTCCACAAAAGCAAAGCCACCTCCTGTATCACAATTCTTCCTGGAACAGGATGGAAGAACAAAGCACAGGAGGGAGAAGTGACTAGTGAGAAGGGGCCTGGACACTGCAGTGGTGACAGTAGCCTAACAGGACTTCTGTGCTCTTGTCTTTCTGTAACCAAGTTCTATCATGGGGTAGTTAAACCAGTGTGAAGACTGCTGTGGAGCCAGCACACGGAGAGTGCTGTGAATGTCGCACTAAACCTGTGGGAAAGGTATCTTGAATTCTTTAGGTACAGTTTTTGGTAACTCTTAGGACAGTCCACTGGTGTTTTGGGAAGGACTCAAGAAGCTGAGAGCATCTTTTTCTTTATCTGAAGCATAAGCATAGAGCAGGTGGGAGGGGAGACTCTTGTGGGGAAGGCATTTGAGAGGTAGGCACTGATGGTGTCCCTCAGTATTTGGCATCGATGAATTTTTGGAGACTTAGAGGAGTCTACTCCCCTTTCGTTACAAGGTTCTCAGAAGGCAGAATAATTCATGGTGTTTAGAGACTGATAACCTGGAGGCTATCTTTCTACCTGTGGTAGTTTCTTACAAAGCTTCCTCCAGTGTAGTTACACCCTGCCTAGGCTTGGAGAGCACATAATTTGTCACAACAGTGAAAGACCGAAATGGCCAAAGTACATTAACAGCAGAAATGAGCCATGTGATGCATTAGTAATACAAATGTAATGTTCAGAGGCTTAGAATTGCATCCAACAACTCCTCATTGAAAGAGAAGAGGTCTTGAGAGTGGTGTCTAAGAGTAATGGAATCAGAGAAAGGGAAGGAAAGCTTGGGGTGAGCAAGTAGGAAATTTGCATAGCTGTGAGATTCATTACATCAACTGCTACTTTCCCAGGACATGAGGTAGAAGAACTCATTGCTTGAGTAATCAGAAACTGATGGCTGGATAAGCCCAGGGGGATGATCCTTCTTGTTAAAGTGGGAGATACACTTGGACTCTCCCATCTCTCATTTCAAGGACTGTGTGAGTGAGAGGAGCAAGAGGACTCCCTTCCTTGGTGCCAAAAGGACTGGGCTGTTCTCATGCACAGAAACCAGGCTCTTGCATGTGGCTGCTTTTACCTTTTGTTGGTTTTTTCTCCCCAAGTATTTAAAAAACTTTGAGGACAGTATAAATCACCTGTGTGGGTCACTGCATGGGATATTTAAAGCAAGTTCAGTGGCTGCTCTCAGCACCCATGCTACTGAAAATAAGGTTTTCATGCATAATGAGAAGTTTTACCTCAGGTGGTTGTTTGAAGGGGAGGGATTCAGCATTCTGAGCAGCTTTCCTTGTGTGAGCTATGACATGTTTTCTACAGGGGAGAGAGGTGGAACTCTTTTTTTTATATATATATATGGAATTTATATATCTATATTTGCAAGTCTGTTTAATCTGGGATGAGTAATAGAGGAGCCTGGTCTCAGTTACTGTCTCAGATGCTGCCTTATGGATGTAATCAGAGCAGAACACGGTGGCTTCTGATGATTTTGTTTTGGGGAGGGGAAAAGGGGCAGAGGCAGAGGGTTTCAGCCTTAGCCAGTCTGTGACTGGTGATTTCAGATTAGGATGGACCTTTTGAGATGTCTGAAACAACACACATGGTCTCTAGTGTAGATTCTCAGGAAACCTAGGAAGAAAAAAAAACTTGAGAGGAAAAATGAAAACAGATTAGGGGAGATGGTGAGGAAAGTGTCTGTTCACATGTGCTTACCCCTGTGAAAGTTCTACTACGTGTTCATTTGTTTCTTCTCCTGAAGTCTAGAGTCAGAAAATGGGGGTCTAGAGTGAATTCTGTTTCAGCTAAGATTTCTTATGCAGGAGAGCAGCTCAGACAATTTGAGAGGCAAAAGGAACAGAGGGATTGCCACCAAGCCAGGCTTCTATATTTAGCACCTGAACAGAAAATTGGTAATCCCTTTGAAAGTGGTATTTTTGTGCTTTGCTTTTTGTAAAGTACTGTGTAAAAAGTAAAGGGTCCATGGGCTGGCTTGCAGAGGCAAAGTTGTATTCCAGTCCATGAAGGCTGTTTGACATGCCTGTGTAATGGGCATGAATGATGCCAAAGATGTCTACCTAGACTTCTTTACCAATTTCTTTACAAAGCAAACACCTATTCAACAAATTGAACATTCCCCCAGCATGACAAAAGCATCAAACTATTGGAGCAGGTCATGGGCCATGAAGATATTGGAGGGCTGGAGCACCCCAGCTATGGGGACAGGCTGTGAGAGTTGGGGCTGTTCAGCCTGGGGAAGAGAAGACTCTGGGAAGACCTTTTAGCCTTGCACTACCTAATGGGGGCCTACAGAAAAACCGGGGAGAGACTTTTTACAAGGTCTGTAGTGACTGGGTGAGGGAGAATGGCTTTGAGCTGGAAGAGTGGAGACTTTGACCAGATATTAGAAAGACATTGTTTACAGTAAAGCTGGTGAGATACTGGAACAGGTTGCCCAGCAAAGTTGTGGATGCCCCTTCCTGGAAGTGTTCAAGGCTAGATTGGACAGGACCTTGAGCAGCCTGGTCTAGTGGGAGGTGTCCCTGCAAATGGTGTGGGGGAGTTGGAACTAGATGATTTTTGAGATCCCTTGCAACTCACATAGTTCTTGTGGCTTTGTTGAAACAAGGCATTCATCTGCACACTTTGCACTTTCTTCTGCAGTTTTACCCACCTAAATTTTTCATGCATGCCTCTAAGTTTTCCTGACAAGAGGCAACATTCCGTGCTTGCATTTAGGGTACCATTAGCTTGAGCCACCTATGTCTGGGCGGCGGAGTACAAGTGGAGTCATCTGAAGAGCTTAGCTGCAGAACGGGGAGAGCTGCTATAAACTTAAGCTGTCTGGCTTTTGCTACAGATCACGCCGAGAGCCGGAACTGCACAGGCACGGCAGTTATATTTCAGTGGAGAGATGTTATTTATGAATTCCCAGTTGTCACCATATTTAAAAACATCTGAAATCTGTTGGTGTGCAGAAAATAAGTCCGGGAGAGGTCAGCCAAGATAGCAAAGTGTGCGAAAATCATGGCAGACATCCACTTAGTGCTGTAAATCAAGTGCTTTCCCTAGGTTTCAGGCAGATACTTGGTTCTGCTGGATTTGTCTCATGATGGTCTCTTAATCAGATAGGAATTTGAGGCTATCTTATTTGGTTCATTCTTATCAGAACCACATGTGCTGTCTTTTAAGCAACAACAATAATTATTATTAAGGGAAACAACTACTTCTTAACAAGTTGCTGAGGCAGTTTGGATTGCTGTGTATAGTGGAGGAATCTTGGATGCCTGTGAATGAGTGGAGGTTGAGAGTTCATTCTGCTGAACAAGCAGGCAGGTTTGTCTGAGGCTGTTAAACTGAAATCACAGTTTATTACATTTCTTCATGTAATAAATTGATCATGAACTGAACTTTTTGTATGTGGTCATGTACTCACTGGAGGGTAGCCATCATTTGGCCAAATGCAGGTTCAGATAAAACAAATTCCAGAGTTCAGAGGTGCTCAGATGAGGGGGATTGATTTGGCTCCTCATACTAGCAGTTGTATAGCTGCCTGTAGTTTTGGTGAAGGAATCTGGCTCCCAGCTAAATGTAATATTTTGCATGTGCTTATTTTTAACACTCTGAGGAGCTCTGATGCAACTTTCAAAGTATTTCAGTAAATATTAGTTTTTTTATGTGGAACATCTGTGCATGATTTTGACAAGGAATGTGACAGCCTTTATCTTGCTTAGTTCTCTTTCACCTCACACAAAAATGTTGTCTAAGCTGAGCAGCGTGGTTTCTTTTCAGTCTATGCATGCATGAGAGAAAAAATGAGGGTGATCTGGATTCATCCTCTCTGATTTTAAGCAGTAAATAAACATTAGGGTTTCAGGAATGCTTTAACCAGGGAGGAAGTCAGCAAACCTACTGAAAGAAATGGCTGGATCTCCCCACATCATTCCTGCCCATACTGCCTTCCTGCCTTGTGACAGTGCAAATATGATGCACAGGTTTGTTTTAACCCAGCTGTTTCCTCTGGCTCCCCACATTCAGACACAGCCTCTTCTGTCAGCACAAGGAGAGGGACATCAGGGCAGTGAAGATGGGTAGCTGGGGCAAGGGACCACAGAGCTGTAAATACTGCCAGCTGAAAGCCTGAAGACTGCTTTGGAGCTTTCTCCGTAATCAACAGACCGTCTCATGCCTAGTGTCTTCCACGTTGCTTTTTAACTGGGACTGGTCCTCAGAAGCTGAGAAACCAGCATGCACTAACCAGGTATCAGCTAAGCTGAATCCTGTTGCACATCTAATTGCTGGTAAGACCACAGGGGAGTTTAAGATAAATATGCTCAAAACCAGCACTATCGATCCAGTACCTTTCAACAGTACTGAACTTCACTGAGAATTAAATGCAAACACAACCCAAACTTAAACCATTAATGCATGTAGTTAGTATATTATCCCCTGAAGTGTTAGCAGCCTGAACTAAAACTGTCAAGTAAGCCTGTTTCTCGCTGTGGAGGCCACAGATTACTTTAACAGGCATTTATTTATGCTTCTTTTTGTTACATTAGGGTTTGTGAGACGGAATTGATTAATCAACTGTCACATTAATGTTTCCACTTAGCCCACTGCTGGCAACAGCCGCCTTTCATCAGCAGTGTTAATGTTATAATGACATTAAACAGGCAGACAAAACACCCCCTGCGTGTGTAAATTGGGCTCTTGATAACTTACTGCTTATGTAGGATGGACTGGAGGTGAGCATGTTTTGCCAAGGCAGACCTTTAAACCTTTGTCTGTCTTGGAGCTAAATCACATGAAATTAAAGCTCTTTAAAAGACAGGATTTTGAAGATCCCGAGGAAAAGTTTCTGGCAGTGTGACACATGCTAGGAATAACGCCTAGAAAAATGGGCTCTCAGATGAAGACTACAGTGAAGTGAGGCAACAAGTAAAAGGAACTGGAAGTTTTTGTAAGTGATAAGCAATATGACCTACCTGAGACCTTTTGGGAGAACTCTCTGTGAATTGGGATAAAAGGGAACATCACTTGCTCAGAGAAGTGAGGTGTGATCGAAGAGGGGGATTTTTCCTCTCTTATCAACTGTGTGTATACTTGCTTTGAAATCTGAAGTATGAAAGGAGTTACTCATGGATACAGAAGGGGGAAGAACATGAACTTTGTGATGACCTACTCCAGTTTACCACTATAGGTAGATCAGACAGAGGAAGATTTGTAGGGGGAGTTTAAATAGTGAGGAGAAGCCTCCAAAGCACAAGGTTTGATGGTAAGAGAATTTGAGCTATTTAGACATCTGTTGAGAAAGGGATAGTGTGAGCCATCCATATAATGAGGAAATAACAACACTCTAGAAAGGAATAATCTCTTTAAACCACTGAGGTTCATCTGTAAAAAGAAAGATTTAGAACAGGTACTGGATAACCAAGAAAAGGGAGCAAACAGAGATATTGCATGAAGAGGCACTTGGGACCACTGGAAAAGAACAATAAAGATTTACTAGACAAACATTTGTCAGAAGTGATAAAGTTATGGCTAATTCTTCTTGGGGGCAAAATGTGGATTATGTGACCTCTTGAGGTTGCTCCCAGCTGCATTTTTCTTGGGGTGTTACTACTGTAGGAATCTGCTATAAAATGAATGCCTGTTAGCCTGCATCAGCCTGTTTGCAAACAACACTGCCTTCCTCCTATGCTTTAAAGACTGCCTTCCCAAGCAGTGCATTTTGCTCTGCATGGTTCTTTCCCCTGGGAAGTGAAGGAGGGTAAAAACCAGCACATAATAACCATCATACCAACGCTTAGTGGTACTGTGGTACCAACACTCGGTGGTACTCTGGGGTACTTGGGCATTGGCTGTTAGGTTTAAGAACCCCCAAATGGCAGAGTTGTGTTCCAAAAATAGTCAAGATACCCTCCTGCTGGAATAGCTAATTCTTTGTAACAGCAAAAGCAACAAAATCAGACAATTCAGTTCAGCAGTGAATCCATGTCTGAACCTTTTCACAGGTGTTTTGGGTCCATCTGCCATGGAGGAAAAAAAAAGAAGTCTTGACACTTACAGAAATAATATTTTGATGCATAAATGTAGATAGCTTCAAGGCTCTCATGCCTCTGTGAGCTCCTTTCAGGAGATGTATCTTGAAGTCTCTTCACTGTGGCTATATAGTGAAGAAAACAATTAGATAAGAAGATAAAGACAGGTCTGTAGAAAACCTACTCACTGAGTGGTGAGTAGAATTAGCTGAGAAAACTATTTTGAGTAGCATACTGTTTGTCCACTTCAAGCTAGGTCTTCTGTATAGCCCTGAGAGCAGTCAACTTACCCATTTGGAACAAATTCATTTTCATGTGCAGTCTGCTTGGACAACATAGTGTGTGTGTTTTTCCTCCCATTAGTATTAGACAAATAGTTCTTTTCTGCTGAGCACAAGGTTGTTCCTGGTATGCTTTATAGTCTGCAATATATACATATGTATGTATATGTGTGTGTGGGGGAAAAGATTGTAGATATGTGTTCTTTGAGATGATTGGGAGAATTTGGTGACTCAGGATTCCAAGCTATGTAGAAATAGGCTGGATGTTAGAAGCTCTTCATAGAGTGATTTGTCATTGGAATGGGTTGCCCAGGGAGGTGATGGAGTCACCATCACTGGAAGTGTTTAGGAAGAGACTGGATGGGGTGCTTGGTGCCATGGTTTAGTTGATTAGGTAGGGTTGGATGATAGGCTGGACTCGATCTCAAAGGTCTCTTCCAGCCTGGTTTATTCTATTCTATTTTATTCTATTCTTAGTGTTCAGACTAATGTGAACTCTGATGTTTGGGAGTTCTCTATAAATGTTACCTGCTTTCACAGACTTCTTTAAAGCTTTCTTTGTTCACTGGTGTCTATAGTGGTTAAGCCAGGCCACTGGTGTCTCACAAGAGCCTGTCAATACAGACAGTGTGGTTTCCTTGCTTTTGTCTCTTTAGTTAATAGTCTTTTGGTGTGTCCAGTGTAATTCTTTCTGATATGGGAACTTTTTTCTGTGATATAGGGCTTAGCATGGGGAGGTTTGTCTGTGCCTGAGGGTCACAGGCATGGTGGTATCAGTAGCATTGCAGAGCTGTTTTGGTTGTTATACTGCAAATTCTGGGACTTCCCAGGAGCAAATCTTTTTATGCCTTTGATCAGCCTTTCTGTGGTGAAAATCCAGTAGGTATCAGGAAGTCTGTCTGGCTAAGGACTGAATAATAACTTCAACTTCTTCCTTGAGTCTGTTTTACTGCCATTTGTCTGCACTTGGTGGACTTCTAAGCACTCTCAGCTCCCGTAGATTTAGGATCTTACAGTACCCTTTCCCCCCATTCTAGCCTGACCTTGTGATCATTCAGAAGGAGGCAAAATGGCACTGGAACACAGAATTCAAAATCTTTGTGTTATAACAGGATAGCACACAGTGCTGTTTATTTTAGCAAGGCTAAGGATCTGTAGGGAGGGTTGTTTCCATATGTGAGAAGAGACAGCAAGGTAAAAGATGTGGCAGGAACAGACACAGATGTGATGAGAGATGAACAACTGCAAGATCAAGTCTGCTTTTCTAGAATGATTCCTACATAGCTCTGGAGAGGCTGTCAGGAGGCACCTTCATGTAGCACAGGATTTTTGGAGTATTTGCTTTCTGGAGGAGGAACTGGAGATGGTTTTGCAGCAATCACCAGTTGATGTGTTGTATGACATCAGCCCTGGAAGCAGAGACTGGTGAAGTGCCTGTGGAAGCTAGAAATGTTCCTGACAGCAGGAACTGCTGGGCACATAGGATTGATTATTATAGAAATTGAGTTCACATGTTCTCTGTATCACTGAAAATCTGCACAGATTTTGTTTCCTTTGGAGGCAGTTGCAGGGCCTCATAACTGAGATGTCTGTAAGCAGTACATAAATCCATAGGCTTTATCTAGAGACCTGCAGGCTGGGTATAACTGTAGCCTGGATCTTGCTCTTTTCTTTTTCATGATTTGAGTAATTTTGGGCTGTGATTAACTGCACACAAGAATTCCTCATTTACTGATCTGGAGTATTTTGTTCTAAGTCCAGACAAGATGTCAATGAACGCTGATATTTTTGTTCTCAGCCCAAAACAATGATGAAACCGAGTACAGGGTTGTCAGCTGAGGGCATTTGTAGCTTCAACAGCTGTGGTCGATGAGCCAAGCTTGTGGAAACCCAGTGGTTAATCAGCTGGGGAATGTGCACATCTTGTTTGCTTGAGTCAGCTACCTAAAGGATTTGCTAATAGCTAAACGTTTGCCTGAATCATTGGGCTGCTGGGTGCAGTAAGCATCTGTTCACGTCCTGCCTGCTGCAATTAGAGACAAAGATGTGCCTTTTAAAAAACAAAAGAAAAGAGGAGACAATAGTGCATTGCTGGACCGAGAATTGTTGCTTCCCTCCTCCCTTCCCCCCAACATTATTAACACTGTCTCATCTCTCCCAGCGTCAAGGCCACTAGTTGTGACTGTCCATGATGTACACAGCTGTTTTGGGGATTTTTAGCTCTGAAGAACTGAGGACTGCTTCTGCAGCTCTTACTGAACCGAGCACTAACAGAGTGATGAAAAATAGTTCTGTCAGCAGTGCAGGAAAAGGGCTTGCTAAAGTGAACTGCAGAGTATAATGGCCATCCCCCAGGAGGTACTGTTCAACACTGAACACCATCAGCTTGGGGTACAGGTAAATGAAATTCCAAGTACATCAGGTGGGGTTTTTTTAGGTTGATCAGTCATCTCTCTCTGCCTAAAGCCTTACCTACAAACCAGGGCTGATGGTGTATCCCCAATATCAGGGAGGTGAGCTACACTCTCAGCAGCTTGGATATTGCAGTGCTGGCACTGTGGGTTGACAGATGGAAGCTGCAGGGTAAAGTGACCTCTTTTCTGAGTACATATAATATGCAAATGATAGCTAAAATTTCTGCCACTGATAAACTCAACAAGTAGCCTCTTGATCTGTTGGGGGGGGAAAAGCAGTTAAACTAGCTATATTATCTATTGTCATATTTGAAAACTCTGTAAATACCCTTAGAATCAGGGAATGGTAGGTGTTGGAAGGGATCTCTAGAGGTCATCTAAGTCCAACCCCCCTGCTAAAGCAGGATCAGGTAGGACAGGCCACACGGGAATGCATCCAGACAGGCTTTAAAGTCTCCAGAGGAGGAGACTCCACAGCCTCTCTGGGCAGCCTGTTCCAGTGCTCCAGCACCCTCGCAGCAAAGAATTTTTAACTCCTGTTGAGGTGGAACCTCCTGTGTTCCATCTTGTACCTGCTGTTCCTTGTCCTATCACTGGGCACCACTGAAGAGAGACCTGTACCTTCATCTTGACACCCACACCCCTCAGATGTTTATAGTCTTGAGACAGCCCCAAGTCTCTCAGTCTTTCTTCATAGGAGAGATGTTCAAGTCTCTTAATCATCCTCGTTGCCTTCCATTGTGCTCTCTGCAGCAGATCTCTCCCACATTAACTCATAATAGAGTTGGATAGCTCTGAGTTCCCAGGTAAAGCAAGTACCTTTCCTTGAAGTATAAACGGCAACTTAAGCCGTCCAGAGTGTGGTTCCTTCCGTTTGTGTCCTTTTCTAAAAGGAAACATGCTCCTGAAGTCAGATCCTCAGTGTTGTTGGGATGCTAAGATATTAAGAAGATGGTGTTCTTGTAGCTTTGACAGCCTAAGGAGAAGAGGCAGGTAAAGTTTTATTAGGTCCACTGCTCTGACTGGAACAAAACAGATCCTGTGGAAGGCCTAAAGCTTGTCTGGCTTTACGGATTGCCATTTGGCCTCATGTAAGCTGTTAAATCTTCCTCACCTGAGCTAGGAAGAATAACCATTGTCAGCTCTGGGGAGAAAAAAAAAAAAAAAGGCATTTAACCAGCCTCAAGACTTTAAAACATCCACTCTGGAATATTCTTACAGTATCTTTAATTGCTTCTTTCCTACTGAGATATGAAAAATTAAAACAAATGGAAGCTCCTGGTTCTGTGCTGCTTTGCCAATGCTTTGCTGCAGCTACATGTCAAGGAGGCTAGACAAAAGCACAAGCAGTGCGGCAGAGTGAGACTGGGGCCTGATCCAGTTGCTCTCAGCAGAGAAATTCATCCCCAGACTTCAGTGCATTTTGGATGAGAGCGATTTGCTTTCTTTTGAACTGATTCCAGAGCACGTGTGGGGAGTTAACTGAGACTAGAGGATGACACATAACCTAATCCAGTTTCCATGTTGGTCTCTTGGGAGAAATGGCTCTTGTGTGGAAATGATCTGCAGATTTCAGTTTGTCTCAACATGACTAACGCATCTGTCTGTGTCTTAGGTGAAAAAAATAGCTTAAACTGTGAGCACATACAGCTGGCAGATAATTGGGGTGTGTGTGATAATGTCTGAAACTGAACTTCTGAACTCTCAGGCAGAAGCCTGCTACTTGCTAGCTGCTATTGGTATGGGCCCATTGTAAATGTTGGTAACATAGGAACTAAAGCCAAATCATCCAGCCTGCAATAGAACTAACAACGAGAAGGGTGATCATATGCTGTGCTTCTGCTTTTCTGTTTAGATTGGGAAAATCAGAGGCTTGGGGTGCTGTAAAGAAGAGAAAGCCAAAAATGTGTCTTCCCCAGAAGTGGCCTTGAAAAGAAGGGGACATAGACAGAAAGTAGTGAAGGTCCTGGCTAGAGTACAGCTCATGAAGACAAAGGCTTGGGGGTGTACAGGGACTCCAGCCAACTGTGCCTGAGACTGGTGACTGCAAACAGCTGCATAGCAGGAGCTAAAAGAATTTCTTGCCTAACTTTCTCAGCCTAGCATCTTCTTCTGGGGAGGGGCTGTTGAGACTTAGTCATTGTGTAAAGCTTGGAGGAGAGCAAATGAATGCACATGAGCTGGCAATGTGCACTTGCAGCCCCAAAGGCCAACTGTACCTTGGGCTGCATCAGAAGATTTGTGACCAGCAGGGTGAGGGAAGTGATTCTCCCCTTCCACATTGATCTGGTGAGTCTCTACGTGGAATACTGTGCCCAGTTCTTGTGCCTCCATCACAAGAAGGACATTGCACTGCTGGAGCAGATCCAAAGGAGGACCATAAAGACGGTCAGAGGGCTGGAGCACCTCGGAAACAGACTGCATTAGTTGGATCTATTGGAGATGCTTGGAGAAGGGAAGGCTCTAGGGAGATCATATAGTGGCCTTCTGGTACCTAGAAGTACCTGAAGGGGGCCTACGAGAAAGCTGGGGAGGACTTTCT
Source organism: Picus viridis (assembly GCA_033816785.1). Lineage (NCBI taxonomy): Eukaryota > Metazoa > Chordata > Aves > Piciformes > Picidae > Picus > Picus viridis. The sequence goes on from CM066577.1 coordinate 4,879,883, forward strand.
GCAAGGGTTTGTAGTTACAGGATGAGGGTGAATGGCTTTAAGCTGGAAGAGGGGGGATTTAGACCAGCTATTAGGAAGAAATTCTTTATAATGAGGGTGGTGAGACACTGAATCAAGGAGGTTGTGGATTCCTCCTCCCTGATGGTATTTAAAGCTTGGTTGGATGAGGCCTTGAGCAACCTAATCCAGTGGAAGGTGTCCCTGTCTATGTCAGGGTGGTTGGAATTAGATGATCTTTAAGGTCCCTTCCAACACAGCCCATTCTATGGTATGAGATAACCAGGCAGGGTAAGAGCCCTAATTGCTTTGGTTCTCAAATAACCCCCAGCATCCAGTTCCACTACTCATTGTTTACTCTGTTTTGCTTGGGATAGTCTGCCACACTCCATCTTCAGTGGGAAAGAAGTGGTCATTTCTCATGGAATGAGGAATAAGAACAAGCACCATTCAGGCTTGCCACCTTTTCTTGTCATTGGAATGCTTTTAAGGAAGAAATAAATGCAGTTTTTTGTGTCTGGGCAAGATGATGGACAGTCCAGAGCACAACAGCCTCTGGTTTTTTAATAGTTACCACTGTAAATATGTCTTAGTGAAAGCTTACCAAACTTTTTTGGATGGCCTGATTGAGCATTCTCAGTGGTGTGCTAACCTGTCAACTCGAGGCAACCTTGCTTCTAGCTCTGTGTTCATGTAGCAGGTGGGTTTGTTTTCAACCCCTAACTCATGACAGCTTTCAGAAGACATTGGAGATGTAAATTTCTGTTTCTTTCCTGTTAACCTGAACTTTGACTTACTAGACAAAAGAAATCAAGGAGCAGGAGTCCATCTGTTCTGAAAGAGAGCATTTGAATTGATGCCTCTTTCCAAACTGTAAGGGAACAGGGAGAACAGAAAGAGAAATAGAAAAATAGCTGAAGTGAGCAAGCATTAGCATGAAGAGAATGTTACAAAATCATAGAATCAATAAGGTTGGAAAAGACCTCAAAGATCAAGTCCACCCTGTCACCCAAGACCTCATGGCTACTAAACCATGGTACCAAGTGCCATGTCCAATCCATTCTTGAACACCCCCAGGGACAGTGACTCCACCACCTCCCTGGGCAGCACATTCGAACAGCTAACAACTGTCTCTGTGAAGAACTTTCTCTTCTCCTCGAACCTGAACTTCCACTGGTGCAGTGTGAGACTGTGTCCCCTTGTTCTGGTGCTGGTTGCCTGGGAGGAGAGACCAACCCCCATGCAGCACTTCAGCTAGGCTGACGTTTATCTTTGGAGTTTATTGGGGTGTGTGTGTGTTTCATTAATGATTAGTTTGTTTATTACTTTCACTAACAACCTTGGCTGGAAAATAGGCTGTGTTTAATGAATTTTCCTGATGACACTCAACTGGGACACAAGTCAGAAGGCCAATCCATCTCTGTGGTGTAATTAGCAGCTCACCTGTTCTCTCTGAACACTGGGCTGCTTTTCATTCCAGCGGTAAAAAACCCATTCCTTGCATGCCTCCTCTTTAGCTTTTTTTTTTTTTTACATTGGATCTATTAGAAGTTTAGGTTGCCCTGACTACTTGAAAAATTCAGAATAGTTTTTTTTTCCAAGTGTCTGTCAGGTTGGTGTTCACTAACTTCCCCTGCCAAAACCCACATGAATAATGCAACTTGACGCAGAAGCTCCAAATGAGGGTTACAGATAATTATTCCTGCTCAAGACTTTGGCTATGAATCATTTCTGCTGTGCAGTCTCACTGCTTGTGTAGCACCACTCGATTCAGATTTCATTGTTTCTGCTGTAAATAATTTTCACTGGTGGAAAACATGAGAGGGAACGTGGCTGTGTTGAACACGGGTAGCCATGGCTTAAAGAAAACCCTTAAAAGCAAAAGGTGTAGGGGCATCTAAGTGGGAATTAGAATCCTTTAAAAATTCATTCAAGTTTAGGGAAATGTTGCTGGTAGTCATTCGTGGAAGTAATTGCCCTGTGCACATGAAAAATTTAAATGTGGTAATTTAGTAATGAATCTGAGCTGTCAGAAGACATTTTATGGATAATCAGACATTCCTGCAGGCATAGCAGTGGCTGAGGAAAATGGAAGAATAACTTTGTGGAGGCAAGATTATCCAAAGTAAGTGTTTTCTCTGGAAGCAAAAAACAAACTAACAACAACAACAAAAATCAACCCAACCCCCTTACGATTTTTAGAAGTGCAGTTAAGTCGACAAGGGCAGCCACTGGAAGCAAATGAAGAGAGAGTTGTCCTTATTATTGATTCAAATTAGTCATTTTAAATAGTGGTCTTTGAGAATTGAGTACTTCTAGACTGCCAGATTCTCTGTGTGCAGAGCATTATCCACCCCCCAGGACCGGGAAGAAGGAATTCTCCATTACAGCTTGCGAATCACATTGTCAGCTTTGAAAGGACAAGCTGAGTTGGATGAAACTTCTGACTGTATTGGAATGAATCTTTTATTTCCCCTAGAAGTAAGGGAGGGTATAGCTGGCTGTGTGTTGTTGCAGGACACACTGGGGACAGGCAAATTTGAGACATTTTGGAAGTTTATTTGGAGCCACTGATGCATAAGGAAAGTTAATAGAAACCATGGCCTTTGGATGGGGTAGCAGTTCACTCCCACTCTGTGCAGGTGTTAATGATTTGAATATAGGCAAGAGCACTTGGAAATCTCCTTTACCCTAAGTCTCTAAATCACTCCGGGAGAAGATCTGATGAAGTTTGTCTCAGTTGTGTCATTGCTGTTGCTTTTGCTCCAATCTAGGTATTTCTGAGGAATTTTGTGACTGCAAGCCTATTTAGGAAGAAAAGTCCCAAGGATCAGATGCAATTGGGGATGCTGCTACGTTCAAAGAGCCTTTTCCCAGAACTGATTTGCCAACAGATCTATTCATCATATTTATGGGATTTTTATCTTTTCCAGTGTTAGAATCCTGTAAGGAAACACTCTTGTATTCTAATTTACAGAGTGATAGTTTAAAAATGCTGATCCTGGATGCTATTTCAAGTATTAAAATGAGTAGCATTAGATGCCAACACTGGTTTTAGTTCTTAATGCAGCTGGTGTTTCTCTTTCCTGATATTTGTTGTTTACTGAGTTTGTTGAACACTAAAAGGGGTCAGCTCGACTCGTGTTTCTGGTCTGCCTTAATTTGTGGTGTAGTGGAAGGAAGTTTTCCAAGGAAAACAAAGATTTGTCCTTTTTCCCCAAACAGAAAATGAAACATTTCTGTTGATCTATGGATTTATTTTGTTAAAAAAAAAAACCCACACCCTATTGTTGCCCTTTTCAATTGCCACAGAACTTAAATGTGGATGTCAATCAGCAGGTGACAGGTTCTTTCAGTGCTGTGAGAATGAATGTAAAATCTTTTGGAAAACTTCTACCATAAAATGTCATTAGACACAATTAGCAAAGCAGCATCTCTCATTGGAAGCAATGAGCTGATATATATCAACTAGGAAAAAGTAGCTAGCTCCAGCGTTGAAGTTTCCAATATTGTCTCCTTTTCCCATAAATCACTTAAAAGATGGATCACCACTTGGAAGGAGCCACAGAAGCCCATCTGTGTTCATATTCTGCACTCTGTCTACTGCTGTCTACAACTACCTGAAGGGAGGTTGCAGCCAGGTGGGGGTCGGTCTCTTCTCCCAGGCAACCAGCACCAGAACAAGAGGACACAGTCTCAAGCTGTGCCAGGGGAAGTTTAGGTTGGATGTTAGGAAGAAATTCTTCATAGAAAGAGTGGCCTTTGGAATGTGCTGCCCAGGGAGGTGGTGGAGTCACCATCCCTGGAGGTGTTTAGGAAGAGACTGGGTGGGGTGCTTGGTGCCATGGTTTAGTTGATTAGATAGTGCTGGGTGATAGGTTGGACTTGATCTCAAAGGTCTTTTCCAACCTGGTTAATTCTATTTTATTCTCTGGGATGGACCTTTCCCTTTTGTGATGTCCCCACCACAGGTGAAAAAATAAAGGACACAGCTGGGAGAAAAACACCTTGAAGGTAATTATTCCCTGTTCACAATGAGTTACCTGAATATTATTGGTGTACTGTTTGGCCTAAAGTATTTCAGAGTTGTAAAGCATTTGATCATCCAAGGGGTGTGGGGAGGAGCTGAAGGACTTCTCTTACTTTTGATGAAGCACTGATTGGAAAGAACGGTGTAGCAGAAAGGCTATTTATAGAGGCTGCTTGCCAAAGCTTTAATTGCAGCTGAGCACATTGTAGCCATGCTTATTAAAGACCTAAATGCAGTGTCATCTTCCCAGTTGACTTGTTAGCATTTGGCCTTTTTTTTAACCCTCATGCAAATTCTGGCACCTGTTGATGTGATCATCCATGAGTAGGGTTAAGGATTGATGCTAAAAATCAGAGACATGAGTTCATTTAACAGTACCTTAAACTGTCATAGTTCTGTCTGCTCCATCACTGGAGGTGTTGAAGAAGAGGCTGGATGGGGTGCTTGGTGCCGTGGTTTAGTTGATCAGATGGTGTTGGATGATAGGCTGGACTTCATGACCTCAAATGGTTTTTTTTTTCCTCTGTTCTAACTGGAACACTTCTACACAGGTTGCTCTTTTACAGCAGAAGGATGCACTTTGTGTCCCTGTGGCTCTTTGCTTTTCAGTCACTGTGATGTGAAAAATTGGCAGGGCATCAACAAGAGTCCTGGCTTTTTCCTAAAGCTCACTGAGGTCTGCAACCTGATTTTTTGGTGAGCAAATAGTGCAGTTTGCAAACTCAATGAAGAATTAAAACCTCTATTGTGGAATAAGGGTTTTGTGGAATGAAGCTGATTTGTGTTGCTTTCCTCAGAGAAATGTGTGTGTTCTGAGAGGGTTGTGGGGTTTTTTCCTTCTTTTGCCTCTGTTGGCATATTTATTTGTCTGTGTTGCATAGAGAACTGAGTATGTTGTGAAGCTAAATCTTTCCTACCAAGCAGCAGCTCTGGCTCAGCTTTGGTGGTTATTTAACATCTCAGAAGAGAATCATCAGCTGCTCCACTTGTACATTCAAACACACAGGATGATATGCTAATTGGGCTTTCATTAGTGCCTGGCTGACGTCACCCACAGAGTAGCAAGCAAGGGGGCTAAGCAGATGAAGTACTTTTCCACTGTTCAGCTGGTAGTGACGCAGCTAAGTACTAGAGCTTCTTTTTCTCTTCCCCCCCTCCCCCCAGTATTTGGAGCAGTTCTAATTTTCTGTGTGACTGCCTCTGTGCACTGTAGCATTCAAATATTGTCCTGGTGTATTATGCTCAGAGCTGAGATATTTATGAAAAAGGGAAAGGGTAGAGAGGTTGTGAAATTCTGTTGTTGTTGTTTTGTTCTTTAGTGTTATTATTGTCTGGGATGGATTCAATTAGGTTAGGCAAGTAAACTTTTACGATGCTGCTCAGATGAGTACAGATCTGCACATACAGGCAGTCTGCCTCCTTTGAGAAACATAGATGTCATGGATAATAAACAGCTGCATGTCATGTAATGAGCAAGGAAGAGAGCCACAGCCCCCTTTTTTTCTCCAGGAGGGTGTCCACCCTGTGAGCTAAAGCAGAAACTGCAGCAGAATTCAGACAGAATCTGTTCTTTTCTCAGAGCTGCCAGCAGAAACCTTTACAAACTGAGAAGCTTTCACATGGGTGTAGCAAGCAGCTTTAGCAATGTAGCTCATGAAGGATCTGCCTCATGTCATGGGGTGTGTAGTACTGCATCAGAAGGCCACAGAGCTGTGTTCAATCCCTATTTTCACCTCCAGAGGTGAAACTCTTCACCTCTTTGTGCCTCAGCTACCCCATTGCTTGTACAATAAGGATAACATCTTTTATGAAACGTTTTGCTATAAGAAGTCTAAGATGATCTATGCTTCCATGTTCAGGAATGCAATAAAAATGCATTTGTGGCCATGATAGAGGCTAAATCTAGCCTAGAAAGGACCAGCCTTGCTTGATGGGGAAACCATTTTTTCTTGGCACTAAATGAAATAAGTTGATACTGGAGTTTGATTAAATACAACTGTCATTGCACGTGGATGGTTGTGAATTGGAGAAGTACTTTTGACTTGTAGCAAATTGGCTTAAATGTAATAAACAAGGAAAAGACAAAAGGGAAGTCTGATTTGGACATGGCCCTAGCAATACTATTAGGATTGTTCCTTTTCAAATCAGAGAGTGCAGAACTACTTATTGCTTTAACTTCGTCCAAAAAATGGTGACAGCGGGGACCTTGTTAAACTGGGACACATATTTCAGTGACTAGAAACCTATTGTAGTCACAATTAGAGATATAATCTTGGGCTTTAGTCCATATGTCTGTTTTAAAGAGAGCTATTAATGCTGTTGGTTTGCATCCAGCTTGCAGACAAAGATACTTAACTAAACATTTTCTTTTTGCTTCTGTCATTAGCTGGAGTGCATAGACACAATGGCTGGGACTATCACATTCCTTACTTCAATTAATAGAGCTCCATTGTTTCTCAAGTATAAAAATCTGACAACACAGCATGGAAAATTATTCCAAAACCTGTCAGTGGGATGAACAAATGAAATCCATCATGAATTTAAATGGAGCCAAGTATTATAACTGCCTTTCATTGCACCAGGCATCTTTTCCTTCTAATGTTCATATTGTTTCGAAATGTGAGGACAAGGACAAGAGAGAGCTACAGGGATGACTGGGGGACTTGAACATCTCTCTAATGAAGAAAGACTGAGAGAACTGTTTTGTCTTGAGACAGCTGAGAGGGGATCTTATTAGCCAGTATACAAATACCTGAGGGGTGGGTGTCAAGATGGAGGTGCCAATCCCTTTTCAGTGGTGGCCAGTGACAGGACAAGGAACAATGGGTACAAGCTGGAACACAGGAGGTTCCACCTCAACACAAGGAGACACTTCTTTACTGTAAAGGTGATGGAGAACTGGGACAGGCTGCCAGAGAAGTTAGTCTTCTCTGGAGACTTTCAAAACCTGCCTGGATGCATTCCTGTGTGGTCTGCCCTAAGTAATCCTGCTTTGGCTGCAAAGTTGGACTAGTGATGTCTAGAGGTCCCTTCCAATCTTTCTGTGAAATCCAAGGAGTTGCTGAATTCCTTGTCATGAGCTCCTATTATTACAGTATCACAGTATAACCAAGGTTGGAAGAGACCCCAAGGATCATCAAGTCCAACCCGTCCCAACAGACCTCACAACTAGACCATGGTACCAAGTGCCATGTCCAATCTCCCCTTGAACACCTCCAGGGACGGCGACTCCACCACCTCCCTGGGCAGCCCATTCCAATGATGAATGACTCGCTCAGTGAAGAACTGTTTCCTCACCTCGAGTCTAAACCTCCCCTGGCACAGCTTGAGACTGTGTCCCCTTGTTCTGGTGCTGGTTGCCTGGGAGAAGAGACCAACCCCCTCCTTTCTTTGCTTCCATCTTGCTGGAGAAGAGCTAGGTAAGGTCCCACCTGGGGAAACATGCGCGGTGGGGATGCAATTTATAACTTCTTCCACGCCTGCAAGGACTCCACTGTGGTAATGCACAGCAGTAACAGCAAATAGCTAACCTCACGGAATCATAGAATGCCAGGTTGGAAGGGACCTCAAGGGTCATCTGGTCAAACCTTTCTAGACTTGTGGGAATTGTGTATTTCCTCCATCTCTGCTTACGTTCCTCATGAACTGCTTGATGATTGCTGTCACCAGGATACTTTGAGTCCCTGGAGTGGTGGTCGTAAGTATGTGCTGGGTTTGAGGAAGGTAATTTCAGTTGTCTGGGATCTGTGAAGACTACTGTGTAACTGAAATATGTGGAAAGAAAAAGAGATATGCAGGAAATAATCTCAGGCAGCAGTGGTGTATTTTACTCATTATAAATTGAGGTTTTCACAAGAGAAGCAAAAAATGCTGCTAATGAAGGCAGCCTCCCTTAGTCACCTCTTTTTCTCGTAAAAGCAGTAGCTGTTGTCAAAAGGGAGTGAGTGGCCCAGAAGCAGCTCGTTTGCCCACCAGATGGAGCTAAGACAACCTGTCCAGACTTGCCTGATGCTGGGGAGCGTTCCATGATTGCTTGTCGTAGGGTCCTGCGTATAGTTAATGTGTAGATTTACTGCTACCAGCTCCAGTGTGTGACCTTCACACCTGCAGTTCCCTGCTCAGCGACAAGAAGCACCAGGCCGTGCCCTCGCAGAGGCTGCTGCAGGGACACAGAGGAGCTAGCTTCAGTGTCTGCATTTGCCCTGCTCTGCTTCAGTTCATCAGTGCTTCCATTTCAGTATATGCTTTTTCTTTCCTGGTAAGACTGGTATTAGCAGTAGATTTTTTTTTTGAGGAAATAGGCATGGGAGGTCAACTTAGTACAGCAGAGAAGAGATGCCGGTGGCAGTGAGCCTTGTGGGAAGGTACCTTTGAAACTGACTTTGAAAAGGCGGTTAACAGAGACCTTGGTCCTTTGAAGTGTGCCGTGTCTCCTTTGAAAACTGCAAACCTCACTGGTTGGTCTGTTGATGGCACATCATATGACCTAAAGGGCATTCCCCTCTGAAACAAGAACACATCTTTCTTGTTTGAGAAGAACCTGCTACTAATCGTAAGCAGTCTTGCAGAGAAGGACTTGGGGCTGTGGGCTGCTGACACAATGTGAGAAGGCAATGAGTGCTTGCAAATCTAGAGACAACTGCAGAGCTGTGAGAGTTCACAATTAAAATGGCTGCCTCAGAGTCATGCTCCATGTGTGGTGCAGATGGGACTAGAAGTAGTAGAGGAAGAAATCTCCTTTAGAGAGTAGGAAAGACTTTCTGACAGCAGGACTACATTAACTACTGACACAGCTTTTTAAGAACGGGAGGAGCAGATTTCTGAGAGAAGAATTAGTGGGTATTATTGCTGTTGGAATTGGACAGAGAATGAGTCAGAAATGCCTTTTGTGCTCTTTCTAAACTTGTTTTCTGTGTGTTCTCTAAAAGAGCCAGAGACACCTGTCTGGGCACCACAGGTCCACAACAGCACCCAGACCAGGAAAAGGGAAGCACCTGCTGGTGCCTAAGTTTGTAGGAGACATTCAACCTTCCTGCAAAACTTATTGTGGTAAAGGGCTGGTGAGGAAAAGCAGAGGATGAGATTTTCCCTTGCCAATAGCTGGCCTGTGCAAGAGCCAAGGGATTCTGCCAGTCTTCTCTGTGTTGTATAGAATCATAGAATTGTTTTGGTTGGAAGAGACATCTAAGATCATCAAGCCCAACTGTCGACCAAAGACCACCTTGTAGTCATAGTTGACTTTGTGGTTTTCTTGACTATATTTTGTTTGTTTGTTTTGGTGTGGCTTGGTTTCTTTTAAAAAGAGGCTCTTAAATCCAGGTGCTGCTTTGCAGGGTCTGCTCCAAAGTTCTGTGTGGCACAGTGCCTGATGTGTGACAAAGGGAGCCAAAAGCAGATTCCCAAGATGTGTGACGTGAAACTTCAGGTCAAAATATGCCTCTGTGCTAGACTTCTAGATCTGAGCCTTCTGCCTGAACTCACAGAAGATCCCAAACAGACCTAACTTCAGTATGATGTTCTATAGTTATGCAATAGATATCACCTTGACTGTAATTACATGACTCAAAATTAGATTCTAATCAAATAGTCCCATATGATCCTTGCAAGCAAGATGCTAACAATTGCACAGGGCTACCCAATGTAAATAGTAATCTAACTGATTATAATGGCAGAGTCCAGTGTGATTATACCTACTTTTTTTTTTTTTACAGATGCTATGTTATACTCTTCTGTGCAGAGACAATTGTATCTAGTACAAGAAAAAATAGTTGAGAGTTCTAGCCTTGTGTGTTGCTGCACCCTACCAGGAGCTTCTTATGGTGTTGCTTTGGGAAGTCTTTAGTGGAGAGGATGGGCTACAAATGATAGAAGCAGTATTCATAAACTTACAGATTCACAGATTGCATCAGGTTGGAAGGGACCCTCAAAGGTCATCTTGTCCAGCCCCACTGCAGTGAAGACAGACTTAGAATAGAATAAACCAGGTTGGAAGAGACCTTCGAGATCATCATGTCCAACCTATCATCCAACACCACCTAATCAACTAAACCATGCAACCAAGTGCCTCATCCAGTCTCCTCCTAAATACCTCCAGTGATGGTGACTCCACCTCCCTGGGCAGCCCATTTCAATGGGCAATCGCTCTCTGTGTATAGAATTTCTTCCTAACATCCAGTCTGAACCTCCCCTGGTACAGCTTGAGACTGTGTTCTCTTGTTCTGGTGCTGGTTGCCTGGGAGAAGAGGCCATCCTCTGCTTGTCTACAACCTCCCTTCAGGTAGTTGTAGAGAGCAATAAGGTGTCCCCTGAGCCTCCTCTTCTCCAGACTTCATCTAGATGAAGTTGCCCAGGGCCACATCAAGTCTGATCCTGAATGTTGTCTCCAAGGATGGGTTCTCAACCTGTTCCAGTATTTCATCACTGTCATTGTGAAGAACTTCTTCCTTATATCTAACTTAAATCTACCCTGCTCCAGTTTAAAACTGTTACCCCTGGTCCTAATATTACAGGCCCTTCTAAACAGCCCCTCCCCAGTCTTCCTGTAGGTCCCCTTCAGATATTGAAATGCAGTGATAGTCTCCCTGGCGCCTCTTATCTTCCCCCAGCCTGCATTGATATCGAGGATTAGTCTGACCTAGGTACAGGACCTTGCATTTTGCTTTATTTGACCTCATCAGATTCTCCTCAGACCATTTCTCCAGCCTCTCCAGGACTTTGCAGATGGCATTCCATCTCTCTGGGATGGAATTGTATACTCAATTTCCAATTACTTAATGGGAATAGTCTGAGAACCATGGATTAAAAAGCCAAAGAGAGCCAATATTTTGAAGTTCCAGAAGCCAGTTGTCTTTTTGCAGGTTTGTGATGTAGCATCATGCTGCCTTGATTTTATTCCTGTATCCTGTGTTCTGTGCCCCAGGGAGGGGGCTAAACAACCCCAGCTCCTTCAGCCTCTGCTCACAGGGCTTGTGCTCGAGGCCTCTCCCCAGCCTTGTTGCCCTTCTCTGGACACATTCAAGTGTCTCAACATCCTTCATTATGTGTATAAATAGTGTTCTGTATTTCCTGCTGTCACACAAAACCACCATTCTGTAAACAAACTGAGATGTTTATTTTTAAAAAAAATTATTATTATATTAGTTTATGGGGGGGGGAACCCCAAACCACTGCCTCAGTGCTAAACATACTGCCAAACAGTCCCTTTTTACATGTAATCAAATCACTCCTCTTCTGATGTGAGCCCATCAGTCCAAAAAAAGTACATTCTTTTTGATGCTGGTGAGAAAACAAAGCTAATGAAGTTATTTAAATGAGAGCCTGGAGGATTAGCTAATGCAGAGGAACTCTCTGCTTGGGGGGGTTGGGGGGAAGCTCTTGATCAAATGTGTGAGCATATTTTTAACAGGCTCAGCCTCTGACACCATTTGAAATGGTGATGACCCTGCTGATCCTACATTAATGAAGAATTGCAGTTGCCTACTCTTGGATGGGTAATTGAAATGAAATAACAGTTTACAGTGGTGCTTTTGAGTCCTTGGGATGTAACAGGTGTCTATTTCACAGGGAGATTAGTGAAAGCATTAATCCAAGTTGTACCTAAATTGTCCAAAAAAGACTGAACGTTTTTAGTGACTCTGAGGCCTGTCTCCCAGTTTCTGCTATTCCAGGTCCAAACAATAAAGGATGCTGAGATTGTAGTCTTTCTTTTGCTGCCACTTAGGCCTGCACATTTTATCCCTCCAGACACATGGGAAGTTCCAGCGTGTCCTTACTTGTGTCTTCCAGGTTGATCAGTGAGACTTGTATACATTTGAGATTAGAAGTAGAGCTACTTAAAATTCCACACCATTGATATGTGGTTACATTTGTTTGACTGATTCTGTAATTAAATGGATTTACATGGATTACAGACAAATTACTTTGTGAAGTGACAAGGAAATGGCTAGTTAGAGCTGAATTATAGCACAACCTCAGTGGTCTGTTATGAGCTCCTCTGTGAAACCTAGAGACCAATTGGTGCCGACACCAGTTGTGTTTTTCTAGCATTTGTAACTGCTTGGTAGTTTGCCATTTAAAAAAAAAAATCTGTCTTTGTTTAGGTGTCAAATTGAATGCCATAGATTCATAGAATGGTTTGGGTTACAAGAGACTTTAAAGATTATGTAGCTCCAACCCAACTGGCCACAGGACTCAAGGTAGGAAGAGACTGGATGGGACACTTGGTGCCATGGTTTACTTGATTAGATAGTGTTGGATGATAGGTTGGACTCGGTGATCTCAAAGGTCTTTTCCAACCTGGTCTATCCCTGTTCCTCTCCTTATCCTTGATGCTGTTAAATACTTTGTAAGCCGTCACTAGGAGAGCAGTGCTGGGACAATGTGTGGAACTAATACATCAGTGTGATGAGGTGGAGCTGGGAAAGAGAGCTTTGGGGTTTTTAAAGAATATCTGTCTTACCACCTTCTGATTTCACAGTTAATTTCTTTGTTCAGACCTGGCCAGTACAGTCAGATTTGTACAGGGCAATTAGGAAAACAAACTATTTCAAGGGGTTGAGTGAATCAGCATGATAAGTTCTTGTGTACCTTTTCCCGCAGCTGTTGAGACAGCTTAGGATCCTTTGACTCCATTCTTAGAAGTGGTGAAGGAACCCAGCTTTTATGGGCTTACAGCATTGCACATCATTTTAAGCTCATAATAATTTAACTTACAGAAGTGGTACATAAACTGCTAAGTGCTTATGAAAATTTGATGATAATTCTCACTAAAAGTCAACAGGAATTAAAATCTCAAATGGCAAAGGAGCTTCTGAAATTTATACATTAGTACTTCATCTCTTCAGGAAGCTATGTCTTATTTATCAACTTGCTTTCACACCAAGAAGATCAGAAGTTGTGATTTTTCTCTCTTGGAGGTCTGCTCATAGCAGCCCTCATCTCTTGCAAGGGTGAAATGTGAAGGTCCAGCCAAAATTTGCTTTGTATTTTCAGTGAAGTCTGACTTCAGTCAAAGTGAGGGAGTCCATCTGCCAAGCATTTTCTCAGCTCACAGGCTTTTTGAGACCAATAGGCCTCTGTCAACCATCAAAAAGTTCCCAGGAGCCACAGTGCTCCTTTACCACTAATGTTGTAATCAAACACAAACCAAAATGTTCATTATGGCTCAAAGGAGCAGCTACAGACCACTTGTCATCATCTCATGCAAGCCCTGTCTCAGTTGTTTTGATTGAGATTTGGTGGCACTTTGTGAAAGACAGGTTTTCTTTATATCATCAGGCACCAAAGAGAGCCAAATGGAATGTGCAGATTGCAGGAGGAGAGTGGTGTAGAACAAAACTTTTCTCAGCACTCATTTGCAGATACCTGTCTCTCAGCAGCAGCTGAAGAAGCAAATCAAATGTTTGTCAGGATGGAGAAAGGAATGGAGAGCAAAACTGAAAATGTCACTGTGCCACTGTGTGGATCTATGATTCACACATGCTTTGATTACTGTGTGCTGTTGCCCTCATTTCTAAAAGATACATTAAAGCTGGAGAAGGTTCAGAGAAGGGCACTAAGTATGAAAGTGTTACCATAGATATGGGATAGCTCCTGTGTAAGGAATGACTCAGACGACTGTGTCTGCTCAGCCTGGAAGAGAGGAGAGGTGCGTACACACCTTCTGTACCTCTGGGGCACCCAGGTGAGCTTCCTTTTCCCTGCTGGTGAGAGGTGAAGCCAAAAATCTGCTTCATCCTTAGATGAAGTAGGTGCTGTGTCAGCTGGAATACAGTTCATGTGTTTGCAGAACTCCTGTAGAAGTGCAAGGTTTCCTGCTGCTGTAACTTGTTCTTTGGCTGCTTGGACAGTGGGGTTATGACTGTCAATTGTAGAGACATCCAGAGGCAATGTGGCTATTTCTTTTTTCTTTCTTTTTTCTCCTCACCTGCTAGTTCTTTTCTTCTTTCTTTTTTTTCCACCCCCAAATTGTGCTGATAAATCCCTACAAGCAATTACACCTGTGTGTGGCTAGTGTAAATAAAATGGAAGATCAGTGAGGTGGAACATAAGGTCAACAGAGACAGAGGTGGGGTTTTTTTGTGCATCTTACAGATATTATTGCCTCTGGCTCGCAGGGGAGATTAGTTGATGCTGTGATCAGCAGTGAGCTTCTCATTGTGCTCTGTTACTAGTCCTTCACAGCAAAGATGTTCTTGCTTATTTGTCTTTCTGTTATTATCATCATCTGGGTTTTTCAGCTTACAGCTTGGGCTGTTTACATTTCCAAGGGTTCATGACTGCTTCTACAGTTTGGCCCACCTCTCAGAAGTGCTTTGAAGTTCAGTGGCAAGATTTGTTGCCTGTCCTTTCTGAAATAATGTTTCTCTACAGAAGTTATGATGCCTTCTGTCACTACAGCATGCTCTTGTTTACCAAACAGTATTATCCCCACAGGAAATGTACATAGCAGTTACCCACAAAGCTGCGTTTCATGTAGCAAACACTATTCACTGCTTCACTGGTGTGGTTGTAGGTTGCTGGTCTTGCATCTAAATACCTCTGTGTTCTGGAGAGAGTAAGGGCCAATGGCTCTGTAACAATAAATACATGGCATGGGAAAGGATGAATGCTCTTCCCTGCAGCAGCAGCTCTCTGTGGAGTGCTGTACAGCTTGTGCAGGTAGGGTAAATCCTGCTCTCATAGTACACAGCCTTTGGGACAGGTGTGTAATGTCACCGTCAGGATCTGTCACAGGGCTCAGTTCTGTGCTTGGATCCCTCTCCACCTTGCTATGGTCAGATAAGTGGAGGAGCATCTTAGGAAGCAGGGAGTCTAAAAAACAGGCAACTGGCTCCAGTGCTGTCCAGGTAACCCTCTTGTTCTGAGTAACAGCTCGTCTCAGGGACACCATATGCTTGCTATGAGGCAGAAATGGTAGCCTGCATCATCTTGAGTGTCCCTTATTCTGCTTTTGACACAGCAGCCATCTCTCCTATCTGGAATATGTAGCTTTTGCCCTGATTAATAAATATCCAGAGAAGCCACCTGGACATTGAGGGAGGGGAAAAATCTTTTCCCTTTCCACTTCCGCACCTGCATCCCTACTGCTGAACAGCTTAATTGAGCTGCATCCTGTCCTTCCCCTTCCTCAGCTTTCCCTGGGTAGCTACCACCTTCTCTCCTCATCAGATGAATTAAACATTATGGCCTTACAGCACAATAAACCCCATCCTGCTATGCTTTCTTAATCTCTTTATTTATCTACACCATGTGGCACTAATAATTCAAATGGTATCTTAAAGACTGAAGTTCTGAAATTACAATGTGGTGGGGTTTGTTTGTGGCTTAGGTTCTGTTTGTTTCTTTGTTTTTTTTTTCCTTATTGATCAACTTCAGAATACTGCTGGGAAATATTACAGCAAGTATTTTATCATCCAAGATGGTGCTGATGCAGAAGTTTCCTGACTCATCATCTTTCCTCATTCCTCTGACGCTCAAAGAACTTCTTGCCTGCAGCTAGCGTGTGATACCTCAAAGAATTATTGTTAACAATGTCTTGTATTATTGTAAAACAAATGATATTTTGAGGTCAATAACTTGGCTCGTGGCCTCTGTCAGGGAGGGTGAGTCTGTGCTTTTGGGCTTTGAAATGCTGAATATCATCATTTGGGAGGAGGGCATTTCCCCAAACAAAACAGAGGCATACTTAAGCTACAGAAGTACCTTCCTCCTCCTCTGTTTGAGCTAATGTGAGATTTTTGCATACAGTTCAGTTGGAGGAAAATGTGTCCAGCTCTGGAGCCCCTATTGCAAGAGGGATATGGAGGTGCTGGAAGGTGTCCAGAGAAGGGCCACGAGGAGGAGCAGAGGGCTGGAGCACCTCTCCTGTGAGGACAGACTGAAGGAGTTGGGGCTGTTCAGTCTGGGGAAGAGAAGGCTCCCAGGTGACCTAACTGTGGCGTTCCAGTATCTGAAGGGGGCTACAAGAAGGCTGGGGAGGGGCTTATTAGGGTATCAGGTAGTGATAGGAATAGGGGGAATGGAATGAAGCTGGAGGTGGGGAGATTCAGGCTGGACATGAGGAGGAAGTTCTTCCCCATGAGAGTGGTGAAGCCCTGGAATGGGTTGTCCAGGGAGGTGGTTGAGGCCCCGTCCCTGGAGGTGTTTAAGCCCAGGCTGGATGAGGCTCTGGCCAGCCTGATCTAGTGTGAGGTGTCCCTGTCCATGGCAGGGGGGTTGGAACTAGATGATCTTTGTAGTCCCTTCCAACCCTGACTGGTTCTATGATAGGATGACAGATGACTAGAGAGGCTTTTGCAGCTATCTGGTTTTATGTTCATGGAAGGTTAGTAGATTTCTGAGGGGAAATATTGTGTGTGTATCTCTGCTGGAAACATTTCCTCTTGGATGTGATGAAGAAATAGGTGGATTTCACAGGATTCACTTGTCAACAAAAGGAAACCATGCTTTGTCATGGGGAAGGTATTCTGACCCAAAAGCCATAGCTTGTAGTTGAGAGCAGGGTGATGCATCTGGTAGGTAGTTGAGACATTTTAATGAGGGACTATGGTTAATGTAAGGTGGAATATCTTCTGTTTCCTGAATGCCAGAAGCACATATGCTATTAATGGTTTGGGTTAGACTATATTGATCTTTGGCTGAAAAAGTGACTTTTTTTTGGGTGGAGATTATCTTTCTTCTGCTCTTCAAATTTTATCACCAGCTCCCCTTCTCTTTGTGTATCTAAGTCATGACAAAATGCAGAGAAAGGCCTCCTGATCTTATGGAAATCAATGAAAGCATCCTGTCACCCCCAAGGATATGGATGTTCCACTCACATCTCTCTCTCTAACAGCAAACAATCATACTGTGGTCAGCTATTGCCTGTAGTTTGCTTGTCCCTGGATCCTTTTCTGGTTCTTTGCCATTGTCTCCTGTTTGGTGAGTCCTAAAAGTAGCTTCATACATTTTATAGCTTGTCATGTGTCTTTTCAGGGACTCCTTAATCCAACTTTGACCCAGATAGCGTAAGATTTAGGCAGGAGATCCAGTTTCAAAAGCAACCTCAATTAGTAAAGGTCCAGGTTACCCATCTTCCAACATGTGGGGAGGACAGATCTTAAGGAGACATTTGTAGTGCTGGAGAAATGTGATCATGCTGTGCAGGTTTGGGTCTGCCCTCTTAGGGCCTTCCAAAAAGTGCTTTGTGCTGCTTTAAATACAGTAACCATACATGTCAAAAGGCAGGCTTTGGCACTAAATATGTAAAGGTCACTTGCCAGAAAGATGGTGTTAAGTCTTTTGGAAATGCACACCTAACCCTACATATGAGGGACAAAGCAGGACAGCTGAGGCAAGGCTGAGCTGGGTCTTTCCTTCCCTCTGAAGTCGTTCAGCCATGATAACTTTGACAGAAGATTCCCAGACCCCTGTACTAAAGTTATGGCAGAGGCAATCAGAGCCCTGAGTGCAGAGTGCAAGCTTTGTACTGTATGTACCACAAGCTCTACAAGGAGAGGCTGAGGGAGCTGGGGTTGTTTAGCCTGGAGAAGAGGAGGCTCAGGGGAGACCTTATTGCTGTCTACAACTACCCGAAGGAGGTTGTAGCCAGGAGGGGATTGGTCTCTTCTCCTAGGCAACCAGCACCAGAACAAGAGGACACAGTCTCAAGGTGCACCAGGGGAAGCTTAGACTTGAGGTGAGGAGAAAGTTCCTCGCAGAGAGAGTTGTTAGGCATTGGAATGTGGTGCCCAGGGAGGTGGTGGAGTCACCATCCCTGGAGGTGTTCAAGAGGGGATTGGATGTGGCACTTGGTGCCATCGTTTAGCCGTCATGCGGTCTTGGGTGATAGGTTGGACTTGATGATCTTTGAGGTCTCCTCCTACCGTATTGATTCTATGATTCTGCTTACCAAGTTATGTTTTTTATTAATGTTAGACTTTAAGAGCACTTGGACTGGCAATTTTCCCCCTTTTTTCTTTCTTTTTTTCCTGTATGCTGTAGAAATGTTTAAACTGAGGTCAAGCAAAGCAAAGAAGAGCCATGATGGTTTGGTGGGACCAGGTCCTCTCTTTTTTAGGATGAATAAAATGACTAAGCATATGCTAAGCTTTATTGCTACCCAGTGCATTATCATTTCAGTTGTGTCAATGTTTCCATCCTAAATACCTGTTCTCAGGGGAACTTGCCTGCACATCTCATTTGGGGCTGGAAAATTCCGCTCAGAGAATGCTATTAATTATTTAAAAATACACATTTGCTTTTTAGGTCAAGATTCTGTTCAAAGTAGGGATTTGCAATATTTGGTATGAGACACTTCAGAGAGAGACCTGATTTTTTTTGCCTTTTTTTTAGGTGGTCACTGGAGGTAGGCAACTAATCAGAAAAGTAATAATCCTCCCTCTCTGCCCATCCCATTTCCAGATGCACTTGCTCCAGTTAAACTTCTGAAGTATTAATATCTGCATTGTGTTTTTTTTCTTCTTCTCATTTTTGAGTATGACCAGAAGCTCAAGGTGGGTGGTTTGATTTGTTTCTCCTAAAGAAACAAAAGGCCTACACTCAGAATGTGGCCTGGAGTAACACTTGAACTACTTACATGAAAAAAGAAATGGAGTTCACTCATGTAGCCCTGCTGCTGCTCTTTGCCATGTCTGGCTAACTATCCTAAGGCAGTGCTATCTGTTTTACTAGATAGAATAGAATAGAATAGAATAAACCAGGTTGGAAGAGACCTTTGGGATCATCCAGTCCAACCCATCATCCAACACCTTCTAATCAACTAAACCATGGCACCAAGCACCCCATCCAGTCTCTTCCTAAACACCTTCAGTGATGATGACTCCACCACTTCCCTGGGCAGCACATTCCAATGGGCAATCACTCTTTCTGTGAAGAATTTCTTCCTAACATCCAGCCTAAACCTGGCACAGCTTGAGACTGTGTCCTCTTGTTCTGGTGCTGGTTGCCTGGGAGAAGAGACCAGCCCCCACCTGGCTACAACCTCCCTTCAGGTAGTTGCAGAGAGCAATAAGGTCTCCCCTGAGCCTCCTCTTCTCCAGCCTAAGCAATCCCAGCTCCCTCAGCCTCTTCTTATGGGGCTTGTGCTCCAAACCCCTCCCCAGCTTTTTTGCCCTCCTCTGGACACATTCCAGCAAGATAATTTCATGCATTGTTGTGTATGCTTGATGTGAGCTCTCCTGCAGAAGATCAGGGTCTCTCAAGCCATATGCAGGTTGGCCAAGGCTTGTGTTACTCTTCCAGTACTGTGTGTGTGCTTTCTTGTAAGGTGGTGACTGCCCTCCCACAGTGCTGCCGGTGCTGAGACTTTGTCACCCATTTATGTTCCAGAATAAAAGGATGAGCCAAAGCCCAGAAGAAAGGAGGTGAATTGCACAAGCATTTGCTTTTGGCAGCACAGCAGGTAGCCCTGCAGCTGGCAGGCACTGCTAAATTACCAGTACCTGGTGAAGCCATTATGGCTGGTTGGGTTACCCCACTGTGTGTAACTGGAGAACCCTTTTGCTGGCTGTTGGTGAGCAGGAAACCCCCTGGCAGACAGTGGCACCATGGAATAAACTACAAAGAACCCAACATTGCTGATTTTATGACATATGTTGCATATTTTACCCAAGCAGCAGAGAGAGGCCATGGCTGTAAACCATCAGAAACGACACATGCAGTGGCTCTGTGTGTGCTGCACCAGCAGATTAGCAGGTGTCCTTAATCGATGAAACACATTGAAAATTCAGGAACAGGTCTGTGTGCTTTTACAATGACAGGATTGTGCCTGGTAAAGAGTCTATTTGCTCAAATGTTGTGCTTTAAACTTTCCTGGAGTCCAGAAGCCAAAATGGAACAGGTCTAGATTGCTTCCCCTCTCCCTTTTTCCTGGTATGGGAAAAGCAAATTAGGCAGGAGAAAAGAGAGGTAAAATCATGAAGGAAATGGTTTAGAATCCATTTGGAAGTAAAAAGGTAGGTTTGACAAACTGTATATGGAATTTCAGTAAAAGGGAAGTTACAAAGGTATAAGGAAAAGGGGTAAAGAAAGAAATATACAGAACCAGGCCCAGTTGGCATAGGATTCTCCTGTTACAAATGTGGATGCAGTCCTTAGGAGCTTGGATGCAGCATGGAGCAGGTCTCACCACATGGTAACAGCAAGAGCAGCAAAGGGTCTGTCAGGCAGGCAAGAGGCAGGAGCAAGAGGGAAGGGAAGATGGTAGAGATTCTTTCTTCTGCTCTTTTATCACGAGCTCCACTTCTTTATGTGTGTCTAAGTCATGACAAAATGGCAGAGAAAGATTTCCTGATCTTATGGAAATCAATGAAAGCATCCTGTCACCCCACAAAGATATGGATGTTTCACTCTCATCTCTCTCTCTCTCTCTCTCTCTCTCTCTAACAGCAAATAATCACATACTGTGGTCAGCTATTGCCTGTAGTTTGCTTGTCCCTGGGTCCTTTTCTGGTTCTTTGCCATTGTCTCCCGTTTGGTGAGTCCTAAAAGTAGCTTTATGCATTTTATAGCTTGTCATGTGTCTTTTCAGCTTTGTTCAGCTACTGCCTGTAGTTTGCTTGTCCCTGGATCTTTTTCTAAGAATAATTAGCTATATTTAGGAGGCAACTCTGTGATAGTTTTTTTTCCCCTCTGAAATAGGAACTGCTTTTGGAATTGGAAGGACGAGTCTCTGACATCTTACTTCAAGGGCATTCCACTCAGTTTTTCCAGATGTAACCCAATGCACTTAGAATGGGAGAAAATTATATTTATCTTTCGTGCCAGAGGTTTGGTTCAGTCACTGTGGGTTTCAGATTGCTTTACTCATGAAATGCTCAGCAGGACTTGATGACTTGAACTCTTTCATTTCTGATTGTGATGAGTTGCTTCTGTGTTTTACTCGGCACAGTTATAAAAATGGTCAGCTGCTGGATGATTTTTCTTCTGATGATCAGTTTGGGATTAGTACCATAAGATTATCAGAAGTATTTTTACACTAAAAAGCATATAAAGGGTTGTGGTGGGTTGAAATTACACACACACACACACACACACACCCCAACTAATCTGAGAGAATTACTCCCCAAAATAAAATTTGCCAGCTGGAAAGCAAATGAAGGTATATTTACAAGCACGCTAAAACCTAGAAATGGGAAATGCAATGAATATGTACAAAAGACAGAATATTTAGGCATATTTACAGCTGGTAACAGGCTGGAGCTGTGGAGTGGGAGCCTGTGTGCTTCACAGATTTCAGGTTTGTTAGCAATTGTCATTAGTGAGAGTTCCCTATCTCCTGACAGGGAATCAGTCTACCTGTTGGTAGGTGGAGAAAGACTCTGCCTGCATAATGTGGGTTTATGAAGCTTTTCACTGCCAACTAAGGGTTGAATCATTAATAGAAAGAAATGTATTAAGGAGCAGAGGAAATGGCATGGGCAAGTTTCCTGAGATGCTTCACTAGATCAGGAGGAAGCCAACCATTTCCACTGCATTCGCTGTCTGTCTTTGTCTGTGATGGATGTTCCATGGTGCAAGGCTTGAGCTTCCTGTTTGGAAACAGGAGGTTGTGCAGGTCTGAAGGCACACTCAAATGTGCTTGGCCTTCATGCTGGTCTAAGCCAAATGTACTCACAGCCAACTATCAGAACCATTCTGGTTTCCCAGTGTAATGTTCCTTTCTGTTTTTATACCACCATAAAGAACAGCGAAGTAAAAGGCACTGGAGACGTCCTATATTAATATTAGTTCAGTTGTCCAGTTCTGTTTTTATCTGTGGCCAGTTTCTCATATCTCTAATATCTAACTTGACAAGTGCTGACAGTCTTCTCTCATGCTTTGGACTATGCTGTGTGAAAGGATTAATGTAAGTCTCTCTCTCCTGCTCTGCCTCTTATTTTATGGCTTGATGGATGAGATAGTGTCAGAATTATGGGATCCACAGTAGTGCTGCATTTAGTTGCCATTTCTGTCAGGTTTCCTTGACAAACTGATAGTATGTCCTGGTTTGAGGCCAGACAGATCCTCTATTGCCCCTGAAAGGGGCAGAAGAATGACAGTCACACAAATGGATTGGAAAGTGATGGAAAGCTTAAATGGAAAAGCAATTGGTGTCATACAGAAATTGCAAAGGATAGTGGCAAAGAGTCCCAAAGTGTACAGAGTCCCTTACAGCACACCCAAAAGCCCCCAACGCTTCCCCTTTCCCCACCTGAGGGTCTACCCAAAAACCCCCAGGGCTCGCTCTTCCCCCGCTGCTGCTAGGCTAGTCTCAGCTGGCCAGGTCTGAGGCTGTTGCCACCCCCTTCTTCTCCTGGCATTAGGCACAGCCAGGCCTAAGAGCCTTGAGATGCTCCCCCAGCGTTACCTGATAGAGAGCATCTCCTACAGGAGCAGAGAGGGAAGAAAGAGGAGGAGAATGACTTCACAAATGGATTTATAGGCTGCGGGATTTATGGGTAGAAATAAGCTGTTTCCTGTGTCCACCTTCCTGGATTGGACACTCAGGACACTGGAGGTGTAGCTGATGTGGCAGTAACAGGAGGCACCCAGCCTAAACTGCCACAAAGTATTTTGATATTACAACAGTTTGCTCACTGATCACTTTAAAATAATTTGATTATTGCTAAGTTCTGTGAGGCTTCAGTGAAGTAAAAGGAATGGTGAGTGTGTTGTTATTGGAGTGGCATTGGGTTCAGCATGGCTTGCCTATTATGTGGCTACTCCTTTTCAAACCTGACTGTCTGAAAAATACTCTGGGGTCATTTCTGATTCCTCCTCCTGTGCTCTGGGAAATTAACAGAGATTAATCTTGTTTGCCTTGTGCAAGTGCTTGGTTCACTGCTACCTGTGAGCTTGTTCTTTGGAAATGTTTTGGACCTAAGTGATCTCTGCAGAAATTTACAAGGCCACTGTGAATATCCCCATGTTCTAATAATTCTCATGACTTGTGGCAAAACTCTTCACTGAAAAGCTTTCTGGAGTCCTGAATCTGGTACAACAGCTTCACTGCATTCCTGCTTAGAGAGAAAAAGGGCATCTAGGGGTAACAATGGGCCTGCCAATCATTGAATAAGAGCTTGGTGCCCATTTGAGCTGCAGTTTCCTTGCATGTTTGTAGAACAGTGACTTCACCTTTGTCTTTCTCAGTTGTCTCATCTTCAGGCTGGAGATCCTAATGATCCCCTGTTCTGTGAGAGGGTTTTGGTATTGCTTTTGAATTAGTTGTCCTTTGCATGGGGTCCCTTCCATGGTAGAAAACAAAAAGCCCAAGGAAATGATTTCTCTCTTGAGACAGCTTAGTCCACTTGTCAGGTTATTTTTGCAGGCAATTGTGTTCTTTATTTTTAGCTGCCAGTCTGATTTGACTGGTGGGCCATGGGAAACTTCATCTGAAGCACCAATATGAAACACCAGCAGATCTCCTCATTCTCACAGACTCCTTCCTGTCTAAGGAGAATAACAAACTTCTGTTTGATGTTAGGGCAGTGCCATAAGCCCCACCTTATGGATAGATGCTCCCCAGGGATTCATGTGGTCTTGCTTCACTTAAAGGCTCTCAAGCTGCTCATGGTATCTACCTTTTGTATCTCATTACTTTTTCCTGTATCATTCACTGATAGTTTTTCCCCTCCTTTCAGGGCAAACCTGAAGATGCCTGCTCTGAAAAGGGTCATCTTCCATGTGTTTGGGTGTGAAGTATTCAGCCAGGGAGTTCCTAATGTGGCAGGCAACATATAATTCATAACAAAACCACCTTTCCACCATGCTTTGCTCCTCTCCAGATTACTTTTTGCTGCCAAAATGAAATGTGATATTCTTCTCAAGTGGATCTACACTGCAAATGAGGCCCCCACACACCACAGAATGATCTCAATTGCTTCACACATTACACTCATTAATGCAATCTAATGCAGCACACTTGTATATGCTGAACATGATTGCTAAAGACAGATATTTATAGATCCTTCCTACCTGCATTACTCCCCCTTTGCCCTGCAATGAAATGAAATGCAATTACTTTAGCAGTCCTTGTATCCAGCAGAAATCATTAGTTGTTAACTGAAATAATTAGTTTCTTTTTTTCTTGAAAACAGCTCTGGAATATTTTTTTCCTAAGGGAGAACAGCTGCTGTTTTCACTTAGAGCTATGGTTAAGCCCAAATCAAACCACCAGATCTGGGGATCCTTAAATTTGGCTTCCAGACTTGGTTTATAAGTTAAAGAAGCACAGAATGACAGAATGCATCAGGTTGGAAAGGACTCTCAGACATCATCTTGTCCAACCCCCTGCTGTGAGCAGGGACCTCTCCAATGAAATCAGGTTACTCAGGGTACCATGAAGTTTGGCCTGGAATGTCTTCAGGGATTGGTCCTCAAACACATTTCTGGGCTGCCCATTCCAGTATTTCACCACTCTCATTGCAAGGAACTTCCTCCTTGTGTCCAACCTAAATCTACCCCGCTCCAGCTTAAAACCATTGCCCCTGTGCTATCGCTCTATGCGCTACATCAAAATGGGGCTGAAATTTCTTTTCATGAGGAGAAACAGCAACTGCCCAGCCCAGAAACTGGATTTTGCTGAACTGTAGGAAACACACTGAATTTGGCAGTTGAACCCTTTTTAAATTGTGTACAGAGCTTCCTAACTGATCTGATGGCCAGCTTCTCAACAATGTTCACCGTGGGTTTTTGGACAGGCTTTAATTTGGAACTGCAGATGTGCAGTAAAGAGCTTGACTGAGCTGTTTGGGAAACCAGAGTCTCCTTTAATTTTATATTCTGAAGCTTGTTTTCCCCTTCTCCTCTAACACCAG
Source organism: Picus viridis (assembly GCA_033816785.1). Classification (NCBI taxonomy): domain Eukaryota; kingdom Metazoa; phylum Chordata; class Aves; order Piciformes; family Picidae; genus Picus; species Picus viridis. The sequence continues at coordinate 4,904,708 of CM066577.1, forward strand.
AGCTTCCATGTCACTTATTCATGTGAAGTTAAAAGTCAGGGAGAAATTTTTGGACGTGAATGGCAGATATAGAATAGAATAAACCAGGTTGGAAGAGACCTTTGAGATCATCAAGTCCAACCTATCATCCAACATTACCTAATCAACTAAACCATGGCACCAAGCACCCCATCAAGTCTCCTCCTGAACACCTCCAGTGAAGGTGACCCCACCACCTCCCTGGGCAGCACATTCCAATGGGCAATCACTCTCTCTATGAAGAATTTCTTCCTAACATCCAGCCTAAACCTCCCTTGGCACAGCTTGAGACTGTGTCCTCTTGTTCTGGTGCTGGTTGCCTGGGAGAAGAGACCAACCTCCACCTGGCTACAACCTCCCTTCAGGTAGTTGTAGAGAGCAACATCTTTGCAAGATTTAAAGCACAGTTTACTCTGTTTGTCAGGGACTCAGACTTTGACTTGCTTTATTTTTATAGTCTTTACTAAAACACCCATTGTAATTCCTCCTTCCATATCACCTCAGTCCATGTGAGGAGAAACTCAATTCTTGTGAATCATTAGAGTAAGAAGAGAGAAATGCTGATGTATCAGTGTAAAATGAAATCTGAAGAGCTGTGTCTGTGCCTTATGAAGGTAGCAGATACCTTGATATGTAAGTCTGGGGCCCAGTGTTGCACTTCTTTGGCATTCAACACCACTGTACTCTGGGAATGATGATACTGCACCTTTAAATGCAGGAAAGCTTTCACCTGCCTTTGTGATAGCATTGATCAAGTGGTAAGTATCCCATGACTGAAAATGTAGTAGGTGCTTCTCATTTGCCTTGCTTGCAGGAAGCAGACGGGGTGGTTAGTGCAGGTCTGGCACTTCTCTTTCCTCCTCAGCACCTTGTAGTTTTCAACAGCTGCCAAAATAGTAAAATGCTTGCTAAGAAGAGGGAAATAGATAGGACTGAGAAGGTGACAGAGGAGCCATCTACATGACTGCTCAATTCTTTGGTCAAAGTGGCTGTTTAAAAAGATCTTCTCTGAAGACTTCCAAAACCCACCTGGATATGTTCCTGTGTGGCCTGCCCCAGGTGATCCTGCTTTGGCAGGGCTGTTGGCTCAGATGCTCTTCAGAGGTCCCTTTCAGCCCTTCCCATTTTGTGATTGATTTTTTTCCCCGTGGTCTAGAATAGATACGTGTGTAGGTTCGGTTTCTTCACAACTCTCTACAAGATCTGAGAAATGTATTAAAATACTGCTAAGGTTTGTCTCTCGTCCACCTGACTGACAGCTGCTCACAGGAAAAAATGGAGAAGCTTTTCACAGTGGTAAAACAGGGCTAGTCATGACAGTAAGGTGATCCATAAAGGACTTTTTGCTGTATGTCATTCAGAGGTTGGATTCATTTTGCAGCCTTGTGAGAGGTTTTGCCTGAAGCACTGGCAGCTCAGTGGATGTTAAGCTCCTGGCATTTTAATTGGAGGTGGATGAAACATGCTTACTGCAGGGCTCGTGGTGCTGCTTCTGCTAAGACGTAGCTACTGCACCAAACTAAGCCTTGCATGTCTGCTCCTTAGTACATATTAAGTAAGATTGCTATAAAAGCTTTCTCCCTTCCTCCCACTCTTTTTGTATCTGTAAGTTTCTGTGTGCTAGTTAGCTTGACAAGGGCAAGAACATGCTGAGAGAAGGTCTCAGTACAGTTGGTAAGTTTTGCATGTTGAGGTTTGTTTAACAGCAGAGGCTACCTTACATTGTGAAACATGAATGCAGAGGGTGAAATGAGGCTGCCCTTTCCAGAACTATGAAATGTAAGACTTGGAACATAATCCTCTACCCAAAGGAGGTATTTGCTTGGGTGTGCTCAGACAAATGTCTCCTTTGACCTGAGTACAGAGAATGGATTTCCTTGCTGTTTTCAGTTTAGTCTTCAAGAAGGTTGACCTCCTTTCCTGTCCACACATTTTTTGAACAGCTCCAGGGAAAGATGAAGCTAGTAGACCAATCAGCCCAAGGTGAATCAGGTCTTGTTTAATAGTGCAGGCAGGAGATGCTGATGCAGGCTGTTGAATGTGTAGGTAGCACATCACTGTGCTACATCACTGCCTGCTCAGAATATTTCTAAGACAGATACTTCTTTTATGAACTTCAGCATTTTCACTCTAGAAACCACCTGGAGCCTGCAAGTTGAAGCCACTGACTGAACTAAAAAAAGTATACTTTTAAAATGTGTGAGTTAAACGTCTGCAAAAAAAATAACAACAGTGAAATCCACACATTCCAGATGGAAACTTAGACCTTCTTGTTCCTTGTCAGTGCTTCCCAAAGCTTGGTAGAGCAAGAAGTATTTGGGGCATGAACCGAAACCCATGCAACCTAACCCAGCTACCTTAGCTTGCCACTTAAGTGGTGATGGCCATGAGCAGCGCAGCTCATTTGATGCGCTGTGAGTCGAGGAAGCAGAACAGCCAGGCAGTACCCCTGAGAGTCTTGCATTTCTCCTGACTTAATTTGTAAAACCAGGCTATTGGCACACCTGTGAAAAGACTGATCAAAAATGCAAAACAAAAGCTAGATAGCAAAGGTTTCAGCAGTGCATATTACACATGAGTTTTAAAAGAGACAATCAAGCTGCCTGATGCAAAAATACCCACTGACTCTGTGCTGTATGGCTCCTGCATGACTACCTTAACTCGCTTTTGGTGACGTGCTTTGTGTCCCTGTGGTGCTCTCACACCTGCATGTGTTACTGTCACCTGTGAAAATGGATATGAGTGTTATGAGATTGTCTTTCTAATGTCTCACAGGATTTAGAAAAGATCAGTCTGAAACCATAGTGCCCCTGAGAAGGTTGGTCTTGGTCTCTGTGAAACAGCGCTATGAGTTCCTAGCATCTCCCTTGGGTTGGAAAGAGAGAATGTGTTGGACTCATGATGTGTGTAGGTGTGATACTATACTGCCTTTCCTCAGATTCTTGATCTGGAGATGTCTTCCAGCCATTTCACTGGGAGTTGAATCAAGTCCTTAGGGATGCTCAACTACACAGGCAGTGTGTCAGAAACAGACCTGAAAGGAAGGTTGTCTTAATTTTTGCTCAAAATCTGAGTGCTCTGGCCCCACTATTCTGCATCAGCCTCTGCTAATGAAGATTAGTCATGATTCTAGAGAACTCCTGCTGGGGGGAGAAAAAAAAGGACATTAAAGAAAACCCCAAACCAAAACAACACAGAACAAATCTATAGACACTCCTCTTGGAAGGAGATAACAAAATTAGACTGTCTTTCAAATTCAGCTAGACTTTCACTTAAACAGAAAAACTTTTCCCACATAAAAATAACCTTCAGGGAGTTAGTTAAAATCTGCTAAGATAAAATATATACCATGTCTCACTCTCCTCAGAAAACCTTATTATGTTCATTCCCATTAAGTTCCTCCTCAGGGTATTTCTCGTGTCTGCAGAACATATTATGGCCATTTGGTTCAGAATGTTTTTGCAGGACTGTCACTGAATTTAAGTCAGAAAATGGCTAAACCTGTGAACAACATTTCAAAGACTGTAACAAGAGTGTTTCAGTAATAAATAAGTCAGCAGATAGAAATGTCTCACTAATTCCCTGTCAGAGCAGGCACAGCCAGAGCTTGAAGGAGAAGGTAAGGCATATTTTATTTGATGCATCCCGATACGGTGCTCCGCACGTGAAGTTCTGCTCACCCTTTCATTTTAATTTTGCATTGCAGCACCCTGCTGAAAGTTGTCTCTTTGTTGTTCAGTCATTAATTTCTTTCCACTAGCAGCCATTGTACCCTCAGAGGAGAAGTTGGCAAATGGGCATTGACTCTGCTCTGCCGTTTGAATTTTATTTACCCTTGAATATCTGTGTGGCATGTCTGTGGCTGTCCAGCTTTCTCAGTGGGTGAAGACTTCAATCACATGCATGAGGAAGCAGAATTTTCAAGAAATTTCTTCTTGAAGGTTAGATAAAACCTCTTTATAGATACACACAGTGGAAGAGTTAAAAGATTTCATGCTTATTGATTCAGATGGCTTTCACAGCTAAGTAGGACTCCTTTCAATTTGGAGTTTGGTTCTTTTCTCTCGCATCGCTGAAGCTTTTATCCATGAATTTCCTACTGGACAAAGGAATGGTGACCTCTTGTTTCTCAGGAAAATGAGCTGCTGGATTCATTATCATCGGCTCTGTGCAAAATGGTTTGCCAGATATTCCAAGCATGAGGTAAAAATCCCTCCTGGACCCGTGCTGCAGCCCTCACGCTGGGGAAGATGAGCTTTTGAAAGAATTTCAATGTTTATTCGGTGGTGTGTATAAAAATAGGACATTTGATCCATCCAAAAGCAAACAGCCAGAGGATCCTGTGTCACTTAGCAAGGGCACAGGACAAAAGGACAGAGATGCAGAAAATCACAGTAGCTCTGGTTCATAACAGAAGTCACCTGCCTTTGTACCCTCTGCCAATGGCAGTTACTAGCAGGCATATGTAAGGCTTTCCACCAGCTGGGGAGGGCTGGGTGTCAGAAGGGAGGGGCAGGCTCTGCTCACTTGCTCCCTGTGATAGGACAAAGAGCAATGGATGTTAGCTGCAGCACAGGAGGTTCCACCTCAACAGGAGGAGGAACTTCTTTTCTGTAAGGGTCACAGAACACTGAAACAGGCTGCCTGGAGAGGTGGTGGAATCTTCTCTGGAGACTTTCAAAGCCTGTCTGGATACGTTCCTCTGTGACCTAAGCTAGATTGTATGGTCCTGCCCTGGCAGGGGGGTTGGACTCAATGATGTCTTTGGGTCCCTTCCAACCCCTGACATCCTGTGAACTTGGTGGTTGGTTTTTTTTTTTGAAGATGCTTTTTTCTCCTCAATAGATTTCTGTTCCAAGTGTCTTGTCTTCTCTTGGACCCCTCTAAACCATTTGCAACAGTCACATGATTTTGCAAGACATTCCAAAGGCTGACTGCCTGTTGCAGACCCATTGTTTCTTTTGCCTTAGTTTAAGGCCGGCTCCTTCTAGCTTAATTATATGGCCTTGGTTTTGGTATTGGAAGGAACAGTGTGTAATTGATGCCTGCCTATCTGATCCTGTCCGTTCTTTGACTTACAGATCACTGTCAACCCTACACCAAGATAACCCTTTTCCAAACCAAAGGAATCATAGGGCCATTGTTCCTTGTCTGGAAGCTGTTTTGTAGCTGTGGTCATTGTAGCTGCCTTTCTCTGAATGTTTTTGGTTCTGACACAGCCTTTCTCAGATGCGGGAACAAGAACTGCACACTGTATTGAAGGTGTGGAAGAAGCATAGGCAGATTCATACAGTCATATCATAACATTTTCTGTCATGTTTGCTTTTTCTTGATAACCTGTATTTCATTTTTTTTTCTAGTCTATTTTTGCTGTTCTTCTACTGAGATGATTTTTTTAAGGAACCAACAATGCTGATGCTAAAATGTCCTTCCCAGCTGATAACTGTCAGGTTTGAGTCCATCATTTCCTATGTGAAGCTGAGATTTATTTTTTGGAATGGGCTGCTCAGGGAGGTGGTGGAGTCACCATCCCTGGAGGTGTTTAGGAAGAGACTGGAGGGGTGCTTGGTGGTTTAGTTGATTAGATGGCGTTGGGTGGTAGGTTGGACTTGATCTCAAAGGTCTTTTCCAAACTGGTTCATTCCATTTCCACATACATTGCTACCCACATCATCATTCATGAGCCATTCTGTTGCCCAGTCACCTAATCTTACAAGGCTTCTTAGCAATTCTTCCTAGTCTGCCCTCATTCTTATTTCTTGATTTATTTTTTTTGTTTTGTTTTTAATCAGCAGCAAACTTTCTCACCTTTCCCCATTTATTTTTAAGAGAATTCAATATCAGCACAGTTCCCTGAGGAAATCATCAGTTCTGGAGTTGAGATCAGTAGAGCAGACAATGGATGTTTTCTGTAACTTTGACCAGGTTAGTGAGATAAATACCTGGCAGAGCTGGGAGTGGCAATCAAGCTGCCTTGTTCTTTCCTCACATATACTTCTACTGGCTGTGGAAACCAAGCACTCTCCATTCAGATGGAGGGTAAATCTCCAACTAATTGAGAGTGGGAGCCCCTAAAGGAAAACACTGGACAATCCTAATTATAGGCATCTTGTGTGATAACCACAATAGTACTTTATTGTTAAAATAGCTTGGTTGCCCCAGGGACTTGGTTGAAGGACCACTTAGCTATTTAATACATTTACAGGCAAATCTTCTCAATTTAGAATGTCCAAAAGGCCAGCCAATAATTTCTTTATGAAAGGCTTTCACACAGTGCACGTTCCCACTGTTTGCTGCACTATCTTCTATCTGTAGGCAGCTCTGCTTAGAGGATTTGTTTGGCATTTAGTCTCTGAACACTAGTTCAACAAACAGGTAATGAGGGAATGTTAATGGATCAGGTCAGCTCTCTAGGAGAGCAAAGAGAGTAACAAAAAAAAAATCAAATGTGACAATGATGTGGACGCTTGGGAGACAGCTGTATCACTGTGCCCAAGCAATTTGATGATGCTGGTACGCCAACAGGTGTTTCTGAGAACTGAGAAGAGAATAACCAAAGGATCTTTGCCTGGTGATGGATTGAGTTAACTGATTAGAGACATGTGAAATGCCCATCCTCACATGTATGGGCTTACTGGATGGACAAGATTCTGCCTTGCTCAGTCTGACTCATAGAATGGTTTGGGTTGCAAGGGACCTTTAAAGGTCATCTAGTTCCCCTGCACAATCTTCCACTAGACCAGGTTGCCTGAGGCCTCATCCAACCTGATCTTTAACACCTCCAGGGAGGGGGCATCCGTAACTTCTCTGGACAACTTGTTCCACCCTCACTGTACAGAATTTCTTCCTAATATCCACTCTAAATCTACACCACTTAAGCTTCAATCCATTCCCTCTTGTCCTATCATTATAAGCCCTTGTAAAAAGTTCCTCCCCAACTTTCTTGTAGCTCTGCTTCATGTACTGGAAGGCTGCTTCTCTTCTCCAGGCTGAACAGCCTCAACTCTTGCACCCTGTCCCCATAGGTGAGGTGCTTTAGGCCTTTGGTCCTCATCATGTGTCTAGAAGATGAAGTATAGTCTTGTGCAGACTGCTTTCCTATGTACCACCTTGAGATTTCCCTCAAAACTTGGCATTTTTCAGTAACCATAGCTTATCAGTTAGTTTTTCATCAGAGTGTGCTGTACTTCCCAATGTGTTTTAATTTAATTTAGCATTTTAATTTGACAAGTTTGTATGATTAAGCACATCTCATGGTCTGTCACTGTCATCACCGTGTGCTTTACACACCTTGGATACAACTCATATTCAACATCCTTTAGTACATTATTATAGTGTATATTATATATATAGGTGAAAGGATAGGCTTTTAGATTGCTTGTATAAAATAGTAGCCAGGGACCAGTAAAGTTCTCAATCTCAGGCTGGTCCCAGAACAAGAGGACACAGTCTCAAGGTGCACCAGGGGAAGTTTAGACTCAAGGTGAGGAGAAAGCTCTTCCCAGAAAGAGTAATTGGCCATTGGAATGTGCTGCCCAGGGAGGTGGTGGAGTCACTGTCCCTGGAGGTGTTCAAAAAAGGGTTGAACGTGGCACTTGAAGCCATGGTTTAGTTAGTCACGAGGTGCTGGGTCATAGGTTGGACTTGATGATCTCTGAGGTCTTTTCCAACCTTATTGATTCTCTTCTATGATTCATGGCCCTTCTCCAGACTCACTCCAGCAGTTCAGTGTCCTTCCTGTGTTGGGGCCCTGAGCCCTACTCTCAGTCTAAAAACACGATCGTTATGAAGCATTTCTTGAAACCAGTCTTTATACAGGTGGACCAAGAAATAACAGCTGTGTCAGTGCATGGCTTCTTTTAGCTGTTTGTTTTGTTGGGGGAAGCAGAAAAATCTCAGAAATGTTAACTCTTACAAGCGGATGCACTAGCCATGCTCAGAAGAATAAATGCTCTGTAATTGTGTGCAAGCGAGCCTCCTGGCTTCAAGCATATTTTTGCAGGTGCCTCATCTCGGGGAAAAGTGGCCACAAATGAGACCCTAAATCCTGCATATCATTGAAGTATTTAAAGATTGAAAAAGAACACCCCAAACAACCCCAAACAATTCCGGCTTCTGAATGTTCAAACCACCATTTCCTCCATCTGCACTCAGTGCTCATCATTTTGTTACAAAACTGCTTCATTCCTTCATCTCTAATAGCTCTCTTTGAATGCTGAATTGCCTCATTAGGCTCTTTTATCTTGTGAATGGAATTCTTCCTCTGAGTCAAACAGGCAGTCCTTTATTTTCCCCCATTGATTTTTAGTTAAATATATCAGACTGGTTCTAAGTAATCAATAAAGCAGTGTGGAAGAACTACTGAGCTTTAAAACTGTGTGGAGTCAGCCCTTCTGTTGTAATGCCTCTTTCTTGATATCCTGTGTTTAAAGGAAGATATTTTCCACCGGTTTAAGTGCTGGTCAGGCTTGGAATAGGTTGCTGAGGGCAGTGGTGCAGTCACTGTTCCTGGAGGTGTTCAAGAAACATTTGGACATGGCAAGTGAGGACATGGTTTTATGGGCATGGTGGTTCCAGGTTGATAGTTGGACTCAGTGGTCTTAGCTGTCTTTCCAACCAAAACAATCCTATGATTTTGTTACTCTCTTCGCTGTTGTTTGGAGACTCCCTTTTTTTCCCCATAAGAAGGAAGTGCATTTCCCAAAGCCTGATTCTGACCTTGACATAACTTGGCAGAGTCACCCCTGGTTCAAGGGACCTGTGTGGAACAGCTGGTTGAGTTCACAAAGACTTGGACTGGTTTGCTGCGTTAGTGTGTCATTCAGTGGAGAAGCTAGGAAGAGAGCTCTGCCTTGGTGCGATCGCTTTACTCAGTTGTTAATAGGAACTAAAGAAACAGTGTTGTGATATTGTCTGCTGTAAATTTGTCTTCCTAATTGATCTGTTGAGCAGACTGCGTGCTTCTAAATATGGATGTAAGCTACCTCCTTCTGTCTCGCTGGTTTTAACAGTTTAAGTGAATGGATACATGTTTTTTTGGAAGGATTGGAAAACCATGGATGGTTTTCTCAGTGTATCGTCTCCCTATAAAGTGCAATGCCTTTTGAGGCCTGAAAGTCTGGATTTGGTAATGAAATAGTTGTAGGTGGTTGTTTAAAAACCCTTCCAAAGGTGGGCCAAAGGACTGTCTTGACTTTTTGCTCATGGCTGTAGGAAGATGCAAGAGGGACTCAGGTTATGGGAATGTCAGAAAATTGTTGCGATAAAAGCTAAGGCAAACTTCAGCCCAACTTGTGCTAAGGGATGAGAGCAGGTGATTTGCTCCAGGACACAAATGACAAGTCACAGGACTGCAGCATGTTGATTGAGTTGCCTTGCATTGGTTTAGCTGTCAGGCTGCCTGAGGCCAAGACACAAACCTCATCATCCAAATAGCATCTTTACTGAGAGCCAGTGGGAACAAACACTTTTATGTGTTAGGTTGGGCTAAGTATGGCCATGTGGGAAATGGGTAGATAACAGTTGCTGGCACATTTGCCCTCTTGAAGTAGCCAGGTAGGTAGATTCAGCCAAAATCAATACTTTGTGAGAGTATGTTTAACTGTAAAAGACAAAGTCCAAATTGGAGCAATTTGTTTGGTAGTGCACAGGCAGAAGGGAACACATTTATAAGCTGTCAGATTGTGGCAATTCCCTTGAAATCATCCCCAGGCTAATGCAGACAGCCCAGAAAGCTGTGGCCAGCAAGGAGGTGATACAGGCACTCTGTGTGTTGTCACTTGGCGTGACACAGCAGTTCTCAGTTACAGCTGGGCTGGGGTCAGTTAGTAGCTGACAGTAGTGTCCTCACCTTCAGATTTAATTTCTGGCTGTGTTTCTGATGTGTTTTGTGATGCTATAGAAGTTACTTAACCCTCATGCCAAAACTGAGATGTTGGAAGACTTTAGCTCGTGTTTTGAGGTTGATACAGAGTTTCAAGGACAGCCTGTCTACTATCACTGAAGAAAACTGTTGGCCTATTGTAGACCAGCGTTTGCTGTGATAGAGCTCATGGACCACGGCTGCCTGACCTAAGTACTTGTTACCATGCAGTTTTTAAGCTTGGAGTAAACAATGAATGCTCTTAGATTGGATGATGTGCAACCCAGTGGGACCATAATGCTGCTGTGAGTGGCCTAGGGCAGCTTCTTGAAGCACTGTTCATTGTTCTTAATGAGAACCTCAACAAGAACATCTTGCTCTTCCACGCCTAGGATTGGTACTTCATGTATGAGTCATAGAACCATAGAATAGTGTGGGTTGGAAGAGACTTCCAAAGGTCATCTAGTCCAAACCCCCTAGTAGTAAGCAGGGACCTCCTCAATGGACCAGGTTGCCCAGAGCCCTGTTGAGCCTCACCTTGAATATCTCTAGGGATGGGGCCTCAACCGCCTCTCTGGGCAACATGTTCCAGTGTTCCACCACCCTTATAGTAAAGACCCTGTTCCTAACATCTAATCTAAAGCTGCTCTTTCTCTAGTTTGAAGCCATTGCCCCTCATCCTGCCACTGTAGGCCTTTGTAAACAGTCTCTCTCTGCCCTTCTTGTAGATCCCCTTCAGGTACCGGAAGGTTGTTATTAGGTCTCCCTGAGGCCTCCTCCAGGGTGAACAACCCCAGCTCCCTCAGCCTGTCCCGTAGCAGAGGTGCTTCGACCCCCTAATCATTTTCGTGGTCCTTCTCTGGATCTGCTTCATCATATCCATATTCTTCCTGCACTGAGTGCTCAACAGCTGTTGAGCTGAACTTCAGTCACTGCAGCCTGTGCCAGCAAGCTGGCGGCTACCATTCATATCCCACAGGCAATGGGAGCAGAACAGCAGTGTGCTGAAGAGTTAGCAAAATGGGGGAGCTGCTGCTGTGCTGCACAAAACCAGAGGCCTGAGGTTGGGGTCTTTTTGAGAAGGACTGTCAAAGCATACATTGCCTTGGTGTGCTGGACATGTGAAATACCACACAGTTGAAGTGACTACTTCTGGATATCACCCAGCACAAATGCAAACCTTGGTGCTGGTTTCCCAATGGATGTAAAGCAAAGCTGGACAAGGCTACTGAAATAAATGTACATGGAACTTGGGGAATCAAATGCTGTCACATAGACCCCATCTTTGTGTGTGGCCATGTGGTAGCCAAGCTGCTTCCTCTTGCAGGTTTTGAATAATGACCTCCAGTTGCTGGTAGTAGTATTCTCCAAAATTCAGGAAACCTTCCCTGTATTTCTGCATCAAGCTTGAAAGAGGCAAGCAAAAACATGGAAGCCTGCAAAAGGAACCTGACTTCAGTGACCAAGAGAACCGCTTGTGAGCAGGTTTAAGTGTGGAGGTATGACAGCGTGGTTGCAACATGCAAAATGGACCTGGTCCGTTTTAGCTATGCTGTTAAAAACAGTTGTGGCTTAAAATGCTCTAGGACTGAGACTTACTTCACAGAAACAGGATTTGCTAGAGGGATCCTCTTTCATGCTGACACATTGAGTTGCGAGGCAATTGCAGTTATTTATATGGTGTGTAAATAAACTTGCTCCCTTGACTGTAAACTGTCTCCATTAGCCTTATGGCCTTGTAATGAATCCTTTTAAACTATGTAGCTAGGCTGTGCCTTGAGAGTGCTGGGATGTACCTGACCAAAGTCTTTTCATATTCCAAGATCTCTCTGATATTTCTCCTTTCAGTCATTTGCAAAGCTGCCCCGTGTCCTTTACTGCCATGTACTTGCACTCTGCTTCTCCAATTGCTCCTCTGAACGCTGGGTGATGGCAATTTAGAGCTGCAGCCCAACACCCCCCACCCCCCTTTTCTTTTTTAGTATAGATTGCTCCCTCTGCCTACCTACAGAATGTCTCAGTAAAGCATGTACAGCTCTCAGATACCAAACATCTCTGCAAATGTTGAGAAAATGTCACCTAATAGGCTTGGTCAGATAACTTTCTGCAGCTTATTTTCCATGGGTGATGGCTGATGTAAGGAGATGATATTGACTTCTTCAGAGAATCTGCATTTGGTAGGAAAATTTGGAGAGAGTCTTCTACCTGCTGTGCTTAGGTCTGGGATCACTAAACAAAACAGATTTCCTCCCTTTGAGACATCATATTGCTGCCACTTGTAAACACCATTGTAGAAGAATGACCCAGCTCCTTCTGGAGGTGAGCAGTGCTGGATTTATGGTCTTATGCCTGTTTGCTGCAGTAGCACTCAAAACCTTCAGGGCTTATGTTCCTTTTAGCTTCTTGAATCCAGAATGAGCATTTAGATAGATAGTACTCATATAAAAAAGTTGCTCCAGTGAGTAACTAACAAAGTCACTGTTGCATAAAGAAATAGTTATCTTCTCTTGGTTTCACTTTGGTCTTTGAGCTGTACTTACCATTACAGTGTCTGAGGGCCTGACAGCAGTGCATTAAATTGTGTGGGAGTGTTTGGTGACGTGTGGCTTGGCTTCATCCTCCTCCTCCTCATGCATATGCAGAGGAGCACTTAGTGTTTGTTATGGAAATACAGCATGCGTATGTTTATCTTCCAGAAGCAGTTTTGGGTTTGCAGTTGGCTGAGGAAGTGGTGACATTGGCAGCTGTGTGGCCCATTTCTTGTGAACTTCATGGTGAAATTTGCCTCTGGTTGAATGAAACTGACAAAACAAAACAAAAACCCCAACAACAAAGGCAAGCTACTGGCCTAGCTGATTTAGCCTTCTGTATATCCCATTAGCTCTTCTAGTATTTAGGACCTGAACAGGGAGGCAAAGTCCTCCCCCCCCCCCCCCCCTTGTTGTCCCCTGTGGATATATTTAAGGGAATGCTATTAAAAGCATCTCTAGAAAGCTTACCACACCTTTTACTTCTTCCTGTAAGCTTGGCCATGAGAGGATGGAGCCAACTCAGTTTTCACTGTGCCCTTGTTCAGAGCTGTGCTTGCCAAGGAAGGACCCCACAGGAACTGAATGTTGTGGAGCAGATGCATTGCTAGGGAAAAAGGGACAGCTTTTACGGAGTCAGGCAGTGTCTTAACTACTGCTCAGTCACTTGGGAAGTCTGTAAAAGCTTTCTGAAACTGCCAGGCTCCTCCCAAAGCACTGCTTGATCTTGTGTGTTTTCAGATTCAAAGCTGAGCCTATAAAACTTATCCCTGTACAAAGACCACCCAACACTGTCAGGGTGTGCAAAGAAGTTTCTGTTTATAGTTTAGTGCAAGGGTCAGATAGCTTTCCTATGGTTCAGGTTATCCACCCAGAGAAAGCATGGGTTTTCTTGCTAAGAATGGGATACATGAGTCATTTCTATTGCCCAGACCTCTAGACATAACATAAAATAGATGGCATGAAATAGCACTGAAGATATTAAAGATGGGAGGAAATTAAGTGTTTTCCCACTTACATTCTTGAGCTATGGAGTAATGGATTTCTAGTGCAAACTCAGCTACCAATGCTCACATAAGAAATGAGGGCAAACAGCAGAAATCTCGAGCTTCATCCTGTAAGATACAGTCAAGTAAAAAGCAGCACAGGAGGACTTTCACAATACCAATTTTGTGGTTAATTACCTAACAGGGATTTAGCTTTACTTATTTATTTATTTGTTTACTTAACAGATAAAACTGAGTTTAGTTTAAGCTGCTTAGAATTTGTGACCCTGCCAGTATCTGGCATATTGCAGAATTTTCTCCCTTTGTTTGAGAATGACCCTTAAGGCCTCAAATACATTTTAAAATATTAAATAAAGAAATAAAAATTATATATATATATATAGATATTGTTTAGAAAAGCAATTCCTGTTCACTTTCTTAGTTCCCAGTTCAGGTCTTTTCTATCATCCATCCTGTGGAATGGCTGTTCAGAAATAACAGCACTCACATACACCTAACCCAGAAAAGAAACATAGAATCGTAGAATCAGTCAGGGTTGGAAGGGACCACAAGGATCATCTAGTTCCAACCCCCCTGCCATGGGCAGGGACACCCCACACTAGATCAGGCTGGCCAGAGCCTCGTCCAGCCTGGTCTTAAACACCTCCAGGGACGGGGCCTCAACCACCTCCCTGGATAACCCATTCCATGGCTTCACCACTCTCATGGTGAAGAACTTCTTCCTCACATCTAGCCTGAATCTCCCTATTTCCAGCTTCTGTCTCCCTTTTTTTGAAAGGAGCAACAAATTCCTTCAAAACTGAGGAAAAAACAGTTTGCAAGAGTCCATCTTCTCATTAGAGACTGTATGTAAATGAACTATCTCCATTGAATGCTTGGGAGCACTTGCATTTGGGTTTCTTTTTTAGGACTTTTTCCACTCAGTTGTTAATAGCCATCCTTATTTCACTCTTGGAACTGAAAGCCCTGTGCATGGGGATACAAATGGGTGCTCTGCCCCATTAAAAGGAGATGAATCTACAGTACCACTGGTGGACCTGCTCCCTGAAATTCTCTGGTGCAGAGAAGGTTAAAAGTTGTATGTCATGTATATAATACTCAGTGACTGCAGCCAATCTTTTAACTATTAAAGTCATAGAATTTCAGGCAAAGTGTTTTAAGCAGTTTTTATTGACTGCTTTCACAAGCTTCTCTTTCAGGGGTTTTGTGATCATGAGGCAGGAGGGAAGGAGTTTATGACTAACTGCTGTATCAGGGCTTAATTCTCATACACTCTTGTACATGCATTGATTTAGAGCCAGTGCACCACCAACAGAACACGAGGACACAGTCTCAAGCTGTGCCAGGGGAGGTTTAGGCTGGATATTAGGAAGAAGTTCTTCACAGAAAGAGAGATTGGCCATTGGAATGTGCTGCCCAGGGAGGTGGTGGGGTCACCATCACTGGAGGTGTTTAGAAGGAGACTGGATGAGGCACTTGGTGCCATGGTTTAGTTGATAAGATGGTGTTGGGCGATAGGTTGGATTTGATGATCTCTGAGGTCTTTTCCAACCTGGTTCATTCCATTCCACTCTGGAAGTCAGAAATACTTCTCATTAGTTGGCCAGAGGAAATAATATGAGCTGAATTTGGTCTTGGTATATGATTTATTGTAGCCTAATTCTCACAATTTTGAAATCTATAAAGTCATATCAATGACATAAATTAAAAGCTTCAGGTAATGTTTCTAATACGTAGCTGTTATTTTATATGTACAGATGGTGTAAGAAACATAACTGCAAAATAATAGGAAAGTAAAGCCCAGTTGTCTGACTTAACATTAGCAACACAGAAAGTGACCTTTCTTTGTCTAGGTGAAATTAAAATCAGTCCATAATCCATCTTCTTTAAATACTCAGTAATTTTGTTTTCTTTATTTTACTCTCTGAGAGGACATACCATTAATGTAACACCTAATGTATGTAAAAGATATTGGGAATGAACTGAAACTCAGCAAGGAATGCCAGCCCTTATTTCCCCACCAGGAGAAAAAAAACCCAAACAAGCTCCCTTTACTTGAAAAGGGTAACTACCTTTGTTCACTTTTTTTCTCCTGGGCTTCCCAAAATCTTTTTATGTGTTGGCAGCAGAAGAGCATGAATGTCTCTTTTGGAAATCTCTGGCAGAAGTATCTGTTTTTCATGTAGGTGACTGAGCCCAGGACCAGCATGAGGTCTTGGTCTCTTTGGCTGAATTGAAGCATGACTTGAATTGTGAACTCTAGGTTCTAGGAGGTTAAGGTAGTGACTCTTGGTCTTTCATATACACATATGCACAGGTGAGTGTGGTTCCTGAAGGAGATGCAGTTTGTGGAATGATTTTACAGGGGAAGAAAATATCAGGAGGACAGCTCAAAAAAGGAGGTCAGGTAGAAAGATGACTCTGAGGTATACTGCCTTCTAATGGAAAAGGGGAAGTTCTGAGTGAAGAATAAATTAACTTCAGCCTGCAGTCACTGATGGCAAGTGGCCAGTCCTTGGCAGCTACTTTCCCTTGCTGTAGTACCAAACCCCAGCTCTCAGGAGATCAATACTGTAGTGTGGAGTTAACTTTCCCCTAACGTACCTAAGACTAGGGAAGCAGTGTGGATTCAGGACTGAATGAGGGACAGAGATGAGGGAATCACAGACCAATCCAACCTGCACCCCAACTTCCTATACACCTCTAGTGATGGTGACTCCTCCACCTCCCTGGGCAGCACATTCCAATGGCCAGTCTCTTTCTGTGAAGAACTTCTTCCTAACATCCAGCCTAAATCTCCCCTGGCACAGCTTGACTGTGTCCTCTTGTTCTGGTGCTGGTTGCCTGGGAGAAGAGACCAGTCCCCACCCTCTCAGGAGGAGATTGTCTTCTCCTATACTTAAGCTGACTGATTTTTTAACCCAGCCATTAGTCTCTACAAGTGATACTGTTTTCCCCTTTGGCATGAAGCAGGAAAGCCCACTGAAAACCACAGCATCCGGTGTAAGGATGGACATACTCGTCTCTTAAGCCTGGGGCTGAGCTGTGAACACAAGTTTAGCTTCAGAAGCCAAAATGTATTTGGCCAGAGCTTTTTTGTGTAATGGTTTGCTCAGAACTCCAAGCTGTAGTCAAAGGTTTCATTGAAATGCCTTGGGAGTGCACAGGCAAGGGTAATGTTTGCCTGGGGAGTTTTGTTTCAGTCTTCAGCCTAAATTGTTCTTAAAGCCTATTGTACTGCATGAAAGGTAACAGAGCATCTCAGAGGAGAGTCACAGGCAATTCAGATTCATGCCAGTGTGTTCCTGTACCTCCTGCCTAGAGCCTTCCAGGAGCCACATTCTGATCTGGGTACTGTGATGATTTCTGAGTCTCCTCTGCAACACACTTGCTGCAGCCAGCACAAACTGCTGCTTCTTGTGCTGGTTACAGTGTCATTACTGCTATGTGTCCTCAGAAGCAGGGAATATGTCTTGATGATTTTGTAAGGAAATGGAAGCACTGATGTTGTTACTAGAAGTCAGACTGTAAGTGTGACCAGCAGGATAAGGGGTATCTTCTTCCCCTCCGGAGTACTGCATCTGATTTTGGGCACCCAGCATAAGAGGGGCATTGCAATGCTGGAGTGGATCCAGAGGAGAGCCATGAAGATGATCAGAGGGCTGGAGCACATCCCTTATAGGGACAGGCTACAAGAGTTGGTGCTGTTCAGCCTGGAGAGAGAAGGCTCTGGGGAAACCTTATAGCAGCATTTCAGTACCTGAAGGGGGCCTACCAGAAAGCTGGGGAGGGACTTTATACCAGGGCTTGTAATGATGGGATGAGAGGGAATGAATTGAAACTTGAGGAGGGCAGATTCAGGTTGAGTATTAGGAAGAAATTTTTTACAGTGAGGGTGGTGAGACAGGAACAGGTTGCCCAAAGAGGTCATAGATGTGCCCTCCTTGGAGGTGTTCAAGGCCAGGTTGGATGAGGCCTTGAGCCACTTGCTCTAGTGCAAGGTGCCCCTGCTCGTGGTGGGGGATTGAAGCTAGGTGATCTTTAAGGTCCCTTGAAATCCAAACCCTTCTATGAATCATTGAATCTACTACTGTTATTTCAGTTAAGCCAGCTGTTCACCGGTTATTCAACTGCTGGTTATACCAGTAATGCCAGTCTAACAGCCCATCCAACAACCTCTCCACCACTTTTCTCTCAGCTTCTGCAAAGCCCTAGAAATGCAGAGGGACTGGTTCCAGCCAGTGCTCTCATCAGGGGAGCAGCATTTTATACTTGGCTTCACCCAGGCCTTGTTCGCTTGCATGTAGCCTGTGCTTTTAGGACATGGTGGGTGGGAACATGTTCAGCTGCAAAGCCAGAGGTCAGATGTGAGAGTAGCTCTCTGCATGCTCCTAGGTCCAGCTTCTTGTCTGGCACCACAAAGTGGCTCTCAAAGAGGGTGGTTTGGTTTTCTGAGACTTTAATTTGTTTATTAGCAGCCAGCTCCAGGTGAAGTATTTAATGCAGGTTGATTAAATAATGCAATGCTGTTCCCCAGCCACATGACAGGCTGGCTATTCTCATGTGACTTGTTCTTTCCCATGAACAAGCAGAATAATTCAGAGGAATCACTTCCAGAAACAAGAGAATCCATAGTGTCCCCAGTTACTGACACCTTTCTTCCATCTGAGCATTGCAGCAGTGGGCATGCAGTTATTCTAAGCATAGGACACTTTTTCTTTCAGGATCATCTTATCCTCTCATTTTATCTTTGCTAGTGAACTAGATGATGTTTGTGTCATTGTCTGGATCTTGCTTTAAGGCATATGCTAAGCTCCACATCTCTTACCTGTGCACCCTGGCAGGGGCGAGGTTCATGTGCACAGGTTAAGTTGATGCCTTTCTGACATCACCAGCTGTGTCCCATTTCTTGCATCAGAACAAGATGAGAGTTGAATTATTACTGAATTGAAAAAGTCTTTGGATCCCTCACTTGCCTGACGCTATCAATGCCATGACCCCTCGTGGAAGGAGATGAATAGTAGCGGCCGATAAATGAAAAGTATTTCTGTCTCATTCTCCTCTGCCACTTTCTCCCTTTTCCCTCTCCACTAATGTGTACTGACAGCTTTTGGAACCATTCACTGTTGCCTTTGACAAGATCATCTGGAGGCACCATCTAGGTTCCTTTATCTCTTGTACCAGGTAGACATTGAAAGCCCAAAGCACAGGACACACATAGATCTGATGGGCCCAGAAAAAAGAGCCAGAACTGTTTTATAAATAAAGCACTTGAATGGTGTGGACATTTCCTAATGGGCTGTCCCAGTTCATGCAATGATTGCTGCTATCATCAGGCATTTATGTAGCAGTTTGGGAGCAATTAGGGAAAGGTGGTATATATAGAGAGCAAACTAAAAATGACACATCAGAAGCCATGAAGGCATCGGAGAAAACAAAGGTTATGTATGAGATGTTGTCAGACAGCTTTCCAAAGGTTAAGCTAATGCAATTCAGAGCTGTTCCAAACTGCAGAAACACGAAGCTCCTGGCAAAAGGTCAGTTTTCTGTTCACAGTTAAGTGTTCATCTCTAGTAATGGAGCTGATCTAAGGTTACAAACTGCAGGGTTTCTCATCTGAAATTCCAGGGAGGGATAAAGCATTTTGCTTGCAGTGCTCTCTTAGCCAAACAACACAATCAAAACAACACCAGGTTTTGAGCTGGTTTCGTTCATGATATTGTGAGTTTTGGTTATGTTTGTTATGGGCTTGGGGGGGGGCTTTTAATTTGGGATGCTCACAGATATCCTTAGGAAATTGCAGCAGTATCTAAACTATGCTTGAATCTCATTCCTTTTATTTGTGAGAGCTAGGCATGCTATCAAGGATGGAAGCACTTTCAAATATTCCAAGCCTGAGATGAAAAAGTTTTCATGCTTTTTATTCAGACTTTTTCTGGGCCAAACGTCTTCCAGCTGAAAAAGAGGATCCTATAAGAAGAGTTTTATACTTCCCCTGACAATCCAACACTTCTCCTTTCAGTGCCACACAGCACCTAGAAACAGAAACTTTCCTAAAAAGAGGGGAAAAAAAGCCCTCATGCAGGAATTCCATTACAGTGTGGATGGAATTTGACCACAGATACGGTGGTGATTCCAAAGGGCTCCTGGTTTTAAACATGTTTTCTCCTGGGTGTTTCTCTCCTGGCTACACAGCTCAGAGTTGCAGCGGGAGTTTCGCATCCTTTGGATGTGGTTGACACATGGAAAGGCTGTGCAGCCATTCAGTGAGATTTAGACAGGCTGGAGAGTTGGGTAAGGGGAAATGTAATGAAATTCACCAAGGGCAAGTGCAGAGCCTTGCACCTGGGTAAGAACCATGTGCCAGTATAGGTTGGGGACTGACCTGTTGGAGGGCAGTGAAGGGGAAAAGGACCTGGAGGTCCTAGTAGATGGAAAGTTGACCATGAGCCAGCAATGTGCTCTTGTGGCCAGGAAGGCCAATGGCATCTTGGGGTGGATTAGAAGGGGTGTGGTTAGTAGGTCGAGAGAGATTCTCTTCCCCCTCTACTCTGCCCTCATGATGCCACATCATGAATATTGTGCCCAGTTCTGGGCCCCTCAGTTCAATCAGGACCTCAGGGAACTGCTTGAATGAGTCCAGTGCAGAGCCACAAAAATTATGAAGGGAATGGAACATCTTCCTTACAAGGAGAGACTGAGGGAGCTGAGGCTCTTTAACTTGGAGAGGAGGAGACTGAGAGGTGACCTCATTCATGTTTATAAATATGTAAAGGGTGAGTGCCAAGAGGATGGAGCCAGGCTCTGCTGGGTGATGCCAAATGACAGGACAAGGGGCAACAAGTGGAAGCTGAGGCATAAGAAGTTCCATGTAAACATGAGGAAACATTTCTTCACTCTGAGGGTGACAGAACACTGGAACAGGCTGCCCAGGGGGTTGTGGATTCTCCCTTTCTGCAGATACTCAAACCTGCCTGAATATGCTCCTGTGTGATCTGGTATAGGTGACCCTGCTCTGGCAGGGGGGTTGGACTGGATGATCTTTGAGGTCCCTTCCAGTCCATAACCTTCTGTGTTTCTGTGATCCTTTGCTTCTGCATGTAGGAAATGGAGAGTGAACTATGGTCAGGAAAAAGAGTGAATTTCTATATGGATTTATTAATTTTTATTGACTGTGCTTACAAGAAACACACGACTCCTCGTGCATCATTTGGGCTTCTTTCTGATGTTGGAGTTCCCATCATTTGGGTGTGAACGGCAGCATCAGAAGCCTCTCATGCTTCCCACCCCCAAAAAGCCTACAAGAGCAATGCTGCTGTTTTAATTCACCCCCACCAGAAGCCCAGGACTTGCCTCCAGAGGGCACTGCAAACCAGCAGGCGATGTGCAAGTGGGAGCTGTTCAGTGGGCATTTTGTTGCAATCGGGGGACTACAAAATACTTAAATAATATTTTGGCTGTCTCTTTGATTTCAAAACGCACACTTCTAAACATCTCCTGTATGCAGTTTGAACTAGAAAAAGAAAAGAATAATCCCTGTGGCACCTGGTTTTTGTTAACATGAGATTATTGTGCTTACAGAGTGAACCTGAATAATGTGTATGGCAGCAGAGGAACAGATCTAAGGCAGTCAAGGGGGAAAAAAAAGGCATTTAACATAGCTCTTGGGTCTTCCTGCTCCTATGATAATTTGCAGCTGAACAGATGCTATGCAAACAAATATTCATACAGTAAAAAACACAAACCCCCAGAATTCTAAGGAGTGATATGATAGTATTTATAGGCAGTTAATAGGCACTGTGATAAACTCTCTTCTAATGTTAGTGAGAGACACTCCTGACCTTTCCTAAGTAGTGGACAGAGCAGACAGAAGCATACAGAGGGAGAATTGAGGCATGGAGTGGAAGAGGAGAAATGTGAGTGCTGACAAGGTGGCTATGATTATAGGACTAGAAAAGAGCTGCTTCTCAGTGTTGCTTATAAGGCCTTGCTGGAAGATGTGGCAATCATGGGTTTCAGGATGCCACTTTTGTTATGAACATTGCTGGGTTCTTTTGGCCTCCCCGGGTTAAAATGGCTGCAGAACAGCACAGCAATCCAAGGCACCAGCGCAGCAGTGAGGCATGAAGTTGCCTGTTCCTCCACTGCTGGCTACATTCTTTGGCACTTTCACAGCAGAAATCCTCTCTGGCTTCATGACCTCTTGGTGTTGCTCTCCTTCGCCTGCCTGAGAAAGGCTGGGAGGATTGCCAGTCTAGCACTGAATCATTGGCTCTTTACTGGAATTGCCTTTCTCTATGTACTGGAGTATGCCATCCCAGCTGCCAGCTGCCCGTGCCTGTTGGCAAAAGTATTGGCAGGAAGGCTTGGCTCTGTCTCAGGATGAGAGTGTAGCTCGCTGGGGTACCAGAGGAAGAGTCGGCACAGCACTCTGCCTGCCTGATCTGCCGTGCAGAGACTCTATCAGGCAGAGTTGTAGTGTTGCACTGGTGCAGATCTATCGCTGCAGGCTGGTGCAGGTGTTCTGTGCAGCACTGGTCTGTCTCGACATACACGGTGAGGCTGAGCTTGTGAAATAGCTCTGAGGAAGTCCAACACCAGGAGCTAAGACTGTTTTAGCTGTGAGTACCTCAGCTGTGCTGGAATAGGAATGGGCAGTATGCTCCAGGTAGGGAGCTCATTGGTGGGGTGACAACAGCGTTCAGAGAGGCTTCCAGTTAAGGTAGAGAGTTCCCTGTACCACTGGCTCCAAAACAAAAGCAGCATTGGACAGATAAGCTGTAGCAGTAGGCAAGAGAGTGCATTGCCAGGGCAAGCAGTGGAGAAGCAGCCAAGAGGTCTTGGATAGAATGGTTACTGGGATGGTCATGCACAGCTTTTTCATAAACTGCTATTTGAGTCCTGTGGAAAATGGATCCTTCAGTAGTTGGTTTTGGTCTAATAGTTTAACAAAGAGTGAAGAGAGTGAAATATGTAACGATTTTTATCAGCTGTTCCAAACTGTGTTCGTTCTGAAAGTCAAAGCATTTTGTGTCGGCCTGATTTGACCACATCCTCTGGATCAATTGCAGTGCCTTAGGCTTATTTTCTAACTTGTGGCTGGATTCATCTCTATGGTAGGCAGCAGCAGCTTAGCTGGGAAGGATATGCCGTGGAATCGGCTGGGATTAAATCCGAGCAGAGAATACATGTAGTGGGTTGAAATTACCCCCCAGCTAATTTGGAGAATTACCCCCAAAATAAAATTGCCAGACCAGCTCAGTTGGAAGCAAAGGAAGTCTTGTTTACAAGCAGACTAAAATCTAGGAACATGAAAAGCAATGAATCTGTACAACATATGCCATATTTACATGTGTTTGCAATTTATAAAGGACTCAAGGGCCCCCCCGGGCAAAACCGGGGGCTATCAGTAGATTTCCCCCTCCCACCTCCTCCTCCCCTGTACAAGGGAAAAGAGAAAAGCAGAGAGTAGCTTGTTAGAATTTAGCCAGAACAAGAACACAGCCAAGGCCAGCAACAGCCAAGCAAAAGCAACCAGCTACTATCTGTTGGAGCGAAGAGCTGAAAAGAGACAAAGTTAGACTATACAGTTAACTTGATCACAGAATCACCAAGGTAGGAAGAGACCTCAAAGATCAGCAAGTCCAACCTGTCACCACAGACCTCATGACTACTAAACCATGGCACCAAGTGCCATGTCCAATCCCCTCTTGACCACCTCCAGGGATGGTGACTCCACCACCTCCCTGGGAAGCCCATTCCAATGGCTAACAGCTCTCTCAGTGAAGAACTTTCTCCTCACCTCAAGCCAAAACTTCCCCCGGTGCAGCCTGAGACTATGTCTTCTTGTTCTGGTGCTGCTTGCCTGGTTTATGTTAGTTTTCAGACCAATGGGATTATTTAGACCTTATCATTGCTTTTCTATTGCCTCCAATGGTAATGTATTTACATTCTACCACTTTCTACTCAAGATCTGTGGAAAACTTCCTAGGCATCAGCCCAAAACTACTTGATGGGGATGCTTGGTGCCATGGTTTAGTTGATTAGATGGTGTTGGATGATGGGTTGGATGTGATGATCTTGAAGGTCTCTTCAACCTGGTCTGGTCTAGTCTGGCCTATTACAGAGAAAGGGATAGTAGCACACAAGTTCTCCAAGAGAGTGTGAGAGCCGAGGCAGGTGGAGATTAATGAAATCTTGATCTTAAGAGAAGTGTTTTTGAAGGGGTCAGGTGATGTGTTTCAATTGGGTCAACAAGACAAAAATCTTTCATTTTGATTTTCTGATTAAAATAAAACAAAAATTACTGCCTTATCCTTCAGAAGGCATTGACAGAAAATTCTCAACCACTTCTACTGGTAGCACAAGAGAGAAATTTCTTTCTCTGAGCTAGTAGAAACCTTCCATACCAAACTCCTGGTCTTCTTGATAAGACCTTTTATCTTTTGCCTTTATAGTTTGTTTGGCCTTCTCAGTGAAACAAGTGGCTTGGGTTTGAGGGGAGGCAAATATAATGGGGTCTTAAGATGATTTAACAAGCCAGAGTTCTCTTCTCTGCCCTCTGAATTCCATTATCTTTTTTTTTTTTTTTTTTTTTTTTTTTTTTTTTGGCTGAAAATACCTATTTTCCTTCACATCTGCAGCAAGCCTACTTTTTGCATTCCAGTCCAGTTTTGTTGCCTCTAGCCTCGAGCTTGTCCTTTGAATCAGGGGTCCCATCTGTTGTTATCCTCAGCAGCACAGAAATAGAAAATCCTGCAGGCAAACCGAACATTGTTTTTCAGGACCAGACTGAACTTTGCATTCAATTTAATGCTTACTTTAAATTCTGTTGAATATCACAGAATCACCAAGGTTGGAAGAGTCCACAAAGATCATCAAGTCCAACCTGTCACCCAACACCTCATGACTAAACCACGGCACCAAGTGCCACGTCCAGTCCCCTCTTGAACACCTCCAGGAATGGTGACTCCACCACCTCCCTGGGCAGCACATTCCAATGGCTAACAACTCTCTCTGTGAGGGACTTTCTCCTCATCTCGAGCCTAAACTTCCCCTGGTGCAGCTTGAGACTGTGTTCTCTTGTTCTGGTTGCCTGGAAGAAGAGACCAACCCCCTCCTGGCTAGAACCTCCCTTCAGGTAGTTGTAGAGAGCAATAAGGTCTCCCCTGAGCCTCCTCTTCTCCAGGCTAAACAACCCCAGCTCCTTCAGTCTCTCCTCACAGGGCTTGTGCTCAAGGCCTCTCACCAGCCTCATTGCCCTTCTCTGGACACATTCAAGAGTCTCGATGTCCTTCTTAAACCGAGGGGCCCAGAACTGGACACCGGACTCAAGGTGTGGCCTAAGCGGTGCTGAGTACAGGGGCACAATGACTTCCCTGCTCCTGCTGGCCACACTCTTTCTGATGCATGCCAGGATGCCATTGACCTTCTTGGCCACCTGGGCACACTGCTGGCTCATGCTCAGCCAGCTGTCAATCAGTACCCCCAGGTCCTTTCCTGTTTGGCAGCTCTCCAGCCACTTCAACCCCAGCCTGTAGTGCTGCATGGGGTTGTTGTGGCCAAAGTGCAGCACCTGGCACTTGGACTTGTTAAATGTCATCTTGTTGGACTCTGACCATCTGATCTTTATTTTTCTCAGGGGCAATGTGCCAAGTAAAGTGTAATTTATATTTGACACATTTCCGTTTCCTTCAAACTGAATCACACTATTGATAAGCAAACTTGGGAGATGGTTTGGGAGCAGGTTTGCTGAGGGAGAGCTCTGAGAATGTTGCTGACGAGGCTTGTCAGTGAATCTTGTTAGTTTCTTTGTTTGTTTTTCAATGATGTTTGCTATTTTGTACTCTTATTTTCAAAACTGGAAGCCCAAGCAGGCTTTGTTTGTAAGCAGAACCAACCAGGTGTCCAAGCAGGTGCAGAGCTGTTTTGTCTTGTAAAACCCATCTGCAGAATGTTTGGCCTCTGGCCAGTTCCAAAGGTTCTTTTGAATAAATGTTGCTGTGTGAACCATTCCTGGGCAGAGAAAATAGGAGTGGCACAGCTTAGTGCCTCTTTGATGGGACAGTCTATGAAGACATTACACTAAAGGAACAGTAGTACACCCATTAGCTGAAATATGTGCCCCACAAGTTAAAAACTCCTTAATGCTCAAAATCCTAACCTTGATCTGAATTTTATAGCCTTCCCATCTTTGGTAACAGCAGAAGAGAGTCTTCATGTGGCTACTGTCTACTACTGGGTCCCAGTGGATGTACAAACCATTGCTGTGCCATTGAATCCATTGCTGAATGGTCCTGGGCTAGGAAAAGAAAGCAGAGTCACAGAATGCCAGGTTGGAAAGGACCCAAAATATCATCTGGTCCAATCTTTCTAGGTAATAGTATAATTGAAATGAGATGGCCCAGCTGAGTCTTAAAACTGTATGGGAATCCACTACTTCCCTTGGGAGATGATTCCAATCTCTAACTGTTCTCATGGTGAAAAATCTTTGCAACGTAGGGAGAGAATTGTCTTTCCCTTTGTGTACAGCATGATCCAGCATGGCTCTTGTGCTCTTCCACTGCACAAGGTGTGAGAGGTGCCTGCAGGAAGGATGTGTTGGTTAGCTCTGTCACTTCCTTGCTGTTCTGTATTCTTTAAGCATGGAAATGGTCCAGCTCTCTCGGCGTGGCAGCACTGCAAAGGTCAGAACATGTAGTGAAAAGGAACGTCTTCCCTCCTGCACTGGCTGATAGAAATCCCAGGGAGGATTTTAAGCAAGGGTTTATTTGAAAATAGATGAAAGCAAGCAAATTGATCAGCTAGCAAAAGGAAAATGATGTTCTGGAAGATTTAAGCTGCCTGAGTCATGAGCCTGCAGCCAGAGGCAGCGGCAAGCTTGCCGGAATGAATACCCAAGAAAAATGTGGAGCAGGATGCTCATGTCAGTGAACAAGGCAATGCAGCAGCCTGCATCTCAGGCCTTGTTTTTGCAGGCAGCAGTGGGAGGGAGGCAAGAGGGACGTTCTGGTGTTCTGTAAATGCTTCCCTGGCTGTTAGCATTCATCTGAGGAAGAAGAAACACACAAAGAAAAGAAAGCTATGTTCATATTCCCAGTGTCCCTCCCCACCAGGCCACTTGATTTGTGGAACTTTTGGAAGTAAATCGCAAATGCACTGCTTTGGTGCTCCTGAGTGCCGTTGGTTTTGGTGTTGTGGTCATCCCAAAGGAGCTGCAGTGCTCTGCCCTGTGTCAGGGGCCTCAACACATCGCTAGCAGGCTCAGTGTTACCTGACTAGGGAAACCTTTGCTTTATCTTTTGAGTTATAAGGTTCAGGCTCCCTTTCCCATCTGCTTAATTTTTGTACTGGTAATTTATAAGGGACAGCAAATGCAGCCAAGAGTGAGTAAATCAGTCTCTTCAGGTGGGAAGAAATAGTAAAATATTCTGCCTTTTCTGAGAGAAATAAACATCTCTCTCATGCAGTTTTGCTGCCGAGTGGAGAATCTATGCTGGAGTCTCCGTGTGCAGCAGCCCCCATCCTGAGCTGCATCAAAAGAAATGTGGCCAACAGGATGAGGGAATTGATTCTGCCTCTCTACTCTGCTACAAGAGTTGGGACTATTCAGCCTGGAGAAGGCTCCAGGGAGACTTTGTAGTGCCCTTTCAGAACCTGAAAAGGGCCTTACAAGAAAGCTGGGGAGGGACTTTTTGCAAGGGCTTGTAGTGATAGGATGAGAGGGAATGAAGCTGAAGAGGGTAGATTTAGGCTGGATATTAGGAAGAAATTCTTTACAGTGGGGGTGGTGAGACACTGGAACAGGAAGGCTGTGGATATCCCCTCCCTGGAGGTGTTGAAGGCTGGGTTGTACAAGGTTTTGAGCAACCTGGAAGGTGTCCCTGCCCATGGCAGGGGAGTTGGAACTGGACGATCTTTAGGATTCCTTCCAACATAAACCATTCTATCATTCTGTCTCGGAAATGGGTTAATGGGAA
Source organism: Picus viridis (assembly GCA_033816785.1). Taxonomy (NCBI): domain Eukaryota; kingdom Metazoa; phylum Chordata; class Aves; order Piciformes; family Picidae; genus Picus; species Picus viridis. The sequence continues at coordinate 4,932,102 of CM066577.1, forward strand.
TAATGCTTAGGAGACATGCCAAAAAAGACTTGGAAATATGAGTAGATATTAATCCCTCTCTTTTGGCTAACTCAACTATGTTCAACAAAGGAAAAGCGAGAATGTGTGTTTACATTTTGTAATGAATTTGCTTACCATCATTCCCGCTCCGAGTTTACTTTTCCTTAGTAGCATCTGGTAGGAAAGTCTACTGGAAAAGATGTGTTGGAACTTAATGGGGCAGCTGATCCACAAGAGATGAATTTTCAGCTTGCAATCCTGTGAGCTTGCTGTGAAGGTGTAATATCAAGAGTCACACTCAACTACTTAAACATTAAAAGCCCAATAGGACTCAGTTAGCATTCATAACATCAAGCAGCAGCAAATGATTCTGCACGAAGGATTTCTCTAACACAAACAATTTTGAATAACAAATACTTTTGGTAACAGTTCCAACTGTTTTCTATCAGGAAACATGCAAGCAGAGAGGAGATTTACTGATTAAATGAAATGTTTCATATTTTTCTCCCACTGCAACTTGCATCCAGCTGCAGGCCTCAGTCAGGGGGCTGAGAGCAGTTGGTAGCGAGGGCTGGATGAGGAGCTCCTTACTGATCCCTTACCTGGTGTCATTGACAGCTGTGGGATCATTGGTGGGAACCACTGTGTGGGAGTCACACCTTGGCCATGAAGAACCTTGCTCATAGAATCATTAAGGTTGGAAAAGACCTCTACAGCCATAAAGTCAAACTGTCTAGCACTACTGTGCCTGCTAAACCATGTCCTGAAGTACTATGCCCACATGTTGGGGTTTTTTTTTTTTAACACCTGTAGGAATGGTGATTCCATCACTTCCCTTGGCAGCCTATTCCAGTTCCTGGCCACTCTTTCAGTAAAGAAATTTCTCCTGATATCCAACCTAAACTTCCCCTGGCACAGCTTGTAGACCATTTTCTCTCATCCTATCACTAGTTACATGGGAGAAGAGACTGACTCCCACCTCCCTACAGCCTCCATTTAGATAGTTGTAGAGAGTGATAAGGTCTCACCTCAGCCTCTTCTTCTCCAGACTAACCAATCCCAGTTCCCTCAGCTGCTCATAGTAAGACCTGTCCTCCAGACCCTTTGCAAGCTTCCTTATCCTGCTCTGGACTTTGATCTGCACAGGAACCCATTTCTCACTGCCTGCCCTCAGCACTGTTTTTCCCAGTAAGTGGTTAACCATGCAAATTGCAGATCAAGGGCTCAGAATCCGCCACCGGGCAGGCAGCTGCTTCCCTTAGAAGGTTACCAGCCTGGATTGCTGGTCCTCCTGAGCACACCCTGAGAGAACACCCTCGCCCAATCCTTTATTGGAGATAATTCATCTCTACCCATCTATTAATAAGCAGGTGATGTCAGCCTGTTGCTCCTTTCTTCCTCCAGGCAAAATCTAGCCACAATGAGCAAATAATAGGTGAGATTTGGAGAGGGGATGCTGATGGTGTTGGAATGTGGGGGTGACCCCAGGAACAGGCAGTGCCACTGAGTCAGAAGATGACATCAACACTCTCGCTGCGCTGACAGGTTTACTATCTGCAAAAAAAGGGGCTTAGGCCTGTGCTCCTATTGTGTTACAGTTAATGCTGGCATTCACTGGCAAGCAAGGCCGCTTGCAGTTAATCTGCTCAAACGTTGTTTGATGGGACGCATAACAGCAATGTAAATTCTAAAAGGGTGATGCCATGGGCTGCTCTGGAAATGAAAGTGGGCTCAGGCCGCAGTGGGGAGTCACCCTCTCACTGGGCTCTTTATGTGAGTGCACGGAGGGTCATAGAATTGTAGAATCAATAAGGTTGGAAAAGACCTCAAAGATCATCAAGTCCAACCTGTCAGCCAACACCTCCTGACTATTAAACCATGGCACCAAGTGCCACGTCCAATCCCCTCTTGAACAGCTCCAGGGATGGTGACTCCACCACCTTCCTGGGCAGCACATTCCAACAGCTAACAACTCTCTCCGTGAAGAACTTTCTCCTCACCTCAAGCCTAAACTTCCCCTGGTGCAGCTTGAGACTGTGTCCTCTTGTTCTGGTGCTGGCCAACCGGGAGAAGAGACCAATCCCCACCTGGCTACAACCTCCCTTCAGGTAGTTGTAGACAGCAATAAGGTCTCCCCTGAGCCTCCTCTTCTCCAGGCTAAACAACCCCAGCTCCCTCAGCCTCTCCTCACAGGGCTTGTGCTCCAAACCTCTCCCCAGCTTTATTGCCCTTCTCTGGACACATTCAAGAGTCTTAATGTCCTTCTTAAACTGAGGGGCCCAGAACTGGACACAGGACTCAAGGTGTGGTCTAAGCGGTGCTGAGTACAGGGGCACAATGACTTCCCTGCTCCTGCTGGCCACACTCTTTCTGATGCATGCCAGGATGCCATTGACCTTCTTGGCCACCTGGGCACACTGCTGGCTCATGTACCCTCTCACTTGGCTCTTTATCTGAGTGCATGTCCTGGTTGGGGCAGGGTGGGACTGCAGGTGCTGCAGGTGTCCCTTTTGGAGCACAGGTAGCTTCTTGGCTGGCTAGGAATGAGATGTAAAAGTGAGGTTTGCCTTTTCTCTTGTCTTGTCACTGTGTGCCTCCAGCTTTGCCTTTCTCAGGGTGGGTTGTTCCAAGCTTTGGGATTAGGTGCAATGAAATGGTCTAAGGAGAAGAGTGGGAGACTTGTGTGTCTTCTGTACAGTGGCCCATCAGAGAATTTTCAGGTTAGAGAGTACAGAACTGTTGGGGATGCTTTTTCCATCCACCTGTGATATCAGAAGGATGGCTGCCAGGTGAGGAGCCCTCATCTGTGGGGCTTCCATATTCCCCTGTGGTAGGCTCTGCAACATGCACTGTGGCCCTTTCTTGCACTCACACAAGTTTCTACACAGCCCTTGTCTCCTGAGTCACAAATGTTGCACCTTGTTTTGTTTTGTTTGTTTGTAGTGATCTTACATGGCTGTCTCCAAAGGGTGTGTGGAACTAAATGGTGGCTCCATCCATGCTCCATGTTACTGTGTACTTTGGGACAGAGGGTAACCTCAGCAGAGACAGACTGACAAACTGCAAAGTACTCTGGCAGTCATATGCAACAGCTTGCTACAAAAGATTTTGTAGTGACTACTCTGGTGAAAGAAGGTTCTGGATGAGATTTTTCCCTGGCTGCATCTGTAGTCCAAGCCTCACAGTCTCAGATGATGATGAGTAAAAAAACAGATATAAGTATGAGGCCAATTGCTTTTGTGTTTACAAAATGGGAGGAGGGTAAAAAGTGAAGGACTGAAGGTTACTGGACTACTAAGATTTTCTTGAGTTATTCATTCTTCCACTACTAATTAGTATGTTGCTTTACAATTGCTTGAGCCAAAGATGAAACTTTGCTTTGCCCCGCAAACCCTAGGTTAGACTAGCTGGAATCTGCTGTATTTTGCTTATTCCCAACTAGGAATCCAGGATCTTTACTAGCTGGCATAAATCAGAGTATCTCTGAGGAGAATGCCACATTTTTAGAAGGCTGAGCACCACATGTTTAGAAGGCTGGGCAGGTATTACAATGTCCTTCTCCCTTGCACTTTATCTGTCTTGCTTTGGCTGTTGCAGAAGCTGCTGGTTTGGTGCTGCTGTTCGTTCTGCATCACGCACTGCAAAAGTGCAGCACCACTGTTTAGATTCACAGCAGGTCTGTGGAGAACCACTCGAATCCCAAGGAATTCTGAAAGCAATCCTTTGGGAAACTATGCACTGATACCGAGTTTTTTTATAGCCCTATTTTAGACACAGGCTAAAGCTGGGGCTACCTCTTGTTCAGAAGTGCTCTCTCACTAGGAAAGGAAAAAGGTAAAGAAAGCTAGCCTCTTCTGGGTAATTATTTCCAGGCCACATAGCAGGAGTGAATGATGTGAAGTAATAGTTCAGTATCAGCCCTGAGAAGAAGGGTTGCATAACCAGGCACTGCCCTGTGTCAAATCTCAGTGGCTGTTCCTGAAAGGACAGAGCACTTCTACTCCCAGCTGATGTAGGCAGTGTGGGTTTTGTGTTGGCTACTCATGCAGCCTGTTTTGTTGTGGCATGACTATTTATTGTGGGTGGCTGCTTATACACCTGTACATCAGTAATTACCTTGTTGGTAATGATAAGCCAATGTCTAGAACAGCTTGCTTCAACCAAGGATGCATGGATTTAGCTGGACCCTACCACTGAGTTAGGATGTGAAGCCAGATAATCCAGTCATTTTCATGCAACTTGTTGTTCTGCATTGAATTTAGAAGCTGTGACAATAGTCACCATAAATCTCTTGGTTGTCTTTGGTTACTTTTGTGGCAGGAGATCAATCCAAATACTGCTGTTATAATAAGAAAAATTTCCTGTTGCAGAGGTTTAGGAGTTCCATGGATGAGATTTACATATTTGAGTTACATGATTGAGACTGATGATTATGATCAGCCTTTGTAGCCTCCCATTTAGCAGCAGTATCCATAGAAAGGATGTCCTTATCATGTTTCCGATGGTGTTTATTTAGTATCACCACTGTGAAGAACATTAAGAAAACATGATAGCAACTTTATGTTCAAATTTCTTTGTATCCAGGATGACTGAAGAGAATCTGAGAGAGGATCAAAACTCACACCTGAGCCCACGTTTTAGTTTGTTCTTCTTTTGCAGCTCAGTGATGGTTCAGGTGATGATGTTCCACCAACTGCAAATCTGCATCAGAAGTTCATATTTGGAGCTCTATAAGCCAGCAATGTGTCACTGGCACTTAGGTTTAGTGAGCACATCAGTAATTAACCTAATCATGCTGGAGAAGAGGAGGCTCAGGGGAGACCTTCTTGCTCTCTACAACTACCTGAAAGGAGGCTGTAGCCAGGGGGGTGTTTGGTTTCCTCTCCCAGGCAACCAGTGACAAGAGGACACAGTCTCAAGCTGCACCAGGGGAAGTTTAGGCTGGATGTTAGGAGGAAGTTCTTTACAGAAAGAGTGATTGGCCATTGGAATGTGCTGCCCAGGGAGGTGGTGGAGTCACCCTCCCTGAAGGTGGGACTGGATGAGGCACTTAGTGCCATGGTTTAGTTGATCTGATGGTGTTAGGTTATAACTTGGACTTGGTGATCTTAGAGGTCTTTTCCAACCTGGTTAATTCTGCAACTCTGTCTAGGCCAAGTTGGGCAGAGACACCTACCACAAACCACTTGTCACTATTCGCCATGTCTTATTGAAGTGCTCATAAAGTCTCACCAGATGCCTTCTGTAATGTGAACAAAATGTCCCTGTTCTGAGGAGCTTTAAGAACGCCTAGGAAAGGATAGGAAGAAATATGTATGTATATTCTTAAATATAGATCAATTAGATTCCCTGAGGGGGTCTGGTAAAGTGAGATTTCCAGGGAGGTTTGAAAATGGGAAGTGTCCCTGCACTGCAGTTGAGCTCAGAGGTGAGAAATGAAGCACAGTCACATGCAACAATATATGGGACCTCTTGGTGAAGAGGCCAGCAAATACCAATGTGAGAGATTTTGTGTTTTGAGAGCAAAGATTTAATAAAAATACATTATCTTGAGCTGCAGGCTCAGTATCTATGGCTGTGATGCTGAGGAGTTTCAACTATCCCTCTTTCTAGGCAAACTCATTTTGATTGTGAGATGCCTTTTCTGTTGTACAGGCTAATGCATGTGTTATAGATGAAGATATTGCTTAAGCAGGCTGGCTGAAAAATACCACCTTGGGCAATTTGTGAAATGAAGAGATATGTGGAAAGTGAGCCCTGCTTTTATCTTGTGCACATGGAGTTGAACAAAAATGTTGCCTTCCTCCATCAACAGCACATTAGCTTTCATCCCCCTCCTCTAGCTGACATCTTCCATCACTGAGTTGCTCTCCTCTTTGATTTGCTTTTTTGTTTTCAAACAGTTTATTCTTTCATCAAGAAAGATCAGCTTCTCCTGGGGGCAGAACATCAGTAAACACTAGGAAAAAAAAAACAGAAGAGATAATAATATGAATTTATCTTCTGAATAAGTTTCTATTTCAGAAAACTAAGCAACATCTCATTCTCCCCAGTGAGAATAACCATTTCCTAGTAACAAGGCTGTGAACAAAAGAATCTTAATAGCTTTAGGGTGTTGTGCTCTTCAGTCACTGCTCAAGGTGGAAGGACTTAAATGATAAGGATCCCAGCTCCTCCTGGCATTTTTAGCAGGAGCAAAAATAGTTAAATGAATTATTTCAATATGTTGTTACCTTGCATTTCGCTGTGCTACAGACTATTTGTCTGTTAGGAACTGTAACAAAGCAGCCTGAAGTCTTTGCTATTCTTTCAATTAACTTGAAAAAGTCATCTTCTAGGCCTTTAAGTCAAGGTCCATGCTGGAGTTATTCCCTTGATCTATTCTCTAGGGAGCTATAAATAAATTAAATAATAATAAGCATCAAAGAATAAAAAGCATCACATCCCCTTTCTGGATGGGAGGACCAAGGAAGTTGCAGCCCCGTTTGATGGTCAGTTAGATCGGTTGTAGCTCTGGGAGTACAGCTCCTTCCATGGATCTGCAGCATCTCTTCTGACCTGTGGCTGAATCTTCACAGTATCATCAAGGTTGGAAGAGACCTCAAAGATCATCAAGTCCAACCTGTCACCACAGACCTCATGACTAGACCATGGCACCAAGTGCCACATCCAATCCCCTCTTGAACCCCTCCAGGGATAGTGACTCCACCACTTCCCTGGGAAGCCCATTCCAATGGCAAAATCTTGAAGGGTCCTTCTAAAGCTGCAGGCTCCACCAAGTCCTAAATGAGATCACATTTTAATTAAAACATCTATTATAAAAAATGCCTGGCACAGTAACACATAATTTAGGAAACTCTAGCAGGAATTGCATAACAAATCATTATGCAATATTTAAAAGCTGTGGTTTTTCACCTAGTTAGCTGCTGTCATTGCTGGAGAGACCTTTCACCAGAGCCCTTCCCTGGTTCACATCCTGTATCATGTTGCTGTTTTCATGGCAAAGTTATGCAGATATCTCAATGTGGAGCTTGTCTTTTATGCCATCAAGGTGTCTGTCATGAACACATAACTTGTGTTGTGCGCTCCCTTGTTTCGTGAGTAGAATCATCGAACTGTCAGGGTTGGAAGGGACCTCAAGGATCATCTCGTTTCAACCCACCGTGGGCAGGAACACTTTCCACTAGATCTGGTTGCCCAGAGCCACATCCAACCTGGCTTAAAAAATTTCTAGGGATGGGGCTTCCACCACCTCTTTGGGCAACTTGTTCCTGTGTCTCATCACCTCTATGGTGAAGAACTTCTTGCTCATGTCTAATCTAAATCTCCCCTCCTCTAGCTTGGATCCATTCCTCCCAGTCCTATTATCACCTGACACCCTAAAAAGTCCCTCCCCAGCTTTCTTGTAGGCCCCCTTCAGATATTGGAAGGCCACAATAAGGTCTCCTCAGAGCCTTCTCTTCTCCAGACTGAACAGCCCCAACTGCCTCAGCCTGTCCCTATAGGAGAGGTGCTCCAGCCCTCTGATCACCCTTGGGGGCCTTCCCTGGACATGTTCCAGCACATCCATATCTTTCTTGTAACAGAAGCGTTGTTAAACTTCTGTAGATGCTTGTGAAGTTGGTTATCCTGTGGCTAGGAGCCAAGATTTAATTTCTGGCTTGGAATTCACCATTCCTACTCATAGACAGTACTTTTCCTCTTAGCTTTTATTTGTTACTTTTAGCAAATTGTTGTGAAGAGGTTATTAAATTTATGAATATGAAATAAGAAAATAGTATTTTAAATTATAAAATCATTAATAACCGATGAATCAACAACTTGTATACATGTCTTAGTGCACGTTCGTGAAATACATTCCATAAGTGGCTTAGTTTAAGTTCTGATCATAACACTATCTACAGACTGTCTATATTTTATATAATGAAGGGTGCAGTTCCGCCGCTTGGCCACTAGACGGCGACTCGGCGGGACGCGGGCGGCTTCTGGCTATACACAGCAATATCGCAATCTCTACACGTCAGCGATTCCTGTGCTACACGCGGATACTTTGAACTGAGTGCTAGTGGGTGGAAAGCACGGGGAGATACTCTGTAGCTGGTGTTTGTAGCAAGGTAGAGGTCTGGCAGACTTGTGTCGCTGGTCCCTGCGGTGGCACGGTGGGCTGTCCCGGTCGGTACGACTGGCTGTAACGACGCTGGCTTCTCGGGCTCAGCGACGGTCCTCCCTCTGGGCTGGTCCTCACGATCAGAGTGCTTCTCACGCTGCAGAGGCTTTCGGCATGCGTGCATGTATGATAGAAGCTAACAACAACAAGCTCAATGGCAGAGGCTAGGGCTCGAGAGCTGTTCTCTCAAGCAAGTACAAAGCGAAAGAGGGGGCAACTTGTTTACCAACAGGGGTAATACTTACAGATTCCTCGAGTCTGGGTTTGACCAATTGGCACTCTCATAGACAACTGGCTTCAGCCTATAGAAGGCGTGAAGCTAGGATTATGCCATACTTGGTATTTGCACAAGCACTGCATGCCTGAGTGCGTGCTGGCCTGGCTAATGCCTTGGCTTTTGCCTTCCTCCTGAAGGAGGGGAAACCTGTCCACATGCTGGGCCACAAGATCTAGTATCTGGGCAGAATGTGCCTTCACCACATAAATGTATTCTAGTGGAAGGAATTTTCATAACAACTCTGGATTACAGTGTCCTTGATATATAAACATTATAATCTCCTTATCTTGTGGCAAAATACAACTGGTTAATTATGATTCATGCTGCCTAAAGAACTTGTCCATACTATACAGAATTCCCCCCAATATTTCTTCTGGCTTTAGATATCTGTAGGTTGATCAGTGTGCACATAAACAGTGGTCTTCAAGGGGATGTCCTGACTGGGGGCAGCTAGGCTTCATTCCCTCTTATTCCCCTACTGTGTTCCACCCCTGAGAAATGCAGAGCCTGGGCAGGGAGTTTTACTTGTGGTATTCCCTGGCAGGGTGTAAAGCTTAGCAATTATTTTTTCTTCTCTCAAAAAAATTATGATCCTGTGGTTATTCCCCTGTTTATCTATTAAAGGATGATGTTTCTGTATGCAAATCCAGCAAGTCCAAGTCTTGCTTTGCAGGGAACACACTGTTAAAGTCTGTCTGCACGAGCCCCAAACACTTTGTTTTTATTATTTAGGCTCCTACTGGCTGTGGGGAATATCAATAGCTGGATGCTCGTGGCTGTCATCATTATCACTTCATGGCAGGCGATATAGTAGTAGCCTGCACTGGGTTTGTTCTTCCTCTACTTTGGACACGGAGTTCATCCATAAAACTAACAGTTGCTGCATGTTCCATTTGTCATCCTTGCCCTTGAAAACAGAAGCTGATTTTTGAATACACTGCAGTGTGCAATATTCTCCCTGCTCACTGCAGCTAAAGCTGACGAGTAAGTATGGGGTTGTAAGAGAAGGATGTCACTTCCAGTACATGAGAAGCAGAAACAGAGGTGGGTACAGGGGTAGCAAAAAATGTCAGATTTGGAAATGTATCCTTTGGTAAATAGGTCCCATTTAAAGTGCTTGACACTGAGCCTTCAGAATTGCTGGTTCCTCTGGAAATTCTGGCTGTAGGTGATGTGAGTAGGGCACTGCTGTCCTCTCCCTTCTCTAGGGAAATGGGACTCCCTTGCCTTTCTTGGTGGAGCATGTATCCATCTGGCACTGCAGTCATCTAACCCCAATTTAAGAAGGCACAAAAAGAAAACAAAAGCAGGGAGAGTTGATTTTGTGGAATTGGACTACCTTTTGTTATCAGTCTGGGATCAGTGCTGTGGTAATTTGTGGCAACAGCTGAAGAAATGCGGGTTATTATGGGCCGTGAACATCCCTATCTGTCATCTGAGTCCAACTTGCTTATCTTCAAGTTGGAGCACGGGGTCATTATAGCAACAAAATATTATTGCATTGATGGAACAGGCAGTCTGCTAAGATTTTGGATACCAGATGGTAAATGCAGCTTGAGTTGGCAAATTGTTGCTCTTCTTCCTGCCGTGCGAAGGCTTTTTATCTATGAGCATAATAAAAAGCAGAGCAGAAAACCAAGGAGAAATTTCTTTAATCAAGCATGAGCGACTTGAAAGAAAATAATAGCAACAGGAAAAAGCTTAGACAAAAGCACAGGAACAGATTCTGCTCCAGTGCCTTCTGATTTAGTCCTCTTCCTTCAGAGCTCTGAGAGCCAAAGCCTGCTGATTTTACTGTACAGAGAACCCTAATGACCTCAATAGGAATTTATTAATAAAATAAGATACTGCTGAGTGTGAGTCTGCCCAGCTTCAGCAGTGGCTTCCTTTTCAAGTGTTTCTGAAGTCCTGCTGCTTTCCTAGAATGGTAAGAAGGGAGAAGAAGTTTTAAAAAGGTGGAATTAATAAACAATAGCTGATAACAGGATCAGCCCTGTTGATGATTGGGCCATGAAAGCGAAAGCTTTAAAAACTGTGGCCTCCAAACTAGATAGCACACGAGTCCTTGCAGTATGCTTTTGAAGAGGTCTTGGTGGGGCATTCATCAAAAGGAAAGATAATTGTTTCCATCTCCAATTAAAAGAAAAAAATAAATCTAGGAATCCTTCTGGAGCCTCACCGAAAAACAAATCAAGGAGTTGCAGGATCTCTCCAAAGCACATAATGTGCCTCGAAATGCAGTCGTAAAACCCTCTGCATATCTGAATTCCAAGGGCAATCAACGTACTTTGGTGGACTCCAGTTGCCTAGTGTTCACTGTGCAAACAAATAAATGCTACTTGTCCTGTAATTTCCATCATGGGATATAAATATGCTTGGGTTTGTATGCTCTCAAAGATGAGGGCTCCAATTTCTAGGAGTCCAGCATTTCTCTTCAGTGGGATCACTCATGGCCGCATCCTGTAATGGATTTAGACGTTGTGGGGTGTGCTTTATTCCATGAATGATATCGGGGGCAGTCTCTGACTTGGTCATGTTCAGATCTAAATGCAGTATCTAATTTCATTTTGTTGTTGTTTGTGGGTGTGTGTGGTTTTGTTTGGTTTTGTTTGGTTTTGGGTATCTGCCCCTGTACTCAGCACTGGTTAGGCCACACCTTGAGTGCTGTGTCCAGTTCTGGGCCCCCCTCAGTTTAGGAAAGATGTTGACCTGCTGGAACATGTCCAGAGAAGGGCAACAAAGCTGGGGAGGGGTTTGGAGCACAAGCCCTATGAGGAGAGGCTGAGGGAGCTGGGGTTGCTTAGCCTGGAGAAGAGGAGGCTCAGAGGAGACCTTATTGCTCTACAGCTACCTGAAGGGAGGTTGTAGCCAGGTGGGGGTTGGTCTCTTCTCCCAGGTGGCCAGCACCAGAACAAGAGGACACAGTCTCAGGCTGCACCAGGGAGGTTTAGGCTGGAGGTTAGGAGGAAGTTCTTCATAGAGAGAGTGATTGGCCATTGGAGTGGGCTGCCCAGGGAGGTGGTGGAGTCACCATCTCTGGAGGTGTTTTAGGAAGAGAGTGGATGGGGTGCTTGGTGCCATGGTTTAGTTGATTAGATGGTGTTGGGTGATAAGTTGGACTCAATCTCAAAGGTCTGTTCCAACCTGGTTTGTTATTCCATTCCATTCCATTCCATTCCATTCCATTCCATTCCATTCCAACAAGGTTTCCTAACATCTTTCTTCCTGCACAAACAGGGGTATAAGCCAATGAAGTGATTCATGGTGATTTTGATACAAAAGTGTTCTGAGAGGGATGTTGAAGGCATTAATTGAACTGCCCTCTGCCACTTGTGTTCTGTAGCACACCCCATACCCTGCTCTCAAACCCATTGCTTTGTGCCTCAGATCACAATAATGGTTGTACCAGGTCAGGCCTGAAGCCCATCTACCTCCATGTCTCTCCTTCTATCAGTGGATGCCAAAGCAGATGCCCAAGGAACAGTAAAGAAAAGAGCAAGCATCTAATAACACTTCTCCTATGTTTCAATGATTCACAGGTTGGGGTTTTCCTGAGCCAGCAATTGTATCACTGACATTGGAAAGTGGGCCATTCAGCCCAGACAAGTGGTTTGTGATATGAGTGTCCCATTCTCTGAGCTGGCACCATTTAGAAGGCATTTTGATCAAGGCAGATTCTTGCCTCAAACTAAGAGCACTTGTTTGAGTCCTGATTATTTATCGTTGTTGTGAGTTTTCCTGTTTGTGGCCTTCTCATTTAATGATGAGTGCTGCAGATGGCTTATAAATTGAGACATATTTTAAACTAAGTATGAAGCTGGTTGTGTAACCTCAGCTGCCTTGGGATTTGTATTGGGGGTGGGGGAAGAAAGAATTTCCCTGCAAGTACTCAACAGACAATCACTGCTCAGTGAATGGAGGCATGGATGTCATTTTACATCAGCTATACTTGCTTACATTCCTTGTGGCTGAAGGCAGAATTTAAGAAGCCATTGGAGTTGGCTGATAGAAGGAGGCAATAAAACAGCAGAGAAGGAACAAAGAAATGCAAACTTAAACAGACAACAGCATCACTCTAAAATGAGCCCTTCCTGCAGTCTGTTTTTAGAGAAAAGAAATTGCTCACCTTCTGTATTTTATTTGCTGCTGCAAATGCAGAATGAAAACCAAACCAAACCCAATCCAACAACAACTCCCCCAAAAAAAAAAAAAAAAAAGAGAGCAGTGTAATTGTAGTTTAATACTCAAAAACCCCAAAAAGGTTTACATTCTGAGATTATCAGGATATGACTTATCAGAAAGTTTTCCCTGCTGTATAGCTTCTGTCATGGGCACTTTGGGACATGGTTTAATGGCCGTGGTGGTCTTAGGTTGAAGGTTGGACTTGATGATCTTAAAGGTCTCCTCCACTCAAAACAAGTCCATGATTATATGGCAGAAATGACGTTGGTGGGCAGAGGAGACATTTTTTAAGAGCTGCTATGCAGCTTCTGGCCTCCTTTGTAAAGACCCCAAGCTTGCCCCTCCGAGTGCTGATTCCTTGCTGCTGTGCAGTAGCAGCATTTGTGATCAGCCTTTTTGCCATCATTCTGACGAATGATGATAAAAGATGACTTCATGTTATGACCTCATCACATTGTGTGGCTGGATTGTATGGTGTGAGGAAGAGGAAACAATATCAGCAAAGTCAGGGAATTGCAGTCTGATGGAAAATGGCAAAGACCACCTTCTCAGTGATGTAGAAGTTCCTGCATTTGCATTTGTTATGGGTTGGTACTAGCTCAAACTGCCACAGCATTTCGCTTGCTGCTCTGGCTTTCCATCAGCTATTAAACAAGATCATGTTGTAACCCTCATGCTGGCTTGGGTCTAAGCTGAGTACCAGATGGCTGGGAGAGGGGTAGTTCTCAGAGTTGCTCCCCTGGTGTCATGGTTCAGATGTTTTCTCAACTGGGAATATTTTCTTCTAGAATTTTTTCATGAAGTAGGTTGACATTCTGGGCAAACTCCCTGTGAACTGTCATGCTGCTTCTCCTGTCTGGGTGGAATGACTTCTTTTGACCTCTGCTATAACAAAACTCCAGAATAATGTCTGTTTTTGAAAACAATCCTAAAAGGGTTTCAAGAATTAAAATTGTCACTTACAGCAAAACAGTCAGTGTTGCTTAGCACTACATGGTTTGGGTCATTTGAGAAGCTGTAGGGTTCCATCCAGTCTCTAGCTGTCTCCCCAGAGGGGTGAAATCCTCTCATGGATACCATGATGTGTTTGATAGATCTGCGTGGATATCTCAGGTGTCCCAAGACAGCCCCATGCAGGTGAATTGGGACATAGAAGAATCACAAAATCACAGGATATTACAAGTTGGAATGGACCTTGAAGTTTCTAGTCCAATCTCCTTGTCAGAGCAGGATCACCTCGAGTAGGTCACACAGGAAGATGTCCAGGCAGGTTTGGAATGTCTCCAGGGAAGGAGATTCCACAGCCTCTCTGGGCAGTTCATTCCAGTGTTTTATGACCCTCACAGGGAAAAAGTTTTTCCATATGTTCACGTGGAACCTCCTGTGCTCCAGTTTGCACCCATTGGCCCTTTCCCTGTCACTGGACTTCATTGAGAAGAGCCTGGCTCCATCCTCCCAACACTCACCCTTCACATATTTGTAAACCTTAACAAGGTCACCCCTCCGACTCCTCCTCTCCAAGCTAAAGAGACCCAGGTCCCTCTGTATCTCCTTGTTCCACTCCCTTCAGCATCTTTGTGGGCTATGTGCTGGACTCTTTCAAGCAGTTCCCTGGGGTCCTTCTTGAACTGAGGGGCCCAGAACTGGACACAGCATTCCAGATGTGGCCTCATCAGGATAGAGTAGAGGGGGAGGAGAACCTCTCTCGACCTACTAACTGCACACCTTTCAATGCACCCCAGCATACCATTTGCCTTCTTGGTCACAAGAGCACATTTCTGGTTCATGGTCATTCTTCTTTCCACCAGAACACCCAGGTCCCTTTCCCCTTCCCTGCTCTCCAACAGGTCAGTCCCTAACCTATACTTTGCACGGAGTTGTCCTTTCCCAGATTCAAGACTCTACACTTGTCCTTGTATTTCATTCAATTTTTCCCCACCCAATTCTCCACCCTAATTCTCATTGAATGGCAGTGCAGCCTGATGGGGTGTCAGCCACTCCTCCCAGGTTTGTCTAATCAGCAAACTTGCTGATAGTGCCCTCTGTTCCCTCATCCAGGTTGTCAATGACTATATTGAATAGAATCATAGAATCAACCAGGTTGGAAAAGACCTCAGAGATCATCAAGTCCAGCTTAATACCTAACCCCTCATGACAACTGAACCACGGCTTCAAGTGCCACGTCCAATCCTTTCTTGAATATCTCCAGTGATGGGGGCTCCAGGAGAGACAAAATAAACCTCAGCTCCATCCACTTGCCCTGAGCTGGGACATGTACCTGCTCATGTTTTACACATGGTGGAAGGCAGTCAGATCCAGCAGTGCTGAGTGCTAACACAGGCAGGAAACACAAAGTTTTCCCTGCCCAGTTCTGTGGCTCAGTTGCAGTAAGTAAGCAGAAACCTGGCAGAGGACAGCCAGCAGGCCAGACCTAAATATGACACCAGTGAAAGTTTTACCTAAATAAGAACTGAACTAAAAAAGAAGTGTAAAGTCATTATGGCTTAGATCACTAGAGCCTCATTCTTGAATATCCTCTGGCTGCCTTTTGCTGTTTTGGCAGCACAAAGCTGCTGCAGCTGAGCTCTGCTGGGTTACAAACACTTTTATGTTTCTGGAACAGCAGAGTGCTGGTGAGGCAGGCTCGTACGGTGCTGTAAATTGACTTTCTGCAGCGCAACGTGGGTGTAGAACACTACCTGATCGATCCTGGCCTCTTTCTTGCTGCACAAAGGGGTAACACCCCAGGGAGGTTGAAGGTTAAACAGAGCTGCTTTAAAGAAGATGCTGACAAAGAGAGCAAGTTGGTTCCCACTGGGCCTTGAGAAGGGCCCTCGCTTTTTCCTTTCCCCAGGCACGTGCTGAGAAGGAACCCCATTTCCAAGGGGGCTTTTGACTGACAGTGCAGCTTATTTCCAAGGGGGTGACAAAACCCAGCCCCATACAGCCCCCCACCCAAATGCCCCCTGAGCAGAAAGAGGTATTACAGCAAGGGCTGATCTGGTTGCACGTAGAGAACACAGTGCTGGTGCCAGTCTCTTTCTCATCCCAGGAACCAATTTAGCATCCCCTTCCCTCTATGACTCAGACAATAAATTATTCTTTAATCTAAATCTTGCACATTATTTCTACAACACTACCTGGGCAATTTCCCCATTTCTTTTTCTTGGATCATCTTTATCAGCTATATTGTTTCATATTAAATAAGTTATTGAGTTTACCAGGTAAGGCATTTATGCTCAGCATGAAAATGAGTGATACCCAGGTACTCTCCTGAGCATTATCTTCCCTTCAAGAAACAGAACAGATAGCCTAAGCTACAGATTTTGCTCAAGGAAAGAAACAGAGGTGATGTGAGGAAGTATCCTATCTGGGGGGTGTGTGTGGGGGTATTAGTTTCCTGAGTGTTCTTTCCTGTGGGTCAGCAAGGTGCCCTGTGGCCAAGAAGACCAATGGGATCTTGGGGTGCTTAAAGAGGAGTGTGTCCAGCAGATTGAGGGAGGTCCTCCTCCCCCTCTACTCTGCCCTGGTGAGACCTCACCTGGAATATTGCATCCAGTTTTGGGCTCCCCAGTTCAAGAGGGACAGGGATCTACTTGAGAGAGTGCAATAGAGGGCTACAAGGATGATTAAGGGAGCACTGCCCTATGAGGAGAGGCTGAGAGACCTGGGGGTGTTTAGTTTGGAGAAGAGAAGACTGAGGGGGATTTAATAAATGTTTATGAATACCTGAGGGCTGGGGGTCAAGAGGGAGGGGACAGGCTCTGCTCACTTGCACCCTGTGATAGGACAAGGAGCAATGGATATAAACTCCAGCACAGGAGGTTCCACCTCAACATGAAGAGGAACTTATTCACTGTGAGGGTCACAGAGCCCTGGAACAGTCTCCCCGGAGAGGTTGTGGAGTCTCCTTCTCTGGAGACTTTCAAGACAAATCTGGATGTGTTCCTGTGTGACCTGTGCTGGCTTCTCTGGTCCTGCTCTGGCAGGGGGGTTGGACTCAATGATCTCTGGAGGTCTCTTCCAACCCCTAACATCCTGTGAGCCTGCAATCCTGTGATTGTTCAATCATCTGCTCTCAGTCAGCCAAACATGCATTTGAAGTCCCTGTGAAAAGGCATGCCAGACAGGATGGGCAAAGGGAGAGAGAATTTCTATCACCCATCAGCTGAGCTGGGCCCACAGCCTAGCTGTAACACAAGTCTCTGCTGCAATAAGATTATTTATGGATAGAAGCATGTCTTCATCAGGAGATCTTTTGACACTGTCTCCCATAACATCCTCATAGGTAAGCTTAGGAAGTGTGGGTTAGATGAGTAGACAGTGAGGTGGATTGAGAACTGGCTGAATGACAGGGCAAAGAGGTTTGTGATCAACAGTGCAGGGTCTAGTTGGAGGCCTGTAGCTAGCGGTGTTCCTCGGGAGTCAGTACCGGGCTCAGACTTGGTCAACATATTCATCAACAATCGAGATGAAGGAACAGAGTGCTGATGATGTGCCATGTCTGCTGATGACAGTGCCATGTCTGCTGATGATACAAAACTGAGAGGAGAGGCTGACACATCTCAAGGACGTGCTGCCATTCAGCAAGACCTGAGCACTCTGGAAAGTTGGGCAGGAGTGAACCTCATGAAGTTCAACAAGGGCAAGTGCAGAGTCCTGCACCTGGGGAGGAATAACCCCATGCATCAGTACAGCTTAGGGGCTAAACCAATGGCAAGCAGTTCAGTGGAGAAGGACCTGGGAGTGCTGGTGGACAACAAGTTCACCATGAGCCAGCAATCTACCCTTATGGCTAAGAAGGCCAATGGTATCCTGGGGTGCATTAAGAAGACTGTGGTCAGCAGGTCAAGGCAGGTTCTCCTTCCCATCTGCTCTGCTCTAATGAGGCTGCAGCTGGAGTACTGTGTCCAGTTCTGGGTTCCCCAGTTCAAGAGAGACAGGGAACTACTGGAGAGAATCCAATGCAGGGCTGAAAAGATGATTGGAGAACTGGAGCATCTCTCTTAAGAGGAGAGGCTGAGATTTGTGGCTCTTTAACCTGGAAGGAGAGAAGACTATGAGGTAACCTTATCAATGCATATAAATATCCAGAGGTTGGAGGTCAAGAGCATGGGGATGTGCTCTTTCTAGTGGTGGCCAGAGATAGAACAATGGATAATGGATACAAACTAGAACATAAGAGGTTTCACTTAAACAAGGAGAAGCTTCTTCACTTTGAGGGTGATGGAGCACTGAAAAGGCTGTCCAGAGAGACTGTAGAGTCTTCACCTCTGGAGATTTTCAAACCCCACCTGGACATGTTCTTGTGCAGCATGATCTAGGTGTACTGGTATTAGCAGAAGGCTTGAACTATATGATCTCCAGGGGTCTCTTCCAACCCCTACCATTCTGTAATTCTATGATCTACAAGGCCTGGTGCTTGGATATCCTCTAGCATGCTGATCAAAGGATGGAAATGAGGGCTCACCTTGAAGGACCTGAATGAAGTTAGACAAAACAAACATTAGAATGCCATATTCCTGCAGTTCAAGTGAAGCTTTTGCATTTCGAGCGATCGGCATCAAAGCTGGTCTGGTCATTCAGGCAGAAAGTTTGCATGAGCAATAAACACTGTAATGAAAAACAGTGAAGGCAAAAAATTCTCAGTTGGCCCTGGTGGAAGTGATAGCTTCTACAAAATCCCAGTGATCTGAGGAAAAGCAGATGTTTTGATTCTCCACCAGGAGGCTGTGAAATGACGTTTTGATTTGAGTCTGGCTTGCCATTTGTCTGTGTTCACTTTGGCCGTTGTTGTACATCATATGACGGTGATACTCTTGGGGCATCCAGAACACCAGAGTCCCTCTCAGAGGAGGCTCTGAAATGACTCAATTACAGTTAATGGGAAACCTAAACTATTAGGAATGTTGAAATGTTTAGTTTGGATCAGAAACTACAGATATGTTTGTTCCACAGCCTGCATTCGTTCACGTTTCCATTTCCTGGTGTTATTTTCTCTATTTCCTATTGCTGGCATTTGCATTTAATACAATCATAAAGTTTCAAAGCTTAAGTAAAGTGAGGTGAAAACAAATAAGCAGAAATCAGAGCTGTTCACTGCCTCCTTGGATCGCTGACTAGTAGGAGGTGCTGTAGGACACGATAAATCGCGTGTGCGTGACCACAGTAACTGGCCACAAGGGCAAGGCACAGCCCTGCCAGTCACAGCAGCAGTGAACCAAGTAGTCTTCACTATGATTTTGGGGGTTGATGTAGGTCAGACATCAGGAAAAATTTCTTCACCATAAGGGTGGTGTGATACTAGAACAGGTTGCCCAGGGAGGTGGTGGAAATCCAGGCTGGATGTGGCTCTGGGCAACCTGATCTAGTGGAGGGTGTTTCTGCCCATGGCAGGGAGGTTGGAACTAGGTGATCCTTGAGGTCCCTTCCAACCCTGACAATTCTGTGATTTTCACTTTCATGTTGGACACATGTGGAGGTTTTTTTCATAGCACTTTTCAGGCAAATTTCAAACTTGTGTTGCAAGGGAAAGAGCAGAGGCCTGACTGAGATCTCTAAAGGTGAAAGGTAAAAAGAAGAAATAGATTTGGGGGGGGGTTGACTTTCATTTTATATTAATTCCTACACATTTATTGTATGAGTTTCAGTAGAGATAGTCTTAATATACAATCCCAAAAAGAGGGTGATGCTTATCACACCTGATTTCCCTATGAAGCCAGGACTGTCTGTTGTTTCCTCATCATTTCTCTAACTGTGGGTCATCTTCAGCTCTCCTAGGACCTCTCCCAACTTTTTCATGGGTCACCAGCAAATCTCTCCCTCTGAGGTCTAACTTGTTTCACATCATTCTACATCTTTTTTCTGTTTTCTCTGGCACACTCTCAAGTAACCTGGGACTTGCAATTCAGAGAGTCACAGAATTGTTTTGGTTGGAAAGGACCTCTAAGATCATTGAGTCCAATCATTGCCCTAACACCACTATGGCCATTAAACTGCATTCCCAAGCACCATGTCCACACATTTCCTGAGCACCTCCTGGGATGGTGACTTTACTGCCTCCCTGGATGCTTGTTCCTACTTTCCTCTGTCCCTCCTGGCAGGTTTGTTGTTAGCCCTGAGCTGTGGTGTGAGCCATCGAGCTCTGGGACAGGAGAGCCCACTGCAGCCTGTTAGTGTCCCCGTGTGAGTAAGAGGGATTTCTGAGACAGGCTGATTTATGCTCTGTGCTTTAAAAACCAGTTTGAATCCAGCTAGAGATTCCATAAACACAATTACCCTCTTCCTCTGTGCTTATTATGTGGCACACATAATATTAAATTGCCAACTCTTGAGGGAACCAAGTTCTCTTTTTAAAGTCAGAGTACAGTGCCTGGTACAGCTGGGGTTGTTTCAGGGGGAATTTGTCTGCTACTGCAATATGATGATTAAATAACAATGAAAGGAATCTCGGGGGCTAACACATCTGCCTAAAACCTGGAGTTTTCACTTGGAATTACATTGCTTAGTGCCCAAATCCAGGCTTTGCTGTGCTTGCATAACACCATCAAAATGAAACTGCACCACAGCAAGCTAAGGGCTATTGATCACTGCAGGAAATTTGAAGAAAAGCAGCAAAATTTGGAAAAAAAAAACCCAAACTAACAAAACCAGACCCCCCTTCCCTGAATTAGTTTGGTTTTCCCCAGCATTGAATGCAAAATGCTTAAGTGAACACTGTGGGGGAGCAAAAAAAGTGGCCTCCAGGGCTGTCCATACTAGTATCTGATCTGAATGTCACTAGAGAGTCTAGAGGCTGGCCCTAGAGAAGACACTTGGGTTTTCTTCTGCCTCACAATATAAATGGGCACTGGTGGGGTGCCTCATTTACAACAGTGAGATAAAAAGTTTGCTATCCCCCAGTTTCATAGGTACAGTACTAAACATTGGTCTCTAGTGTGGACACAGGACTGGGTTTGTTCCTCTGGAGGTGGAAGCCTTGGGCACAACTTTGTACGGAGTGCAGGGCTCTCAGCTTTCTCTGCCTGCCACTGGGTGGGTGATGCCTTGCAACCTTATTGCTACAACCACTTTTCCCCCCTCCTTGTTCAGAAGCAAGTTATACTTGATTTCAAGTAGGGCTTCATGGTAGTTACATGTGTAATTCATTGTTCTGTGATTTTTAAATGAGAAAGGATACCCAGTTTCTGACTAAATTTTGCCTTTCTCCCCTGCTGCTTCTCTCTCAGGTTCTCTGGGGGTTAAGAAAAGTGGGAAGACTTGAAAACAATTCAGCTTCTATTTATCATCCTAAATGAGGAAGCTCCTAGGTATATACTTGTGACCATCTCTCCCAGCTGCCTCATTATGAACACACCAAATTCTGCAGGCCTGCACAACAGTGTCTTGTGTTGATTATGGAGAAGGGTAGTAGTTTCCTAGAGGTTTGATGTCAATAGGTTTCCTCTCTATCTGAGGAATGTTGGTTGAACAACAGCCCATTAAGAAGAATGGGATGGTGAGGAAACTCTCTTAAGGATAATATTGGGGAAGGACCAAACCTGCACCACCCACACTGTGCACATGTGTATATTTATTTGCAAAGCAGGTATCACACGACCTGGAGAACAGAAGGACCAGTTTGTGTGTGGAGGCTGCTGGAAAACTGACCTGAAAGGGAGGGAGAAAATATTTTATGTTTGTTGTAACCATCTTCAGGAAGAGTGGTTTTTTGTCCCTCTGAGAAGAAGATGTCCTCCCAGTAAGCAAACATGTAAACTCCTTGGAATCCATAGCAGGCTTCAGCTGTATTTGTTTGCTACCCTCTCTCTAGCAGCTGAATGGAGGAAGATGTCAGACATTGCCCAGTTTCACAGTTAATGAGTTGAACTTGTCCAATATTTAAATTGGAAACAGCTTCTTGGTATTTTTTCCATCTCTCTCCCTATCTCTCTCTCAATCTCTACAATACTTAATCCACTGACAAGATCCATGAACTCCTTCACTTCATCATGCTGTGCTCTGAATCTCTTACCTGGAGTCATGGAGCTTGGGTGGTATCAGCTGCCTTGTGAGAATGAAGTCACCTTTAGTCTTAGAGGCTTGCAGTGTGGTCCCACATTGGCCACATCATATAAAGCAGTCTTCTAGGTGCTGAGGACACATGATCTTGGGAGGTGACTTAATGGAACTCGGGGGTTGTTTTCCAGCCTCTGCTGCACTGTGTGTTTGAAAAGTCACTTCCTTCTTTCCACCTTTTCCTTTGCTGAGTATTTCATTGTCACCAGTGACACACCTGTGCTGTCTGAGATAGCTTCTAATAATTCTAGGTGTGGTGTCTTCAGAGTGGTTCTGTCGATTTCCTCCGTTTCTTGGCTCAGCAGCTTTGAGGGAGCTTTGATGAAACTTTTCCCCACCATTTGGTCATAAAAGGTCCAGCTCAAATGGGGTCTACAGATATCCACGATTTCTGGTGTCCTGAAGTAATGGTCCTTGTTTCCTCTCTTGGAATGTCAAAGCTTGGGTCTCTTCTAAGGCATTACCAGCCTCAGTGGAGATAAAACAGAACAAGTATTTTATAGGCAAATCATATCCTAGGCTGCATCAAGAGGGACACAAAGACATCTAAGGGCTGGAGCACCTCTGCTATGAGGATAGGCTGAGAGAGCTGGGGTTGTTCAGCCTAAAGAAGACTCTGGGGGCGGAATCCCGGAGGAAGGTTGAAGAGGGACTTTTCATAAGGGTGTCTAGCAACAGGACAAGGGGGGATGGTTTTAAGCTGAGGGAGAGATTTAGGCTGGATCTTAGGAAGAAGTTCTTTAGTACAAGGGTGATGAGACTCTGGAACAGGCTGCCCAGGCAGGCAGGTTGTGGATACCTCCTCCCTGCAGATGTTCAGGGCCAGCTTGAACGAGGCCTTGAGCAGCTGAGTCCAGTTGTGAGGTGTTCCTGCCCATAGTGGGGAGGTTGGAGTAGATGATCTCTGAGGTGTCTTCCAGCCAAAGGCATCCTATGATTCTGTGATGATTCTATGATTCTACCTTTCTTTCTTTGATGATACAAATCTTTCTAGAAATAAAGTGTGGAGCAGGCACAGTAGATAATAAGTAGTATTGGGATTAAGAAAGGAAATTGATGTGAGCAGCAGTGTCAGGAGCACTGCTGGGCAGCACATTGGTGCACTTTTGCTTTCACTTGTCCTGCTGGAGCTGTGCACTCTGTTAAATGAAGTAAGATGCCAAAGTTTGCAAATAAAGCCTTACTTCTGAGCAGCTGAGAGAAAACACAGCAGCAGCAGCAGCAGTTGCTCTGAGTGAATAATGTGATCTGTGAGTTTTGTGATTTTTTTATATAAAATGATGAAGTGACTTTGTTCTCTTTCACAGAAATGAAACAATGCATTTTCATTCCAAGCTTTTGTCTTTTAGCTGTGTATTTTTTAATACCCTGAGTTGAGATAAATTTCCTTTGATTCCACAGAACAGATGATAAGAGAGAGAATTAATAAGAACCCAAGGACTTGTAGTTAAAAGCTAAACAAAAAATAAGGCTTAAATCAACTGAATCAAATTACCTCTTGGTTCTGACATTACCTCTGAGTTATGAATCAGAGGATTTGGCTCCTGCTTCTCATGAGCATTTATTTGTGGTTTTCAGCCCTAATAAGTTACTTTGCACTTGCTAATGCTGCAGTTTCATCCAAGTTTACTGATGATGAGCTTCTCTCCTTGCGAGGCAGGTACATACTGTCTGCAGTTTACTGATGATTAAGCCAAGGCACAGAGTAGCTGAAGGTCACACAGAGGCTGAGCCAGGGCAAGTGCATTAAGCAAATATAGGATTCTGTGCCTTGTCTCTTGTCTAACCTACAACAGCTCGACAAGCAAGTGAGCTCATTTCCACAGGGTCCAAAGTGTGGCTTGTAGGTCAGGTTGGTAGGTTTGTGTAAATTTTAAAGAGTTTTGTCCATAGATTTGGGTGGACCATGAGCATATTGTTGGATTTTAACGAATTTCTTGATTCCAGCTAGGTTTCAGGCTTCGAAGGCATCATCCAAAGAGACAGGATGTCTTTTTATTTGCCTTAAAAAGAGCAGCCAGCATGACATCATCCCCTTCAATTCAGCAGGCACTGATCTCTGCAGTGGAGAGGGAGGGAAAAACCTGCCCCTGAATCTGTTGCTCTAGAGCAGGTTCTGTAGAGGTGAATAACAGAAGTGATCAAAAGAGAAAGATCTTCAGCAGGAAAGAAATAGTGGGGTTCCAGAAGGGAAGTCTCTTGCTTTGGATTCGTGGGGAAGAAAGAAGAGAAAGGTGCAGGAGTCACGAGAAACCAAAGCCCTGTGAAATACTCACAGGGAACAAATGTTGGGTAGCTTTAACAACCACTTTAGCAAGGTCAGAGAAGAATAAAAGGACTTATTGAGTTCACTTGCTGAGACAGAGTTCACACAGTGCTCATTTGGCTGGCACAATGGAAAATGGCAGCAATCCTGAGAGTTAAAGAACAACCCTTGGGCTGCAGACACATGATTACGTGCCAATGAAGACCAGAGTGAATTAGGGACAGCAGAACAGAAGCAGCTCTACTTTGGTGTCATGTTTTGCCTTATTCTTCAGCCTGAATATTCTGGTTGCTCTTGGAAACACCTAACATTTGCTAAAAGAGATGCGGTAGTTCCCTCCTCATTTCCAAGTCACACTTCTGCAGGAGCTGCCATACCTCTGTTGCACGAAAACATCTTGAAGGATAGTAACAAGACAGAGAGGAAGAGCGAGGTTCTATTCATACAAGAGTAGTTATTTCCAAAGCCACTGAAATCTCTTTGAAGCAAGCTGTTGGTTCAGGTCAGAGTTATCCACATTTGCTCATTCTTGCCACTGTTCATTCACTAAGCAGGTGCCATCCTGTTTTTTATTTAGGGCACCATGTTCTGTATTTAGGGTAGGTGATATCCTGGCATCACAAGGCCTGTGCAACTATAGTACCTTCTCTTCATGCCTGCGGTATTCTTGTCACTCCTTGCTGAAAATATATCAGGAGGCATAGTTCTGAGACCCTTTTTCTTCAGTGAACTCCAGATTACCAGGGCTTTTGTTCAGGGGCTAAAAGGTCAGTGCCACAAATGGGTAGAACTTTCCACTAAGCTTTTCATTGTAGCACAGTCCTGCTTGGCTCACACACTGCGCTACTCTTATCTTGCAGACTCTCTTGCTGAGCTTCACTGACAGAACCTAGACTGAAGGCATGTCAGCAATGTGGAGCTGAAGCTGCATCATGGTAGTGTGTGGGAGCCAAACCTTTTGCATCCATGGCCAATGATCTTGGGGTGAAAGCTCATCCATAAGCACATACTTAGACCACAGATGCTTGCTGAGGTGTATGAAGGCAGCCTGACTTTTATTTTGTTTTGGGGGGATGCTTTACTGTGCCTGCATGAGAACATACTCAGTGCAAGTAAATTACATTGCTATACCACATTCAGACTTGTTAAACCTGTCTGGACCCAAATCTAGCCAGTGCTAACCTGATTTCCTCACTGGGGAGCCGTGCTTCTGCCATGTTTGTGGCCATGCTCTGGAGGAGGACATGGGATGGGTTGGTGTGTGCTCTAAACTTCACACTATTTTGGCAAGAACAGTGTACAGGGAGACTTGCTTAAGAAGGATCTTGAAACTTGGCTTGTCTGGGCAAAACTCAATTCTCCAACAAGAGTAATTTCTTCCTTGAATGCAATAGGATATTCTGCCATCCACTGCTGTGAACTGACTCTGCTTCCAGCTCTGTGGAAGATGCATCAAGGGCAAATCTTTTATTGAATCTTGATGAACTTCAGTTCCTACATCTTTAAAAAGTGAAGCTACTATAGATCTTAATTACTTGAAGCCTCTGGGTCGAACCTCTGAACTCCATTTAGAACAAAAGCCTGAGATACTGGGGGAACTCCCAGAGTCTTCCAGCCATGCAGAGAAGAGAGCCAAAGAATAACAGGGCAACAAGCATATAAAGGAACATTAGAATCTGTGTTAGAGCAGAGGCTGAAGATTCCCAGTTCCTTAAGCCAGGTACCTCAAATATCTCTGCATAATCAAGGCTTTGTTTTGCTCCCACACCCCAGGCAGGGCAGCAGAGGCACCAGGAAGGTTGCTATAGGCAGTTATCTTCCCGAGTTCAGAGAAGAGAGAGCTTGGCAGAGCCTGTTGGTTGTACCTGCCGGTACATAAGTGTGAGATTGAGTTTTTGTGTGTGGCAAGTGTGAGCTGTGTTCAGGCCAATTCTCACTGACCTCTGGTGAGACCCCACCTGGAGTACTGAATCCTATTACAGGAAGGATCTGGATGTGCTGAAGTGTGTCCAGAGAAGGGCCACAAGGATGATCAGAGGGCTGGAGCACCTCTCATGAGGACAGACTGAGACAGTTGGGGCTATTCAGTCTAGAGAAGGCTCTAAAGGGGACATTATTGTGGCTTTCCAGTATCTTAAGGGGGGTACAAGAAAGCTGGGAAGGGACTTTTTAGGGTGTCAGGTAATGATAAGACTAGGGAGAAGGGAACAAAACAAGAAATGGGTAGATTCAGAATGGATGTTAGGAAGAAGTTCTTCCCCATGAGGGTGGACAGACACTGGCACAGGTTGCCCAGGGAGGTGATGGAAACCTCATCACTGGAGGTTTTGAAGGCCAGGCTGGATGTGGCTGTGAGCAACCTGCTGCAGTGTGAGGTGTCCCTGCCCATGGCAGGGGGTTGGAACTAGATGATCCTTGAGGTCCCTTCCAACCCTAACAATCCTATGATTCTATGACCTTCCAAGTATTCTCCTTGCAGCATCATGGGACATTATAGCAAAGTCAATGAGGACTTCTGTTTCTAACAATGAAACTGAGCAAAGTTTATACTGGCTTTAATAAGACGACGATAAGGTCAGTCTTAGGGGCATAATCAAAGCCTACATGAGATCTGGCATAGGGTACTGAAGGTTTTTTTTAGCATCTGCTAACCTTAATTGGTTTGCACACAGGACAACAGATTGACTGGGATGTTCAGAGATGCCATATTGTCAAGTCCCACTGGTTTTCTGGACATTGCTCTAGAAACGTCTGTTCTTGTTTGCACATCTTTCATCATGAAAGACCAAGCTGTGTGGAAACAAGACAGCCAAGTTCAAGCTGTGATCTCTTCTGCCAGGCTAGTGCCCAGCAGTTATATTAATTATGTCTATTCTGGCTGGGGAAAAAAGGGCCAAACAAATGGACTTAAGCAACACAAGAGGAGGGAGTAATTGTAGAGCCGTGTCTTGATTTCAGAGCCATCCAGCTCCCTGACATTAGTAATGTGTTAGCAGATTTGGTGCTCTGTGGAACATCTGGTTACTGAGCAGAGGCAAGGCATTTTCAAAAGACTTTTAGCAGCTTTTACCCACAAGAAGCAGAATTCCATTGCAAACACAATTCCATAGAAAATGGTTTACTTGGCAAATGAAAAGTCTGAGGTGGAAAAGGGCATCCAGGCTGCTCTGCAGTGAGTGGCAGGCTGTTTGGGGCCTGTGGTCACTCAGGTCTGGCAGATTTTGTTCTCTATGTAACTTTGTCCAGTTCTGGGCTTCTCAGTTTAGGAAAGATGTTGACTTGCTGGAATATGTCCGGAGAAGGGCGACAAAGTTGGTGAGGGGTTTGGAGCACAAGCCCTGTGAGGAGAGGCTGAAGGAGCTGGGGTTGCCTAGCCTGGAGAAGAGGAGGCTCAGGGCAGACCTTCTTGCTGTCTACAACTACCTGAAGGGAGGTTGTAGCCAGGTGAGGGTTGGTCTCTTCTCCCAGGCAACCAGCACCAGAACAAGAGGACACAGTCTCAGGCTGTGCCAGGGGAGGTTTAGGCTGAATGTTAGGAAGTTCTTCATAGAGTGATTGCCCATTGGAATGTGCTGCCCAGGGAAGTGGTGGAGTCACCATCCCTGGAGGTGTTTAGGAAGAGAGTGGATGGGGTGCTTGGTGCCATGGTTTAGTTGATTAAGTGGTGTTGGGTGATAGGTTGGACTCGATGATCTTGAAGGTCTCTTCTGTTCTGTTCTGTTCTGTCCTATCCTATCCTATCCTATCCTATCCTATCCTATCCTATCCTATCCTATCCTATCCTATCCTATCCTATCCTATCCTATCCTATCCTATCCTATCCTATCCTATCCTATCCTATCCTGTCCTGTCCTGTCCTGTCCTGTCCTGTCCTGTCCTGTCCTGTCCTTAAAAATACTGCCTCGATGCCCTTCTCTCTCCCAGCAGTCCCCTTGCCTTTGAATTGTCTGTAGATGCCTGTTAGATGAGCACATGCAGCACCCAAATGCAATTGAGAAGTCAATGATGGTTTATGGCCACCCCATCTGCCCTTAGCAATCCTCTTGGTGACAGAAGAGGCTTTAACCAGCAGCTTCACTGAGTGGCTTTTTTCAACGTGATGAAAGGATCTTGAAAAACTTATGCACTTCACTTATGATTTTGGGAAGTGCTGCTTTTTGGTTTAGGAATATCATCAGAAGTCTTAGAGGGTTTTTTGGTGAGATGCAGCTGTTCTATAGCCTTTCAATACTGTCAGCCCCTGCCAAGTCCAGAAGGAAATCACCAGCCAACTCCCAGGGTAGATGAAATGTCATGTAAGACTCAACTGTCTCAGGTCAAGCTATTTGTTGGGCTTATAGCAAAGGGCTGCAAATCTCAGAACGAGTTACAGTATCATGCTGTACATGGCTTTATCCAACCATGGAATTCAAAGCATTTTACAAAAGCTAATTGCTGCCATCCCAGTTACAAATGGAAAAGCAGAGGCATTAAGAAACTTGCCAAGGGTAACAAAGCTAGTCCCTGGGAAGAGCTGCAAACAGGACCTACAACTGAGGGGCTGGATGTTACTCAATATCCCGGGCTACATCACCTCCCACGACTTCAGAGGTGAAATGGTAGCTCCTCCAAAGCTGTGGAAGTTTGGCAGTTGACTTTAGTGAATCCAAAATACAATCCCATAGGATTATTCTGCCTTTGTTCAAATTATCCTAGCTTCTTGAGACAGTCAGTCTGTCTAGACTCTTTAAATGTCACAGAGGCTTTGGTCCTTCCTCTGAGCTGGGGTAGATTTTCTCCAGAAGGAAGCCCAGGCTGGCTAGAACGATGTTCTCCACCTCAGCTAGGATGTGGCCTGCAGGCTCTACCTGCCTCACCATCTAGCCAGGAGCTGATTAGTAACTCCATTACATGCATAGCACAAAAATCCTTGTTAAATAAGCTTATGTAAATGTGGTTTTGCATATATTAGTTACCTGATTCCTCTCTTTGTATTTTTTTTTCTTTCTTTATTTCATATTTGTAAATATGAAAAAGAAGTGGGCCTGCAATTAAGGAAAGTTTCCATTGATGTGTTGATCAATGAGTATTACAGCAGATATGAATGCCAAGGAAACAAATAGACAACCACAGCTGGGGATGCAAATCAGCTTCTGTTAACTGGAGCTCTAAAGATCAGAGCAGTCTGCATTTCTCGGATTGTGTTCCGTTCACTTTATTCCTTGAGGATTAGAACTGAAAGTATCAAGAGAATTGAAGATCTGGAAGCAAGTCTCTGCTCATTTGTTTATTCAGTGCAGGAAGATGTTTGCATTAGGCACCCATCCAAAAGCAACTTCTCCTATTAAAATGGAATAGGTCACAGTAGGACACTTAGGAATGGATTTCTTCAGTAGCAGGCTGCAAACACCCATTCTTTCCAGTTATCTTGTAAATGAATGAGATTTTTTGCTCTCTCAGGTGTTACTCTAAAGAACTAAAACACAAGGAAAAGAATTCTTAGGTATGTGGAACAACCAGACACTTGAGCAGCTACATTTTCATGAAGTCTAAGTATTAAGTTCTTGGAGCATTTAAGTATTAAGCACTGTCTAGGCAAAGTGATGGCGCCAAGTGAGAGCAGGAACTAAACAAGCTGTCTCCTGTATTTGAAGAGCAACAAGAAAGCAAGTTAGTCAAATAACACAAAAGTAATGTTAGTCAAATAAAACAAAAATAATGTTAGTCAAATAAAACAAAAGTAATGTTAGTCAAGTAAAACAAAAGTAATGTTAGTCAAATACCACAAAAGTAATGCTAGTCAGATAAAACAAAAGTAATGTCAGATAAAACAAAAGTAATGCTTTGTACTTGCATGGCTCAAAGGAAGGAATGACTTTTCCAAGACTGCACAGAGCTGAAAGCCACCACCCTCCTTCTTTCTGAATCACAATTTGCTCTTAAATCACTTCTTTTAAGCTTGGTGGGACTGTTTGTGGATATATGTGTCCAGACCTTCATGGGGGAGTGGGAGAAGGCTCTCAACAAGTCCATCCCTGAAGGACATTTGAAATTTAGCTTGTGTGACTAGTTGAAGTTGAACATGGCTACAAGTCTGTAGAAAGGAAACAGGAGCTGGTTTAAGTTGCTTGATGTGCAAATCTGCCAGGGTTTTGCTCATGTTGTTTTTTGTTCCTTCCAGGTTAAAGCCAGCACGTGGCCAGTTTGCATGAGCCGGCTGCTGTGCAGCGCTGCTTAAAGTCGCAATAAATTGATCGCAGGTCAGAGTCTGAAGGACTGGAGATTAGGTAAGCAATGGAGCAGGATTTTGCTGTCCTTCTTTGAGACAGTTCTCCCTTTAAAGGTCATTTTGGCAAATTTATATAATGTATAATAGAGGCTTTTGATCCTGCAGAATTGAAAATGAGTGTGCTAATCTGGAAGGTAATTGACAGTCTTTCAAGAGGATGCTTAAATCACACAGTTGTTTTCAAAGCAGGGCTCTGTTCTGTGATACTACCCACGTTGATCAAAAATTCTTCAGAGAGGATGTCATCCTCTGTTTTATTCTCTGCATAAAGGGATTGATAAAAGAAGAAACAATAAGAGAAGGGCATCAGCTGAGTTTCAAGTTGAAATTCTGGTTTAGCTGCTCTCAGAAGGTTGTGTCAGGTCATTGGAATGTGCTGCCCAGGGAGGTGGTGGAGTCACCGTCCCTGGAGGTGTTCAAGAGGGGATTTGATGTGGCACTTGGTGCCTTGGTCTAGTCATGAGGTCTGTGGTGACAGGTTGGACTCGATGATCTTTGAGGTCTCTTCCAACCTTGGTGATACTGTGATACTTCCATATTCAACACTGGCTTGCTTTAACAGAGTGAAATTGTTAGTTCCTGAAGGATTATGCATACCCTTATTTGCTCTTTAGGAAAGATGTGGAATTCTTGTATGAATAACAGATAAGTGAGACCATATGTGGTACAATAGGTTGTGCTTCTATTATGTTGCTCTTGGCATCTCTTGTATCCTCTGAGTAAGTATAAAACTGTGTCTCCCTCTTCCCCCTCCTCACAAGACTCAGTTCTGCGTTAGCCACTGCACTGACTGCTTATGTATTAAAACCCATCCAGCTACAAGCTTATCCTCAAAAGTGTGTGTGTGTACTCCTAAAAAGTGATTGATTTTAACATGGCTTGCAAGAGACTGTTTAGAGAGAGATGTCATGGTGTCTGGGCTCTTTTGCTTGGTGGAAAGGCAAGGCACAAAATGCATTTGGGAAAGAGAAGTATGAGTGCATAAATCCCAATCAGTTTGACAAGCTGCATTTTGAAGCAGCGTTAAGCTAGTGGGGTGGTTTTGGAGATCTTCTTCTGAAATGATGTTGAGGGTTTGAGTTTCAGTGGTGAAAAATCCGGATGGTTAAGAGCAAATAAAAAGCAATACAAACCATGCAGACAAATTCCCATGGCACCAGAGGCATGAAACTGATGCAGGCATAATTTTAAAGAACCTTGCATGTAACCAGAACTGGAGTGGACTTTGAGGGCCTCAGCTGGGAAGTAACATGTGTTGTTTTCTTTCTTTCTCGATGGATCATACAACACAACAATACCTTCTAATGGAAGTGGAAAGGACAGGAACAACCAAGCCCCAGGATGCAGGGTGTTGCCTTAAGGATTGCATCCAATCCACAGCCACTGAAAAATGTTACGATCTTCAGAAGACCTTACTGAAAAACTCTGCCTGTTCTCCACACACATAAATTTTACTTGGAAGGGGGGAGGTGGGACAGGATGGAAAGGAAAAATCTGGTTTCCATTGGAAATATTTTCAAATGGAAATTTCCAACCACTTCTATAGTTCACCAGGAAATAGAACAGTTTGTTGCAAAGATTTCATTGGGAAACAATTTCCTTCTTTTCATCACAAAAGCTTTCCAGCCCAATTTTTCCAAGCAGCTCTAGATGTCTCACATAGTGGCTGCCTGGAAGCTTATGGCACAGATGGGAAAAAGCACAACCCTTTGGCCTCAAGAGCACAGCATCCTGTCACCCCCCAATCCAGGGCAGTGGGGGGGGATTAAGTGATATTCAGAGCACTCTTGAGGACACTGATCAGGGGGCAGAGGTGCACACACAGACTGGCATGCTCTGTGCTGTGTCAAAGGCTTGCACAACTTGGCAGAAGGATCGTTTCATGCACCAGTGAAAGGCAGTCTGTTGTGGGCTGGAAAATACAAATTGCTGCACCTCCAAGAAAGGCTTAGATTTGGGTTGGGATACGAGAGAAAGGTCAATATTTGCTAACAGTTACCAACCTAGTAGTATGTAGGGCAGTACATTTTCCATTCATACTCAAAGCATGAAGTATCTGGGACACCTTCCACTAGACCAGGTTTCTCAAGGCCTTATCCAGTCTGTCCTGGGGGAGATGACATCCACAACCTCCCTGGGCAACCTGTTCCAGTGTTTCAACACCCTCACTGTGAAGAATTTCTTCCTACTATCCACTCTAAATCTACACTTCTCAAGCTACAATCCATTCTCTCTTGTCCTGTCATTACAAGCCCTTGTAAGAAGTTCCCCTGCAGCTTTCTGGTACTGGAAGCTTCAGGTACTTGAAGGCCACTATAAGGTTTCCCTGGAGCATTTCTTCTCCAGGCTGGATCACTTAAGGTGATTCTCCTTGAAACACTTAGTGCAATAGTCACATAGATTATATACAGAGAGATTACAGAGAAATCACCTCTCCCAGCCCTCCTGCAGTCTCTGACTATATACCTTCCATCTTCTAAGTCTGCTGATACAGCCTTCTTTCCAAATCATCCTCATGGCTTTGACAAGGTCAGACCAGGTCAAGATAAAACCAGCTGATAGCTGCCCTTCCATGCAGGTCAGCCTTTTCTTCCTTGCAGAGAAAAGAGCCTGTCTGTGCTGTCCAGTTTTTTCAGGTCTGCTGTACCCCCAGCTGAAGCCCTGACTACAGCCGGCAGAGCTGAGCTTCAAACATCACAGCAGAGCAGTGCTGCAGGCCACTGCCGCTGGCTGAGTCACTGCACCAGTGCTGCAGAAGTCCACTCACAAGGCACAGCCCTGACCATTTGATCTCTTACATGGGTTTTTTTGTCAAAGCCTTGTGTACAGCAAGAAGCCAAGGCCACTGATTTGACCTTGGGCATCTGGTTTTTTTTTTTTTTTGACATAATTTGTAAGCACTTTTAGAAGCACAATGAGTAGGATCAGGGAGGATTTAGCTATAGCTATTTTCAATTTTGCCTGCTACAAATCCATCAGCTCAGCTGGGGCAGAGGAATCCTGCTGCCAACTCACAGGTGTCTCTTGCTCAGCAAAATGCAACCATGTTCCCCTTCTTGTAAATGAATTAAGGCCTGATTTTTGTCAGTACTCTGGCAAGGAAGGGAGCAGAAAATTTTCACCACTTCTGGCAAGGAAGGAAGCAGGAAATTTTCACCACTTTTTTCATCACATGGAGAGAGTCTCAAAGTAGGGTCTGAGCTCTGTCCATTGGACTACTGCATTGGTATGGTTTTTAGGGAAGAATTGTTCTCAGGGAAACTTTAACTCTCCCTGGCTGGGGCGGGAAAACACCATCACTGACTGCTCCTTAACAGAGAGGGTTTTTAATTAGTGCAGAAGCACTAATTAAAAGCAAAACCAGCAGTACTGCAGTCTCTTTTGGGCTGCTCAGGGATGCCTGGTCCATCCCTTACATGCAAGAAGATGAGTTGGTGTGGCAAGAGGTCATCTTAGATGAATGGGAACCTCCACAGTGAATTTAGTGAATAAAGAAAAGCACTTTGGAAAAGGTGGAAAAGGGAACAGGACATTAAAGAGGGCTGTAGAAGCATTTCTTGGGCTTGCAGCAATGGAAATGGGCATGCCCAGCCTCACCTGGAGCTAGAACTGGAGACGGGTATGAGGAGCAACAAGATTATTTCTACAGCTACACCACTAGTAGGAGGGCTGTCTCTGAATGGTGGTACTGTAGTGAAGGATGCTGGAAAGACTGAGGGACTCAGTACATCCTTTGTCTCAGCTTTTCCTGGCAGAGTCTGCCAGGTCTCTGCATTGCAGCTCA
The DNA here is from genome assembly GCA_033816785.1 of Picus viridis. Taxonomy (NCBI): domain Eukaryota; kingdom Metazoa; phylum Chordata; class Aves; order Piciformes; family Picidae; genus Picus; species Picus viridis. Next base: position 4,966,103 of record CM066577.1, read on the forward strand.
GGACTTAGAGAGCTCAGGATAGTCACTTGAGCTTCTCATGGGCTCCTTGTGTCTCGAGACCCAGGAGTGGCCAGATCTGACATGAGGACTGACACAACACGAGCTGCATTGGGTGGTAGCCTCATCTGGTGAAAGGGAGGCTCCTTCTATCCTCCCAACAAGCAGGAAGAGTTTGTCCAGTGCTTCAGAGAGTAACAGATTTATCTTTGGGTGATGCTTAGACGATCACAAGCCAGCAGCTGTCTCTCACTAGGCAAGTTTGCAAGGACTACTCTCCCTTCTAGGCAAGCACAGAAAGTGCAGATTCCACCTGGCTTGATGCTTTGCAGTCACAGGGAAATCAGCAGGGAGCTTGTATGGCTCACATGAGAGGCAGGCAGAAGTCTGCCCTGGGGCTTCTGCAAATGCAGGGTCAGCCTTCTGAAATTATGGAAGCTGCATCTATTCGGTGGATCTGACCTGTTATATTTATTGTGCAGATGGCTTCTTTGACCTGCTGCTGTTCCTGTATATTTTATTTTTTTTTTTTTTTCAAATGAGGTTCTCAAGAAACATTTATCTGTTAAATCAGGTCATTAAAAAAATGACATTTCCTTCCTGAAGCCCACAGTGATTTTCCTGTCTAAGAAAACTGGGACATACAACTATCATTTCCCGTGTGCATGATTGCAGAACAGTACCAGCAGAGACCAGGGTCATTTTTATAAGGTGAACATTGTCACTCTCCATCTTCAAGGTGCTAAACAAACAATGGATTTCTAGAGCCAGAGAATAAAGCAAGGTCTCACCAGATAGCATTGCTGGAGCAAAAATTGGCTGGATGGCCAGGCCCAGAGAGTTGTGATCGATGGAGTTAAATCCAGCTGGTGGCTGGTCACAAGGGGTGTCCCCCAGGGCTCGGTATTTGGGCCAGTTTTGTTTAATATCTTTATTAATGATTTGGGTGAGGGGATTGAGGGCACCATCAGCAAGTTTGCAGATGACACTAAACTGAGCAGGACTGTTGGGCTGCTCCAGGGTAGGAAGGCTCTTCAGAGAGATGTGGGCAGGTTAAATAGATGTGCTGAGGTCAATGGAATGTGCTTTAGCAAGACCAAGTGCTGGGTCCTGCAGTTTGGTCACAACAACCCCAAACAGTGCTACAGTCTTTGGGAAGAGTGGTTGGAAAGCAGCCTGGTGGAAAGGGATCTGGGGGTGCTGATGGACAGCTGGCTAAACATGAGACAGAAGTGTGCTCAAGTGGCCAAGAAAGCCAACAGCATCCTGGCCAACATCAAAAACATTGTGTCCAGCAGGAGCAGGGAAGTGATAATTGTTCCCCTCTGCTTGGCCCTGATGAGGCCACAGCTTGAGTGCTGTGTTCAGTTCTGGACATCAACACTGATGAGGTCATCTCTCAGTCTCCTCCTCTCCGAGCTAAAGAGCCTCAGCTCCCTCAGTCTCTCCTCATAAGGAAGATGTGCCACTCCCTTCATCATCCTCATGGCTCTGCGTGGGACTCTCTCAAGCAGCTCACTGTCTTTCTTCAACTGAGGGGCCCAGAACTGGACACAGCATTCCAGATGTGGCAGAGTAGAGGGGAGGAGAGCCTCTCTTGACCTACTGGTCACACCCCTTCTAACCCACCCCAGAATGGCATTGGCCTTCCTGGCCCTCCATCCCTGGAGGTGTTCAAGAAGCATTGAGATGTGGTGCTTCAGGATACAATTTAGACGTCATGGTAGTTGGGTTATCATTTGACTTGATGATCTTAAAGTTCATTTCCAACCTCAGTGATTCTATGATAATATTTTAAACAGAAAGAAACCAAAGAAACCAACAACCAAACAACTGAGTTTTCAGGTTATTATTTTCCTTCATTCCCTCCCTTCCCCCTTTTTCTTTTTTCCTTGAGTTTTCCCTAATTATCCATCATTTGTCTGACTGTAATGACGTTTGGAGCCCCAGTGTAGGTCATATGGAGTGCTTGTCTGCATGAGCTCAGAAGTAAGGTGTCAGCTTTTCCAGTAGATGACTCTGGAAGGTCTTGGGAAGACCTGAAGGCTTTGCAGCGCAGTTGGAAGCTGACCACACCCAGGAACTGCACTGACTGCTGAGGGGACCATCAGGAAACAGCTCATGCCCATGTTGTAAAGGTTTTTAACACCCAGGGCAGGGAGGCTGCGAACAAATTGCCCTTTGAGGTTGTTCCTGTGCCTGTTCTGGCTCAAGATCATGTTATAGAGAGCTTGTTGCAGAGACTGAAAATGCAACAGGGAATATTTTAACAGCCTAGCTGGTTATGTTCCACTTCTTCACACTGCTTCTAGGCACTGAGCCATTTGCTTTTGTAGACTTTATCATTTTTATTCCCTTCAACACTGATGCACCGAGCACTGATCCTACCAAGTGGTGAATATGCTCAAATTTTATTGCACTGTCTTTGTAAGGAGCAATGAGTCTTCAGCCTCTTACTGGCTCCGGCACTAACATGCTCTGAAACAAGAGTGCTGGATCTAGACACTCTTCAAACTTAGGGAATCACTGTAGCTTCAAGACCCACCTTGTAAGAGTGCTGAGGCAGTGGCATTGGGTTGGGCTGCAGTGGTGGAAGTCCTATTAATTACTCTGCTGTTCTGAGAGCTGTGCATTTCCCTCACGCTCTGAAATGCTTGCTGGGAAGCAAACATGAAGCTGTCATGAGGGGTAAGACTCTTGCTGGAAGCACAAAGGGAACACACATGTGGTCCTTACATGAGTAAAGAAAATCCTGGAATTAAATGCTGAGGCTTAGACAAGAGAGTCTAAGTATCCCAAGTATTGTGAGTGTGGCGGGAGGGACTGGAGGCAGATTTTCAGAGCAGTCCAACCAATTTAAGCTTAAAATCCCCCTGAAGCCATTGTGTTTAAAGGTGGGTGAACCAGTTCTTGTTGAAGAAGAGTCATTAGATTTTTTGAGTCATTAGATTTTTTGAGTGATTAGATTTTTTGAATGCCTTATCTGATGGCTTAGGGCACACTTCGTATACCATTGCAGTCTTCTCATTCCCACCGAGAGATAATTGTGATGTGAATCATTGATGATGCTTAACAAGCTGAATTGCCAATACCCTGTGGTGAATCTTCTGCTTTGTGCTGCTGGAAGCACAGAAACAGATTTCTTGGATCTTCCTGCCTCTGCTCCTCTGATGCTTGCAGCAAACTACACAGATGACAGCATTGTAGCATCACCTACCACACAAATGAGATCTCCACTGCTGACCATTTGCTCTGATTTGACCAGTACCAACAAGTGTAGACACTGATCCCCATTTTCAAAAAGGGAAAGAGGGATGGCCCAGGGAACTATAGGCCAATCAGTCTCACCTCTGTGCCTGCTAAGATCACAGAGCAGATCCTCTTGGAGGCACTGCTGAGGCAGAAGAATAATGAAGAGGTAATTGGCTACAATCAGCATGGCTTCACCACGGGCAAATCATAGGATCATAGGATGTTAGGTGTTGGAAGGGACCTCTGGAGATCTTTGAGTCCGTCACCCCTGCCAGGACCATAGGACTAACACAGGTGACACAAGAACACATCCAGATGGGTCTTGCAAGTCTCCAGAGGAGACTCCACAACCTCCCTGAGCAGCCTGTTCCAGTGCTCTGTGACCCTCGCAGTGAAGAAGTTCCTCCTCATGTTGAGGTGGAACCTCCTGTGCTGTAGTTTATATCCATTACCCCCTGTCCTGTCAGAGGATGCAACTGAGCAGAGCCTGTCCCTTCCCTCTTGACACTCAGCCCTCAGATATTTATAAACATGTATTAAATGCCCTCTCAGTCTTCTCTTCTCCAGACTAAAAAGCCCCAGGGCTCTCAGCCTCTCCTCACAGGGCACATGCTCCAGTCCCTCAATCATCCTGGTGTTTTCTGCTAGTATCCAGGGTGAAAATTCCCTCATGGAGAACTCTTTTTTTTGGTGGTGCTGTTGTTAAAACTTGTCATTTTGATCTGAGGAGCACAGATTTTCCCACCAAGCAAAATGATACTCATGGAAAGGTTTCATTGCACTAGCCACCATTGTGCTTTAGTTTTAGTTTGTGAAGTATTGATGGGTTTGTTCTTTTTGCATGGAGGCCAAGCAAACCATGGACTGCAGTTGTGCATTATGGAAGACTGATGGAAAATAAAGTTATTTTAAAATCCCCTCCTTTCCCACCACATCTGCCCCTTTGCCACCCCACCCACCCCATTTTCCCCCTTTTCCCCCTCAAATCCCAGAGCACCTGGGCTTGTTTGAGTCTCTTCCTACCCCAGGGGTGGCCACTTGGCCCTCCCCACCCACTCCCCCTTTTTAATCCCCCCCAGGAGAGGCAGAAGCCCCAAGCTGAGCTCATCTGGGCTGAGGAATCGTCCTCTCTTAGGAGGACAGACTAAGAGAGTTGGGGCTGTTCAGTCTGGAGAAGAGAAGTCTCTCAGGAGACCTTCTTGTGGCCTTCCAGTATCTTAAGGGGGCTATAAGAAAGCTGGGGAGGAACTTTTAGGGTGTCAGGGAGTGATAGGACTAGGGGAAGGAAAGAAAAATAGAAATGGGTGGATTCAGATTGGATGTTAGGAAGAAGTTCTTCCCCATGAGGGTGGAGAGACACTGGAACAGGTTGCCCAGGGAAGTGGTGGAAGCCTCATCCCTGGAGGTTTTTAGGGGCAGGCTGGATGTGTCTCTGGGCAACCTGCTGTAGTGTGAGGGTCCCTGCCTGTGGCAGGGGAGGTTGGAACTGGCTGATCCTTGAGGTCCCTTCCAACCCTAACAATACTATGATTCCATGATACAGAACAAAGTGACCAGTAAAAGGAGGCACATACCCCAATCCTGTTTAACCTAAGGTCATCCTTGCATGGGGCAACAGGTTGTGAGGGAAGAGGCAATGTCTCTGTGACTTAGCACTTTCACATTTTCCTCTTGGTGTGTTTGCAAGAGACAAATCAGCAGAGAATTTGCCAAGCTGTGAGGAGGCCATAAAATTTTACAGCCATGACCACAATGCATCTGAGTGGCAGAAGCACGGGTGAATTATACAGGTCATGCCAAACAAGCAGCAATAAAACTTTACAGCCCCATCCTGTATTTTGTACATGCCACATCTTTCTCTGGCTTTATTAGGTTTGGGGGTTTTAACTTTTTTTGGGGGGAAACTCATTTGTTGCTATGGAAACAGCAGTATCCATTAAACCAGGACCATAGAATCTAACACAGGTCACACAGGAACACATCCAGAGGGCACTCCACAACCTCACCTTCCATTAAACCAGGTGGAACTTAGTGAAACTCTCTAACATCAGTCCACCATTTAACATGAATGATGCACTGCAGCTTTGTCATTTTGTTGTGGTTTCACCCATGCCTCCCATGCCCCTCTTGTTTTCCCCACTTCCCTGCTGTCTCTGGGGGTGTGGAAGTAGTGAGCTCTTCCGAGCAGGAGCTCTCTTTGTTTAACCCCTTTATACAGGCTCAGATGTGCTGCTGAATTAATCCCAAAGGACAGCAATTTAGATGTAAAGAAGCTTTATTTTCCCAGTTTTCTATGGTCAAAGAGAGGCACAAAAGGACAAAATGATATCTGTGTCATCATGCAATTGAGCATTAGCAGAGGGATTTTATACTGAGACAGATGTGGATAGACAGACAGACATATATATTGATTCCCTCCTCCATTCTCCTAGTTCTCATAATGCAGAAATCTACAGATTTTCTACTTGTGGAGAAGAAAAATTTGCCCTAAAGCTAATTCTGGTTTTATTTGGGTGCAAAACCTCTTCTGGTACTAAGTCTAGAGGATTCTCTAAAAGATAAACTGGGAGTGAACTGAAGGTTAAATTGTAATTGATAAACCATGTGATTTGGACCTGGATTTCTTGGTGCAACAGCAGCCAGGCTGAATGTGGATTTTGGAAGGACAGATATATTCCTTCTGGAGGATTATACTGGAGTCAATTCCTTGTTTGCCAAAGATAAGTCTGAAATGATGGCAAACATTGAGCCTCACTCTTTAAACATTCTGGGTGTGTGTGCTGTACATAGAAACTGGGGGCTAGGGGACAGAGATTGCTTGAAAAGGTGGTGGTGGGGTGAGCTGTCATTGACAATACAAAGGCAACATGTATTTTATTGTGCCTGGCTAAAGGGGTAAAAATAATACAGAAACAATTTGCTCCCATTTTTAGAAGTGATCATTTGGGAGGTGGAACACAATGACTGTTACACAGCATTCATCACTATGAATCTGCTGATTTTATGACACATGGAGACTTGCATTGAAGTCAACAATATTTTTAGCTGTATGTATATAAAAGAACCAAGTAGATACCTGTGGTGGTTTTATTTTTGCTTGCAGCTTGTTGATTAACTTTAAGAGGAGATCCATCAGGGTTGAGGCATGGCATCTTCCTTGTGATTCCTTCACTTTCCAGGGAGGTGGTGGAGTCACCATCACTGGAGAAGAGACTGGGACAGGTGCTTGGTGCCATGGCTTAGTTGATTAGATGGTGTTGGATGATAGGTTGGACTCAATGATCTTGAAGGTCTTTTCCAACCTGGTCTGGTGTGGTCTGGTGTGGTGTGGTCTGGTGTGGTCTATTCTATTCTAGTCTAGTCTAGTCTAGTCTGTTCCGTTCCGTCCTATTCTACTCTACTCTACTCTACTCTACTCTACTCTACTCTACTCTACTCTACTCTACTCTACTCTACTCTACTCTACTCTACTCTACTCTACGTTGCAACTTAAAGGCATGATTTAGAGGAGCATAACATGACTGGCTGATTTGGGAACAGTTTATACTCTTCCTGCTGTTCACATGTGTGTCACCTGGTGCCCATGGACCCTTCTTCCATCCTTGCACCCACTCAGTGAGCATCAGCCCCAGTGCCTGGCATTTATGAAGCATCTTCTGTTCCAGTGAGTGCTTTTCCCCAGGCAGTGTCCAGTGCTGTTGTTGTAGCTGCTACAGCAGGAGCAGGCAGGTAAGCCAACACAGCCTGCCCTGGTGGGTGAGGATGGGAAGAAGAAAAAATATAGTTTAGTGCACTAACATCAGTGTTTACATGAAGAGCTATGATACATTTCTTGCCTAGAAAGTGCTGGGTTTCATCCAGACTTTTCCCTCCCACCAAGTTAATCACTCTATATAGAGCTCATAAATGGTTGGAGGTTATGAATGATATGTTTCTGAATAACCATGGACATTTTCATGGGAACATCTTCACATTTTTTCCCACAAGTGGTGCAGTGGGTTAGACTGTGATTTATCAGATGTTTGACTGTTCAGGAGAACCTTTCCTACACAGTGAATCAGATTTTCTACACTGTTTATTTCAAAGGGTGGCATTGATTTTGTCATCATTTGGAGCAGAGGAAATCCAAGGCTGATAAAACAAATGTTTAGACTTGTAACTTGCTACCTTCCGGTTGCTGGGATTTATTTCCTTGGACATTTTCTGGATCTAAAGTTAAACATTCATCAAAGTAACCTGGTAAGGAACAGGCAATGCTAAGAGTGGCTGCTTGAAATGCAGCAGCTCATGGGGGTGGCCCATGCTTTCTGAATGGTAAGTGTGGCCACTCTGGGTCATCCCAGCATAGCCAGCAGGTTGAGGGAGGTGATTCTCACCCCCTGCTCCGCTCTGGTGAGACCCCACCTGGAGTACTGTCTCCAGTTCTGGAGCCCCTATGACAGGAAAGATCTGGAAGTGCTGGAACATGTCCAGAGAAGGGCCACGAGGATGAGCAGAGGGCTGGAGCTCCTCTGCTATGAGGCTAGATTGAGAGACTTGGGGCTGTTCAGTCTGGAGAAGAGAAGACTCCGAGGAGACCTTCTTGTGACCTTCCAGTATCTGAAGTGGGCTACAAGAAATCTGGGGAGGGACTCTTTAGGGTGTCAGGGAGTGATAGGACTAGGGGGAATGGAACAAAACTAGAAATGGGTAGATTCAGATTGGATGTTAGGAAGAAGTTCTTTCCCATGAGGGTGGTGAGACACTGGCACAGGTTGCCCAGGGAGGTGGTGGAAGCCTCATCCCTGGAGGTTTTTAAGGGCAGGCTGGATGTGGCTGTGAGCAACCTGCTGCAGTGTGAGGTGTCCCTGCCCATGGCAGGGGGTGGAACTAGATGACCCTTGAGATCCCTTCCAACCCTGACAATTCTATGATTCTACGATCCCCTGCTGGGAAGCATTTGGGAGCTCTGGGTAAGGAACCAGTGCCCCAGAGCACAGTACCACGTGCAGCTCCTCTCACCAGCCCATCTGCAGGCATCTCATCAGTGCTGTGGCCTTGATGTGCTGATGTACCAGACAGGTTGAATGCCTGCATTTCAGCACTCTCTTATTTGTCGCCTCTCTTGGGGAGTGTCTCCCCTGCCATTTCCAGCCCTGCCCTTCTGGTGGGACTTGGCTGCTAAGTAGAGTTATGGTAGTGGAGACTTATGATGTCAATTTTGCCCTGTATTGTTGTTTTGTTTTTTTTCTTGGGGCTCCTGCTTCTGTGTCTGAAGACCTGAGGCAGAGCTCTGCAGATGCTGCTCCAGCTGCAGATGCTGCTCCAGCCCTTCCTGCTGCTACTTCCCCAGACACCTGGAGCGGGAAGCCTGTGTGTTAATGGGGGAAATGCTGATGTCAGGAATCCCTCTGCCTTTCTCAGTCTGGATGGGAACCTGTGGAACAAGTGGCTACACAGCTCTGGAAAGAGATGTCCCCCACTACAGAGGGGCTTGTGAGAAAAGGAGAGGACACATGGCTCTGGATCATCTCCAGGTGCCTAGATATGTGACCTACCTGGGTTATGTTTGTCACCTGGAAAAGCATCCCACTTGTTTTATGGCTGTAAAGGCTGCTTTCACTGGTGCACTGTTTTAAACAGTTCTGCTTGCCATCCCTAGTTTAAAGGTATTTGGCTGGCCACAGTCACTACTCCTGCTGGGAGCAGCCAGCAATCTCCAGCCATCAATCACATGTGCTGGGGTCTCACGGTTGATAGATACCGAAGGAAGAGATCATGCTCCTGTACTCAGCGCTGGTGAGGTCACACATTCAATAGTGGGTTCAGATTTGGGCTCCTCACTCCGAGAAAGACGCTGAAGTGCTGAGCATGGCCAGAGAAGGGCAACAAAGCTGGTGAAGGATCTGGAGAACAGTCTTATGAGGAGTGGCTGAGGGAACTGAGGTTGTTTAGTCTGGAGAAGAGGGGGCTGAGGGAGGAGCTCATTGCTCTCTACCAGTACCTGAGAGGAGGTTGGAGTGAGGTGGAGTATTGGCCTCTTCTCCCTAGTATTGAGTAATAGAATGAGAGGAAAGGGGTTTAAGTTGTGCCAGGGGAGGTTTACATTGGACATTAGGCAAAATGTCTTCACTGCAAGAGTGGTCAGGCATTGGAACAGGCTGCCCAGGGAGGTGGTGAAGTCACCATCCCTGGAGGTGCTCAAGAAATGTGTGGCCACAGCACTTCAAGACATGGTTTAATGGCCATGGTGGTGTTGGGTTGACAGTTGGACTCAATGATCTTTGTCATCTTTTCCAGGACAAAACAATTCTATGATTCTATACCCTGGGAGCAGGCCAAGGCTCAGGCTAAGGGGTGAATGTAGTTTGTTCTTTATTCCTGTTGAAACACTAAAAAAAAAGCAAGGGAGAGGAAAGCTAAAGAGCAGTATTTCACAAGTCTTGTTTAAAGAGGAGTGCCTCATCCAAGGTATCATTGCCTCTAAACAGATCCTGGGGCTTCTCTTTTAATAATACCTGACTTGTCAGGGTGACACCTGGCAAATAGCACAACTCAGCTGTCTGCCACAAGGAAAAGAGAGGAAGAAAAGACAAGGCCTCAACTTCTGAAAACAACTTCAGTTTTTCCTTTATGAAATGCGTCGATAAATATAGTTCAGCTAGCGCCCTGCTGGTGTTACTGTGCCTGAGATCTATGGCAAGCTTTCAGACAAAGCCAGCAAGACCTATACTTAGAAGCAATCTTCAGATTTTCATGCAAAGCACAGAAATGAAAGGGGGAGCGACGACAAAAGCAGGACGGTGGTGGCCTGCCTGCGTACGTCTACCAAGCGAGCTGCCGTGGCAGACTTCCCTGCGAAAATCCCCCCCAAATCATGATTTCCAGGAATGCAGCTGTGTCTGTGTCTCCCTGTGCACCATCACAGGTGCACACCCTCATGTGTCTGACCTTTTCAGAAGTGTGTTGACATGTTCAGAAATAACCTTTGCGATGTAAAGATAACGTATTGGATCGGGCGGGCACGGGAATAAACAAATCGGCCCCAAGAGAACAGGTCCTTTAAAAGCCATGGTGAGCTCCTGCAGGGGTCAGGTCTGGCAGCTGCTGCTGGCATCCTGCTTCTCTTGTGTCTGTGGGGCCTTTCTGGTGCTTATCACTGCAGGATCGAAGCACCCTGCCATGTGTTCATCAGCTTATCCTCACATCAACTTTTCTGAGGTGGGAGGAATATGAGAGAGAGGGAAATGAGCTCACCACCCACTCCTCTCACCTTAGCCAAGCTGTCACATGGAGAAACGGAGTGACTGGCCAGCCTGCAGGCTGCTGCTGCAGCTGGGAGAGCACCATGTCTCCTGGAAACCAGCTTGGAGCTTCACACCAGAGACTCCCTCACCAAGTGTTTGCAAGCTCTGTGGTTAACAAACCCTCAGAGGTTCCTGATTTCTTCTTCACCATTCCCATCAAAAGTAAAGGCAGCACAATGCCTTTTCTGAAAGGCTGGCACCTTGTCACTGATGTTCTAACACTTTCCATCAGGCTGGTGTGAGGCAAGAGAAGTTTGTCTATCAATTTGGAATAGCATCAGGACAAATGAGAATATTTCTCTGTACAATGGGGTTTGTTATTTCCCAGGATTGCCTCGGTGAAGGCCTTGGGGGCAGTGCCCATCTGGGAAAGACTCAAGGCACATTGCCATGGACCATATGCCAGCGGGGCTCGTGCATTTGATCTAACCTGTGCAGCCACAATTCCCTCATGCATCTTGGCTCCATCAGGTGGGGAGTTAAGGCTGCCAGGAGATTAGAGTGCAGGCCACTCACTCAGACATTAAATTCCAGCTTTGCCACTGACTTCTGGTGCCGCTTTGGCCAAACCATGGCCTCACAGCTCTTAAGTAACACAAGCCACTTTTAATCCTCAAAACAAGTCTTGCAACGTAGATGGGAGTCATGTTACTCAGTGCTTCCAAAGATCAGCAGGTTGGTTTTTTTTTCTCCAGAGACATACATGTAGGTCCATCAGGAAGGGTGTTTTAATTCTGTCTGGGTTTGGTTGGGAAGGCGTGGTTGCTTTTCAGAAATAAAGATCTTGCACACTTACTTGCATGTGGCCAAATGGTGTCACTAAGACCTACTTCTGTAAAGAGAAAAAGACTGCATGGTCATGGGCTCTTGTGGCCAAGAAGGGCAATGCCATTCTGGGGTGTTTTAGAAGGGCTGTGGTTAGTAGGTCAAGAGAGGTTCTTCTCCCCATCTACTATGTCCTGGTGAGGCCACATCTGGAATATTGTGTCCAGTTCTGGGCCCCTCAGTTCAAGAAGGACTTCAGGGAACTGCTTGAAAGTATCCAGTGCAGAGCCACGAAAATGCTGAAGGGAGTGGAACATCTTCCTTATGAGGAGAGACTGAGGGAGCTGAAGCTCTTTAGCTTGGAGGAGACTGAGAGGTGACCTCATTCATGTTTATAAATATGTAAAGGGTGAGTGCCAAGAGGATGGAGCCAGGCTCTGCTGGGTGATGCCCAATGACAGGACAAGGGGCAGTGGGTGGACGCTGAGGCATAGGAAGTTCCATGGAAACAGGAGGGAATGTTTTTTCTCTGCAAGGGTGACAGAGCCCTGGAACAGGCCGCCCAGGGGGGTTGTGGAGTCTCCCTCTCTGGAGATATTCAAACTTTGCCTGGATGCATTCCTGTGTGACCTGGTATAGCTGATCCTGCTCTTGCAGGAGGATTGGACTGGATGATCCTTTGATGTCCCTTCCAAACCCTAACATTCTGTGATTCTTGGATTCTGTGTTTCTGTCATATCTTGGTCATCTTGGGCTGCAGAAATGGGTAATTCCTATCACATACATTCATATCTAATTAGTCATTTGCTGAAAACCCCTGATTTTTCCTATCAGGCAACCGGGAAGCCACTGTTCTGAGCCAATGGCTGTGTGGATTTCTCCATGGGACAACACTTTGTGTCACTTGTAACTCATTGAGGAGAAAGGTTCTCCTAGCAAAGCCCTAAGTGATGCACCTAGGTTTAACTAAGCTTTCTCCTTGTTTTCTGATTATCTTCCCTGCTTTTGAAGCAGAGGTAATTTGATCCTCACAGCTATTTTGAGAGAGATTCTCAGTGCTATTTAATCAAGAGCAGGAAAATGGAAAAGTGCCAGAGAAGCAGATGAAGATTAGGAGAAACTGGACAGAGCAGAGGACAAATGCTATCCCATTTGAAGAATTATTATTGACTGCAAAGCAGCCAACAAACATTTTCTAACCTAAGCTCTGCTATTATGGCTTTATAGACATAATACAGGTTGCCCAGAGAGGTGGTGGAAGCCTCATCCCTGGAGGTTTTGAGGCCAGGCTGGATATGGCTCTGAGCAACCTGACCTAGTGTGAGGTGTCCCTGCCCATGGCAGGGGGTTGGTACTAGATAATCCTTGAGGTCCCTTCCAATCCTAACAATTCAATGTTCTAGAGGATTTATTTGAAGCAGTGACTTTTTCAGTAATTTTCTGACCTGGCTCATGGAGGCTGAGCTGTGGATGCCACACCTTGCTACCTGCTTTCTTGAACGTTTTCTGCTGTCTAAGCTAACAGTTGTTGTGTCTGTCACCTGTCATTCATTGATCACTGAGTCAGAGAATGATTCAAATGTTATTTGAACAGCCATGCTTGAAGATTGTTTATCAGTGACTCCATGTCTGTCTGCCTGTGGGAGGCACATTTTGCAATATGTACTTCACATTTTTTCCTCTCTGATAAACTGGAGAACTGCTGGTGTCACAGGTCCACCAGCTCACCTCTGTCTGACTCAACTTCTCCAGGGATCTCGTTCTTCTCTGAGCTCCCCCAGTGAGTTGCACCAGCAGGGGGGTTAATGCTGCTGGGCCTGAGAGCAGCGTGCTTGCCTTTGTCATAGTGTATGGCAAACATGATCCCTGCCTTCAGGAGCCAATATCTGAGATGGGTCCTACTTCCTGCGAAGGAGAGGGAGTGCCAGATGGAGGAGAGCAGCACATGGGAACAGCACTGCATAAGGCAGGTGATGGCAATGGATGAGGCAGAGTCTTTCTGATCACCCACACTGTGTGGTGAAACAGCCTTGAGAGACATCAGCCTTGGAGAAGCAGCTCACAGTTGCTTTTCTTCTCTCCTGGGGCTTTTGCCAGTGGCTGGTTTAGCTGAGCCAGGGCCCCAAGGTGTTGATTGCTCCCTCAGGAGGGTTAAGGGCTATGTTCACCTTTTCAGTGAAGGGCATGGCTGAGGGTATTTTCTGTATGCTGTCACTGGAAATCCACACCATCAATCAGGCTTTTCTCTGCAAGCTCTACAAAAGAGCCTGGTGTGCACAGCTCACTTCACTCTCCCGCACAGAGGTTGGGTCATGCCAGTCCATGTAACCCAATAGTTACCCCATGGGTAAGCAGTATCAGTGTCATATTCCATAGGAGAATGATCTGACCTTTCTTGTTTATATGGTAAGTGTGTCCAGGAGGCTTCTTTTTCAGCCTGGTAGTCCCAGCTGCCCACTCACAGTGCTTCTTGTCAGCTCCAAAGCTCTTGCCAGGGCTTTGAAGTTAAGAATTGTTTGGAGTTACATAGAGCCCCTGTGCATGGCTCAAATGAAATTGCCCTCCTGAGTCAGAACCTCCACATTCAGCAGTGGTGGTGGGCTGTACCAGCACACAATAAATGCAAGTCAGCTCATCTCTGTCTCCAAAACCCCACAAAGATGAGCGAGCCTTGATAATTAAAGACAGGCTATGGGAGTTTGCTGCTGGAAAAAATCATCAAGAGCTCAGAATCAGAGACTAGAATTGTGGAATCATTAAGGGTTTGTTTTGCTTCTGCCTCAGTTGTGGGTCATGTGGGTAAAGAGCCTTTTTCAGGGACCAGCTCTTTCACCCAGCTGAGACAGTAGGGCCCTCTTGGGTTTAACACTGACAAAATATCTGAGTGATACCTGCTGTTCTGTGAAGAGACCCAGTTGCCTCAGGATTCCCCACACTGCCCAGCAGCCAGTCCCCAGTGCTGACTATGGTAGATGAATAACTAAGAGAGAAACTCAGGTTCTTCAGAAGAATGATTTCAGTCCACCTCTACTCACCTCACAAGAGTGGCTGTCCACCCAATGGATGTTTCTAGTTCCCAGTATGCTAACATGATGTTTTTTGTGCATAAAATATTTAAGAAAAAGAAAATCTGGCTTTATGTTATGCTAGAAAATAGGTTTATGAGACAAACAGGACTGGAGCACTGCCCTATGAAGAGAGGCTGAAAGACCTGGGGCTTTTTAGTCTGGAGAAGAGAAGACTGAGAAGGCATTTAATAAATGTTTATAAATATCTGAGGGCTGGGGGTCAAGAGGGAGGGGACAGGCTCTGCTCACTTGCACCCTGTGACAGGACAAGCAGCAATGGATATAAACTCCAGCACAGGAGGTTCCACCCCAACATGAGGAGGAACTTCTTCACTGTGAGGGTCACAGAGCCCTGGAACAGGCTGCCCAGAGAGGTTGTGGAGTCTCCTTCTCTGAAGACTTTCAAGACCCATCTGGACGTGTTCTTGTGTGACCTGTATTAGATTCTCTGGTCCTGCTCTGGCAGGGGTGTTGGAACCAGTGATCTCCAGAGGTCCCTTCCAACCCTTAACATCCTGTGATCTATCTATCAAAGCAGATTTTTGTCTTTCACAGAAGCACCTCAAAACCCTTAACTGGCTGAAGGTGCCTGTGTGCTGGCTGTTAGAGACTGCACGTTGCCAGAGACTCTTCTCTAAACTGATAAGAGTAACAAAGAGAAGGGAGAATCCCCAATGTACAGGATAAAAATGAAATGATTCACTCCAACTCACAGATGAGGTCTGTGGTAAAGCTGGGAACAAAACTCTAATCCTCCCCAAGTCTCAGGCTCTTCCCTGCAATTTCTCCTTGCTTTATTATGCTTTATTTCATCCATAACAATAAAACAATGCTCAGTGGGTGCTGAGGGAGTCCCTTCATGCTTTTGGTGCTGATGGCCAAATGAGACAGGAATGTACCTGAACAATAATTGCAGCTGATGAGTTATGGCTGCAGCATGCCTGACATCACATCTGTTACTCTGGTGCCATACTCAGCTTGACATGGGGTAGACCATGCTGAAGTGGAATGTTTCCCAGGATTCACCACTTACTGCAACTGCGTGAAAGTGCATCTGTTTGCCACAAAGCAAAGCAAGGGGCAGGCCTCTCTGCAAGAAGCAAACAAAAGGCAGGTGTCTCTGCAAGAAGCAAACAGAAGGCAGGTATCTCTGCAAGAAGCAAACTCATGATCGCATGGGCTGTTTTGTAGCAAGCTGTCTCTAGACCTGAGCAGCTTGTTGAAACAAATTTCCTTTCTTTGGGGATGCTCTCAGGCAGGACTGGGCTACTGCAAGAGTGAGAAGGAAGAAAACATGTATGGTTTTGTGTGTGCCCAGGTCATCAGATCCACCTGACCCAGGAAGGAGCAGATGAACAATCCTTAGATACATGGTGGTTGTGTCCTTTCTGTTTCCTCAATGCTTGGCTCCTCAGAACAGTCCTGTGTCT
Organism: Picus viridis; assembly: GCA_033816785.1. Classification (NCBI taxonomy): domain Eukaryota; kingdom Metazoa; phylum Chordata; class Aves; order Piciformes; family Picidae; genus Picus; species Picus viridis. The sequence continues at coordinate 4,981,901 of CM066577.1, forward strand.
TACCTAGGATCTTACAGGAAGTGATTGTCCATCTCATAGCAATATTTTGGATTATAATTCTTATTCCACTGCAGGAATAACCTAAGACCTTTTGGATTTCCCTCCCCCCAATACAGCAAGCGTGATGCTACCCTTAACAAGCCCAACTGGCAGTTGCTGGAGGTGGAGAAGACATGGGCTGCAGTCCATGCCCTCAGGAGCCCAAACTGAGCATCTGACCTGGATTTCTTGGGACCAGGTGGGTGTTACATTTGCTAGGCTTTGGCCTGTTCTCAGAAGAAACCATCCTGGGTTCTGGCCCTTGTGTTTTATTTGTCAGAAACTTGTTCAGTCCAACCCCGGGTGAGTTTGCCAGTGATTTTTCTTGCAGACAGAGGCCTTCGCTGACTCTTTGGGCAACCTTGTGAGGGAGGAGCATTAACACTGAATTACTGCTAAAACAAGGTTTAATTGGAAAGTGTGAGAAATGAGTCAGGCTCTCTCTATGAAACCTCTCTTGATGCAATTAGATAAAGAGAAGGAAAGTAGTACTCAGCTTTCAAGATGTCTTTATCTTTGGTAGCTCTCATGGTCTTCCTCCAAGGCCCAGACTTCTGGTGCAAACCTCATCAGTTTTAATTGATAGCTGCAGGTAGTGCTGACAGGTAGACAAAGGTGTGGGCTGATGTGTAGCTACTGCTGACGTTCATGTGGAGTGACTGGGACATGCACTTCTCTCTTTGCAAGCCTTCCCTAGTGAGCGCCGACAGAGTCTAGGTATTCTCACTGGCCTCCAGCATGAGGCATTGCAATTAAATGACACTCAGCAGTGGATGGCAGGTGGAGGGAAATTCAGAGAGGATGTTCACATTTAGGGTTAGATTCTGAAAGGTTTAGCCCTTGACTAAAGGACTTTGTGGCAAGAGTCCCTCTTTAATGAGAGCTGCACGTCCATTGAAAGCAGTGACTGATGGCTCTTCAGGCACATCTGGAACCATAATCTTTCATTCAGACCACACTGTCTGTCTAGCTAAGGGAAATAAATTGCATGCTCTTATGTAACTCTCCTCCTCAAACACTCAGAGATTTGAAAGCTGCAAATGTGGAAGTAGCAGAAGGAAACACAAAAGACATAATTCCCTTGTGAAACACAGGAATTTAGCAGAGTTCAGGCAAGGGAGGGGATTTTATGGTTGGACTGTGGAGAATTATGCAGCCAGCTGTAAAGAGAAGTCATGGGTCTGATGTCTGGGTTTCTTAGTCCTTTTGAACATCACATGATGTCTGGAGAATGAGACAGTTGATGTATATTTTAGATGTTGTATTTATTCTTTTGGTTGTAATGACCGGATGTGACTATAATGCCACGTCAAGAATGGAGCTCAGACAGAGCCTTGTGCGGTGACCGTGTGCTTCCCTTGTTTTTTCCCTTGGACAGGAAGAAGCAGAGCCATGAAATTGCAAAAGAGGGGTCATATCTCTATGTACTCTTGTCTGTGTGAATATGGCTAAGTTTGTGTTCCTGTTCCCCCCAGACAGACCAAAAAACCTATCCTTGATGGCAGGTGACAGGACTAGAGAATATGGTCACAAGCTGCACCAGGGGAGGTTCAGGCTGGATATGAGGAAAAACTTCTTCACTGAAAGGGTTATTAAACACAGAAGTTGTGTGCCCAGGGCAGTGGTGGAGTCACCATCCCTGGAGGTGGCCGAGCAGCCTGTGGGCCTGGTGCTCAGGGACATGGTTTAGTGTTGTCCCTACGGTGCTGGGTTGAGGGTTGGACTGGATGATCTTGGAGGTCCCTTCTAACCAGATATATTCTCTGTGTGGTTCTCTGTGTGTGGTTAAGTGCCTTGAAGCCCCCATGTCACGTTAGATGCAGTACCAGATCAAGACTGCTGAAAATGATCTCCCACCGTGTCAGAAGTAAATGTTTCATAATCTCTGGGTGAAATACCATGTTATCATACTTCACCATTATGTTCTAGGAGGAGATAATATCTACTGTACGCCTCCAGGTTTGCTACTTTTGGGTTTTTCCTTTCCCTAGAGACAGTGAATGTCCTTTGCAAGGGCCAGTTTTTCACTCTGGGCTATGATACACCTTTGGGAATCTCTGCTAGCTCACCATCGTGGCTCATCATTCCAATTAATCATTGATGACAGTAATGCTCTCAAAAATGATAATGCTTATTTATTCTCACTTTCAAAGAAGGGTGAGCCAACAGACTCATTCTGTTTGTAAGTGACTCCAGCAGCGTTGGCGTGCCAGATTATTGCTTTACAGCCCACGGTGCTAGGGTGTATATGGAGCAGAACATCTGTTACAAAGAAGCTGCTCAGTGATTCCACACAAAAATGCTGGAGTCAGTTCTCAGGAATCTTTTATCTGTCAATCAGATGTGGAGATGACATAAACTTCCTCACATGATCACCCACAGCATCTCAACCTCAAGCAGGTAGGAGTGGTTTAAGGAGGAATTGTACACTTTATTGCATCTTCAGGCTATTTTAATTTCTCTGTTGGGTGTTCTTCAGGACTGGCCCAGTTCTTTTGCAATGATTTGAGTAGGTCTTGGTGTCATGTCCTAAGTACCTTCACAAAGAGAATCATGGAATGGTCTGTGTTGGAAGGAACATTAAAGATCAATTAGTTCCAAGTCCCCTTGACATGTACAGGGACATCTTCCACTAGACCACGGAAAGCACATCCGAAACTTCTCTGTTCCAATGCCTCACCACCTCACTGTGAAGAATTTATTGCTAACATCTAATCATGTTCATGCTGCTCCCAAACAAAATGTGAGGGTTCTCATGCCAGGTAAAGGTGTCAGCCTGCTTGCCCCCTTTTTACAGCTCTCTCCTTTCCTAGATGTTTGTGAATGGCCACAGGTAGCCCAAAGGAGTTGCTGTGTTGCCCTTTGTTCAGGTGGTTCATTGTTTGCCCTTTTCTGTTGCTGTCACTACTATTTATAAGGAACTTCTGCTTTACTTGCAACACTAAGGTGAACATAGTGCACCTCTGGCAGCTGCAAATGTGGCAGCCAAAATGAGTGTTTAAAACCAGTGCACTGTGCATGTGTAGGCCTTCTGTGGCTCATTCCCTCTACCCTCAAATTAAGTGATGTTATGTCCTTGCTCTTTTGGCTTAGTACAAGCGCAGACTTTGAACTGGACCTTAGTGTTCTTGTGAACATTATAAAAAGGACAGTCACCTGCTCTCAGATGAAATAAAAGAAATAAATCTGTATGGATGCAAGGTACATATTTGTTCAGCTGTGAAGAAGAGGGTTTCAGGTGAGTCTGACCACCAGGGATTTTCCTCTTCCCACTAATTTAAGCTGGAATGTGCTCAGATACTTTAGTAATGAGTAACAGCACAAATTCTCAGAGAATTACTCTTTCAGACACAGAAGCTTTGGGGTTTATTTATATTTATAGACTGTAATCTCCTCCATGCTGAGACTCTGGGTGTCTAAAAGGCATCCAGTCCACTACTAGGTCTGTAGGTTTCTACCCTATTACCTTTAGGCATGTAGTATAGGTAGATGTCTTATGAGGAGTGACTGAGGGAGCTGGGTCTCTAGCTTGGAGAGGAGACTAAGGGGTGACCTCATTAATGATAATAACTATGTAAAGGGGGAGTACCAAGAGGATGGAGCCAGGGTCTTCTTGGTGAAGCCCAATGACAGGACAAAGGGCAATGGGTGGATGTTGAGGCATAGGAAGATTCATGGAAACAAGAGGAAAAAGGTTTTCGCTGTGAGGGTAACAGAACACAGGAACAGGTTGCCCATGGGCAGGGACACCATCCACTGGCTTCTTTACCAGTGTCCCAGGCAGTCAAAAGCAATGGTAGCCCTTGTGGGTTCATTCTGTTAGCTGTGTTATAATTTGAAATTTCTTTAGAAGGAAAAGTCTCAGCACTGTGGGACACCCTCAGAGCAGCTTGAATTAAAGGATGTTTCAATAATCTGAAGATCATTTGATATTTGTAAGCCAGGCTTTGTGACATAGAGTGTGAAAATTCATTAGAACTTTCAATGATTAGTCTTTTTTGTGTCTTAAGAGTGACATTTCTTTCCCATCATCTCACCATTATGAATACAGGGAAGGAAATATTTTTCTGGCTGAACATCCATGTCCAGAGAAGGGCAACGAGGCTGGGGAGAGGCCTCGAGCACAGCCCTGTGAGGAGAGGCTGAGGGAGCTGGGGTTGTTTAGCCTGGAGAAGAGGAGGCTCAGGGGAGACCTTATTGCTGTCTACAACTACCTGAAGGGAGGTTGTAGCCAGGAGGGTGTTGGTCTCTTCTCCCAGGCAACCAGCACCAGAACAAGAGGACACAGTCTTAAGCTGTGCCAGGGGAAGTTTAGGCTGGAGGTGAGGAGAAAGTTCCTCAGAGTTGTTAGCCATTGGAATGTGCTGCCCAGGGAGGTGGTGGAGTCACCATCCCTGAAAGTGTTCAAGAGGAGATTGGACATGGCACTTGGTGCCATGGTTTAGTAGTCATGAGGTCTGTGGTGAGAGGTTGGACTTGATGATCTTTGAGCTCTTTTCCAACATTATTGATTCTGTGATTCTATGATTCTGTCCCACACATGGTTTAGCCAAAGGGTTCCTTCTAGGAGATTTCTGAGAGACTCACAACTGGCTTTTGTCCTTACTGCCTTTACTCATGTGGGGATAAGCGTGGTGTTACTGCACAGAAATGAGCAATATCTTGTGGATGTTCCTCTGCATCTGCTAATCCCTTTTGCATTCCCCTTACTGTCTGTGTATGCTCCTGTGTTTGATTTGTCAATAGCACTGTGAGAATGAGGGTTGGCTTTTTTTTTTTTTCCATTTTATCCAAAGAGAATAATTACCATAGTTTAATTTTCATGTGACAGTTGAATATTCATCAAAACATTTCATTTTGGATGTGGTTGTTTGGTTTTTTTTTTTTGTACACACACTCCTCCCAGAAATTACACAAAAAGCTATTACAAAAGGGAAAAGCAAAATGTTACTTGTGGCCTGTCCTGGAAATCTGTAGTCTGATTTTATTTTTGGTTGGTTGGTTGGTTTTTTGGGGGGTCAAAATGAAATGGTAATTGGAGCTGACACATTTCACTTCCAATGAAACAGTGATTCCTGATACTGCACTGGAAAGCTTTCGCCAGTACTAATTGGGAGGCTCAGTCTGCATGCGTGGGCAGGATACTAGCTTCACTGGATGGAATCATTGACCTGTGTTTTACTAGGAGCTGGACTTGATCAGTGATCCTTCCTGGTTTTGAAGTCAATTTAAAAGATTTCTTTCTCTTGAATCAGTAGTAACTTCTCTTTTTTTTTTTTTTTTTAAAAAGAACAGGCTTGGGAAATTGCTTTCAGTTTTAACACAGAAATTAACATTTTAAAGTCACCTTCTGCTGTCTGTCCATGTGGGGAATCACCTGTCTCTGGGAGGCATACCTCTTGAAATGAAATATAAGCCACCCTGGCTCCCTTGCAAAGAGGTGAAGATATGAAAAACATGATAGCTGTGAAGGATGTATGCATCTCTGGAAAGACAAAGGTCAGGGAGTAACAGCAAGCTGCCATGCCGGGCACTCATTTGCTGCGATCTCTGCAGAATCTGGCCAAATGTTACAGCTGCTAGACAGGCAGAATGAGTCTTGCATCCTACACTGATCATCTGAAGGTTTCCAGTGATAACTGCAGTGGAACAGATCCCACTAGTGGTGAGGAAAATGGTTCAAGTGCTGCTCTTCTGCAGTGACTTGCCATTAAGAGAGCACAGCGTGGGCTCTGGTTGGTATTGTACCATGAGTGCTAACATTGCTGCAAGGCTGTGCAAGGAAGATCATTCACCACCGAGGTCTTAAGAGGGAGGAGAGGTGGTCTGTGCTCCCCAGCTGTTCTCACAGTAATTCCTGTGTGGAGGAGAAAAGTATTAACTCTGTTTCACTAAAAGGTGGCTGGACAGATGAAGCTCCAGATCTGTGAAGATGTGGAACACTTAGCTCTCACCACAATCACGTAGGCTGGTACTGTGTCCAGTTTAAGAATACAATACAATACAATACACCAGGTTGGAAGAGACCTTCAAGATCATCGCGTCCAACCCATCAAACAATCCAACCCACCCAACAACTGTAACACTCCAGGAGGTCAGCAATAAGCAATATACCTAGAGGTAGTTTGCACTGAAGCAGGGCATTAATTTAATATACCCTCAACCTCATCTTCACTCCTGTCTCCTCACTTGCCACTGTTGAAATTGCTTTCCTCTAACCATCCCCAGACTTTAGCAGTGCTCGAACGTCTGGATCAGGTTGAATGCATGTATTAATGAGACCAACCCTCTGATCTGTTCAGAAGGAAAGGAATTCTACAGGGCTCTCCGCTGGTTGTCTGCAACCCCAGCGCTGTGACAGAATCACCACACTAAGCTGGGGATAGCCTTTGGGCAGAAAATTAGGGTAGACAATTCCAACAATCCATGTTTCCATTTCATTGGGAAATTTGGCCTTCACACTTCTTTTGGCATCCAGTACCATTTGTTTTTTTTTTTTTTTTTTTCTTTTCATGCTTTAACTTGAGACTAGATTCTCAGCACAATCCAGCTGAAGGGAAACAGCTGTTGGCTGAAGTCCTTTGGAAAGCACTCCTCGGAGCTCAAATCTGACCGCTCTTGGCACAAGCTCCAGCAGACTACAGGTGACTCATTTTGCTTTGGAAAGCTCAGCCCTATCTTCTGCTGCCTCCTCAAATGCTATAGGCAATTCAGAGAGCAATTTCAGCTTTGCCTCTTCTTCTGCTAATTGAAGAGAATCTCCATGCTTACCCTTTGCAACAGAGCCAAGCCAATCCGGAACACACATTTGATCCAGATTATCCCTTTGCTCTTTGGCTTAAAGCAACACACAAAGAGAGCAAAAAACCAAGGCTTTTCCTCCTTGATGAGAGATTTAGTGTGAGAGCCATGGCCACTTTAAAGGAAGGCTGATGGCTGCTGCAATGATTTGGTGAAAAGAGTGAAATGCCTCCACAGAACCCGAGTCCTGTTGAGTGACTGTGGAAATGATTAACAGATTTATGGTCCAGATAGACCTGAAACACTGAGAAATTAGCAAAGAAAACTTGCATGGGGGGTTGGTTGGTTGGTTTTGGTTGGTGGTTGTTGTTTTGGTTCCATTTTTGGTTTGGGTTTGGGTTTTGTTGTTGGTTTTTTTTTAGTATCCCTGATTGCCCTATCTCCCACACTGGCAATCTCTGACACTGGAGGCGAGGCAAGGCAAACAGGACAAGCTTTTTATTCATCCTGATTTACAACAGCATTTTCCAAAGTGGCTTACTGGGACTGCGAGCAAAATGCATGGCAAGAGGTAGGAAATGCCAATACATTAAAATCAATGGACCAAACTATGCACTATCCTGAGAGTACTTTTGGCCAGGGGATGGAAGTGACCCATGTTTGGCTGACCAGGCATTGATTCTGCTCTCTCTTGCTATTTGTGCCGACACAAATGTGTGGCATCTTTGACGTCAGTCCACACAGAACGGGCACAAGGACAAGGGCAGGCAGGCCTGTAAGGTTTCTGTTTGGTTGCTACCTCAGGCAAGGAGGAGCTGTGCCTATGAGGTGTTTAACCTCCTAAAGGAGATCATCTGCAGAAACACTGGGTCTCTGTGTGGTATCTCTAGCTCTCATGACAGCATGGTCCTGAGAGAAGGGGAAAAGAGACCAAAGAAACTTAGCTCAGGCTAATTGTGAATAAAAGCCACTATTGCAGATGAGCTGAGTTTGCCCCCAAAAAGGTCCTCTTTTCATTACATTTTTCAGTTGGAAGAGTCAGGTTGAGTATTTGCATTGACTTTCTGCCTTGACTGTGCAAATCCTCAGGGGTGGGAGATATGTTAGTAAACTAGCAAGCATCCAGGAACTGGAAGAAAACAGGTTGGGCTGTCAAAATCTTTTTAATCTCTTCTGAAAAATGTTTCCTCTAGGAACACTTTCCTGTTTGGAACAGCAAAACACCCCAACAAAATGCTGCAGAGGTGGTTTGTCTTTTGCTGCCACTGAAAAACTTTCTTATACCTGGCTGCATCCCCAAATCTTCACTTTTATGTGCAGGACATTCACCTTGTTGGGATTATGCTGCTTGCAGTCACTGACCCATGCTCCATGCCAGCCATGCTCTTGCCATTCCTGCTCCCTGATGGTGCTTGGGGTGTGTTCACCCTCCAGAGCACCTGAAGGTGCAGATTTTAAGCCAAAAGTCAAATCCAGCTGCCAGAGAGGAGAGGAATGTGCATCAAAACCAGCCCAGGAGTTGTACTGCTTCACTCTTTTCCATAGCTGCATGAACATCACTGCTGTTGTTGCTAAGAAAAGCCAAAGGGCAGCATTTTCCTGGCACTGAGGTGTTGTGCAAGGTCTCATCAGGTCTGTGGAGCAGACTCTAGCTGCTGGCATGGCAGGCTTTGCAGACAGTTTGTACTGAGAAGAGTAGCTGGAAAGATGCTGCTGGTCTGAGAAAGAGGAGGAGTTTTGGCTTATAGCATTGGTTTCTTGTGTTGTTATCTGCTAGCTTTTTGAGCATGGAACTGGATTTGGATTTGGGGTGGTGAGGGAGTTATGGCACACCTCTGTCCTGGGTTGGCAGTGGGTGGTAAGGTGATGATGGTCTGGGCAGCTGCACCTCTCCAGTGATTATACTAGGTTCCTGTTGTAGGGAGGCTCTGGTTCCCTTGGGTTCTGCTGCTAAGGATGAGGCTCCTCTCCCACCCTATCATGGTCTTGCTTTATAACACAGGCTGGGGCTGTGTATCAAGTACACAAATTCAAGAATGACTTAATATTTCTCAACGTATGGGTCTTACAGTGGCCATCTAGCCTTGTGATCTGTGTAACCCTCATCTGGTGCAAGCTGGCATTTCTCCTTTTTCATCAGAGACTACTCTGAGCTATGGCCCAAGAGTCTCTGGGGTTCCCCAAAGCCCCAGCAGCCCTTTAAAGAACAAATAGTCCTTCAGTGCTGGATTGCAAATAGCAGCTGGTTTGCAATGTGGGGGCCCCAGCTCAGTAGAAAAGGGAGATGAAGCCTACCCCTGCCCACCAAGCTCTTTCTGCATATACAACCTCTCACTGAACGCAGGTCTCGCTGCTGGTGAAACATTTGCTGGTTTGTTTAGTTGTGTGTGTTTTGAAGACTAAAATTAGGGGCTCAAAGTATCTCTTGGGAAAGACATGCTCCTAAACTGGATGTTGTGAAATGCTGCTTGAAGAATTCACTGGTTTGGGAGCTCAGCTGTCTCAGTGGCGCTTTCAGAAGCAGCAAAGCTACAGCATTAACCCTACTGATTCACCAGACAAGTCCTCAGTTACTGTTCTTCTCTCATTAGGCTTCCTTTCCCCCTTCCATATTTTAGCTTGAGGTAATTAAAATTTAAAAATGCTGGGTTCTGCTTTGTCACAGCCCTCTGGGAAACTTGTAATGAGGACCGTGTAAGTTTCATCAGTACCTTTACAGTAGGGCCCATGCTAATGACTGGCCTCTCTGGTGCGTGGTGACAATGCAAATAAATAACAACACTCAGATGGAAAATTCCACAGATGAACTCAGATGGTTTCTGAGATTCCTTTCGAAGTGAGAAAACAACTGCACCTCAGTGGAAAGCTTGCAGTGAGCAGATCCATCATGCATAAAGGAGTAGAGAGCACGGGGAACATCTGTGAGTGCTTAATTCAAATGCTGAGGGTCCAGAAAACTTGATAAGCAAGATTGTATTTCCTGCGCTCTGGAAGAGTACCAAAGAGCAGTGGAATGATATAGGAAGGAAAAGGTATGCTATATGTGGCTGCTTACCCTTTATGACACCTGAATTTCCTGGGTAACTCAACTCATCATGAAATGTCAGCATCAGAAATGAGATACGCTCACGTATGAATTCTGGCTTACGCTGTTCCTGCTGATGCCGCGGAGGAGCAGAAAAGCTGCTTCCCGTACAGAGAAACACTCCCTGGGATTGAAATGCATTTGTGTTTGAAACCCATTATTAGCAATCCACCAGAGCTTTTTTTGTCTGTTATTTTGTTTTGGGGTCCATCTGGGGATTGCTACCTACACCCTTGCTTTCTCATTATATGAGGAAGTAATGGTTTTCGTATGGTAAGAGAACGAAGTTACCTCATAGGCCTTCTCTGACACATGTGGCAGATTGTAGCTTCTCCCTCAGTGACAGAGTGAGTCATTTTTGGAGTAAACTTGCCTGGTTTGTAATGAAATGAGCAGGGAATGGAGTTTTGAAGCAGTCTGAAAATGGGTTCAATTAAAAAAAAAAAAAAAAAAGAGTTCATCTGTTTGCATCTTGGCTTGTTCCTGTTCCAAGGCTCTTCTAGCAAATCCATCTGGCAGCTCCCAGCCCCGCTCTGACCAGTGCTTTAGGTCAGCCCCACTTCTGCTGGAGCCAGCGCTGTGTTGTGCAAGGCAAGGGGCTGCTCAGTCTGCTTGGGAAACCTGTGGTCAAGCCCTGCCTGTAAGTCCGGACCCACCCCGTGAAACTTCTCCATCCCTGGTGGTTTTTAAGGCCAGGCTGGATGTGGCTCTTAGCAACCTGATCTAGTGTGAAGGGTCCCTGCCCATGGCAGGGGAATTGGAACTAAATGATCCCTTCCAACTAGGTCCCTTCCAACCTTAACAATTCTATGATTCTATGATTCTCCTAAAATTGCAGCTGAACAATGGGGAAACTGAACCAATCCAGTGTGAACTGTGCCAAAGACCTTCACAAGTGCTTAAACATCAGACTTGCAATGGGTTCAGCTCACTTGCATTCCTGTAGGATTTTTAATAGATGCACTGAAAAAACACCAAAAACTAATCACAAAGCCATGGTAAAAGGAAATCAGTTGCAAACATCATTGGCACTGTGTTAGGATTTCTGCCCCTGTTCCAGCCCATGGTCCCAGGCTTTACTCCAGTGGGACAGGTAAGATCCTTGGTGGCCACATTTTTAAGCTCCTGCTTCGATGCCCGTGGACATGGTTAAGATGCTACAAAACACATCTGACATCTTCACCATGATGGAGTTTGGAGCCTACTCTCTTTGTTTATGGGAAGGTTCTAGAAAATAAATAGACTTAGGTGCCCAGCTTTCCTCTTCTCTTTATTTGTAGACTTGCTTTGGTTGTAGAATCTTCTGGAGCACCTTAGCCACAAAGCTGTCCAGCATATGGAGTCCCAGCCCACCCCCTCTTCTCCACCAGCACATAAGACATGAGATTTAGAAAATTAAAAACAAGTAAAAGGAAATATTCTTGAATACCTTTTGATTGGTAAAGACTAATACTTCTTAACATAGGACAGACTAGATAATGCAGCCTGTAAATATTCAAGGTAAGAAAATCCTTTTGTAGTTTCAAACCTAAGTATTTGGACATTTTTAGATGGAAAAGTCTTGGTTTGTGATATCCTGCAATATGACTTTGATATTAAAAAGGTCTGGTCTTGTGATATCATAGATTCATAGAATGGTTTGTGTTGGAAGGGACCTGAAAGATCATCCAGCTTCAACTCCCCTGCCATGGGAAGGGACACCTTCCACTAGAGGAGGTTGCTCAAGGTTTCATCCAACTGGGCTTTGAATACCCCCAGGGAGGGGGCATCCACAACCATGGGCAACCTGTTCTAGTGTCTCACCACCCTCCCTGGAAAGAATTTCTTCCTAATACCCAGTCTAAATCTCCCCTCTTCCAGCTCAAAGCTATTCCCTCTCATCCTATCACTACAAGCCCTTCTGAAAAGACCCTTCCCAGCTTTCTTCTAGGCTCCCTTCAGTTACTGGAAGGCTGCTATAAGATCTCCCTGGAACCTTCTCCAGCCTGAACAGACCCAATTCTCTCAGCCTGTCAGTACAGGGGAGGTGATCCAGACATCTGATCATCTTTATGGCCCTCCGGTAGTTCCACATCCCTCTTATGATGGGGCGGGCACCAGAACTGGACTCCAAATACCCTTCAACACAACTTAAATATTGAAAATATTCTTAGTTGTCTGGAATGGAAACTTTCAACTTCATAAACACTGAGCATTTGGGTTGATCTAAAGTATGGTTCACTTAAACCTATGCAGCTACATTAAAAATGCAGCTAGACTTTCTTTTTCCCCCTGGTTGAAGGTGAAATGCCACTTTCTCATATCTCTCATAAGCTAAGAAATCTGTTATTGCTGCAGCTCACTAGAAATACACACTTGCTGTACAAAAACACTATTAAATTTACTGTGGAAACTGGCCACTTTGACTTATCTGGGCAGCCCCGTTGAAATCATGTGTAAACCTGAAACCAGACACTTCACCCTCTGAAGGCCATGTAAGATTGATCTGTGCAGTGTAAGGTTTAAGAGGCAAGGTAAACTCAAGAATGTGGCTGCAATTGCCTCTCACTTAAAATATGATGCTTTGTTGTGAATGATTAATGGCCAGGAATCTCTTGCCACCTCTCTTTGTGGAGCTGGGGTTGGCTTTTCGTGCCTCTCCCCAGGACTGAGCTCCGGACATAGTTGGTTTTTGATAAGCCCTAAAATTTCCAAGCTGCAGAGTGATGCTATCATGATTTATGAAAAATAAACCCCCAAAACAACCAGCTCCTGGAGTTTGTTTTGCTTGGCATGCAGACAGAAGACTCCCAACCCATTTTTTTAATACAGGAAGGTTAGGTGGGAGTCTTTATGCTGTGCTTCTTGAGTGGAAAACTTTGCAGCTCAATTGAGGATAATGTTTTTTCCATCTAAACTGACCTTTATGCTAATATATCCTCCATCATCTTGGGCTTTCTTTTTAGCTGTGCCTAACTTTCACAGGCTTACAGTTGTCCTTTATCACTTGCAAAGGAGTCAAATCTACTAAGGAGCTTGTCAAAGAGAGACAGGTTTGTTCCTCATTGCAATTAAATGGGTCTGTGTTTTGGCCTGGCTTCCAGCACCACCTGTGCCACCACCGCATCTCCATGTTGCTCCTTCACGAGCGCTCTCATTTGGGCATGCTGCGTCCACCTGCTTTGTGTTTCCTGAAGGCACCTGGGGAAAATTTCTTCTCATTGGCATCTCTGCCGTGTTTTGCTTGGCCTGTTCCTCACTGTTGGCAGAACTGGGACATTTGGCTGCTCGTCTGGGGAGAGCGAGGGGAGGGAGTAAGTGAATTTGTGGTGCTCCGAAAGGAAAGATGCTGTGTGTGAGTTTGAGAAATGGACTTTCTGAAAGTAATGTAGTTCATCAAAATAATGGAAGCAACAGTGAAATAGTGGAAAGAATTCTAAAGAAAGCTAACAATAAGAATTCACTGAAGCAGATATTTATTTATTTTTAATGGACTGGGTCTTTCTCCCTGGGTCTGAGCTCTTGGTAATCTCAGAACAATCAATGAATAACTCTAACTATATAGTGGCAGAAGCATTGAATCACAGAATTATTTTGGTTGGAAGAGACCTCTAGGACCATTAAGTCCAGTCACCAACCTGACTACCATGGGCATTGAACCATGTCCCTAAGTGCCATCTCCTTATGTTTCTTGAACACCTCCAGGGATGGTGACTCTACCACCACCTCCCTGGGCAGCCTGTTCCAATGCCTGACCACTCTTTCAAAAAGGAAAGTTTTCCTAATATCCAACCTAAACCTCCCCTGGCAAAAATTCAGGCCATTTCCTCTCATTCTATCACCTGATAGCAGGGAGAAGAGACCCACTCCCAGCTCACTACTACCTCCTTTGTGATACTTGTAGAGAGCAATAAGGTCTCCCTTCAGCCTCCTCTTCTCCATACTAACCATCTTCAGTCCCCTCAGCCACTCCTCGCCAGACCTGTTCTCTGGACCCTTCACCAGCTTTGTTGTCCTTCTCTGCACATGCTCCATCACCTTAATGTCTTCCTTGTAATTAAAGTACATGTCCTTAACTGTTCTGCATTATAACCCCCATACAGACCATGTCAGGATATCCCTCGTCGCAGTCTATCAGTGATATCCCTCATAATAGTCTATCAGTGATATCCCTCATAGTAGTCTATCAGTAGGCCTGGGTTTTGTTTTGTTGCTTTGTGGCAATACTAAATGTTCAAAGACACAAATAGTTTGAAACTTGAAATTTCCTTCATCAGTGGAGTTTGTTTAGAAGCCTCTGACACAACTTCTGCTTTTTATTCGCATCAAGAAGGAGAACTGGTTGAAATAAAAGCTAGCTACAAAATGGTCCATCATGGAAAATGGGATGAAGCCTTTCGTTTTTATAAAAACTAAGCATTTTGTTTGATCTTAAATATGGTCTCAGTGGCCATTTTTCACACAGACTTCTACAAAGTAGAATTACCATGAAATTCTGGAAAAATGCTGGGTGGAGACTATGTGATGTGGTGCTGAGGAGCACTTGAGTCCTGTGTCCAGTTCTGGGCCCCTCAATTTAAGAAGGACATTGAGACTCTTGAACGTGTCCAGAGAAGGGCAATGAGCCTGGGGAGAGGCCTTGAGCACAGCCCTGTGAGGAGAGGCTGAGGGAGCTGGGGTTGCTTAGCCTGGAGAAGAGGAGGCTCAGGGGAGACCTTATTGCTGTCTACAACTACCTGAAGGGAGGTTGTAGCCAGGTGGGGATTGGTCTCTTCTCCCAGGTAACCAGCAGCAGAACAAGAGGACACAGTCTTAAGCTGCACCAGGAGAAATTTAGGCTTGAGGCGAGGAGAAAGTTCTTCACAGAGAGAGTTGTTAGCCATTGGAATGTGCTGCCCAGGGAGGTGGTGGAGTCACCATCCCTGGAGGTGTTCAAGAGGGGACTGGATGTACCATGGTTTAGTAGCCATGAGGTCTGTGGCGATAGGTTGGACTTGATGATCTTTGAGGTCTTTTCCAACCTTGGTGATTAATTCTATGATTCTATGAGTTTGCACAAGACTTGGTAGCTGGATAATAGTTTGGCTAGATGATCTTTAAGGTATTTTCCAACACAAATAATTTTATGATTCTGTGATCTCTAAGGTTAATATCTGGCCCTGTGACCCTGAGATATAATTACCAATCTGTGTGTTTATGAGGAGCTTCAGATCAAAGAGTCTGAAACTGTGTGTCACAGCATCCCTAGAATCGTGTGCTTAGAGCAGCAAATTGGGGGTGGATGTAACATAAGGAGCTCTGGAAGTGTTGGGAAGACCTCTTGAGAGGAGTGTTTTGAGATACAGTATAAGAAGAGCACTGCTGGTATCACCTTATCCCTCTTGCTTTTGAGGAAGTGGGATTTGGAATGAACCATCTCCTGAAAAATATTCAGGAATGCTCTTCAAGCAGTCCAGACAAAGCCAGATGTTAATTGAACAATGTAGCTGATAGGGTTCTGTTTCTCCATCTTTGATTTAGCAGCAACTCAGTACCCTTCAGAACTAATAGTGATCAACCCTGGACTCATGAGTAACCACATACCTAAGCAAGAGCCATTTATCAGCTGAGCTGACAGCAGTGTGAATTCTCCACCCACTGCTGTGCTGGTTTTGTCCACAGAGCCATTTTGATGCGTGCAGATAAGTTTTATGGGAGGAAACACAAGTGGAATCTCTGCTCTCTACCTCCTGGCATCGACTTCCCTAGTCTGCCATCCAACTCTTTGAAAGCAATTCATAAAAGTTAACTGAAGCAGTCTGCATTTTGTGGCAAATCACATTCTATTACTTTGAATTTAGCAACCCACTGTGCTTTGTTTCTTGCATCAAAAAATAGGGTAAAAATGGTGTATTAGGAGTGAGCAAGAGGAGAGGAATCATAGAACTGTTTCTGTTGGAAAAGACCTCTCAGATCATCAAGCCTAACTGTAGTGGGTTGAAGTTCCACACACCAGCCTCCCCCCAACCCCCAGCATTAACTTTGCCAGACCAGCCCAGTTGGAAGCAAATGGAAGCTGTATTTACAAGCAGAACCACAATCTACAAGAGAATGCTATGACTATGTACAAAATACACAGGAGTTACAATATTTACAGGTATTTAGAATTAACAAACAGCACAAGACCCCTCCTGGTCAAAGACCAGGGGAAGCTACTAGCCTCTCCTTTTCTACCTAGCCCCCTGTACAACAAAGGGAGAAGGAGCAGAGAAGTTAATACCAAAACAATGCAGCCAAGGGTAAGCAGAAGCAAGTTAGTATCTCTCCAGAGTGAAGAAGTGAGAAAAGAAGAGAATTGTCTTGAGAACAAGATCTTATGATAGATATCTCTCCAATGGGTTTGTTGAGAATCATCTTGGTTTTCCTTTTCACACCCAATAGTGGTTTATTTACCTTTTACTACTTTTCTGCTCAAGATGTGTGAAAAAATGTAAAGGCATAGCCTAAAACTACCACCATCAATGTAACACCACCATGGCCATTAAACCATGTCCCCAGGTGCCATGTCCACATGTTTCTTCAACACTTCCAAGGATGGTGATTCCACCACCTCCATGGGCAAACCTATTCCACTGCCTGACCACTCTTTCAGGTAAGAATTTTTTCCTAATATCCAATGTAAACCTCCCCTGTCACAATCTTTGGCTCAGCTGTAGGCATCTGGCAGAAATATCTGGGGAATCCCAAGGAGTAGAACTTGTTTCTGTCCAGCACCAGAACAAGAGGACAGAGTCTCAAGCTGCACCAGGGGAGGTTTAGGCTGGATGTTAGGAAGAAATTCTTCATAGAGAGAGATTGCCCATTGGAATGGGCTGCCCAGGGAGATGGTGAAGTCATCATCATTGGAGGTGTTTAGGAGGAGACTTGATGGGGTGCTTGGTGCCATGGTTTAGTTGATTAGATGGTGTTGGGTGATGGGTTGGATGCAATGATCTTGAAGGTCTCTTCCAAACTGGTCTGGTCTATTCTATTCTATTCTATTCTATTCTATTCTATTCTATTCTATTCTATTCTATTCCATTCATTCCATTCCATTCCATTCCATTCCATTCCATTCCATTCCATTCCATTCCATATCCAGTTGAATGCCATGGGATTCAGGTGACCAATCTCCTTAAAGTTAATTTTCAAACCCCACCATCCATAATAGTCACCGTGCTTGGTGTTGTACAACAACTTTATAAACTACATAAAGCATCACTGCAATTGACCATTACCAGCAAGCAAAAGCTCTTAGTCAGGTTGTCTGGGTTTGGAAGCCTCTTAACAGCTTTTTCCTCCTCATTTTCCCAGCCCAACTCACTTTTATGAAACCTGCTTGAGAGCCTCTGAGTTTCAGGCCAGAAACAGAAAGAAATATAAGAAGAACAAGTTTCATTTGGATTGCATCTCGGCAGGCAATTTGCTTCTCTAAGGTTAATCTGATCTGGGCTGTTCCAAGAGGGAGAAATGTTTTTTTCATGAAGAGATGTTAATCAACCTGTCTCAGCTTCTCACGTTAGAAGCTGACTTTTTCCAGCCTTCTCCAATGTGTTGTTGACAGATAGAGAGCTTGATTCTTTATCTTTTACATCTGACCATCTTTCATTTGCTTCAGCGTAGACTGAAAGTGATTCACATCAAGCTAATGCAGTTTCAGTGACACGATAGTGTTTTGAAACAGGGAGGCTGAGATGTACCTCATCTTGGAGATTCATGTAATGTTTGGAAATCATAAAATGACATGGGTTGGAAGGGACCTGAAAGATCATTTAGTTCCAGCCCTCCTGCCATGGGCAGGGACACCCTTCCACTGGAGCAGGTTGCTCAAGGCCTCATCTAGCCTAGCCTTGAACACTTTCAGGGAGGGAGCATCCACAGCCTCCCAGGAAACCTGTTCCAGTGTCGCACCACCTTCACTGGAAAGAATTTCTTCCTAAGAGCCAGTCTAATCAATCCTCTTCCAGTTTAAATTCATTCCCTCTCATCATATCACCACAAGCCCTGCTAAAAGTCCCTCCTCATCTTTCTTGTGGGCCCCCTTCAACTACTGGAAGGCCATTATAAGGTCTCCCTGGAGCCATTTGTTCTCCAGACTGGATCACTTAAGGTTTGGTTTCTTAAGGTTAGCAATGTGTATGTCCTTTACTGAGAAGAGGTACTTTATCTCTTAGAGTTAATTTACATCTCCCTTTTTAGTATGTTTCTCTTAGCTATTGATCAAAACATTCACATCATCCATGTAAGTACTCCAACGGGGCCAAATTTCCCCCCAGTGCAATTTTTTTCCTCACTGGCTCCTTTGGAACAGTGTCAGGAATTAACTGCTTTCGTTGTTTGCTTCCAGTTCTTTCTGGGATCACAAGCACAATCTCCACAGAGCCTTCCTTAAGTTTTCTCACAGGTAAAATAATTTGCATGCTTGCTGTTACACAGTGTGTCATTTGCTTCCCTTTTATTGAAACGATTTTGCTGGCTTTCACACATTTTGTGCAGTTGTTAGAGCCGTTAGAGCTTGCCTGCATTAACAAAGCAAATGGCTTGCAAAGCACTCTGTAAAATGTACCAGCATTCACTACTGCACTGCTCAACTTCCCTGACAATTATTTCACTGATGAGCTTCACTAGTTTTCTCTGGGTGCCTCACATTAATGCTCTTGTAGGCTGTAGAGTGGTGGCTGGGCAAGTGGCCCACACAGTGTTTCTCTTATCCTCATGGATGTATGATCACCAGCCTACAGAGCAGTATGTATGAGCATCTCTGTGCCTTCTGCTACTATACACACAGAATTGGGTTTTGTATTCTGGCCATCTGAAAAAATAAGGGCAACAGAATTAAGGGCACCACAGAAAATTAAGGAAAACTTAAGGGCACCAAAGCTGGTGAAGAGTCTAGAGAACAAGTCTTATGGGGAGTGGCTGAGGGAACTGGGATTGTTTAGTCTGGAGAAGAGAAGGCTGACAGGGGACCTTTTTGCTCTCTATCAGTACCTGAGAGGAGGTTGTAGTGAGGGGAGGGTTGGTCTCTTCTCCCTGGTATCAGGTGATAGAACAAGAGCAAATGGCCTAAAATTGTGCCAGGGGAGGATTGGCTATTGGGAAAAATGTCTTTAATGAAAGAGTGGTCAGGCATCGAAATCGGCTGTCCCGGTGTAGTCATCGTCCCTGGAGGTGTTCAAGAAATGTGTGAACATGGCAGTTTGGGATGTGGTTTAAGGTCCATGGTGCTGTTAGCTTGATGCTTGGATTTGACGATCTTAGAAGTCTTTTCCAACTGAAACAATCAGATTCTATCAAACAGACAGCAATCTTGCTTCCCTGTGCCCTTCCTGAGCTCTGCTGTAGACTTTGTCCTGCCTGCCCCTGCTCTCATCCTTTTTGCTCCTTAGACCTTCTAAAGAGTACAGCATTTTGGAGTGCATAGTTGTGTCTGGAGACACTTGAGTATGTATCTTTTTCAATCTTTCTCTTCCCTTGGCTCTTGGCAGACCTGTGACTAGTCAAAGTCAAGACAATCAGCTGAATGGCCACAAAATTCCCTGATTGCTAGAGGCCTGTTTGTACCAGTCCCATTCCTCTGGGGAATATCTTTTCCCTGGAGGGAGTTACTGTAGAAATGAGCTCATTTGGATCACAGATAGCAGAGCCAGGTGCTGTGGAAACTCTAGGCCCTTTCTGTAGAGGTTTTCTGCTCTGACTCAGATTATATGGTCCCTTGGGGCAAGCCACTGCATAGTTCCTCAGACACTGGGATGCTTGCCTGCTCTGCACAGGATGGGCAGGGTACCTGGTGCCTCTTGTGCCTTCTCCTGGGGCAGACCTGATGGTGCCCTTCTCCATGCACCAGAAGTGAACCTCAGAGCAGCCTGGCCCTTTGTTTCACCTGAAGCTGCTGCAGCCCTGGAGTTGGCTGTTGGGGTGGGATTAGGAGGCCAGGAGATGTGTGCAGCACTGCAGCATGTTGCTCCAAGATGATGTGGAAAGCCTCTGGGGAGGTTTTCATGGTGTGGCTGGGCAAAGTCATGGGTGCATGGGTGAACTGGACAAGCACTGGTAGTAGGTAGTGTTGCTCCAAGAGTGAGGCTGGGCTAGACACCACTGAAAATCCCCTCCAGCTGGCATTTCTATCAATTTATGGCATGTTTTCTCTTGATGGCAAACCAGACAGACAACTAACCAATGCTGCAAATAAATACATGAAAAGAACAGAAAACTGCAGTGTGAAGTAAAAGCAGAAACAGAACGATGAAGGAAGAAATGGGATGTGGGAATGGCCAGATGTTTTGCAACAAATTCCAATGCTGGATTTAAGCAGAAAAGAAAGCAACCAAAGACAGGTCCTTGAGCATCTTAAGGGAAATAGGTTATTTATGGAAGTTAATGGGACTTCACAGCAAGACAATTGCATCAGCATCCATCAAAAGCTGCAATGACAGACATGGTAGTGAAAGAATAACCAGAAAGGTGAAGGAGAAGCAGAAATGCACGATAGCTGGTGTAGTTGTAGGATTAAATGGGTGAAACACAAGGAGAAGGTTGTAAAGCCTTTCCCCCCCCCCTCCCCCTCTTTTCTTTTATAGCACTTCTCCAAAAGTGTTGTCTCACCTGTATCTTTGGAGACAAATTACTTTTGGCTAAGAAGTCCTTGAAACATTACTGTATAACTGTCGTAAAGGCTGTGTCCCTGTACAGACTCTGTAGATTAGCTTCAGGGAGGTGGCATCCTGCTCTGCAGCAGAGGGTGGCGACTTAAAGTGCAGGGTAGCTTGTGGTGCCAGTAACACTGTGGGTCAATGCCTGTCAGCACTGTTTGCCTTCCAGGGACAGGAAACCCTTTCCTGAGATCTATAGCCAGGAAGAGCAGAGCAAATGTTCAACGATTATGGGTAAGGCGGGGGAGAAAGTGCATGGCTCTTCCTCTTCCACTTGTGTGCAGATAGTGGAGTCATTCAGGATGCATTCTTGGTGTTATTTTGGATCCTGGGAAAGCTGGGTCTCTCTTTTCTTCCTCTTTTATTTATTTACTTATTTCTGGTTGCCACACAGGAACCCTGGGGAGGGCAGGCTTCTTGCAACCCAACCCTAGGAGCTGCTGAGTGAAAATTATGTAAATCCTGAGAACATTGTATGTGTGACAGAAGCTGCTCAACAATGATCTTCCTCTGGTACGACAAGGATTCATCAAATGTAACTGCTTGAGGTCCAAAAATGGCAAAACAACAGGTGGAGGCGCTGCAAAACGCAGCTGGAATGTGGCAGCCCATGTCACCCGAGCTTCTTTTGCTCCAATAATGAGGAGTGCAGTGATACAAAGCCAACACGGCATTTACAGTTATGGCATGATAAATGTTCTCCTGTGCTTAACAGTGTATCATGTAGTTTTTATTCCTGTCCAGGGAGATTAAAATAATTCGATATGAGACCTCAGTTTTGCTCATCCCGGTAATGGCCAGGGAGACTTTCAATTGGACCAAGTGCTTGAGCAAACCTCAATGTGATGAAATGATTTGGTGTAGCTATGGACACAGCATGGCAGAGCAAGGATCCCTGTGCACTGTGGGAATTGCACTACTTTTTGGTGTGGTTGTTTGGTTTTGTTTCGTTGTGTTTTGTTTTTTTAAGTGAGAGGCATCCTCTTCTGGCCAGCTGGCAAGCACAGGAAACTGAGAGGTTCATGTGCTGGATGTTAGGGAGAAGTTCTTCATGGAAAGAGTGATTGGCCATTGGAATGTGCTGCTCGGGGAGGTGGTGGAGTCACCATCACTGGAGGTGTTTAGGAAGAGACTGGATGGGGTCCTTGGTGCCATGGTTTAGTTGATTACATAGTGCTGGGTGATAGGTTGGACTTGATGATCTCAAAGGTCTTTTCCAACCTGGTCAATTCAATTCAATTCAATTCAATTCAATTCAATTCTATTCTATCTATTCTATTCTATTCTATTCTATTCTATTCTATTCTATTCTATTCTATTCTATTCTATTCTATTCTATTCTATTCTATTCTATTCTATTCTATTCTATTCTATTCTTACAACGTCCGTGGGCAGCTGTATCAATTGCAGGAGATGGCCTTGATTATGCCATTGCAAGAACAGCAAAATCAAAGTTATCCAAAATCCTGGCATTCAGGACACAGGGAACTATGTCTTAGTAGCTGTCTTATAGCATGTAGCCAGCAGGATGAGTGAGGGGATTCTGCCCCTCTACTCTGCTCTTGTGAGACCCCACCTGGAGTACTGCATCCAGTTCTAGAACCCTCAGCACAAGAAAGATGTTGAACTGTTGGAGTGGGTCCAGAGAAAGGCCACAAAGATGATCAGAGGGTTGGAGCGCCTCCCCTGCAGGGACAGGCTACAAGAGTTGGGGCTGTTCAGCCTGGAGACGAGAAGGCTCCAGGAAGACCTTATAACACCTTCCATCACCTTCCAGTACCTGAAGAGGGCCTACAAGAAAGCTAGGGAGAGACTTTTTACCAGGGCTTGTAGTGATAAGGGGGAATAGCTTTGAGCTGGAACAGGGGGATTTAAACTGGCTATTAGGAAAAATTTGGCCCTGTTGGAGTACTTACATGGATGATGTGAATGTTTTGATCAATAGCTAAGAGAAACATACTAAAAAGGGAGATGTAAATTAACTCTAAGAGATGAAGTGCCTCTTCTCAGTAAAGGACATACACATTGCTAACCTTAAGAAACCAAACCTTAAGTGATCCAGTCAGGAGAACAAATGGCTCCAGGGAGACCTTATAATGGCCTTCCAGTAGTTGAAGGGGGCCCACAAGAAAGATGAGGAGGTACTTTTTAGCAGGGCTTGTGGTGATATGATGAGAGGGAATGAATTTAAACTGGAAGAGGATTGATTTTGACTGGCTCTTAGGAAGAAATTATTTCCAGTGAGGGTGGTGGGACACTGGAACAGGTTTCCTGGGGAGGCTGTGGATGCTCCCTCCCTGAAAGTGTTCAAGGCTAGGTTAGATGAGGCCTTGAGCAACCTGCTCTAGTGGAAGGTGTCCCTTCCCATGGCAGGGGAGCTGGAGCTGGATGATCTTTCAGGTCTCTTCCAAGGCAAACCATTCTATGAATCTTTGTCTTCCAGTGCTAATCCTTGGGCCTGATGAAGGATGTAGCACCTGTGACCAAAGAGACTAACTGAGTTTATTTCCACGAACAGTTTGTCTCTAGCACATTGTTCTGTGTAGACACACTTGGAAAGGTAAATGGTTTCAAAATGATCATAGACTTTTGAAAGAAAAAGCATCTGGGCTTCATGGAGGATCAAGAAATAATGTAAGGATGCTGATGATACCTAAAATAAGTAATTCAATTCAGTGCCTGTTTGAGTCTTAAACCGAGCACACATTAGGTGCTGCGGTTATGGTGAAAATAAGCTCTTTTGGTAAAGATACAAGGGGACATATTCTTTCACAGGCTGCCTCAAAATACTGTTTCCTTTTTGTTCCACCCACATGTAAAATGGCAAGTGTCTTTGCAGCTAAGAAGAACTGTGCAAGAGGAATAAAAACCCCACAGCAGGTATTGTCTGCAGTGCTGTCTGGCTAGCACTGTAACAGCTGTGTGCAGAAGTAAGGCTTTCAAATTCCAGCAGTTAAGTACAATCCATTAAAAAAAAAAAGAAAAGAACAAAATTCATTCCCATAGCTGGAGCAAAACCAAGAGATTTGTCAGATTCATCCACAAAATTCCAGTGCCAGTGGGTCCATTTCCCCCCAGTATTTATTGCATCTAAGCTTTCAGGACACGATGGTCAGAACCACAAGCGGAAGAGAAGAGCAATAAGTCTGGAGTGAATTCGGAGCTGGGGAAAAAGCCAGTGAGCAAAAAATGTCTGTGGTCTGACATAGCAAAGGGCAGTCTTTGCTTGAGGATATTCAAGTTGAACATATTGATTTCTGAAGTAATTAACACATGGTTCTTCATGATCCATTTACCCTTTCTGCCAATATATGTTCAGGCAATGACAGTCCAAAATCAGCACTGCTCTTGCCTTTACTGTGCTGAAGATTTCAAAGACAATAACAATGATCATACCAGACAACACAGCTAAAAGAATAAGCACACTATAAAAAAAAAAACATCTCTTTTTGTGGAAGGAGGGCTGGAATTTAGGGAAAATGTGTTGAACTGAATGGTGAAGATGAGCTATGGCCAGGGAACACAATTGGGATATGAAGCTTACCGTTCCACTGTTTTGAGCAGACCTGAACAAGAGCGGCAATTAGAGGAATTTTATCCTTGAAACTTAAAACTGCCTTTAGTATGACACTGGCTTGGAATCCCAAGAGAAATCAGCAGTGAAAGACTTAACCTAGAAAATAGGGTTGGGGCAACATATTGCTGTGATTGAGGAGTCAGTAGTCTATAATAATATTGGAAAATGTATTTTATTTAACATTGGCTGGGCCTTGTGGAAATCTCACTGAAGTAACTCACTCCTTCACTCACATGAAGACAAAAGAATTCTCTGTCTTCATGAACCTTCTTAAATGGTTTCAGTGGAGTTATCTCAAGTTCAAATAGAGAGAAGAGCACAGAAATGAAGAATTTTTAAGTTGTTTGTAAAGAGTGACTAGGATACTTTGATGCAAATGAAATAGCAGATGTAATTCAGACAAGAAAGGAGATCTGACATGTGCGAAAGGCTCTGTACCCAGAAAACAACCTGCAAGACCAATAGGTTATACCTTTTTGCTACTATATTTATAATCGCTTGTTTCCTGTGGCATGGAAGGAAGCAGACTGTGAAGGAGCAAGGTCATCCTCCTCCTATTTCTTGTGTACATCAACAATCATCTCCCAGCAGACAGAATTCAAGATTCAGCTGGGTTTTGCCATCCAAAGAGACTAGAATCAGGCTACTTTCAGTCCTTAGCTTTGACTTTTACTGAGGCAGTCATTACTGCAATGGGAGAACAAGCAGGAGCAGTTCCTCTCATTTTCCATCATGTTTTTTCCTCTCAGCCAGCTATGGACTGTGAGTAACCTGGTATATGAACCAAGAAAAGGAAGGGAGAAGGGTTAGGGAGGGAGGAGAAATAGCATAGTGAGTCACCCTGTCCAGTGTCTGCCTAAAGATCTATATTCTGCTCCCTTCTTAAATATAGAAATGATTTCACTCGGTTATTAACTCTTGCCAACTAAACGTTTGGGATGAAGGGGGCTCTTGGATGCTGATTCATAGTGATGGCTGTCTAAATGAAAACTGGAGCAATCATGTGTAATCCTTGCAACAGATCTTGACTGAAGCAGAAGATGTGTATTGAAAAATGCTTTTATTCAGTGCCTGTCGCTTCTGTGTCTGTTGAACTGTGAGCAACGCTAATGACAACTGAGAGGTGCTTTTCCATAGAGATTGTCTTGTGGGCTCTAGATTCCACTCAGGTTACAGGTTTTAAAGGATAAAAAGGTTTTCCTTTAATGTGTGGAAGCTTCCTACCACCCACATAATCTCATTGTGGTTTAATATTGCGTAGTTGGAGGCTCACATTGTGCCACCTGCTCCTGGTAGGTCACCATACTTCACATAGACTACCTGTGATTTCTAGGTAAAAGGGTAATAACCTCAGCATGAAATCAGATGGAGGCATAACCCAATG
Source organism: Picus viridis (assembly GCA_033816785.1). Classification (NCBI taxonomy): domain Eukaryota; kingdom Metazoa; phylum Chordata; class Aves; order Piciformes; family Picidae; genus Picus; species Picus viridis. The sequence continues at coordinate 5,007,376 of CM066577.1, forward strand.
GTATCTAACACCAGTTTCTCTTTTCAGTGTGGGATATTAGCTCATCTCAGTAAGTTAGTAAGTAAAAGTGCATGCTCAATGGATCCACCTTGTCAGGTTGCCACACTGTCACACGTTTCATTACCTGTGTGCTGAAGCATTGAGGATGCTGCTGTGTCAGGAATGTGATACAAGGAAGTCAGCTTTTAGTGGTTTGTGCTGCTCCACCATGAGGCATTCTGACAGGAAACGTTTGAAGGATGCTTTGGGAGTTTTAGGATGGGAAAAGGTGCTGGGGAAGGCACTGTCATGAGTAAATTAATGCAGAGACATGAATTTGAACCAATAAGTAGCATGTCAAAGCAGAATTTCCATTATATGAGCTGCTCTAAATTGACATGGAAAGAGTTTTGAAACTCCAGGAAATTTCCCTACTTGTTTGAAAATCAGAAAGCTAGATGAGAGCCAAAAGTGGAAATTATTTTATGCTTCCATGGGAAACTTTTTACTTTTGCAGTGAACTTTTTCAGATTTCCAGGATCCACTTTCTTATTGCTTTTCTTTTTTCAGGAGCAAAAATGACATTAAAAGGGGGAGCAAAATCTCTTACCATCCTTAGACAAGAGCTCTGTGGTCATGCAGACCAAATCAACCCAGACCCTTCATTCATAGCTGCTTGATGTAATTGCTGGTTTGGGTTTGTTACTGCAGTACTGGAGTGGTGTTATGGCAGATCACAGACCAAAGGAGACCCCCAGACTCCTTTCTTTTTGTGGATCATTTCCTGCATCTAAATGGTGGTGGAGTCACCATCATTGGAGGTATTCATGATGAGACTTGATAGGGTGCTTGGTTGCATGGTTTAGTTGATTAGGTGGTGTTGAATGATAGGTTGGACACAATGATCTTGAAGGTCTCTTCCAACCTGATCTATTCTATTCTATTCTATTCTATTCTATTCTATTCTATTCTATTCTATTCTATTCTATTCTATTCTTAATGCAGCTGTGAGCAAAAGCCATAGTAACATCTAAATCTGAGTTTGCCTGGGATTCAGAGATGTCTCTTGAACCAAACACAAGAAGCAGCAGCATTGCAGGAGCTCTGGAGGCCATAGCTGCCTGCTTTGTTTGTTTTCCTGGCTTTTTATCTGCCTCATTTTCACTGAAGGGTTTTTTTTCCCCATCAAAGGTCTGTGACTGAAAGTGGGAAATCTGCTTGGCCTTCAGAGCCTGGCAATTAAATTAATTCCTTTTGTGGCTCCAAAGCCTTCTGGAAGATTGAGTGGTGTAGCACACATGGTCAGATCGCCACTGACACCTGGAAGAGTGGGCTGTGAAGAGGCACTGTTTCTCCCTCTCATGCTGTTCTGTTGAAAGAGGGAAATCCCCACTGGGAGATCTGAGAGAGGAAACAGTGAATAGACATGGGTGCAGCCAGAAATTCACAGACCTTGGGTGAACACCCAAGCAGCACGGCAAAAGGGTTGAGGTGAGGGTGGTGGGAGTGGAGGGATGCCATGCTTCAGAAGGAAGGAAGGCTTTTAAATCTTTAGTTCCCCAAACTCAGGCAGAAAAGCAAGTCAAGGCTGGAGTTTATCTACCTCCTTAGCTATCTTTAGGACACAGCTCTGCTTTCTAAATCCACTCTTTCCTGAAAAAGTATCAGGATCAAGTCTATTTCTCAAAGGCCATTCTGTGTGAGTGAGTGCATGAGAGAAGGGAGCTCATTGGTATTCATACTATTACTTAAATGCAGATTTGTGTAGGGAGGCAATAAAATATATTGATTTGGTTGCACAACAATAAGGAGCATGTGAGCACTTCTTCACCTAACACGTAGCATCCATGTATCAAGTATGTCTTGATAAGTTGACATAGACAACAACTACTGTCACTTGCTTTGCAACTGCCTGTGATACAAGAGTAATCTCAGGCAGGGAGGTGAAGCCAAAAGTAATTTGATCTTTGCAAGCATCTTTTTTTCGACAATTCTTGCTGATTAAATTTATTAACAGCCACTGGGGAGCATACAACTCACACTTCAGATTCACCTTCTGTGGGAAGAAGTGCTTTGGCAAAGCTGTCTGAACTTGAAGCAGGAAAAAACACATAAACCTGGATACCGTTAATTTCTTAGGCTTCACAGTTTGCAACGAGCCATGGAAGCAAGGGAAGTAGAGAAAATAGTTTCAGCTTGGAGGTTTCACAGCCAGCACTTGATTTTTAGAACATGTTGTGGTTGTATATAGGGAGGAGCTGAAGGCAGGAAAAGCGCTGACCCTGAAGAGAGTAATCATGAGCTGTGAATGGTCAGTGCAGTCTGATTCAACTGCAGCCTATCTATGGCGAGATCTAAGGACATCCAAGTGTAACACTCACCCAATAATTGCCAATTATTTGTTGTAAGAGCAGAGTTGTCACCATCGTTGTTAGTAGTGCTACCTTAGAGAAACCATATCTCAAACAGGATCAGAGTTTTCTCATCAGGATGAAACGTTCATTGTTGGCCTGCCCAAGGGAGAAGGGAACAAAGTAACTTCTTTTTTTCAAAGTGCTAAACCTTTGTCTGCTCAGACAAGCTCAGATCAGCTCTAGTTATGAGGGCTTATAAAGATCTGATGTCTGCACCCCTGGCTGGGAGTCCTCTTCCAGTGCTGGCTAACAAAGTTACTGGCAAAGCTCTCCCATTATGCCTGGCAGGTTATACAAGTACAAGCCCTGCGTCGTGTAGAAACTATTACTTTGGTGCTAAGTCCAAAAAGGAAGACCTTAGGGCACAGAAATTGCAAACTGAACAGACCAAGCGGGAAGATGGAGGTGCAAAAAAATATTTGCTTCAGGCCATGCAGTGTCTGTGAGGTGCAGCATTCTAGAAGCCTCCCAGGACCTCATGCCCACATTTCTCATTCACAGTCAGCCATGATTTCTTCTGCTGGAGCTGTGGAGACCAGCTAGTGGGTTAGCACTGGGCACCTCCAGGGGCTGCAATGGAGAGGGAGCCCAGGGCCCACTGCTGCATCCAAGGCATCCCAGAGTACACCTGGAATTCAGCAGGTGCTTGGCATAGTCCAGTCACTGCATGAGCATCAAGGGAATATTGGTTCCTGTGCCAAGGTGAGGTAAGGCAGGTAACAGCACTAATACAGCTGATCCCTATTTTTCTAGCTTGCACTTTTTGCTTTGTATTTAGCTTCTTCTGACAGTGGAATCATTCACAAGGATGTTTTGGTTTGTCTTGTAATTTCCCACCTAATGGCATTTTTAAGAGATTTGTTAAATGGAACAAGGTTGCCTGTTGCTTGTGGCATACTTTGTTCTTTCTTCCTTCCCCCCGCTCCTTTTACTTTTTAGCATGTTTGTTTCTGGGTAAAATGTATTTTGACTGCTCTCCTGAGTTGCTTGGTAGAATCTTGAGGATGAGCTGGCTGTTAAGCTGCATACCAGTCACATCTGGTTGTGTAATTATCCCATGCCTCAGTTCCCAAATTATTGCTGGGCTGTGTAGCATTTGTGACATATTCAAAATGTTTGCAAAGAAACAAGAAATTGGACATCCCATGCTCTAAGCTGGCTTGTCCAAGTCCTTAGGCAACATGAACATGGGCACTTCGATTGCCTCACAGCCTGTGTACACGTTCATTGCATTGCATAGAATCACAGAATCATATTTCTAGGTTTGGGTTGCTTGTAAATGTGTCTTCATTTGCTTCTCAACTGAGCTAGCCTGGCAATTTTATTTTGGGGGTTAATTTCAACCCACCACATATGGGTTGGAAAAGACCTTAAAGATCATTTAGCAGCTCCAACCCCGGTGAACCAGTGGGAAATTCTCTGGAGATAAAGTGATGAATTAAGGTCCCAAATCATCCTTTCTCCAATGCAGTTGCATTTTCTGGTTGATGTACAGGAAGATGAGAAGGACTTGAAGGCTGGTATTGTAAGAGGGGCAGAGAGTTCCTCAACTGTCCTGGTAGACAACACAGCTGGAGCTGTGTCCTTCCTGATGACTTTTTCTTCGATTTGATGTCATCAGCCTGAATGTTCACCCATGGAAGGCATTTGTGTGATGTACTATGGAAAGTGAACCTTGCTCCCTTCAGGCAGTTTTGTGCAGTAAAAGCTGGGAGAACTTATCTGGAGTGGTTTTCCTGCCCTGCAGTAAATGGCATACTGTCAGTGTCCACAGTGAAGGCATTGCTAACCTGGCAAGATCCATCACTGCTGTTTTAAAGTGGAAAGTTCTTCTCTGTATGCACATACTCAGTTAGCATGTCCTCTAATTTATTATCTGCATGGGTAAGCTAGTCAAATTACAAGGACATCATTACGAAAGCGGCATCACCATCAGCTAGGTTATGTGTCCTTGGTGCTTCAAGCAAGTTCAAGTTAACAAGGAGAATGGGCTGAGCTGCATATTCTGGCTCTGTGTGTCACTGGCTTAACTGCCTAATAACCAGGCTGCAGAAAGGAGAGACAGCCTTTACTGGCATGTTTGAGCAGCATCTACCAGCCCAGATGTCCTTGTGGAGTCCTGCTTTTGTGCTTTTTGTGCTCATAATCCTTTTCCTTCTGAAGGAAAGAGCGGTTTTGTTTGGTTGCTTGCTTGCCTTCTTTTTCTTTTTTTCCTGTAGAGAAACAATACCCTTCTGCTCCCCCAAATCTGACAAACAAGCCTCTTCTGGCCCCTCAAACCCACTCCTACACTCCCTTCTTTCAGTCCAAAGGGAGAATGAACTGCTTCAAGATTTCAACAAAGAGTGTGGTTTGTTTGTTTGTTTGCTTGCTTTCATTTCTGTAGAGAAACTACACCCTTCTCCTCCCCCAAATCTGACAAACAAGCCTCTTCTGTCCCCTCAAGCTCACTCCTAAACTCCCTTCTTTCAATCCAATACCCTTCTGCTCCCCCAAATCTGACAAAGAAGCCTCTTCTATCCCCTCAAACTCACTCCTAAACTCCCTTCTTTCAATCCAATACCCTTCTGCTCCCCCAAATCTGACAAAGAAGCCTCTTCTATCCCCTCAAACTCACTCCTGAACTCCCTTCTTTCAATGCAATACCCTTCTGCCCCCCCCCCCAATCTGACAAAGAAGCCTCTTCTGTCCCCTCAAACTCTCTCCCAAACTCCCTTCTTTTAATCCAAAGGGAGAACTAACTGCTTCGAGATTCAGGGTAGGCCATTAGATACATGGGGGAATCCTCAAATCAAAGTTGGAATGAGGCTTCTGTTTCTCTGTTGTGACTGAAGTCTAGGTCCAGAGTTTTGCCCTAAGTCCTGGGCTGTCCATCTATGGTGGGACTGGCTTGGTAGACGCAAAGGTGCATTTATTTGTCTTTTTTTTCCTGTGAAGGGAACAGGAATAGTTGATTTGTACAGGAGGGAAAGGGAGCATGTCACGTCGCTCAGATCCCACTGATTTGCAGGGAAGTTGTACATCTGATGCAGGCAAGCCTGCAACTTGTCACTGTCACACACATGAGCCCAGGTGGCTGAGATGAAGCCTATGAAGATGTAGATGGCAAAAGATTAGTTAAAGTATCACATGGCAAGCGTGTATTATGTGTCTCGCTGCTCTGCTGGTGAAGGAGCCAGATGATGAAGTCCTGAGGGATCAGTTACTGTATGTGTAACCCTTCTGCCAAGGCATGACTGGCAGCAACAGGAGCCACATTTGAATTTTACCCTGTGCTCAGTGGGCTCATTTTCATGGCACAAGCAATTGCCTGAGGAAGCAGAATTTTGTAAAGGCAGGGGAAACAGAAGAGTGTTCAAATATACCTCAGATGTTCCTTTTCCCCCTGGAGAATATGTAAATTGAAATGTTTAAAACAAAGCCTGCTTAAAAATTTTAATCAAGGCTCCCCTCCTTCTTCCCCCCCCCCCCCCCCCCCGCCTTCCTTTTCCGTCCCCTCCCACAGGTTCCTCTCCTCACTCCCACAAGTTATCTGTCACTTCTGTACTCTTGTTCTGAAGGTAGTTGGGAGAATTCTTCCTTTCCCCATGCTTTGGAGGAGTTGAATGAAAGAAGCAGAGCTGACAGCCTCATGTTTCCCTACGGTACACTGACTGTAAACTGATCTCTACTCCATGACAAGGGTCTTTCTTTGTTAAAAAACCTGTCCCCCCAAATGCAGTAAGAAAATGTATATGCAATAAATCACTCACAAGGCTTTGATTTACTTTCTTCCCTTCTGCAACTGAGAGGTTGGGTTTTCTCCAGGCTCACTGCAGTTGGCTAGGTTGAACATTGCCCACCATGGCAAGGTAGCCCCTGCCCTGCAGTGAATGCAATTGCAAGCACCCATAGAAGCTCTCTGCAGCAGGAGGTGTGTGATGGAGGCCTCCAAGCAAAAAGATGCACAGGACAGTGCCAGAAACAAATCCAAAGATGATACCCTTGAGGAAGAAGGCTTTGCTAGGGTTTGTTCTGGGATGTGCTTGAAGAAGAGAGAGAACAGTAAAATAAGGAAAAGAAGCAGAAACAGCTGTGAAACACTGGCAGTAAGAAATCAGAGAAAAAGACTCCAAGTAGCTTTGGGCAGCAGATTCCTTCTTGTGCACAGGGAAGCAGGACATGCATATTCTTCCCAAGTTCTTCAAAGGTTTCACTGCTTTCAATTCTTCTTCTTACTTGGGACAATTTGAGTGTTCTCCTGATGTTCAAAACAGTCACAAAATAACTTGGGTGAGAATGGAGAGAGAGGCAGGAAAGCAGAGGGAGAGACTAAGGTGAGGCTGTTAGAGCAGAGCTGTGCTGAGCTGAGGTTAATCAGAAAGGAAAGCAGAGCTGGGTAGTAAGGGGAGCTGTGTAGTAAGCTGGGCAATAAAGAGAGGTGCAAGGTATGGGTAAGGGGTGCAGAGCTGACTTTTGGAATCTTTTAGGGTCCCTCAAATCCACTCAGTGATGAGGTTATCTGGCTTTGCCAGCTCAACCAGTGAGGTGAGGCAGGCTCAGCATCGGCAGCAGGCACAGCATCAGGCCCCAGCTTCCATTTCATTGGGGGCAGTGATAGTTCAGAGCTGATTTAAAGGCAAGCAGTTCTTTAACTTGCACGCTTTCCTGCTGTCCTTTTTCATCGTTTAGAGATTAAGAGAAAGCCTGGGAAATGAGCATACCTGAAACCAGCCTTTACTTGCCCTGCATGTGAGTGCATGAGGTTGCCACGTCAGGCGCTTGATGATGCCTCCTGCCTCCATGAGATAAAGTTTGGTGGCCGTATTTTGGCTGGGTCAGGGATGTAAACCCTCAGGCATTTAACATCCTGGAAGCTTGCTGAGCGCTGAAGAGAGCACTAAGGTGGCTTTAGCTGACTTCTCATGCATCAAAGGCGTGGAAACATGACGTGAATGCACAAAGAGGAATATTTAATATCGATGATATAATACTCTGGCGCCGGTTCAGTGGCTCTCCAGCGTTATTCAGCACATCTTTCCCAGCAGAACAATGTTGCTGCAATGAGATTTGATTAAAAGTAAGCAGTTAAGCATACAGAGCAACGTCTCCATTTCCTTTCTAACGCTCTGGTGCTGAAAACAGATCCCATTTCAAAAGGGAATGTTTAACTACAAATGTAATTTGTGAGAGAATAATTCTTTATTGTGTGGGTTGGTGGCTTTTTTTGTTGGTGGTTTGTTGGGGTGTTTTCTTTTTCTTTTCTCTTCTCTTTGCTTTTAGAAATCTGCTGAAAGCATGCATATTAGCAGAGCACCCTTTCTTGCAGGGTTTTAATGTTCTGCTTCTTTCAAAGGAGCTGCCTAGGAAAGTTGTCGGAGTGATTTCTCCCTAGCTGTTCTGCTGAACGATCCCTAATTACCCTCAGCATTTGAAAGGTGAATGGTGCTCTTATATAATCAACATTAATAATTCAGCTTAGTCCAAGAAAGCTTATTGCAGCTAGCTCTTTGATGCCAGAAAGCCTCTACTAAAGCATTCATTCTTCATTTAATTCATAAGCTCTTAATAAAGCCAGTCCAGCCAAAGTATTTGAACATGGCTCCTAGAGTCGAAAATGTAGCTGCAATTTCTTTCAGGTGGGCTGTGGTAAGCAGCTGTTGTACATTTTGGTAGGCATTTACTTTTCCACTCTGTTTCTAGCCCTCAGGATTGGGTTAATAGAGGTGCCCTTAGAAATGATGTGCATGTAAGCATGCTTTCTTCTTCCTCTCATTCTACATACTTATTTTCGTTCTGAATGCTCTCTCTGGTGGAAATGCTGCTATGCCATGCGATTGGCAAACAGTGGGAATGGAAATGGCCTAAAATTGTGCCAGGGGAGGTTCAGGTTGGATGTTAAGAAAAATTTCTTTCCTGAAAAAGTGGTCAGGTGTTGGAATAGGTTGCCCAGGAATGTGGTGGAGGTGTTCAAGATACGTGTGGACATTGGAAGATGGTTTAATGTCCCTGCTGGTCTCAAGTCGATGGTTGGGCGTGATACTCTTACAAGTCTTTTCCAACTGAAAAGATGGAAAATGATTCAGGAAAATGAGTATTGTGGCTAACAAAAAAGCAAAAGTATTATACAGTATCCTAGTGAGGACAGTAGGGTGTCCAGCTGAAACAAACATGCGTGGTTTGGCACAGACCAGGTGGTCCTGGAGTCCCTGGGATCGTGGCCCATCTTCCACGGACTGACTAATGCTGCTGCCCGTCTCCTCCACGTGCTGTCTTCTACGCTGTTGTTTAAGTCTTCAGCAGGTTTTGAACTGGATTGATTTGCCAGCTGAGCCGTTTACTTCAACAGCTTAGAAGAAGTAGTTGTTTGTGTTGTCCCCAGCAAGGTGGAAACTAGAGAAATGTCTGGAGCCAAAGCCTCTACCTCACCAGTCCCTGGAACCACCCTCCCTCACCCAGGAGGAAGCTTCTGACATAGCCAGGATGGGATGGTCTCATACAGCTTTTCATAGTTCATCTTGGGAAGAAGGAAGGGCCAGGAGGAAATGGTGAGACAAAGGAGTCCTGTCTGTTGCAGACAATGAGGCTTACCTGGCCCAACTACTTCTTTTTTTCTTTTTATTACAACAGTTGTTAAGTTTTTGAGAGTTTATCAATGCTGCTGGAGCAGGCCAGGTATGAACTACTACTGAGATTTTTCTGGGGGCTTTTAAAAGAGTCTAGAAAACCTCTTTGGAACAAAACATTTATTTAATGGAGTTCATTTCATGTTGGTCTGTTCAGCTTTATGCTTCATTAGCAGCATGCTTCTCATATGGTGACACGTAATCAATCAGTCCTGTACCATTTGTGGTTATTCTGCACATGAATTTCCTTTTTTGTAGTGTCTCCAGCCTGGCATACCATTTTTTCTTGTCCTTTTCCAGCACTGAACTGTAGATAAGACCAGCTTCTAGTCCCTGAGATATCTGTCTGCTCAAGGAACTGTGCAAGGACAACAAACTGCCTCCTTAATTAGAAGACTGTGGCTGCTCCTGCTCTGAATGACTAAATACCCTCTTTCTCTCAAATTAACATGTTCTTCCTCACATGAGAAGTCTGATTGTTGTCAGTGGGAATCACTACTTGGTGCTGTGTGGGAGGACCGAGTGGAAAAACCTGTGGTTATCACTGGTTGTCTTTGTGAAGGAGAAATCTTCATAGAGGTTTGGTGGCCTTGAGTGCTGCCATGCAGAAAAAGGCATGCTGTGATTTGGAGTCCTCCTGATGGTACTGATGAAGCCCTGGGAGCACCAAATCCACCATGCTTTTTGAAAGGATGGGGTTGTAAGCCTGTTTTTAAAGACAAGACATCAGTCATTCCTTACAGCTACTGCTTGTGAATGGTTTATAAACCTTATGGCTGTTGGGGAAATGACCTGTGCAGCCCAGATTTGGGGAGGAAAGAATCATAGGATCATAGAATGGTAGGGGTTGCAAAGGACCTCCAGAGATCATCGTGTCCAAGCCCCCTCTCAAAACAGAATCACCTATGGTAAGTTACACAGGAAAGCATCCAGAGAGGAATGGTAAAGTTATGTAGAAAGGATGTGATGTTATGTGTAGAATGGATGTACAGTAGAAAAATTGCCATTACTCCAAGAAGCCTTTTCTGACCCTTGAAAGACATGAGATTTCTGCCTACTCTTGAATTTATTTCTCTGGCTGCATGAAGTATTGGAGAGTTGGAAAATATGAGCAGGGATCAGGCAGGAAGCTGTGGAGTTCCCTGCAACAGTCAAAAGCAAGGATAATTGTTAGTTCTGCATGAGCACAAGCTAGTCGGGAGCCTCTGCTTCACACCAGTTCTTACTGGCCAAGAGCAGCTGTGAATAGACAGAAAATGATGCAGAGCCATAGCCAGTGCCCTAGCTATGGGGGTAGTTAATCATCAGCTCAGAGAGAGCTGCTTCTATCTTCCCATGGAGCTGCATTCTTAGCACCGCTCTTTGGAGCCTTGTGACTTTCTCTTTGTGCCGACTAACAGTTAATTATCTTGTTAAACCCGAGCGGAGCTGCATTGAGTCGTCACCACTCAAGGGTCATATGACATTGAGCAAAATGCCAACAATTTTGCTGCTGGAGAACAGGGCTGTGAAATACAACATTATCATCTGAAACAAATAGGCTCACTGGTTTTCTATCTGAGTCCATGTACACATGACCTCTTTTGACTTTGAAGTGCAGTTGAAAAGAGAAATTCATTTGCGCTTATTTGAATTTCAGTCATGTCGAGAGAGAGAGATAGAAGAGTTCCTTTGGGATGAACCTGTAAGCAGCCACTACCTAAAAAATAAAATAGGAGTAATGGAGAAGTTGAGTGGGAACAGGTGGATAGATGGAATTGCTTCAGGTCGTAATAAAGAGGTAAGAAAAGCCCTGAGTTAGTAGGCCGTCACGTGTCCTTAACATGAGACTTGCCTCTTTGGCAGCCGGGTCATAGGCTCTCATAGTCCGAGCAGGCAAGCTTCTGCTCCACATCAGACAGCAAGGACAAGCAGAGGTCTCATACATGTGAGGAGCAGCATCCCATGCAGCAGTCTTGGGACACACTGGTCCTTGATCACCTTAGCCAAGTAGCTTAGCCATGCTCCAGCCGTTTGGTGCATTTGTACCACACGAGTGATGATTCTCCCTCATGCCTGGGGGTATAAGCGGAACGCATGGTGATATGGCACAGGATGGTCATTTACACCTTGATTCAGGGTCCACCAGTTTCTTTCTTTTTAACTTATAACTGTGATATAGGTGGGTGGAAATGCCATCTTCCTGTGTTAAGCAGCAGCTTAAGGCTGTTAGTTTTGGTAAGTCATTGGTGTCCACTATGATAAATAGATGTAGAAGTCATCCTGCACTGGCATCTGTTGACTATCTGTCTGGATAAGGCACACTTAGGTTAGCTTACACAGGAACTCTGTTGTTCAAAGAGTAACCATTGCTCCATCTGAACATAAAACTGGGCAAGTGTTGTCTCCGGTAGCATCATGGGCAAAGTCAGAAGAGCAGAAGATATTAAAGTCAGCATGAAAGGACATCTGTGTATACTCACACAGATACGTGCTCATGCACCATTTCCCCCAACATTTGGTCAACCACAAGTGAATGGGACAAAGTTTTTTGCTCTCCCTGTGTGTGTTTTGCTCAGCTCCACTGGAAAAGGTTCTAAGAGGTATTTGCTGCTAATAATTCTCAAGCTACCATTGAATGGAAAAGTATCTTATTAGAATGATTTACTGTTCATCACACACAATAAATGAATGGACTTATTCACTGGCAGTCACACATCTCTGGGTAATCCTTTTGAAGGTCATTTGTACCAGTCACCAGTCTCTCATCACAGCTACTGCAGCATGGAGCTCCATGTCAAGGACAGGGAGTTGCTGAGAAAAGTGGGATCAGCTCCCCACACTCCTCTGGGTTTGTTCTTCACCCCAGTTCCTACACTTCACATCACCAAGGACTAGTAAAGAGAAGATTAGAAACAGATGAAAATAACCCTATTTGAATTATGAAAGCATCTCAGCCCCAAAGAAGAGAGCTGTTAGTGTTAATTGATCTCTAAGGAAGCTGGAGCAGAACACTTTGTTCTGAGAAGTCCTCTCATAGCAGCTATTACACTAACCAGTTTGCAGGGCATCTGCAACAGCTTCCTCTTGGTGCAAAACCATCTGACTGGAGGAGAACAGGATTGCAACATATTATTAGCATATTTATTATGTGCTGCTTCAAGTTCTTAAAAAAAATAATTCCCTGATTTGAGTTTTGTGTTGTAATTTCCTTCCTCAGTTCCAGAGTCAGAAAACAGTAGAGAAGAGTAACAATATGACCTCACTGACAAGAAACATCCAAAGGAATCAGGTTGTCATAATGACCTGGAAGGTATAGTTGGGCACTGCTCACTCCTTTAGAGTAAAAGAGACTCTAAACTGTGTTACCACCCACCTCTCACAGCTACAGCAAAGTCTGCTGGTGACTGTTCCCTGCCTGAGTGGGTCTGAGCACCATGACAAGTGCTAAATGTCTACAGATCATTTGCAAGGTACTAAAAATATACTTGGTGTTTCAACCTGAGGGAACCCAGACTGTGTCACCCACCCACGGGCATGCTGCATGCCAAGGAGTGACTGAGGTCTTCAAGAGCAGAGATGAGAGCTGTGGGTAGCAACACGAAGTAACACCTTGTCCCAGCTTGACAAGATTTTTCCCTGCCAAGGGGTCTGTCAGTCAGCTGACCCTGACAGGTATGGAGCTGCTGGAAAAGGCAATATTTCTGTCTCATGTCCCATGGGTGTGAGGTGACCACACCACTGGAAAGGCAGAAGGGGATTAGGGACAAACTGAGGAACTTGCTGTCTCAATCTTTCTTTCTGCCTCCCTCCCTTTGTCACTACAGATAATTACTCATCTTTTTTTCATTGCTTCTGTCTTGCTCATTGGCGTCCTTTCAGAGGCCGGTCCTGAGTGACTAGTTTGCTGCCCGGGGTAGAGCTTGGTCTTTTGCATTTTCAGGCAAAGCCACAAACTGGGACAGGTATTGATCCCATTATTCTGAAAGATGATGGAGATTCCTGCTCAACAGCTGTTGAGATGTCCTAACAAGGAGAACTGAGTAAATGGTATCTATTTACAGGATGCACAGCCCCTCAGGCTTTATACAGGGGCACCGAGAGAGCTGCTGTTGTCTGCAGGGCCAGGATCTCAGCCTGTTCATAGGGGTGAAGCTAAAGCTGTGGCTGTCCACTTGTATTCACTTCATGCAGGGCAAATCCAGGTAAGCACAGACTGGTAGTTTCCATTTCAGAAGCCTTGATATACTTCCATTATATACTTCAGAAAATAAATACAGGGGTGTTGGCTGATGTATCTTAGGGAGGAGGCTTGAGTGAGTGTATCTTGAGAAAAGTTTCAGAACAAGTGGACACAGTCTCAAGCTGTGCCAGGGGAGGTTTAGGCAGGAAGAAATTCTTCATAGAGAGAGTGATTGCCCATTGGAATGGGCTGCTGGGGAGGTGGTGGAGTCACCATCATTGGAGGTGTTTAGAAAGAGACTGGATGGGGTGCTTGGTGCCATGGTTTAGTTGATTAGATGGTGTTGGATGATGGGTTGGATGTGATGATCTTGAAAGTCGCTTCCAACCTGGTTTATTCTATTCTATTCTAAGTAAAAACTATACCTGGAGGGAATATGAATCTTGCAGAGGACATGTTTAATCCACAAAAGACACTCTTCTATGGGTTAAAGTCAGACCCCACAGTATCTTCTTACCTGAGAAAGTTTTCCCAGATATCTCCTGAGGAGATTTCAGGTGTGTGCCATATGATGGTGATGAACTGCCCAGCTCCTATCCTGTCTCTGGGAGTGTGTTTGTATCAGGAATGCTGTACCAACACATCCAAAATGTAGGGAAATTCCAAAGAGCCCACACTGCTGTTCTGCAGCAAAGCCAGCTGAGGATTTATTTTTGGCAGGCTGTTAATAAATAAAAGGACATTGAAAATACAGGTCACAGAGTACAGCAGTATCCACTCCTGCTCTTCTCTGCTGGGTTCAGTGGAGTGATGCTAATCTGGCCTCTTTCTCCTTCCTCTGCAGCCTTCCACTTCAAAGCCAGTTTTGCATGCATTCAGGTTGTAGGGACATGGGAGTTTGATTTGCTTGCTTGGCCACTCTGAAACCTGAGCCCTGCTTCAGAACCAAAACCTCCTCTATTTCTTCCCGCAGATTCTTGTTTTCAGCTGTGAGGAGCAAACCTGTGAGCACATTTTATTCTCCTCTTTTTCTGCTCACAAAAAGGACACCTTCCTTGTCCTGCAGGTCTCAATGATACTAAAAACAACTCAATACCACAAAGTCCTGCTGCACACACAGACCTTGAGTACAATGTCAGCCAAGCTGATCACTGCAGCTGTGCTTCAGAGGCTTAGCTAGTTGTTATCAGGGTCCAGCAGGCAAACAGCACCCTAAACTTGGCTGCTGCTCAGCTCCAGAATCCTCTTTCTCACCTTCCTCCAAGTTTAAACAATGCAAACTCCAGGTTAGTTAAGACTGCAGGCAGGCGTAGCCTGTAAGTGGAGGAGATGAGGAGCTGGGAAGTAAGCTAGACTATTTCTTCTTACAATTCATAATTGCCCTCTGGAAGTGCCCTCATTGTGTTGTCACATCACTGTTGTTCAGCTTTCCCACGGCACCTGGATCCTTCTTCTGCTTCAGTGGCACTGTACTTCCTTTCTCTCCTCTTGCTGCACCATGCCATTGCTACTTCATTTGCAATCATAAATTCATCTGGCTGTGCCACTGGTGGGCTTCTGTTGTTGGGTCATACCAACTTTCTTCATACATCCCTGATTATACAAAATAGGCTTCTGAGGCTTGCTTTCTTATCAGATCTTTGGCCAGGTGACGTCTTTGTGATGCTCTGATGGAAGGGAAAGGTGTAGAAATGGACTTGCTTTGCCTATCTTTTTCCTCTTCCTCACATCTGCTCAGCCTTATCTTGCCAGGCTGGACCAGATATCTCCCCTTCTTCTGGCCATCGTCTCACCCTCTCAAAATCCTTTGTCACATGGTATTTTATTATATGATACAGTAAGACAAGGTGAAGTAAAGAGGGAGTATGATGGCAGAGACCACGTGGAATGAGGTGCTCAAGAGGGGATCGGACGTGGCACTTGGTGCCATGGTCTAGTCATGAGGTCTGTGGTGACAGGTTGGAGTCGATGATCTTTGAGGTCTCTTCCAACCTTGGTGATACTGTGATACTGTGAAAATGTAGGACAAAGGGACAGAAAGAGGAAAAAGGAAAAGTAGTTGTAACCTGCCACAGCAGTGACAAACAGCAAAATTAAGTAGAGTCAGACTTACAGTGCAGCAAATAATTCTGCCAGTAAAGACATGAGAGCAACCAAATCACCTTCTGCCCCAGGGTTTGTTTCTCCTTATTTACAACACCATTACCAGGAGATACATGACATGGAAGAACAACTGGGTGCTTCACTTTGGGAGCAAGGAATGGTGAGTTGCTCCAAAGAGGAGGAAGAATCCTGAAGTAAGAGATGAAAATATGGGGGTTTACAGGCTGAATGAAGGAAAAATGTGATTGAGAGCATCTGAAATGGACACAGTAACTAAGTCAAGATAATGATATTAAAAGAGGCATTGTTTCTTTGTGTGTTTTCCATCATGATGGAAGTGAATCCATGCCCAGCCCTGGAAACTTTCTAAATCATCACTCACTTCAAGTGTTCTTTTTTTGCTTGCCTTGTTTTGATGAGACATCTCCCACTGAATGGTTGGAGTTTGTTTTCTTTCTCTCTTTTCTTCTTTTCTTTCTTGACAGACTGGTCTAGATTTTCCATGCATGGAAATTGTTGTGCACTTGAGTTCATTAAAGAAATTCTCCTGCAAATTTCAATTTCAGGGTGGTAACTGAGAGCCTTTGATCTCCATTTTGAATAGGGAAGAGGCAAGAATGCTGCAGATATTCCTCAGCCTCCAGGAAGGTTAAAACCACCAGATGAACAATATACTGAGGAAGTTAATGGGGAAGCTGGAGAGTGAAGACAAGTCTTGCAATCATTTCTAACAGGGTTTGGGCATTTACAAAACCATTTGCCCAGATTTAAATTCCTCTAGGATGTCATAGCCAGTGTCTTCCTTACTAAAGACTGAATCTGCTGACCACATGAAGCCATGGGGCAGCCGGACCACCCATGATCCTGCGTCATTTTCCATCACTTTATTATTTACCAGAGAGTAAATTTTGCCCTCCTAGCCTGTAGAAAGTTCATTCTCCAGACAATTTTACAGCTGTCTCTCTACAGAAATGATACTGGCTCTCAAGTCATTTGTTCAGATTTGAAGTGATGCTGGAAGAGAAGAGAAGTAATTACATCAGCTCAGCTTTGCCATGGCTGATAAACTCCTCTAAGTCACTACAAGACCCTTTGTAGATTCATATGATCTGTGTAGGAAAACTAAGAGTTACACTGAATGACAAGAAAACAAGTTCTGCCAGATGTCTCCTATGATGTGGAAAGGATGCCTCTCTACCCCTGATTTCCAAGTGCATGTCCAGTTTTTCTTAGGTATCTAGGCTGACACTTGATTTTTCAAATGCTGAGCTTCAGCAGCTCTCATGGACTCCTGACGCACTTGAAGACCAGTCACTAGTGGTGTCCCCCAGGGATCAGTGCTGGGCCCCATGCTCTTTAATATCTTTATTGATTATCTGGATTAGGGCATTGAGTCCATCATCGGTAAATTTGTAGATTACACCAAGCTGGGGGCAGGAGTTGATCTGTTAGAGGGTAGAAGGGCTCTGCAGAGGGACCCTGACAGGCTGGACAGATGGGCAGAGTCCAACAGCATGAGATTTAACACATCCAAGTGCCGGGTTCTGCACATTGGCCACAACAGCCCCATGCAGAGCTACAAGCTGGGGTCAGAGTGTCTGGAGAGCGGCCAGGCAGAGAGGGACCTGGGGGTACTAGTTGATGGTAGGCTGAACACGAGCCAGCAGTGTGCCTAGGCACCCAAGAAGGCCAATGGCATCCTGGCCTATATCAGGAATAGTGTGGCCAGCAGGAGTAGGGAGGTCATTCTGCCCTGTGCACAGCACTGGTTAGGCCACACCTTGAGTCCAGTGTCCAGTTCTGGGCTCCTCAGTTTAGGAAGGATGTTGACTTGCTGGAAGGTGTCCAGAGAAGGGCAACAAAGCTGGGGAGGGGTTGGAGCACAGCCCTGTGAGGAGAGGCTGAGGGAGCTGGGGTTGCTTAGCCTGGAGAAGAGGAGGCTCAGAGGAGACCTTATTGCTCTCTACAACTACCTGAAGGGAGGTTGTAGCCAGGTGGAGGTTGGTCTCTTCTCCCAGGCAACCAGTACTAGAACAAGAGGACACAGTCTCAAGCTGTGCCAGGGGAGTTTTAGACTGGATATTAGGAAGAAATTCTTCATAGAAAGAGTGATTGCCCATTGGAATGGGCTGCCCAGGGAGGTGGTGGAGTTGCCATCACTGGAGGTATTTAGGAGGCGACTTGATGGGGTGCTTGGTGCCATGGTTTAGTTGATTAGATGGTGTTGGGTGATGGGTTGGACACGATGATCTCGAAGGTCTTTTCCAACCTGGTTTATTCTATTCTCTTCTATTCTGAACGTGGTTGGTAAATGAGGTATTCTTTTCTCAACACTTTCCAAAGTTATGACATCTGGTTTTAACACTCCAGCTTGTAAGTGCTTTTCATGAAAAAAATGTAAGAGGCCACCCAGAATATCCACCAGCCCTGTGGTTAGGAAACTCATCTGGTTCTTCTGATGTAACTCTTTTCCTCTGTTCCTGGTTTTGAGAAGAAATTCAGCCTGAAGCTGGAAGAATTTAATCAAATCATGTTGTGCCAAACAGCACTGCACACTGCACATTGACAGGAAGGAGGGGCATCTCATGTTGTAAGGACAGTAATGAGATCATTAAGCTGCATTTTCTGCAGGGATTGCAAAAGCTTTACCAACAGTGCTTGCAGCATGGCAACTCTGGTGCAAGAGATGGTGTG
This sequence comes from Picus viridis, assembly GCA_033816785.1. Classification (NCBI taxonomy): domain Eukaryota; kingdom Metazoa; phylum Chordata; class Aves; order Piciformes; family Picidae; genus Picus; species Picus viridis. The sequence continues at coordinate 5,025,333 of CM066577.1, forward strand.
TAAAGGTTCTTTTACCCATATTACAGATCAGCACATTTGCTGCCAGATGCTGGTGACTTGGTTTCTTGTAAGCAGCTCCTTCTGGAAATCAAGCCACCTGCAAGATGACCAAATTTTTGTCAGGGCAAAAAGTTAATCTCTGTGGTCTGAGGTGTGGCAGTCAGGCTGAACTTTCTCTGTGTGTGTGTGCTGGTCCTTCATGAAAGAGTGGGATGAGGAATTAGCATGAATGTTATGCCCAAGTGCAACTTTATGATCTGTCATCCCTTATAGTGGGAGAAACACCTCAGCAGCAGGTATCACTGAACCATCTGTTTTAAGGAAGCAGAGGATAGAGTCTGAGAGTCCAGTTGAAGAAACTATGCATAAGCCATCAGCCTCACAACTTGATACAGGTTTCTGTACACCCATGACTTTCCCTCATGGTCCTAACACAACTTCTACTGATTTGAAATGCGAATTAAATAATGGAAGTGACCATAACCCTTCAGAAAGCCATGCAGGAGATTCCACAGTAATATTTCCTTCCTAGGAATGGATCATGCCCCTTAAGTTGGTCCTGGGAGTGATAAAGAACTGGAGATACCTACATAAACCCAGGGATATTCCAGGGAGATATGTAGTAAAGTAGAAACCGAAGCTCAAAGCTGGCATGAAGTTAAAGCCAAAGCACAAACCCCTAAACCAGAATCATGTGCAGCCTTCATTCTCTGATTCTCTGAAACCAAATGGCACGGACCTTTACCAGGATCTATAAAAGAGCAGTTGTGTGTTGTGTTGGAGAGGTACTGGATTGGTCCTTGCATTGGTTTTAGCTTTTCCTAGCTTCTTTCATTGTAAATCGCTCCTGCACACATTTTATGCCTACCCAACACGTGAGGAAATAATTAAACAGCTTTGGAGAGGAAGTGTTTCCTATGATAAACCAGTTCTCTCCTGGGACTTAAGCACTGTGGAAAACTGACAACAAATTGACTCTGTCAGGATTAGGGATCCCCAGTGAGGGCTTGTGTGGAATCTCAGGAGGCACCTGCTGCTCCTGCAGCGCTCTTCCCCTGTGCCTGCCTCTTGCACTGCAGTGGCTCGCTGGGCCCCCAGACTGTCTTCTTTCTCAGGCAGAGCAGCATGAAAGCAGCTTTGCAAACCTGAATAATCATCATGTGAGGTTGGAAGGATTTGCTGTGCACCAGGCAACATCAGACCAGGGTCATTGCTGCTAAGGCAGGCCAGTGTTGCTAGACAGGAATAGCCTTTTGCAGTCTAACTGAAAAAAATGGCCTTCCAGTTGTGCTTTCTACACCTGCAGCAATTACAGACATCCTTTTCTTTACTTTTACAGAGAGTGGGAAACCTAGAGGAAAGCCTGGAGAACAGAAGGCTGTGGGGAGACCTTATAGCAGCCTTCCAGTCCGTGAAGAGGGCTTGCAAGATTAGCTGGGGATGGACTTTTTACAAGGGCTTGTAGTGAGAGGATGAGTGGGAATGGCTTTAAGCTGGAAGAGGGAAGCTTTAGACTGCATACTAGGAAAAAAATGTTTACAGTGATGGGAGTAAGACACTGGAACATGTTGTCCAGGGAGATTGTGGATGCCTGATTGCTGGAGGTGTTCAAGGCCAGGTTGGATGAAGCCTTGAGCAACCTGCTGTAGCGGGAGGTGTCCTGGCCCATGGCAGGGTGGTTGGAACTAGGTGAGCTTTAAGGTCCCTTCCAACCCAAACCATTCTATGATTCTGTGATAACTGTACATGAAAACCAATGAGACTGTGTGCAGGGAGAGCAGCAGCAGGGTACTAGCCTCTAGGCCCTGCTTTATGTACTTGTGTTCTAGCTTCTCTAACCAGTGCTGCTGGATTTTGTTTATTAAGCCTTTTTTCACCTTCTCAAACACTGAGTTCTTCCAGAGCAGAGCCCCACTGGAGGTGTTTAGGAAGAGACTGGATGGGGTGCTTGGTGCCATGGTTTAGTCGATTAGATGGTGTTGGATGACAGGTTGGACTTGATGATCTCAAAGGACTTTTCCAACCTGGTTAATTCTATTCTATTCTATTCTATTCTATTCTATTCTATTCTATTCTATTCTATTCTATTCTATTCTATTCTATTCTATTCTATTCTATTCTATTCTATTCTAATCTTTTATTCTATAAGAAGCAAATTTGTCTTGGCATAGACTACTTCTGACTCTGTAGTGCTGAAAATTTTCTCTGCTGGACTTTGCAGCTTCACAAAACTGGAATGAAATATGGTCAAAGTACCAATGTGTTTTGCTCTCAGAATGGGTTTACTTGACTTCTAACTACCTTTTCCCCCTCATTTAATCAGCAAAGAGATGATAAAGAACAACTGGGAGCACATAAAAATCTGTCACATTGCACACTTTGTCCAAAGCACAAACAAGAAGGCAATTAAGGTCTGATAACCCTGGCTTTTTAAGAGTAGCTTGGCAGGAAGGCTCATTTAGGGAATGTAGACTTTGTAGTGATGCATTCAAATTACTTTGGTGCTACCTGTGATGATTCACTCTCAGTGGGGTGCTCTTTAGGAGTAGTAAGCCTGGGAAATGTCCCTTTGCTTATGTCCCTTAGTTGTGGCAGTGTTCATTAAGGTCATGGGAAGCCCATGGGTGGATGTGAATGGTGAGTGTCTTGTGGCCTTTTGGAAAGCTGCCTGCCTTTTATGCAGAGCTCTGAGAGACTGTCAGGATGTGTAGGTGAGCAGTAGCCCTGAAGAAATGGGTCTGTGTATATCAAGCTCTGGTTTCAGATAAAATCTCCTTTTGTTTAAGCTCCCTTGGTTGATGTGGGCTTCATCAACAAGGAAGCCACTAATGGTAAACCTTATGTAATCCTAATTTCAGATGCTGGCAGGCAGTGAAATAAATAATGCTAACATGGACCATGATTAGAAACAGTTTGCTGCCTTGACTTGGTGTTGGGGGGGAAAGTTAGCCCTTGGTCAGAAGGAATCAAATTAGGTTGTAAAATGCTGAAGCAAATAAACAGAGCCTTTCCCCCAAACAACCTTTCCTTGTGCTGTATAGTGCTGCTGCTCCCCATCTCCATGCTGAGGAGCCCGTCTCCATGCTGAGGAGCCCATCTCCATCCAGGCCTGGCATTAGTGCTGTTGTGCAATTGACCTGGGTGCTCGTCAGCAGTCCATCTCTCCTTCACAGGCCATTAACTGCCCAGAAATCTCCAGCCTCAGGTTGTCCTTCCTGGTACAGTGAAAAACAGCTGTAAGCTTCATCACAAAGCCAGCCATAAGGGGAAAGGGCTGGGTGATGGATCTGTCCTCTGCCACTGAGTAAATGCTGGGGCTCTCAGTCTTTTGCACTTCAATTATTGCCTGGGTGCAGGTTGTGTAAGGAAAGGCTAACGCACTACAAGAAATTGCAAGAGGGTGGTGGCTCTGCTGGGTGGAAAAACATGCCATTAAAAGGGCTTACAGCAGCTAGTGACAAACCACATCAGGCAGGGTGTTTAGCAACCTGGGCTCCCTGCTGTGAGAAGAGGTTAAGGGGAAGGAGCGAGATCATTCATAAAAGAGCATGAAGGTCTCCCTTGCTGGAAAGTCATTTCTGTCACATTGCTTCACACACAGCCTGCTAGGGAGCAAACCCAAAACCACAGTGGAAATAATAAATGAGCATGTGGGACTGTACAGACAAGGTAAGAATTATTCCCTCTTCCTCCCCACAGTCAGGTCGGTTTCTAAGGAAGTTGCACACCTAGTAAAACTTAATGCAGTTACTAACTTTATTCTTACCAGCTAGCTGCAATAAGTGCTAATGCTACACATTGAATGAGTGTTTTCTTTCACTCCATTTATTTGAGCAGGGTTTGAAGAGGGTTTGTGTGGTTTTTGTACCTTCATCGAGGCCACTGTATTTGAGATCACTGCATAAACCTGGGAAGAAACATCTTTAGAGCCGTTGTTGCACCCCTCGTATTTTTCTGTCCCATCCTTGTTGCTCCTCCTTGTTCTCTCCCCTAAAAGGTTTGTCTCTTAAGTCACAGCCTTCATCTCCTATTCTGAAAGCTATCCATTTGTGGTTCTGTGCATTCATACCTCCTGCTTCCAGGAAAAATGGGTGCCTAAGGTGTCAAGTGGCTTGGAGGTGACAAAAGCTCCAGGCTTACTGAGCCAGCTCCATTGGTGGCTATAGCATTTGAGGTTCAAACCCATAATTGTCATAGCTAGAGCCCAACTCTGGAGCGCTCTGTAGAGCAAAGGTGGTTAGAAATATCCCTTTCAGGATGTGCATTATGATTTTTGTCTTGAACCACCTGTTGAGCAGTGCTTCGGGAATGAGTCAGAGCCACGTACCGAATGAGTTCCCTGTGGGGGGTCCCTCTGTGGCATCAGGTAAACGGGGCATGACATTATGGGTAATGAAAAATCCCATACAATACCCACCAGAAGGCTCCTGAAAAGAGGGCAGAGCGAGGTAGGAAGTGCCTTGCTGCTTAGCAAAAAGTTGAAAGTGTGGTAGGGTGCTTCTGTTCAGGTATCACCAGTTCGTTTGCAGGCGACACTAAGTTAGGTGGCAGTGTCGATCTGCACGAGGGTAGGGAGGCTCTAAGGAGCGTCTTGGGTAAATTGGATCAATGGGCCAATCTTAATGGGATGAGCTGCAACAAGACTAAGTGCCAGGTCCTGCACCTGGGCCACAACAACCCCATGCAATGCCACAGGCTTGGGGAAGTGTGGCTGGAAAACTGTCTGGCAGAAAGGGACCTGGGGGCTCTAATTGACAAGCTGCTGAATATGAGCCAGCAGTGTGCCCAGGTGGCCAAGAAAGCCAATGGCATCCTGGCTTGTACCAGAAATGCTGTGTCCAGCTGGAGGAGGGAGGGGATTGTCCCCTTGTTCTCAACTCTGGTGAGGCCACACCTGGAGTGTTGTGTTCAGTTTTGGGCTCCTCAGTACACAAGAGAGATGTGGAGGTGCTGGAGCCAGGGCAGAGGAGGGCAACGAAGCTGGGGAAGGACCTGGAGAATAAATCTGATGAAGAGTGATTGAAGGAGCTGGGGCTGCTTAGTTTGTGAAAGAGGAAGTTAAGGGGAGACCTCATTGCTGTCTACAGCTACCTGAAAGGACCTTGTGGAGAAGCTGGTGCTGGTCTCTTCTCACAGGTGATTAGTGATAGAACAAGAGGGAACAGCCTCAGACTGTGACTGGGTAGGTTTAGACTGGAACTTTTTCCCAGCAAGAGTGGTCAGGTATTGGAATGGGCTGTCCATGGAGGTGGTTGAGTCACCAGCCCTGGATGTGCTTGAGGGTCTTTTGGGTGTGGTGCTTGGGGATATGGTTTAGGGGTGAGCTTTGTAGAGTAGCATTAATGGTTGGGCTTGAAGATCTCAAGGGTCTTTTCCAACCTGAATGATTCTGTGAGGTGAGCAAAAAGTTATCACATGTGTCAAGGAGGAGGCTTGCATTGAACTCTTACAGTTCTGCTCTCTGCATGTGTGCCTGCTGGTTAAAGTCCTTCCATAACACTTGTGGAAAACTTCAGGAGGCAGCAGCCAGACCCAGTAGTGGTTTCTCTCCCCAGTATGGACATATTTGCCTGTATTTGTCATTCTGGCTTCGTTTTTGTTATCCTAATTCTCAGGTTTTATGCTGCAGTTGGCATCTTTACTTCTACTTCCAGTGCTGTGGTGGTTTGCTGAGTTTTGTGTTGGGGTTTTTTGTGTGTTTTTTTTTTTTTCCTATCCCCCTCCCCTTCCCTCTTAAATTCCCCTTCATCCTGCTCTGAGTCTGCCCTTCTAGAAACACAGCTTTGTCCTTGGACATCGCTTGACCTGCTTTGCCAAGGTGTTTATCTTCTGCAATGCAGATACCAAACTTCTCAGTCTAATATTTCCCCAGGCAGTTCGTTGGCTGAGGCAGTGCCTGGGGAGGTTTCTTGGAGAAATATGTCTGCCTTCTGTGACCCCTCCAGAAATTTGGAAAGGAAGTTGAGAGGTGTTAAAACTTGGACTGGGGTGTGTGGAGAGGGGAGACACAAGCAAGTTCTGCACTAGCAACGGGCACTGTGGCTGCCTGCTTCTCTGAGAGACTTGACACAAACTCCAGTGGGTGTAAAGCACTGATGGAAAGAAAGGCAAAAATGACTTGATTTTTCTGCTCTCAAGCTGAAAAACTCCATAGTGATTTAGAAGAAACTGAATCATCTTGCATCCAGTGGTGACTCTGAACTGGAAGGGGAGACTCTTATTTTGTGGGTGCTTATTTTGGCTGTGAAAACACCTTGGTGCCAGCAGCCAGCTCCTTGCAGGCACCTTTAGCTCTACACCACACATATACCCCCTTGCTCAACAATGTTGTTCCTTCTTATGGAGAAAAGTTAAGGTGAAATGATAGTAAATGATATGGTGTGTCTGCAGATGACTGTTTTGAGGGGAAGTTCTTTCCATTCCAGTGGCTACTCCCTCACTTGGCACTCGTGTAGCATAAATCCTGCTTCATTTACTGCTGTTTATGACAGGGGAGCTCGGACCAACAGCAAAGGCTGCTGCCAAGAGCACCTAATCAAATCAAGTAATACAGATCCCTGGCTGCATGCTGGGCAAGCTGCAGACCGTTTCAGGGTTGCAAGAAAACTGGACTCACTGTCCTCTTCCTGGCTTTCATAGCAGCTAGAAGAAATAGATGCCCAGATGCATTGCTTCTGCTGGTACACCATGCCTCCATTCCCCTACCCTGCTTCTTGCAGGGCATTAATCATGATGGCCCAAGCACAACATCTGTGCTGTGAGAATGTGTCATGATTGAGTTAATCATACAGTCATGTTTTAGGACTTGTATTGCCCCATCTTAGGCTGAACATGAGCCAGCAGTGTGCCCAGGTGGCCAAGAAGGCCAATGGCATCCTGGCCAGTATCAGGAATAGTGTGGCCAGCAGGAGCAGGGATGTCATCCTACCCCTGTACTCAGCACTGGTTAGGCCACACCTTGAGTCCATTTCTGGGCCCCTCAGTTCAAGACCTAACCTGTGACAGCCACCCAGGTGCAGCAATGCCAAGCAGTGAGTAATGTTCTTCACTGCACCCTTTGCTTACCAGGTGAAAGCCAGCTCCTTGGGGCTCTGTGATATTTGGTAGTCCCCTTCAAGTCATGGCTCTAGCTGAGTCTTGGAGGCTTGATGGTCCTCAAGATTTCACCCTCTATCAATGTTCATACAAAAGAACTGATCTGTAGCAAATTCTGAGTGTCACTGAGCAGATGCAACAGACTGGAGATGAAAAAAAGGATGTGCCCAACTCTTAGCTGTGCTTGTGATGCATGTTTAGCCTAACCACAGCTGCTTTGTTCTCAAGACCACTGTTGCAGTTTTAACCGGTGATCACAGCCTCTTCTGCTGACATATCCTTTTGAACACTCTCCTCTGCCCCAGCCGTAGCTGCTTTACATCCTCCTGTCTCTCTCCAAACACTGACAAGAAGAATTTGATGGTGAGAAGGGCATCAGGGCTGAGTTAGGAGCAGCAGAGTCGTGTGTGACAAAGCTGTGTGTGTTGGCTGCCCTAAGATCTTCCCTGAGGAAAGTGCCAAATGGAGAATAAATCCTTGTGCACTTATGCTGCTCCTTGGGAATAGCAGGTCATGGATCTGTTTTGGTAAGCTGGACAAGTGCAATGGTTGGGGAAAGGGTGTCTCTCACAGAAGTACAATACCCCAGCAGTGAGTCATCATATGCTCCAGCCCTTTCTACTCCAAACTCTTTCCCTAGCTGCAGAAACATTTCTTCTCTCCCCCTACCACCATCTTCACCCTGCAATGAGTGCTTCCAGAGCAAACTCCACTCTTGGCCCTGCACATCATTCCAGTGTTGTAGCTCCGCAGCACCTCTCTGCAAACACCTCCTGGGAGTGACAAACTGCTGCTGTGTGAGGCTGGTCAGGAGGGGAAAGCTGTCCTGCAGGAAGGAGGCAAAGTAAAGAGGTTGAAAGAAATGGCTTGCTGAGGTGGGTGAGTGTGTCAGGGCTTGGGAACTGAAACCTAATATACTCTTCGTGCAGGGATCCTCCTATCTTCAAAGCAGTATTCTGGCTTGCAGGGATTTGTTTTATGTGGGTGGAGGATGCTTTGACTTCAATAAATTAATTTTGGTTTCTGTAGAACTAGCAGAACCTCCATGACCGTGGCTTGGACGCATGCTACAGCAATGCTGTTGCTTGTGTTTGAGGTTCACGGCTTCAGGGTGCCAGGCACTGCAGGATAAACACCATCCCTCCCCCCAGCAAAATGCTACATGACAAAACAGATGTCACAGCTTGCAGCTGCTGGAGAGCTATCTACAGACTACATGGGGAGGAGAAGCAGCCAACCTGTTGGCCTCATTTTGTAGCGCAGCTTACCAGGTGTTGGAGCTGTGATGTGCATGTGTGATACCTCATCTCCAACAGCAACCACACCTGGTGCCTGGAACAAGGCATGGAAGGTGTAATTGCCAGGCTTGCTCTTCAGAGGCAGTGGAATAATCCCATATACAATGATGATCAAAAAATATTTCTACACCCTGAATGCTTGTGACCTTGTACCTGCAGATACAATTCTGTGCTTTAAGGCATATTTGCCCAGGGAGGTGGTGGAGTCACCATCCCTGGAGGTGCACAAGACGGGACTGGATGTGGCACTTGGTGCCATGGTTTAGTCATGAGGTCTGTGGTGACAGGTTGGACTTGATGATCTTTGAGGTCTCTTCCAACCTTGGTGATTCTGTGTTAAATGCACTAGAGAAAGGACTTGGCATCCCTTTAAAAGCCATAAACATAAGAGCTCTAAGACAAAGTACATGAGCCTGTGCTGTCTGCCTCAACATTCATATCTCCGTCATCTGTTCCGTGTTGCCAAATTCAGTCGTTGCCTTTTGCTGTCAGTGGAGCTAAACCAGGGCTAATTTAGTCCACAATATATTTTATTTTCAGTCTGCTGCTATGGAGCCAAATGCTCTGCTGGGGCAGCCACAGAATAAGACGTCTGCTGCTGTGCTGGGGAGGTACATCTGTCCTGCACCCATGCCACGTTTGCCCTGTGAAATTAGAAAGTGAGGCATGAAACGAGCAGCTGCTGCAGTTGCTGCTTGTTCTGCTGACAACAACCTTGTATGATTAGCATAGCTGTTTCCTGCAGCCCTGTGAGGACCTGCAGCCTGCTTTCCACTCTGGCCTCGCATTTAGGATAGGATAGGATAGGATAGGATAGGATAGGATAGGATAGGATAGGATAGAATAGAATAGAATAGAATAGAATAGAATAGAATAGAATAGAATAGAATAGAATAGAATAGAATAGAATAGGAATTGGAATATAATTGGAATGGAATGGAATAGAATAGAATAGAATAGAATAGAATAGAATAGAATAGGAATAGAAATAGAATAGAATAGAATAGAATAGAATAGAATAGAATAGAATAGAATAGAATAGGAATTGGAATATATTTGGAATTAAATAGAATAGAATAGAATAGAATTAAAATAGAATAGAGTAGAATAGAAATAGAATAGAATAGAATAGGAATTGGAATATAATTGGAATGGAATGGAATAGAATAGAATTAGAATAGAATAGAGTAGAATATAATTAGAATAGAATAGAATAGAATAGAATAGAATAGAATAGAATAGAATAGAATAGAATAGAATAGAATAGACCAGGTTGGAAGAGACCTTCGAGATCACCGTGTCCAACCTATCATCCAACACCACCTAATCAACTAAACCATGGCACCAAGCACCCTATCAAGTCTCTCTTTAGGGTTGGGATTGCACATTACTGCAGGAGCAGAGCAGCAAGGTGTGACCATGTGTCTGGGCTCTTGCACAGCCTCAAAGGTAATTAAGATATTTTTTGTTTAAAGCCCCACAGAACAATAAAAACCACCATAGAACATTAACACCACCCCCTTCCACCACCCCCATTCACCCCCCCAAGCCAACAGAAAGCCCCACCTTGAATACTGTGTCCAGTTCTGGGCCCCTCAGTTTAGGAAGGATGTTGACCTGCTGGAGTGTGTCCAGAGAAGGGCAACAAAGTTGGTGAGGGGCTTGGAACATAAGCCTTATGAGGAGAGACTGAGGGAGCTGGGGTTGCTTAGCCTGGAGAAGAGGAGGCTCAGGGGTAACCTTCTTGCTCTCTACAACTACCTGAAGGGAGGTTGTAGCCAGTCAGAGGTTGGTCTCTTCTCCCAGGCAACCAGCACCAGAACAGGAGAACACGGTCTCAAGCTGTGCCAGGGGAGGTTTAGGCTGGAGGTTAGGAGGAAGTTCTTCACAGAGAGAGTGATTGTCCATTGGAATGGGCTGTCTGGGAAGGTGGCAAATTCACCATCCCTGGAGAGGTGTTCAGGAGGAGACTTGATGGGGTGCTTGGTGCCATGGTTTAGTTGATTAGGTGGTGTTGGATGATAGGTTGGACACAATGATCTTGAAGGTCTCTTCCAACCTGGTCTGGTCTGGTCTGGTCTGGTCTATTCTATTCTATTCTATTCTATTCTATTCTATTCTATTCTATTCTATTCTATTCTAACATTCCTTCTTTGTGTCTCCACACAGGAGCAAGGCACAGGTTTGGTTAGTTGCCAAATCTAATTGGAAAAACAAAAGTGATTTATTTATTTATTTTTAAAAATAAGAAGTTCATTTGCTATGGAAAAAAAATGTCAGTCCAGGCATTTGTAATTCAGCTGAGAGTATGTTGTGAAGGAGAACCCCGAAGAGGTGGAGAATACTTTCCATCCCACTTAAGGAGATGAGGAGGCTGGAACATGGAGGAGAGTGAGACAGCTTTTTCCATGATCGTACAGCAGCCAAGGCTGTAATTAGAAAGCAGGAATCATAGAGTGGTAGGGATTGGAAGGGACCAGAACATGAGGACATGGTCTCAAGCTGTGCCAGGGGAGGATTAGGCTGGATGTTAGGAGGAAGTTCTTCACAGAGAGAGATTGGCCATTGGAATGGGCTGCCCAGGGAGGTGGTGGAGTCACCATCACTGGAGGTGTTTAAGAGGAGAGTGGATGGGGTGCTTGGTGCCATGGTTTAGTTGATTAGATAGTGTTGGGTGATAGGTTGGACTTGATGATCTCAAAGGTCTTTTCCAACTTGGTTAATTCTATTCTATATATAAATATATATACATAAAAATACATATTACTTTATATTTATTTATATATATACATATAAACCCATTTCTTCCCAGGCGTGGGAAAACACTACTTTTGCCTTTGGGTCATTTTGAATGCGAGGCAGAGAATTCCAGGAGTTACTGAGGTGGTTACTCCTCACTCAGAGCAGTCAAAAGATAGATGGATCTTCTCCTCCTTGCTCTCGTTTTGTTTCAAACTGATTTGCAAAATTCCGCTTTCTAATCTGCCCCCTTAATCGAAGCTCATCGCTCTGCTTCGGGCTGGCTCCTGATTCTCTGAATGATCAAGTAGGCTTCCTCTCTTTGTTCTCCTGATAAAAATACAAAGCATTTGACAGAGCTGCAATTAATGTTTCCCTGTCAGGATGTCCTTTTCTTTACCAAGCCTTCGGATCAAGTGTGGGTATTCAGATGTGAAGAAGGTGCTGTGCTGTTTCAGGCAGTGATAGGACTAGGAGGAATGGAATGAAGCTGGAGGTGGGGAGATTCAGGCTGGATGTGAGGAGGAAGTTCTTCACCATGAGAGCGGTGAAGCCCTGGAATGGGTTGTGCAGGGAGGTGGTTGGGGCCCCATCCCTGGAAGTGTTTAAGCCTCATCAGGCTGGATGAGGCACTGGCCAGCCTGATCTAGTGTAGGGTGTCCCTGCCTACGGAGGGGGTTGGAACTAGATGATCCTTGTGGTCCCTTCCAACCCTGACTGATACTATGATAAGTTTGCCTTTTTGGTTTGCCAGCAGTTGGATAGGAAAATGAAAAGAAGTGTCTCCATAAAGGCAGAACTCAATAGTGACATAATATTAGCAAGCATTTTAATTTGGTAATGGCTTCCCCCCCCCATTTTTGTTAATAATCAGAAATCTGAGCTTCTGGAAGCTTTTATTTCTGTAGATGATGAAAATTAGCCCCCTAGGAAATGATTCCTCCTCAGTGTAGCTCCTTAATTTGCCTGTCTGAGCCCTTTAACAATGTTACTGCATCCTAATTGGAAGTCACTTGAAGGCAGACTAGGTTTTGATTGTGGTTGATTTAATGGATCTTCATAGTAGCTGAGCTTGAGATATCTATCTTGCCCCACTGTGTCTTGCTGATCCTTGGCTGGCATGGAGGTATAGTTCTCATGATTTAATTTAGCCCCTTTGTATCTCGTTGTAATTCATTCTGCAAATTGGGTGCTGTTATGGAGGGAACTGCAATGGTTTCTTCTGCAGGACATTCCCAGGTGCCACAGGGACCATGATGCTGGGAACTGCTTTCTCTAACCACAACCTGATGCTGTGGTGGGGCTCCAGGGGTCTGGGGAGCCTGGCAACTGCAATCTCCTGTAGCCCTGACTGTCTTCAGGGGAGGGTTTACTTAGATGTGCTGAACCCAATTATAGCAATGGTGACATGTGGTAGAGCCAGGACCTTCTGAAGGTGCCTATCCAGATGTATTTAGCTGATATTCCCTGCAACCTCTAGGTCTTTCTACACTTTTTAATGCACCTGTAGATTTCCCTGGTACAGCTTCCATCAGCAATGAAGCTGTGCCTAAATCAACATAGAAAGGATTAGAATTTGTCCTTCTCTCTCTGTGTGTGTGTATATATATATATATATATATGAAAGCTGGAGTTGTTCAGCTTCCCTTTCTTTCCACCCTACACAAAACATTCCTGCTCACTAGCACAGTGAAATGGACTTCATAGCTGTAGTCTGAGCACTGGCCAGAGCCACCACCTCCTCTCCCTGACAGGCTCACGTTTTGAATGTTGAGACCAAAGCACCTTGTGGCAGGCCCATTACTGATTCAAGAGCAGTGGATATTAAAATGTCAGTCATTTTCTTTTAATTATGCCTGTGGCAACCTGGGAGAGCTGCTGATTTAATTTTGAGAATGCTGTCACTTTCTGACAGATTAGAAAAAAGCCTGGGCTGGAGTGATGCCTGACCTGCAAAAGCACCAAGGTCAGAGCAGGCTTGTTGGGATAAAACTGACCCATAGAATAGAACAAACCAGGTTGGAAGAGACCTTCAAGATCATCGTGTCCAACCCATCATGCAACACCATCTAATCAACTAAACCATGGCACCAAGCACCCCATCAAGTCTCCTCCTAAACATCTCCAGTGATGCTGACTCCACCACCTCCCCGGGCAGCCCATTCCAATGGGCAATCACCCTCGCTGTGAAGAATTTCTTCCTAACATCCAGTCTGAACCTCCCCTGGTGCAGCTTGAGACTGTGTCCTCTTGTTCTGGTGCTGGTTGCCTGGGAGAAGAGACCAGCCCCTGCCTGTCTACAACCTCCCTTCAGGTAGTTGTAGAGAGCAATAAGGTCTCCCCTGAGCCTCCTCTTCTCCAGGCTAAGCAACCCCAGCTCCTTCAGCCTCTCCTCACAGGGCTTGTGCTCCAAACTCCTCACCAGCTTTGTTGCCCTTGTCCTGCTGTAGCTCATAGCTCCTGGCACAGGCCAAGGGTGGCAGTCACCTGAACTGAGGTGGTCTAATTGTGAAGACTCTGTAAAGTCTAGTGAAAGATGTTCTTGCCTATGGTGGGGGTTTGCAACTAGATGACCTTGAGGGTCCCTTCCCGCCCAAACCATTCCATGATGCTGTGCCTGGTGCCGACATTGTGTAATGCATGGTGACAGGTGTGACCCGATTCCCCCTGCGCTTGGGGCAAGCAAATGTGCTGCCTGCTTCATCCAGTGGCTGCTATCAGAGGATGTCACCCACATGGCTGCAGAGGCATGAGAGCCAGCTACCTGTGCTTTCCATTGTGTAAAACAGGGTGTGCTGTTTCAGTGATGCAAAATGCTGTCTGATCTCCCAAGCGTGGTGTTCATCAGCTCACTGCTTCAACATCTTGCTGAAACTCACTGGGTTTTGTTTCCTTGTGATGTAAGAGAGCAAGCAAGCTGTGTGGGGATCCTGGCTGTTACATGCAGGAGCACGAAGGAAATGCTCCTCTGGTAAAGGTCCTGTCCTGGTTTGGGGCTGGACAGATCCTCTGTGACTCTGAGAGGGACAAAAGAACGACACTCACACAAACGGATTGGAAAGTGATGGGAAGTTTAAATGGGGGTGGGGGTGAAGCAGCAATTAGTGCTTTACAGAAACTACAAAGCATAGTGGCAAAGAATCCCAAAGCGTACAGAGTCCCTTACAGCACACCCAAAGGGCCCCCCAACACTTCCCTTCTCCCCACCTGAGGGTCTACCCAAAACCCCCCAGGGCTCTTTCTTTCCCCTCCACTGCTAGGCTAGTCTCAGCTGTCCAGGTCTGAGACTGCTCCCCCCACCTTCTCCTCCTAGCATTAGGAGGCCTTGAGATACTCCCCCACCATTACCTGATAGAGAGCACCTCCCACGGGAGCAGAGAGAGAAGAAAGAGGAAGAGAATGACTTTGCAGATGCATTTACATGGTGCAGGATTTATGGGTAGAAATAAGCTGTGTTCACCTTACTGGGTTGGACACTTGGAACACCAGAGGTGCAGCTTATGTGGCAGTAACAGGAGGCACCCAGCATAAACTGCCACAGGTCCATAGGAGCATTACCCTTTACTTAGCAGGTATGAGACTCAGCTCTGTGTCTAAGCTCTGGCACACTTGGTGCTGGCAGATACAGAGAGATTCCCCTCACACACATGATGAATTTGCACGGCTTGGCTACACATCACTTCTACTCATTCCTCTTCCAGCTGTCACAGGGCTCTCCTGCTGTGCCAGTGGTACAAGCTCTTTGGCATACTTGTCCATCATCTCTTTTGAGGGACTCACATCTGTCTCCCTCCCCTTTTGCATTACCTCTTGCCTCATTTGTAATGCAGTAAATGGAAAATGCAGAGTGCTGAGTCACAGGGTAATGACAACAAAACTGTCACTTGTGGTGGACAAATTAATACTATGCTGCTTATAGCATGATGACTGACCTCCTGTTCAAAGATCTGTCAAAGACTGTAAGTGTTCTGCATGCTGACATTGTCTCCTTCCCCTAAAGCATGTCCTGCAGCATCAGTTTACTGCCTGCATGCCCAAGGTGGTTGTAACCTGCTAGCCCAGGAACTGGGGCAGTGCACAACTCCCTGGGGCTCACTGCTGTGCTATTTAGCCCCGCTGGATAGGTCCTGGCCACCTCTGCCACCTCTGTGCTGCCCTCCTCTGCCTCTGTCCTGGGAGGCATCTCAATGCTCACTGCTGCTCTGGCATTGAGTTGCAAGGTGAATTGCAGGACTTTGTCCTCATCCTGCTATCTGGATGCAAAGGAATGGTGGAAAGAAGCTGCAAGTTTACCAGTAGCTTTATGGTTTGTTTTCTGTGAAACAGTGGCTGGCTTCAGATGCTCACCACCAGCTTGGTGCAGATGCAGTGTCTCCAAAAGATTGATCTCTGTGTCCTTGGTGGTGGTGTCACCTCTAGTCCAGCTTGTTCCCTGGTACTGGATAATCAGATGACTCATGATGGAGAGCTGATTTTACAGCTAAAGGGCCAAGACTCTCAGCCATGGATCATTCTATGCTTGCATAGCATTCTGCAGAGCTCCAGCTGCTGCTTAGAGCCACAGTGACTCTGTGTACTGATTATGCAGCAGAGCCAGCAGCCCCATTGCCTCTGCATGACCTCATGGACGTGAGGATGTGGGAAGATAGATGGCAAGGGCAGGGGAGCAGAAAAGGTGGGGACGTGAGTGCTGGGGGTGTGCTATGAGCAGTCTGGGAGCAGGTGGAGATGGGAGAAGGGACAATGGTGATGTGTACCCCTACTGAGAGAAGCATAACCTCAGATGAGGTGCAGGAGTTAGTGTGTGGGGCTGGAGCTGTCAAACCTTGTCCAGCTACAGAGAATGCAGGTCAGGCACAGTTGACTAGACCTGGTGAAATGGGTGTTGAAAAACAAATGCTTCTAAGGACAGAAGCTGGCTAAAGATGCAACTCTGGTGTGCCACAAGGGCCAGGCCCTTGCTCCACCTTGCATGGCTGCAGTGCAGAAAGTCAGGTGAGGGTAACCTGGGCCCACAGCAGGGGAGGCTGGCAGCTGGGTGAATGCTGTGGCACAGAGAGCTCTTAGGGGCATGTTGCAGCAGGCCTAAGAGCAAAGCAGCAGTGTATGCTGATGATCCCAAAGGTTCCCTCTCCCTGTCTATGGGTCTCTGTTATGTTTGTTTACTTGATGGAAAGTCTCTTCCAGGGCTGGGACATGGCCAGGTAAAGGAGCCATTGCTGGGATCAGTCACTATAGTCTAGAGCAAGCTGTGACTTCATCACGTTCAGGTGCAAGAGAGCACCTGATGGGCTTGCTCTCTCCATTTGTGCTGAGAAACCAGACTGGTGTTTGAAGCTCATGCAAACAGTAAAAGTGAGAATGCCCCATTTAGGTCTTTGTACAGAGGAATAACATTAGAAAGAAGCTTCTGCAAATAGTCTGAGTTCCAAAATGTTCACAAGAACCAGCAGAGGTTTAAGGCAGGCTGAAATGAAGTTCTGCTCACACTTGTCTGACTCTTGAAACAATTTCCCCAAATCTGATGGGAGTGCCACGAGACTCTCTGTGTCACCAACAGAAACAAAATCTCTAGTTTCTTCTCCTTAAACAAGGAGTCAAAATCTTTGTGCTTTTCCAAGCTTTAACTCCCTTTGCCAGAGACACCTTTCACATCCTGGGTCACCATCACATGCTGTGCAAGCACCACAGCTTCTTGAGCTTCCTCTGTCCCCAGATGCCTTGAAAGATCTACAATCCCTGAAGGTCTTTTGGTCAAACCTTTTATTCTTTTTTTTTTTTTTCCTTTTCTTTTCTAATGTTTGTTTATTTATTTATTCTGTCCAGGCTTACTTTGCAGTTATGGGCTGTGACTTTCATCTTGGCTGTGCCCTGGATTGCCCAGCGCTGGGGGGATGTTTTCTACATGAGTTGCTCTGTATAAATAAACCCACGACAACAGTGATGAAAAATGCAGGCTTTTGCTGGAGAAGTGCATCAGCTGCTGCTGTTTCTTCTTCTTAAAGAATTCTTCCACCAAATCATCACAAATCATCATTCCTTCTTCACTGCTATGTTGTCTGACAACGATATTTTCTCTGCAGAGACAAAAAGAAGATGCACACAAAAAGAGCAATAGCTGTACAGGATTCTCAAAGCCTGTTGAGCAATTGCCCCCTGGAAAGAATAGCTTCACAGCATATGCACATGAGGTTTAACTCCTGGCTGCCATTTAGGCTAAGCCTGTGTGTCTTGTATCACTCTGGCTTTTGGGGTTTTTTTGCTTACTTCCAGCATGCTGAAGATCTGCTCTTATCTTCCCATAGTGTACAGCAGCGCAAGCTGATTTGTTGCACCGTGGTGCCCCTTCGAGCCAGAGGGGAAAGCTGAGGATGGGAGGGTGTTAGGCTGAAGCTAGAAATGAAGGTTGTGTTGATAGCACCTCTGGGCTAAGAGTAGCATGGTGTGATGTAAAATACCCAGCATGCAAAAGGGTCTCCATGGCGGCAGATTGGGTGAGGGGATGACAGCCTCAGGCAGGCTGCCCTTGTCTGGCACATCACAGAGAGCTTTGTGACTGTTTGGTATTGCCTGTGGCTGTCGTTGCACATAGAATTATAGAATCATAGAATCAATAAGGTTGGAAAAGACCTCAGAGATCATCAGGTCCAACGTGTCACCCAACACCTCATGACTACTAAACCATGGCACCAAGTGCCATGTCCAATCCCCTCTTGAACACTTCCAGGGATGGGGACTCCACCACTTCCCTGGGCAGCACATTCCAATGGCTAACAGCTCTCTCTGTGAAGAACTTTCTCCTCACCTCAAGCCTAAACTTCTCCTGGTGCAGCTTGAGACTGTGTCCTCTTGTTCTGGTGCTGGTTGTCTGGGAGAAGAGACCAACCCTCTCCTGGCTACAACCTCCCTTCAGGTAGTTGTAGACAGCAATAAGGTCTCCCCTAAGCCTCTTCTTCTCCAAACTAAACATCCTGAAATGGACCTTAAAGAGCACCTAGTTCCATCTCCCTGCCACAGGCAGGAGTACCTCCTACTAGACCAGGTTGCTCAAAGCTTCATCCAGCTTGGTCTCAAACATTCCTAGGAATGTGGTATCCACAACTTCTCTCGGCCACCTGTTCCAGTGTCTCACTGCCCTCACAGTAAAGAACTTCTTAATGTCTAATCCAAATCTGCTCTGCTCTAGTTTCCAACCATTGCCCCTTGTCCTATCACCACAGACCCTTATCAAGAGTCCAGCTTTCATGTAGGCACCAGAAGGCCACTATAAAGTCTCCCGAGAGCCTTTTCTCTTCCAGGCTGAACAGCCCAAACTTGCTTAGGATGTTGTGCTAGTTTTAGGCTGATGTCTAGGAAATTTTCCACAGATCTTGAGTAGAAAGTGCCATGGTTTAGTAGTCATGAGGTCTTGGGTGACAGGTTGGACTTGATGATCCTTGAGGTCTCTTCCAACCTTATTGCTTCTATGATTCTATGATAAGTTAACATTGGATGTAAAGGGAAAATAATGATCAGGTCTAAACAATCCCATTGGTCTGATAACTAATATAAAGTCAGTTGTATAAACTAACTCTTTGTCAGCTCTTTGCTCTAGCAGATACTAGCTGGTTGCTTCTGCTGGCTTGCTGACCTTGGCTGTGCTCTTGTGGCTATGTACTAACAGCTACTCTCTGCTTTTCTCTTGTCCCTTGTGAAGGAGAGGTGGGAGCTATTAGTAGCCCCCTGGTTTTGTCCAGGAGGGGTTCTTGTGTTGCTTATAAAGTGTATGTGTTGTACATATTCATTGCACTTCCTATTTCTAGATCATAGGTTTGCTTGTAAATACAGCTTCATTTGCTTCCAACTGAGCTGGCCTAGCAATTTGATGTTGGGGAGTGATTTCAACCCACCACACATATTTTCATAGGAAAGGTGCTACAGCCCTCTGATCACCTTTATGCCCCTCCTCTGGACACCCTCTAACAGATCCATGTCCTTCCTGTGTTGGGGGCTCCAGACCCAGACACAGTACTCCAGGTGAGGTCTCGCAAGAGTAGAGTATATGCTGATCTGACACTATTTTATGGGTGATTGGTGAGAGGTCTTTATGCCTTGCCTCAACTCAGCATGCTTCATCAGCCCTGTCTCAGCACCTGGAGGATGCTGTCACAGCACACAGTTCCTCCATTCAAGCTGCTGCAACACTTCCTAGCCCTGCAGCTGTTGCTGTGGGTAACGATGCATTTGTCACATGCTGTTTAATTAGCATGGAGCATGAATCACAATAAAGGAGATGAGGAGAACTGAGGTAAATGTCAGTTGGTACCTCAACAACGTGGCTGTGAACATAAAATACCTCCGTGTGCTAGCCACATGCTGCCAAGGTTCCTAGGAAGGCAGCATATGGCTGAAGAAGCCCGAGGAGAGCAAGGCTGCGCTGCCGCTGCCTTCTGCCCGCAGGCACAAGGAGCAATGGATTGCCTGGCCCTGAAGGGGGACTTTTCTCCCCCTCTAGACTTGACACCTGCACAGTGTGTGACACCTGTTACTGCAGAAGAGCAAATAAAGAGGCTGTTGCTTGTCTTGCAGAAGCCAAGCCCGGGGCAGAGCCTGCTGTTGTCTTCATCGGTGTGCGCTGGCAGCGTTTGACGCTGGCTGGCTGAGCTGCTTTCGTTTCCTCGCTGTGTGGCTTTCAAAGTGAGAACTGCATTGAGATGCCTGGGGTTTGCTCAATACTGACGTGCTGCTTGTTCTTAAGCGTTGGTTTGGGACAGAGCTGCTCTGAGAGGTGCACACTAAACCTGTGTGTGGTGGGTTGAAATCCCCCACCCCTGCCCAGCATTAAATTTGTCAGAGCAGCTCAGCTGGAAGCAAATGAAAGCTGTATTTACAAGCAGAGCTGCAACCTACAAAGGAATGCAATGAATATGTACAAAATATACAGGAGTTACAATATTTACAGGTATTTACAAGTAATAAACAGCACAAGGACCCCTCCTGGCCAAAGACCACGGGAAGCTACTAGCCTCCCTCTCAGCCCCCCCCCCCCCCCCTTACTCCCCTATACAGAAGGGAGAAGAGTCAGAAGCAGAGTAGTACCAAAACAATGCAGCCAAGGTCAAGCAGAAGCAAGTTAGTGTCCCTGCCCCAGCGAAGAAGTGAGAAGAGAAAAGAAATTGTTTTGGTACAACCAGTTTAAGTTCCTTATCTCTCCAGCGGGATCGCCTAGAATTATGTTTCTTTTCCTTTTCACACCCAATAGTGATTTCTTTACATTTTACTGCTTCTCTGTTCAAGACCTGTGAAAACATTTTAAAGGCATAGTCTAAAACTACCACACTCTGTTAGCCATTAGGCTTGCTGCTAGCCAGATATGTGGTCAGAGAAGGTCCCTGCCTGATGGCCTTCAGGCAAAGGGAAGCTAACATTACATCCTGGTGTTTCAGAGATGATGGAAAGGGTTGAGCACCCTGATCACAGAATGGTAGGGGTTGGCAGGGACCTCTGGACATCATCTAGCCCTATGAGGAGAGGCTGAGGGAGCTGGGGTTGTATAGCCTGGAGAAGAGGAGACTCAGGGGAGACCTTATTGCTGTCTACGACTACCTGAAGGGAGGTTGTAGCTAGGAGGGGGTTGGTCTCTTTTCCCAGGCAACCAGCACCAGAACAAGAGGGCACAGTCTCAAGCTGCATCAGGGGAGGTTTAGGTTGGATGTTAGGAAGAAGCTCTTCATAGAAAGTGTAAGTGGCCATTGGAATGGGCTGCCCAGGGAGGTGGTGGAGTCACCATCACTGGAGGTGTTTAGGAAGAGACTGGATGGGGTGCTTGGTGCCATGGTTTAGTTGATTAGATGGTGTTGGGTGATAGGTTGGACTCAATGTCAAAGGTCTTTTCCATCTGTTTTATTCTATTCTAGTCCAGTCCCCCTCCTAAAGCAGGTTCACCTAGGTCAGGCTGCACAGATGGCATATCTGTTGCAGCTGTCTCCCATGGTAGCTTTCTGTCCAGGTACCTGGCATACTGAGTGTAGGGATGTCTTGTGCCTTGTACTTTGATTTGTCACTGTGCGCAGAGCCAGGTCAAGCCTCCTAGCTGCAGTTAATAAGGGCATCCCTTTCCCAAACGTCAGCTTTGCTATGCAAGTGAAGAAAAGAAACACCTTGTATCAGCAGCTGAGGAGCCAAGGGCCCATTGAGCTTTGTGCTGGGATGTGTTAAGAAAAGAGATAAATTTACTTACAAAATGTTGGGGTAGGAGTTGTGTTGATGAGCTTTTGAGTGTCACTGACCTTTGTGTTAGCTGGCTGCCTGCAGTTTGGCCTGCCCATGAAAGTCTGTAGATCTGCAGAGAGGCTGAATCTGCATATGAAGAAAGAGTAACTTGCATGGTTTATGGGGCATTAGGAAGTGCTGTATTTTAATGTTAATACTCTCTCAGCCAAGCACTGTGAGTAAACTGGCAGTGTTTCAGAGATTTTGTCACTTCTCTGAGTAAATGAGACCAAAGTGTGTTTCAAAGCATCTAACCATACCAATCCTCTTATAATTCTTGCAGAGCTGTACTTAAGGTGCAGTACTAAATTGATTGAGGCATTATCTTGCCTTTCTCGAGAAGCCAGTGGGCCAAATCCTAGCCAATTATCTCAGCACAGTTTTTCCCTGGTTCAGCTTTGTTGAAGGCTTCTGTGATGTGCCGCCAACTCAGTGAGAAGTTAAGAGTGACTTCCCTGGATGCCCACCATGGTGCTGACTTCTTGAACAGGTTGCTGTGTGCTAAGATCAGTGCTTGCTTTTTGGCTCTCTCAGCAAAAGGATGACATGCTGAGGTGTTTGGGTTTTTTTCCTCGTTGTGTTGCTTCCATGAAGACCTTAAGCTTATGCTGGTGTAAATGTGGTGACACAAAGGGTGTCAGAAATCCTGTGTTTGTAACAGAGTGCTCAGTGCAGCATTTCCCTCAGAGGAAGTAGCTCTCAGGTCTTGCTCTTCTACTGACACCTCTTTCTGCAAAACATTTAGGCATGCAATCCCCTCAAAGCACCTGCTCTGTCAGATCTGCCTGAAGCCAGCCAGTGGGGAAGGCAGGAGAAAATGATCATAAAAGCATTGCCTGTGTGCATATGGAGCATGGTGGCAAAATTACAAAGTCCAAGGAAAGTAATGCCTCACACCTGGTAAAGTCTCTGCACACCTAGTGCCCTTTTGGACATATGGCAGGGAAATCCTGATTCATCTATTCAAAGCAACCCAGCATGTTTTCATAGGGGTGGCACTGTGTCGTCATCCCAGCCTTGCATCAAGTTCCTGCTGTGCTGCAGTGTCCTGAGCAGAGGTAAAGCCCTTGCACAAGGTTCTCCAAATCAGGATCATCCACAGCCATGGGGCTTTGCTTGTGGGCCACTCAGGGAAGCTGAGCTGATGACATGGTGATGACATGAATGGGCATCATCATGGGTCATTTACCTCATTTTGGGACTTCATGTTCTGCCAGCTGTGATTAGGGAAACCAGCAGGTAGCGCTGAGGTGGGGCTCCTGGCACATTTCCCACCTTGCTGCATGATGCTTTGCTTCTTTGCTGCAGTGCCAACAGGACACCTGATTTCTTTAAAATAATGTCCTCCTCAGTTTGTGGTGGTGGTAGACACTGAGACTATCTTGAATACTGTCCCACACTGCAGAGCACTCAAAAATGACATCACATGCAAGCCAGCAGCCAGGCTGGGGAGGTTAGACTTTGCTTTTGGCAAGCAGAGAGGGAAATGAGACAAAGCACAGAAATGAGCTTTTAAAGGATGTTTTAGGCGAGGCTGGCTGGGCAGCCAGTTTTGCCAAGGAGGATCATCTCATGTGCTTCTATTTGGACTCTTGAATAATCTAATTTTAGGATGAAATTGTTTGCTTCTTCACATCATATTCTGTTCTGGTCCTTTTAATGTCACCAGTAGTGGGAGAAGTAAAGAGCTCCATCATAAAGTGTTCCATCTAAGCTGCCTGGTCTCCTCTGCAGTGGTGGGCTGGCACTGCCCTGCCTGCTGGTTTGTGCCCATGGAATGGCTCTTCTAAGAGCAAGAGTTTTCTATTATTTATGCTGCATTTTTCATGCTTTGTTTCTCATGCAGAAGAAGTTTGGGTACCTTTGGGTTTTTCATTTCTGAGTCCCTGTGGTATCCCTCAGGTGCAAATAAAACACTTCTAGAGAAAAGTGGTGGGTTGGAGAGGGGGTATGCCCTTCAGGGGACACGAGCTCCTGAGCTCTGCCTTTGGTTGGCTGGATAATCACATTTGGTGGTGGTACACATCTTTCTTGGCAGCTGTGGGGTTTGTGTGCTCTCTTTTCCTGCACCCTTTCAGGGGCTGTAATCTTGCACATTTTATTGGGTTTATGTATCTGCCTACAGTGAGTCAAAAACTGTCCTGTCTTTCTGGGCAACTTCTTGCAGGGTACCAGAGAATTCACTGGGAGGTGCCTTCTTGGAGGCATCTGAAACAAGTTATCTTGAAAGGGTATCTCAGGCAAACCTCTCCAAACAAACAAACAAAAATCCCATCCTTTTCCTCCTTCATGTTACAGGGAGATGAGGGGAAGGGACAGATCCCCATCAAATCTTAGGGATGCTGGAAACTTAACTGTTACTCCAGTGGTAGCCTTACATAAGTGTGACTGCTCTTGAAGGCAGCAGCTCACACTTTTATGGTGCTGCCATCCTAGTTAAAAATAACGGTGTAAAATCGTGTGATGAACTTAAAAAGCTCAGGCTCATTTTGGTTTTATATAGCTTTTTCCTTTTCATGATTTCATGGATCATATAGCAAATTTAGTTTGACTACCCAGTAAATTAAGTAGGCCTGTAGGAATTGGGCTATTTGGCTCCGTTGACTACACTTCAGAGAGACTTGAAAATAATCTGCTTTGGCCTAACGTGGCTCCTGCTGACGTCAACAGCAGAAGCCCTCTCTGGATTTCAGCAGCAGAGAGGAAGGGGCACTTCAGTGCTTCTGAAAATCCTGTATTTACAACGTGGACAGGGAGTAAAGATCCACAAATACTCCTGAAAGAAAGTTTTCTCAGTCTTTGTGCCGTGACTGCCTTTCAGATCATTTGCAAGAACTCCCAGCAAAGGGCTCCCGTTCTCCTGCCTGTGCTCCTTACGTGTTGTAGAGCTTATTCTCTTTCCTTCCCCCCACCTTAACCCATATCTTGTTCTTTCTGTAAGTCAAAGAGCGTTCTTCACACCATGCAGCTGCCCTACCTGCTGGGTGACTTCTTGTTTTTCCTATTTGCTCTGATGATTTCATTGAGGGGTTGAGTAGGTGACACCCAGTACCTTGCCAGATGTTGCACAACACATGCAAATGTGGCTCAGAGGCCAAAGCAAAGTGAAGCTTTAGTGGCTTAAATCAATAAACTTTAGGAGGTGTCTGCCATATGTTCTAACTCTTCAGAGTTCTTTATTTCTACTTAGCAAATTTCTGAGCAATAGTAGAAATAATTACAGAGATTTCCTCTCCCTTCACAAGTTAAGCTAATACCACCTTAGACACAACACTGCACACAGGGAAATGGGTTTTAAAATGGTGTGGGTGTAGATTTGGAGGATGTTTCTCAGTTAAGACAAGGAGCCTGCAAAAATATTTGCACCTGATTTATTTAAAGGGTCTTTCTTCTTCTCCTCTTTCACAACTTGCATGCAGGAAAGCATCCTAACATTTTGGCATTGGTGGTGCAGCTGGCTCAGTATGCATGGTGGGATCTTGCTGCCCAGTATAGCCAACTGACAGCTCTGACCACATCAGAGCCATGCTAGCTACCAGGTGGAAACACTGCCATGGGGCTGGCAATGTGTTAGGCTGGTGGTCTAGGATCCAGGACCAGCTTCCCAATATTTGCTTGTGATGTGCTTGAGATATGGTTGCCTTTTGCTCCAGGGTGTTCTCTGGCTGAAATTCATAGAACCATGGAATCAATGGAGGCTCAGGGAAGACCTTATTGCTATCTACAACTACCTGAAGGGAGGTTGTAGCCAGGTGGGGATTGGTCTCTTGTCTCAGGCAACCACCAGCAGAACAAGAGGACACAGTCTCAAGCTGTGCCAGGGGAGGTTTAGGCTGGATATTAGGAAGAAGTTCTTCACAGAAAGAGTGATTGGCCATTGGAATGTGCTGCCCAGGGAGGTGGTGGAGTCACCATCCCTGGAGGTGTTCAAGAGGGGATTGGACGTGGCACTTGGTGCCATGGTTTAGTAGTCATGAGGTGTTGGGTGACAGGTTGGACTTGATGATCTTTGAGGTCTTTCCCAACCTTATTGATTCTATGATTCTATGTCCTTTTTGTAATTCTTGAATCACTGTTTCCATAATCTTCTTTATTCACTTAAAGGGTTCTCAGGCATTGGAATGTTTTACCCTGGAAGTATTTAAGAGTCATGTAGATATAGAGTTTAGGGATATGGTTTAGTCAAGGACTTGTCAGTGCTGGGCTGGTGAGTGGACTCGATGATTCTAAAGGTCTTTTCCAATCCAGGCAATTCTGTGATTCAGACCTGGCTGGAAGGCCCCACTGTGCAGGCAGGGATAAATGTGCAGAAGCTCCTAAAGCTAGTAACTGAAATGGATAACCCTGGGAGCTCTGTTACCTTTCTCTGGCCGAGACTGAGCAGTGATGCCAGCATACATAGGAGGCCTGTGACAAAGCTGTTGCTTAGCCAGAGTTACCCTGATCTTCATCTTTGTCTGGTGAAAAAGGATTTTGCAAATTGGCAGCATTACTGCCTGTGACAACTAAATCCATGGGGTGTCTGCTTGGGCTGTCACATCCTGAACAACTGCCATCTAATGAGTCCTGCTCATTCTCCTTTTATATAGGCAAAAGGGAGTAGAATCATAAAATTGTTTTGGTTGGAAAAGACCTCGAAGATCATCAAGCCCAACCATCAACCCAAGATCACCAGGGCCATTAAATTATGTCCACACACTTCTTGAACACCTCTGGGGGTGGTGACTTCACCACCACCCTGAGCAGCCTGTTGCAATGCCTGGCCACTCCTTCAGTAAAGAATTTCTTCCTAATATCCAACTTAAACTTCCCTTGGCACAGTTTTAGGCCATTTCCTCTCATTCTATCCACCAGGAGGGTTACTCATTAGTACTCCTTAGCACTGCAGGCTTTCTGCTCCAGGATGAGCTGCTGTTGCTGATCAAGTAGTAGAACAGAGTAAATATGCTAAGGAAAAAAGCATGGAGAAAGGAGGGAGAATCAAAACTGTCTATTAAAAACAAACTACAAAATCAGTTTTCCTGCCTTACAGAACACAGTTCCACTGGAAACAACGATGAGGGACTTATTTCATCCCCTACATGGTACAGTTCTGTGTGTCAAAATACATGCCTGAATAGTTTCTGTGTTCAAAGGAAGACAACTTGGAACCAGTCTGAGTAGTCTTTTATTTGAAGAGAAAAAAAAATTAGCTGCTGTCAGCTCTGTTTTCTTTGCTAAATCTCAAGGTACTGGTAATGTTGACATAAAAGCATCATTGAACAATACACTGCTTTATTTTGGTGGAGAACATAACCCTAAGCATTCCCATACCGAGTATACTGAAATTCAACACAAGGCAAGCTGACTGGCACCACATTCAGGAATATTCATGAGAAGACACAACCAGAAGGGTAAACAGAAACAAACAGTGTAGGATTTCCCACTCTGGAAACAAGACTCATCACTTGCTGAAGGTCCACAGAATTGGCTGAGCTTCCTGAGTTGGCTCAGCTCCTTGTCTCCGGCTGCTAAACTGTATTCAAAACAAGTTAAAAAGACTTTGGAGATGTTCCTTACGTTATGTCCTGTCCTTATGCTATGTTATGCTCTCCCCATATGAAATTGCTTTTCCAGTTTGGTAATGAGAAGCTTCAGATGACAAAACTGTTGGTAGGGGAGCAAGCAAAGGGGTTCTGAAGAAAGTTCTTTCACAGAGGACTTGGACTTTCACATCAGGTTCTGATGGAGCTTGGTGGACTTGGAACACTTTGATTTGGGATTAAATTCCAACTTTTTCACATTTCCTGTGCAGGAAGGCAGGGGTGAAGACCCCTGGAACCCAGGTGGGTTTCTTGCCATGGAACCCAGGTGGGATTCTGTGAAGGGCAATGAGGCTGGGGAGAGGTCTGGAGCACAGCCCTGTGAGGAGAGGCTGAGGGAGCTGGGGTTGTTTAGCCTGGAGAAGAGGAGGCTCAGGGGACACCTTATTGCTCTCTACCACTACCTCAAAGGATCTTGTACACAGGTGGGAGTTGGTCTCTTCTCCCAGGCAACAAGCACCAGAACAAGAGGACATAGTCTCAAGCTGTGCCAGGGGATGTTTAGGCTTGAGGTGAGGAGAAAGTTCTTCGCAGAGAGAGTTGTTAGCCATTGGAATGTGCTGCCCAGGGAGGTGGTGGAGTCACTGTCCCTGGAGGTGTTCAAAAAGGGATTGGATGTGGCACTTGGTGCCATGGTTTAGTAGTCATGAGGTGTTGGGTGACAGGTTGGACTTGATGATCTCTCAGGTCTTTTCCAACATGGTTGATTCTATGATTCTATACTTGCAGTATTGTGCCTGGTTTCTATTACAACTTCATTGAAATCAAACTGTGTTCCCAAAACATTTGGGCTAGGGACACTCCAATGGAAATTCCAGTTCAGCACTTTTTTTCCCCCCCCTATCACTGGTAAGTTATGGTACAGATTTTTCACCTACATTGAGCAGTATGAATTACTTTCTTAGTATGCCTTAATCAAATAGAACATGTCTTGCATTTGGGAAAAAAAAAAAATGCTCTCCAAAGAGAGTTTGAAGAACTCACCACAGCTTACTCATCAGAAAACAAGACCAAGAGGTTCTGTAGGTATAAAATAGAAACCTAGTACAGGGGGGATATAGCAACTACTGAATCTAAACAGGTACTGAATTTAGTCATGAAAAAACCCCACTGTAACAGAAACCATAGACTGAGAGCTGAGGCCATTTAAGCTAAAAGTGAAGAAAACATTTTTACTGGCCTGCAGTGGTCAGTCACTGGGAAAACTGGACTCTCATTTCTGGATGTCTTCATAGCAAGCTAAGCTGTATTTTAAGAAGCAGACATATACCAATTGTTCATCCAGATTAGTGGGTTCAGCAGAAGAAAGAATATCTGAGTCCAAAGGAGGTGTGATAGTTTACAAGCTAGTTTAAATCATCAGGAGGCTTCATTAATCTTAAATTCTAACAAATGGGAGATGGGATTCTAAACTGTAGAAGCATCCAAGGGACCACTCCTTTGCTTGCCATTACAGTCTGAGACAGCCATCACACTGGAAAATGGAGCAACAGAATGATAGAGTCACTCAGGCTGGAAAAGGCCTTTAAGATTGAGTCCATCTGTAACCCAGCTATCACGACCACTAAAGCATATCCTGAAGTGCCACATCTACACGCTTCTTGAACATCTCCATGGATGGCAATTCCACCACCTCCCTGGGCAGTCTCTTCTAACACCTCACCACTGTCTCAGTAAAGAAAAATGATATAAAATCATTGCCTAAGAAGATGGGACTCAAGCTCTCACCTGTCTTGGGAATGGGGCACCTGAGGTGTTGCAGCATGGTCCCTGTGATGTTCCTGGGTGCTGAGCAGCCTTGTTGTCAACATCACAACAAGAAGGGGTAACTTCTAAAGCAGCAGGAACATACCTAACTTTTGTGTAGCCTCAATACACACCAGGTGTGCTTTAGCTGGTAAACCTGCATGCTGGTCACTAGCTTCCATCACTGCTAGTTAAACAGCAAGCAGTGACACAAATCAAGGGCAAACAGGGTGGTGGAGGTTTAATGCACTGTGACCTTGAGAGTTGCAAATGAGCTGCTGCAGAACCAGGAAAAGTGCCTCTGCCTTTTGGGGAAAGAACACTGATGGCATTGGCTTATGTCTCTTGATAACTTGCCAATGAGTTTTATTAACACTAGCCTCACAACCAGGTCAATCAATCAATTTCCATATTTCCAGCATATTCACAAGAAATGCCCTGAAGCACTTTCTGAAAATACAGGCGTCCCTGTGAAGGCTCTAAATGAACAAGAGGGCTGCAGAGGGAGGAATCAATGCAATGTTTATGTGTGTGTTGATATTTCATATTGTATATTACCCATAATTGGGTAGTCAGAATTTACATAACACATATAACCTCATAAAAAAATTACAGTTGTGATGCAGCCCTCTACTTGTCCTTTCTTTGAGCTGATAAAAGGTCTTTGTTTAAATGCTGGTCTGCACAAACTGCACTTCCTCCTAGCTGGGAGAAGCAGTGGAGCTCTTCTTTCTCAAACCTCCTGATCATAGAATCAGAGAATGGCTGGAAGAGACCTTAGAGATCATCTAATCCAACCTGGCCAGCCTGAAATTAGCCTTGCAGTGGAGGGGGGAAGAAAGAGTCCTGGGGAGCTCTGCAGGTGGGGAGAAGGGAAGTGTTGGGGGCCTTTGGGTGTGCTGTAAGGGACTCTCTATAGAATAGAATAGAATAGAATAGAATAGAATAGAATAGAATAGAGTAGAGTAGAGTAGAGTAGAATAGAATAGAATAGAATAGAATAGAATAGAATAGAATAGAATAGAATAGAATAGAATAGAATAGAATAGACCAGGTTGAAAGAGACCTTCAAGATCATTGCATCCAACCCATCATCCAACACCATCTAATCTACTAAACCATGGCACCAGGCACCCCATCAAGTCTCCTCCTAATCACCCCCAATGATGGCAACTCCACCACCTCCCTGGGCAGCCCATTCCAATGGGCAATCACTCTCTCTATGAAGAATTTCTTCCTAACAGCCAGCCTAAACCTTCCCTGGTGCAGCTTGAGACTGTGTCCTCTTGTTCTGGTGCTGGTTGCCTGGGAGAAGAGACCAACCCCCACCTGGCTACAGCCTCCCTTCAGGTAGTTGTGGAGAGCAATAAGGTCTCTACAGGCAATGCTTTGGGGTATCTTGCCACTATGCTTTGCAATTTCTGCAAACACCAATTGCTTTTCCATTTAAGCTTTCCATCACTTTCCAATCCATTTGTGTGAGTGTCACACTTTTGTCCCTTTCTTGGGGCAACAGAGGATCTGTCCAGCCTCAAACCAGGACCTGTGTCTTTAACCAAGGCATTTTGGGAAGTCAGCCAACTGGGACCTCCAATAATCCACATTCTTACAAAAATGCTGGACTATCATCCAGGAGTGGCAAAAGAAGCCAGAGGAAGCGCAGTGGATTCCAACAGAGTATGACACCTTTTCTTGTGAGGTCTTGGTAGTATCTAGCACTGTGCATATCCAGATTTCTGAAAGAAGCAGGGGATGGTAATTGAGCCATATGTAATGGTCGCAGGGAGCTGAATAATACATTCTGTGTTCAGTCAAGCATTGCTTGGTTTTTATCTGAGTTTCACTTCCAGCAATTGCTAGACAGTCAAGATTGAACTCCAGACAGGCAGAGGTAGGACCTGAATTGCATCAAGAATTGTGTGTTAGTCATGAGAATTACAGTGTGGTCTATTATTAGCACATCAGAAAATAGCCCTGTGAAGTAGGGGAGAGGCTGGAAAGCAGAGAAGCAAGACCTGAGAGGGATCTCACCATGTCAAAATTAAAGGAAAACAGCAATCTTCTCTTGTGGCGAATAAACTTTTAGGGACATGGCTTAGTGGTGGACTTGGCAGCGTAAGGATATAGTTGGGCTTGAGGATCTTAAAAGCCTTTTCCAACCTAAATAATTCTATGATTCTATTCTATGACACGTTGCCTCACAAATGGAACAGCTGTCCTACAACTAGATGTCTTTGGATTGACTGCCTCCTTCTGAGGGTGTGCTGGCTCTGAGCTTCCCCTTTCCAAGTGGGTTGGCTGTAGGTTAGTCTCCTGGGGTGAGATGGAGGCCTCAGCTCACTTTGCCTGGGAGTACTTCTTTAGCCTGATGTTGCCTTTGGTCCTGCCTGACTAGCTGCCTTGATCTGGGGACAGATCCTGACTGTCTTTCTAGCTTGACCTTGAAGCTAGCTTACCACTATGTACTGCCTTGGAGATTGGGAGTTGCCAGCACAGATTTACAAGGGTGAAATCAGGCTTGAGCTCGATTGCCATGTTGCCTCCTGCAGAGAGATGACTTGTGTGGTGGGCAAGGAGCAAAGAGGAAAATTTCAGCTTCTTTTTTCTTTTTACTGTGAGGTTGTCCAGAGCCTTCATCCTTTGAGATGCTCAAAGCTGAACTGGACGTGGTCTCAGACAACCTGCTGTAGCTGGTCCTGCTTGAGCTGAGGGGCTAGACTAGATGTTCTCAAGAGGTCTCTGTCAGACTAAATAATTCTGTCTGGATGTACACATCCTGTATAGATTTTTGTGGCTGCAGATCCTCTCGATCCATATTGCAGCAGTCAGCAGCAAAGACGACTGAAATAAAAAGGTCATTTTCTAAAGCTATGATACAAATTGCATCGAAGTCATTAAAAAGTCCCGTTGATTTCAGGGGGATCTGGCTCAGTTCCAATAATCCTTATTTAAATAACTATCTAAGTGGCCTTATTTTTATGAATACAGGGAACGCAGCTGCTCCAGAGGGCTTCTCTTGGCTTTGATCAGGCTCTAATTAGTTGTACTTGTTTCAAATGTTTTTCAAAAGTTTGAAAATATGGTGGTTTGGGTTTTTTTTTCCCCCTCCCCATAGACAACAGACTCAGTAATTCCTGGAGGAGTATGGCTTAAACTTTCCCCAGAGCTCAACCTTTTATATAAACTAACTTCAGGCAAAATACTATTATAAAATGCAACTCTGAGTGACAAAAAAAGTCAGCAGCACGGTAAAGAGACTTTGCTGTAATCATAGAAACAGGCTAAGGCTTTTGGTTTTTCAGGCCTGTAAGGGGAAGATTCTGGGGCAGAGAGTGTTGGAAGATATCATCCAACAGACATGTGCCAGAAACAAGAGCAAGTGTAGAGTCTTGCACCTGTGAAGGAACATCTTCATGCACCAGTATAGGTTGGGGATGGACCTGCTGAAAAGCAGTGAAGGCAAAAGGGACCTGGGGGTCCTGGTGGATGGAAGGATGACCATGAGTCAGAAATGGGCTCTTGTGGCCAGGAAGGCCAATGCCTTCAGGCTGGATGTTAGGAAGAAGTTCTATACAGAGAGAGTGATTGCCCATTGGAATGGGCTGCCTGGGGAGGTGGTGGAGTCACCATCATTGGAGGTGTTCAGGAGGAGACTTGATAGGGTGCTTGGTGCCATGGTTTAGTTGATTAGGTGGGTTGGATTGGTTGGTGGGTTGGACGCGATGATCTTGAAGGTCTCTTCCAACCTGGTTTATTCTATTCTATTCCATCCAGGGGTGGACTAGAAGGAGTGTTACCAGTAGGCCAAGAGAGGTTCTCCTCCCGCTCTACTCTACACTGGTGAGGCCACATCTGGAATATTGTGTCCAGTTCTGGGACCCTCAGTTCAAGAAAAACAGTGAGCTGCTTGAGAGAGGCCAGTGCAGAGCCATGAGGATGATGAAGGGAGTGGCACATCTTCCTTATGAGGAGAGACTGAGGGAGCTGAGGCTCTTTAGCTTGGAGAAGAGGAGACTGAGAGGTGACCTCATCAGTGTTGATAAATATGTCAAGGGTGAGAGTCCAGAGGATGGAGCCAGGCTCTGCTGGGTGAAGCCCAATGACAGGACAAGGGGCAGTGGGTGGGAGTTGAGGCATAGGAAGTTTCACATAAATATGAGGAATTTTTTTTTCTCTGCAAGGGTGCCAGAGCCCTGGAAAGGCTGCCCAGGGGGGTTGTGGAGTCTCCTCTCTGGAGATATTAAAAACCTGCCTGGATGTGTTCCTGTGTGATCTGGTGTAGGTGAT
Source organism: Picus viridis (assembly GCA_033816785.1). Lineage (NCBI taxonomy): Eukaryota > Metazoa > Chordata > Aves > Piciformes > Picidae > Picus > Picus viridis. Next base: position 5,058,331 of record CM066577.1, read on the forward strand.
CTTGCTCTGGCAGGGGGATTGGACTGGATGATCTTTCGAGGTCCCTTCCAGCCCCTGGCATTCTGTGATTAAATCAGAGATGGTAATGACTAGAGATTGGGAAAGAAGAATTGGATCCCCATTCCTACAAGTGGCAGCTGTGTGAGAGGCAATAACCCTAGTGACAGATGTTTTGGCTTTCTGAGTCAGTAGATGCTGGATGTGTTAATGAGGATGTTTCTGAAAAAGACTGATAATGTACCACCCTGGGCTGACTAGAGATCTGGGGGTTACTATTGAAAAACTCCAATGGGGAGGCAGAAACTGTTGTCTGAGCACTGGAAAGCTGAAATGCCAGAGGGAAAGTGACAGCAGTGGCATTCTGGTGAAATGTTCATCAGCTATTGTCACACTTCATTAAAATCAATGAGCACCCTCAACACCCTCAACAATTATGTCAGCTCTTAACAGCTTATGAATGTGTGAACTATTTTGCCTTCTCTGCAACCAAAATTATCCTTTGGTTAAATGACTGTACTAAACACCAGGCTTCCACCTCACAAGAGTGTATTGTTATTTGCCATGCTGTATTTCTACTAAGAGCTCAGCATTTTTCCTACTTAATTACAGTATGTTATTGATCTTCTCCTTCTCCTTCTCCTTCTCCTTCTCCTTCTCCTTCTCCTTCTCCTTCTCCTTCTCCTTCTCCTTCTCCTTCTCCTTCTCCTTCTCCTTCTCCTTCTCCTTCTCCTTCTCCTTCTCCTTCTCCTTCTCCTTCTCCTTCTCCTTCTCCTTTCCTTTTCCTTTTCCTTTTCCTTTTCCTTTTCCTCTTTTTCCTGGAGGTGTTCAAGAAACATGTGGACATGGCATTTTAATGTCCATGGTGGTCTTAGATTGACTTGATGATCTTAGTGGTCTTTTACAACTGAAACAGTTCTGTGGGTGTCTAGCAATAGGACAAGAGGGAATGGTTTGAAGCTGAGAGTGAGCAGGTTCAGACTGGATCTTAGGAAGAGGTTCTTCAGTGTGAGGGTGGTAAGACTCTGGAATAGGCTGCCCAGGGAGGCTGTGGATGCCTCTTCCCTAGGGGTAGTCAAGACCAGGTTGGATGAGGCCTTGAGGAGCCAAATCTAGTTGAGAATCATCCCAGACCATGGTGGGGAGTCTGGAGTAAATGAACTCTAAGGTCCCTTCCAAACTAAGCTCTTCTATGATTCTAATTCTATGTTTCAACTTTACATGAATGTAAAAGAGGGAAAGATTCAGACCATGAAACTCACTTTTCTGGTTCAGAGACTTTAAGCTTGTTAAGAAGGTGCAGATGCAATGAGTGATAAACCCAAAGCCTACGCTTTTCTTTCTTTGCTGTGCAGGAGAGGAAGTGGGTTTTCATCTAAAACATAATACCACAAAGAACTAACTTTTTCCATATCTCAATTATACAATGTTCTTTGTAGCTAGATTCCTGGCACCCATCAAAATATGACTAATAAAAAGACTGCACTAGAAGAGATGTGCAGGACCCAGCTACTGAAAGGAAATCACCTTCGTCTTAGTGTGGGCATTCCTTATCACAGTGCTTCCAGGTCTCTTAATGTGAAGTGGTATTCATTTTATCTACCTAGCTTTAACTGCTGCTGTGGTGCAGCTGCAGGATGACTCTACATAAGGAACCTGCCAATTCCCTGAGCTTCAGTGAAGGTCTGAATCCATGGGATAGATATTTGCAGCTGTAAACATACATATTTCATTGCACATGTTCACACCAATGGAAGGGTTGGTTGTAAGTGCTTGCCTCTATCTTTGGGAGCAACTGGGATAAAGGTCTTGTGGGATAAAGGTCTTGAACGTAACAAAAAAGCAGATGCTGTACCAGATGTTTTGGCTGCAGTCCTGTACCTGAAGATAAGAGTGCCCAAAGGAAAAATTCCCAGAGAGGATGGATTCTGAAATGTGGACAAAGGCCTTCATTCTGCCCTTTGGCTTCAGAAAATGCTTGAGGGTGCATGCAATTTGGGGAAGAGTTGCTGGGGGCTTTCTAATAGCATCTAGGACCATCATGTTTCACCCTGACTGCTTGTAGCAACCTGCAGCTCCAATGCATTCTTGTTTCTGATCTCTCCTGAATTATGTCTTCTTGCCACATGCTGTGATGGAATGGTGAAATTGTGCTCTTTCAACTTCTGGTCTGGCACAGCCTCTTAGAGGAACTGTGGCTAAACTGCAGGGCAGAAACGCTCTGCAGGTGCTCCATGAACCTGGCTGGAGCATGCTGAAGCTGCCTACCTTGTCTGTGAGACTGGTTTTCTTTCACATACAAACTGGGCTATTGAGAGTCCTGGGTCCCTTTCAAAGTGTGGTGAGAAGCTCTGCACAGGCTTCAGTCTGCTGAGTGTGGGTCAGTTGCTGTATCATGGGCTCTCCAAAGTCCTTTGGCCTTGGCTCCTCTGATATTTTTGCTGTTTGCTAACTTTTGTGTCCTTGATCCTGACTGTAATAGTCTCTATAATGTCTGGCACATGTAACATGCAGGAGTCATTTGCTTTTCTGTACTGACAATCAGCCTTCCTTTAGAAAGGTGGGACTGTTCTTTAACAGCCCATGGAAGTACACAGAACAGCTGGAAAAGAAGTAAATAAGGGGGGAAAAAAAAGCAAAACTTTTTCAAGAATGGAAGAGGTAGGACTATTATCCAACACCTTGGGATGCTTTCTGTCCTTCAGAATGCTCCTGTGGGGTCTTCTGAAACTGAGCTAGGGTTTCCATTCCATCCAACAAAGGCTGGATGGGTTCCCACACAGTATGTCCCAAAGAGAGTTGGCAAAAGCTACCAAGGCATGGGGTGGGGGAGATGGCAAAAATGGCATTTCTAGCTGTAGTGCTTGATTTCCTTCAAGCTGGTGCCACACCTGTGTGATGGAAGGAGGAACAGCCAGGCAGCTAAAGTTGTACTTCCTTCTGATACATCAATACATTTTGTTAGCAACAATCAGTCACTCTTAATCCTCATATGACAGCTGCAGTTTCTCCTCTCAGCCTTGCACTCTGTGCCATTATAAATAGATTGTCTTATTCCTTGCAGCACTAAATTGCTTTCTGCATTCCCAGCCCCTGGGAGGACTGATTGGCTTTGGAAACTTGCCATTTTGGTAGCCCTCCAGAAAAAGTGATTACTTATTTTTTGCATCTGTTGCCAAACCCGTGTAAGTATGTTACCATGAAAAAGTCAGTATTTAACCACAATTACCATGTAGGGGTATTTGATATGACAGTTGTTTCCTGCTGTGTTGTGTTTCTCTGTACACAAAGAGAAAATGGATGGTTGTAACTGGAGGAGGGGAACCTTCCTGGTGATATCTGCACTGCTTTGAACACACAAGGCATTCTTGCCTCTTTAACCAACATAGCTATCAAGGATTTAGTGACAGGACAAGAGGAAACGGGCTCAAGCTGTGTCAAAGGAGGTTTGGGTTGGGTATTTGGTTAAGTTTCTTCATAGAAAGGGTTATCAGGCATTGGAATGGGCTGCCCATGGAGGTGGTGGAGCCACCATCCCAGCTGATGTTTAAAAAACACATGGATGTGGTGCTGAGGGACATCATTTAGTGGCAGCAGCTTAGCAGCAGTGGTGGAATGGTGAGCAATTGGACTTGATCCCAGAGGTCTCTTCCAACTGCCACAGTTCTATGATTCTATGATGTAGAAGTTCAGTCCACAAAACCGAAAAAAGCCCACAAACAACAACACAAAAACCCCACAAGCAAACAAAAAAACCCCAAACCAACCCCAAATCAGAAGTGTATCACAGAATCACAGAATCACCAAGGTTGGAAAAGACCTCAAAGATCATTGAGTCCAATCTGTCACCACAGACCTCATGACTAAACCGTGGCACCAAGTGCCACGTCCAATCCCCTCTTGAACACCTCCAGGGACGGTGACTCCACCACCTCCCTGGGCAGCACATTCCAATGGCTAACAACTCTCAGTGAAGAACTTTCTCCTCACCTCCAGCCTAAACTTCCCCTGGTGCAGCTTGAGACTGTGTCCTGTGTGTTTTTTAATGAGGCAATTTCTGTTGCATTTTAATTGCATCCTCTTAGGCACTGGCCCAGATCAGAGCTCCTTCAGTGGCTGTTTATACACTTGATGATGAGAGCTCATAGATAAAAACCCAAACACAACCTCGGAAGCTGAGACCAGTCCATCCTGACCAGGCTCCAGACTGGTGTTTCTTCCATGCTTGTTCTCTCTCTATCTAGTCCCATGAACAATCAGTATTTTACTGCATGGTTACAGTGCTGCAAGGTGAGAGGAAAAGACCTGCTCTTACCTCTGTTTCCTTTCTCTGCCAACTCTATTCCTAATGTGGACTGCATCTGGCAATGAAATGTCCCATGAGAGTGTAGGAAATGGGCTTGAGAAAGGGTGCTGAATCTCCCTTCCCAGTCAGCTGCTATAAACACACAGTTAATGTACAAAGGCTAGAGGAGGAAGTTTCATGTTTGAGAGATGATGGCCATAGGAGTGAGCTTACAGCACTCATCTCTCAAGGAGAGTGAAAGATGGAGGAGACACCTAGTTTGTAGCTGAGGCTTAGGTATCAGGTCTGGCAGCTATCATCATACAGAGGCTTTTTGATGAACCTGACCATCTTTGTGGTCCAACAGGGATCTCATGAATGTATGTTCCACAGGGCTTGGTAGTGAGTAGAGACTCTGTTTTGGGTTATGACTTTCTACTTGGATGCTTCTCATCTGCTGAAATGCTTTATTAAAATGAAACCTAAACCCAGAGACCCCAAAGTTATTTGTTGGGGTGGGTAAATATAAATATTTCATAGGTTTGGATAAGGGCAGGATTTCTAGAGATAATCATATGTCCAGCATCAGGAAAGGAAGTTCTTGGCCTTTCTCCCCACCAGTGAATAAATGTGTAGGTGCTTGAGGGTTGCAGTGAGGATTAACCTGAGCCCCACTGAGTGTATATCTGTACCTTGAGGTACCTGAAAAATACAGCCTTGGGGGATTTGCTCAGAGCCAAACAGAAGGCACATTTGAGTACTGTGTCCAGTTCTGGGCCCCTCAGTTTAAGAAGGACATCGAGACACTTGAACGTGTCCAGAGAAGGGCAACAAGGCTGGTGAGAGGCCTTGAGCACAGCCCTGTGAGGAGAGGCTGAGGGAGCTGGGGTTGTTTAGCCTGGAGAAGAGAAGGATCAGGGGTGACCTCATTGCCCTCTACAACTACCAGACAGGAAGGGGTTGGTCTCTTCTCTCAGGCAACCAGCACCAGAACAAGGGGACACAGTCTCAAGCTGTGCCAGGGGAGGTTTAGACTCGAGGTGAGGAAAAAGTTCTTCACTGAGCGAGTCATTCGTCATTGGAATGGGCTGCCCAGGGAGGTGGTGGAGTCGCCGTCCCTGGAGGTGTTCAAGGGGAGATTGGACATGGCACTTGGTGCCATGGTCTAGTTGTGAGGTCTGTTGGGACGGGTTGGACTTGATGATCCTTGGGGTCTCTTCCAACCTTGGTTATACATTTCAGATCTGATAACAGAGCAAGGCTTTCCTGATCTGCTCCTTGCTCCGTGAGCACCAGCAGGCTTCTGCTCTGCTGCTCCTCTTGTCCACTCTTTCGTGAGAGGTGCTGTTTGACTTGTATTTTATCATTGGCATATAGACAAGAGGATGCAATTAATTTGTGATTAAAGGTAGAGGAACAAGGGGCAGAAAGGAATAAAGATACAAAATTCTATTTCTTTGATGGAAATAGGAATTTAAAGTTACTTAATAGGCTGTCTAAATATCATTTTACATCTGGCCTGTGAAGCTTTTTAGCAGGCTTGGTCTATTTGGACTGAGCAGATACTTATTGCATACTAATCAGAATACTTACTGATTGAGCACATTTAAGGGTTTTCATCCAGCTAATAGGAATCCTTTTAGTCGTTCTTTTCCTCCATAAATACTTTTCCTACTGTCCAGTGCTATTCTTTAATATGCAAGTCCTCTCTCCTGAATCTGAAGAGCAAGATTAAATAGGGTGCTTACAATACCACATCAAATAAATAGCTCTACACTATTAAAAGCAGCCAGCTAGTGAGTACTGTAAAATCAGCACCTTTTTGTGCTTCCAGCCAGAGCATAAATAAACTTCATGGCTCGGTGTACCATCAAATCCAGGTCTGGGATGGTATAAGTGTAGAAGTCCTAGAGTGTTTTCCAAAGCCAAGGAAAAGAAGAGATCACAAACCCTTACATATCTACTGTATTTTTCCTGCCCTACCTTATTACTTAGCTGTCACACCTTATCAGCACTCCCTTCTGTCATTCCCTGTTGCCAGACACTTGCAAAATGCCTGAAAAGCCTTTGACACGAAGTAGGGAAGATGATGCCTGTCTCCAGGTTATGAAGATTGTTTACAACCTAAATATTTGACGATGTTGCTAGCTATATGGTAACCAGAACCTGTGGAACTCAGTGCTTTAATTACAGGTTTCTCTTGGATGGACGATAGCCGATTGGAAAGCTGTTGCTGCAGCCAGCTTTTATCTAGCTCTAGTGCCAACACCAGGAAACATGTAATTCTGAGAGGACATTAATTTTAAAGAGCTAGTTGCTGGCTGTGCAAGTGAAAGCAGCTATTGGTATTCTGGCATGATGCGAGGAATATCTCTGATGGAACAAAATGACACCCTCCAAGAAAGGCTGCTCCTTGCATTCTCTCTTATTTTGTTCCTCTCAGTCATCTTAATCACTCCCAGGTCTCTCTGTCCACAGAAAATGCCACCTGAACACAACTTCCTGTGGGCTCTTCACAGCTTAAGACCTCGCCTGTGTTTCGGCTGACGTTGTTGCTGGTGGTACGGGATGTGGAGACTTGATTATTTGTGTTAGTGAGAAACAACGTGGGCAAGCAGGTAATGAAGGACTTGGGTTGGCAGTGCAGGGGAATGAGCTTGAACCACGCTCTCTTTCTTGTTCCAAATAAAAGTGAGCACAAATCTTTCCTGAAGGGGCTTTTAAGAGGGCATCAGCTCACTCTGGAGACATAACCAAACCTCTGGACCTTTTGAGGTTTGCCCATCGCTTCTTACAATCTGGAAAGAAATGCATGACTCTGTGAGGAAGGTATTTTAAGCTCATTTTCTTTAATCTTCTGGGTTCTGTGGTTGTGACTCCCCTGAGGTCATATAGATATTTTTAAATGGATTCTTACTGCTTGAATAACAGGGAGATAACGTCTTGGTTTTCAGCTTCTCTCTTCTCCAGCCTCATAAGTTCGGGCACTCCTCAAGCGGAGCTGAAGTCGTCAGGCTGTTTCAAGCCTCCTTGCGTATTTACAGGAATAACAAATCTTCCCCCTCGAAGAACATTTGCCATGCTTCAAATGTTTATTGTTCAGCTGGGCCAGCTAACAGCTGTATTGAGCAAAGCCCCATGTGACAGCCAGTGCATTCCTGCGTGATTGTGGTATACTGCCAACAACTGCTTCGTGTGTACGTTGTGGTAGTATCCACATGGCCCAGGGCACAGCTAAGGGGAAAGAAAAAAAACCAAGCCCTTGCAATCTCAGTATGAAATCGGTGCACAGGGATATAAAAAGCAAGGAAGAGGTTCTGGCACCCCTAGTAAAATGTCTTCTCTCCCTCCTTGTACTAAATTTCTTCCTGTTTTCTGACAGGAGTGTGCTTATAGTAATGTCTGTGCTTCAACATGGAGGCTTTCAAGCTGTTCTCCCTACTAGAATCAGAGCAAGCCACTGGTTGCTTCTCTGTTCTTGTTCTTGATCTAAGAAGCTTATTTATGCTTTGCCTTTTGGTCTTCTCACTGTTCAGCTAACAGAGAAATAAATCTGTTTAGGTCAGTGCCACGCTGCCTTGAATTGGTGAGGGGAACACACTTCATTGCAACCTACCATGCTTGGATCATTTTCACTCTGTTTTCATGGAAGGAAATGCTAATACGAAAACTCATCAAAGGCAGCAGTGCTTTGTGTTGTGATATCATTGTAGAAGTGAGGCATTTCCATGGCTCTTTAATGAAAGAGTGGTCAGGCATTGGACTGGGTTGCCCAGGGAGGGGCTGGAGTCATCACTCCTAGAGATGCTCAGGAAGCCTGTAGATGTGGTGTTTCAGGATATGGTTTAGTGGGTCGTGGTAGTCGGGTTATGGTTGGACATGATTTTACAGGTCTTTTCCAACCTTCATGATCCTTTTATTCTATCAAAGAAAATGTCTAGCTGGTAGAAAAACTTAAAATTCAGCCTTTTGGGTTTGTCATGACACAAACTTAGAAACAATGGAGGTGACTACAGTCCCTTAGGTAACTTTAAGGACTAGCTGGTCCTTATGTTCATTCCATTTCTTGCTCTGACTTCCGCCAGTTACTAATGTCTGAAAAAAAAACATTTCGAGACCAATAAACTCAGGAGGTTTTTACTTACCTAATTTGTAATCCTTTTTGTACTTTTTTGTTGCACATAACACAGTGGAGCTCACACAGGAGGTGCTGGGGCTTGCAAGAGGGCAAGGAGCAATTCCCCTGCTGAGAGCAAAGTGAGCCTCGTACAGCCATCCTCATGCCCTGGGTGCTATTAGCACCCCTGAGCAAGACCTGCACAACATACCAGCACCTGAGGGCCCACATTAAGGTACTGACCCCACTTTGGGGCTTTTAAAGAAATGCTTAAGTTCTTCCCTGTTTCTGTGTGCCCATTGCCCCTTCTCACTGTACCCCAATGTGCCAGCAAAGGGATATGTCAGGGCAGTTCCAGCATGTCCATATCCCTCTTGTAATAGGGGCTCCAGAACTGGACGCAGTACTCCAGGTGTGGTCTCACCAGAGCTGAGTACAGGGGGAGAATCACCTCCCTTGACCTGCTGGCCACACTTCTTTTGGACTTGTTTTTTTTGGACTTGTTTACACAAGATGAAGAAACTGGGAACTGAGCTTGTTGACTATGATGCAGCCCAGCTCCCTGAACCCAAGGGTAATAAAGAAATTCACCTGTTCTGTACAGCTCTTGGTCTGCTAGTACCTTGATAAGAAAGGTCCCTGGACTTCTCACTACCTTGGTTTAGCTGGAGGTCTGCTGGATGCTTCTCTGCTTTTCATTTTTCTTTCCTTGTTTTTTCACCTGACATGGTGGGACACTGGGGAATGAGATACAATTTTTTTTTGCTGAATTTCTTTCCTTTCCTGTTACTATCTAGGCTTAATTTAGCCCAGAATTTTCAGAGGGATGGCCATTTGTGTTTCCCAGCTGGGCAGGGTGCAGCCAGTAATGGCAGGGAGGTGGTCGCCCATGTGAAGTTCAATTTCTGATGCAGAGCAGGAAGACAAGATACAGAAATGGCTTTGGGCTGAAAATGAATCTAATGTGAGATGTCTTAAATAAAAATCATCAGGCTAAGTGAGAAAATGCTGGGTTTTGGAGAGAATGCTCCATTGCAGTCGAGCTACAAGACTCTCAACCAGGGGGAGGGAGCAGGGACATCTCTGTGGATGACTGATGTCCATGGAGATGCCCCAATGCATTTGGAGAATAAATCTTATGAAGAGTGACTGAAGGAGCTGGGGCTGTTTAGTTTGAAAAAGAGGAGGCTGAGGGGAGACCTCACTGCTCTCTACAACTACCTGAAAGGACACTCTGGAGAGGCTGATGCTGGTCTCTTCTCCCAGGTAATTAGTGATAGAACAAGGGGGAATGGCCTCAAGCTGTGACTGGGTAGGTTTAGGCTGGACTTCAGGAAAATGTCTTCTCTGAAAGAGTGGCCAGGCATTGGGATGGGCTGCCCAGGGAGGTGGTTGAGTAACCAACTCTGGATGTGTTTTAAGGTCTTTTGGATACGGTGCCTGGGGCTATGGTTTAGGGGTGAACCTTGCAGAGTAGGGTTATCGGTTGGACTTGGTGATCCTGAGGTTCTTTTCCAACCTGAATGTTTCTGTGATTCTGTAATTCTGAGCCTCCCCAAGGCTGTTACAGGGGAGGCACAGCTGCAGCAGAACTTGTGCTCTGTGCTGAGCCTTTCCCCACAGCTCCTGTAGCCTGTGTGTATTTTCTGCCTGTAATATCTAGGGGGAAGGGAAGTGTGGCGTGCTGATGGGAAGCAGCTGAAAATGAGCTGGCTGAATCTGCTTGGACCTGCAATATATTTCAACTCTGACCTCTGCTATCTCTTGCTGCCGCTGTCTTGTGCCTTCCTTTATCAGAGACTTTCAGTCTTCTGTCAGTTTTAAGTACGGGCTGCGGGCCTTGGGCAGATAGTCCCTGGAGATGAGGGGGAGAGCGGGGCACAGCAGAAGTGCTTGCACGCCCGTGGCTCTTGAAAAACCTTCCCCAGGGCAGTTGCAGCAAATCCGGGGCGCGCCCTGGGTTCCTTCCCTTCAGATGCCAGCTGCGAGGCATGTTGTTCCATGTGAATTTGCTTTTGCATTTCGCTGGCTCAAAATGTCTGCTCTGCAGGGCTTGAAATGAATTTGGGAACGCACCCAGAAGCTGGTGGGTGGGGATGTTTCGTGGGTAAAGGCTAGTGGAGGAAAATCCCTGTCGAACGAGGAGATATGAAGAGAAGATAATCCCCGTGCACAGCCTGGCCAGAGCCAGGGCAGGGAGCGGGAAGAGGAGTTCATTTCCATGGGATGCATCACGCTGCTGACCCAGATTCCTGATGCTGCGGTGGTGGGGTTTATGCAGTGCTGACTGTTCTGCAGCAATTCAGCAGGAAACAGTTTGTACAGCACGAATCTTTCCTCACCTCCCTTCCAGGGTGGTGAACAGCCTACCTGGAAGCTGGGTTGGGAGTTGCTTCCCGCCTCCCAACTTCTTCCTCTTCTCTAATTCCTAAAACCGAGCTGTGGGGTCTGACTTCAAGCTCGGCTGCATCTCTGAGGCAAGCCCTGCTGTGAGCAAGTTGCACTGGGTAACCCCGAGAGATCCTACCCGAATAACACAAATCAGTGGGTGGTAGCTGTGTGACAGTGGCATGCTCCTGAGGAATAGCCACTAGTGCAGAGCTGGCTGCAGGTGTGTCTGACTGCACATGGACTGCCCCTGTCAGAGTTTACCACTTTTACCTGCATCCTAATTAGTTGCTAGACAGCCAATAAAGGATCACCGTTTAACCTGAGAGTTTCCTCACCATCAGTCATGTAAAACTACCAGTACACTTCTGTGAAAGGAAATGGTGCTACTCAAGGACCCACGTGCTGCAGACCCACGTCTGGCATACAGCTTACTTAATAAAAGCTTTTGCTGTCAAGTGTTACCTTCCTCTTTCTGATCAAGTTGCAGGACTACAACCTACTCCTTTCATTTTCACAGAGATCCAAGCTCAGACCAGAAGGAAGCACTTGAGAGAAGAGGAAGGTGGACTTACTGCTAAGGCGAGTCTAAGGTCTAAGTCAGGCATGCTGAGACTCATTTCCACTGCCACGGACCTATGCTTCCCATTTTTGTCTGCTTTTCTCCCTCTAGGAAGTGGGATTGCACTTGCATGTCTTATCAGAGGATTAAATAGCTCATGGAGTTGAGGCTTGGAAAGAGCTTGGAAAGTAGCAGACAAAGCACAAAAATGTGGCAGCATCGTGTAGTCCCGGTGGAGTGTCCATTCAGTCATAGTATAACAAGGCCACTAAGAAGGTCACAGCAGGTTGGCTTCTTGCTCAGTCCTCCCCCTTAGGATTTGGAAGGAGACATTTAGCCTGACCTCAACAGTTTGTGAGCCCTTGTATGTGACTGCACATGGCTGTGGGACAAAAACTATTGAGATATTTCAAGTTTTCTCAGTTTCCAATTCTGATGAGGTAGCAAGAGAAGAGCTGGTGGTGTAGTTCCTTGCAGTGGACTACAGGAATGTCACTGCACCTCCAGTTTTGGTGAATGAGTCTTGACCAACACTGCTCTAAGGGAAAATGGTTTCTCCTTATGTCCTTTTAGGAATTGCAGTGGAAAGCTTCCTGTAGCACTTCTGTAGCAACTTTGCCAAGGGAGACTTGGGTCCCTCACATGGAGCAGCTTCAGGCTGGCAGCAGAGACTTGGGTTTTGGAACTATAGAATCACAGAATTGTTAGGGTTGGAAGGGACCTCAAGGATCCAGTTCCAACCCCGCTGCCATGGGCAGGGACACTTCACACTACAGCAGGTTGTGCAGAGCGACATCCAGCCTGCCCTTAAAAAACTCCAGGGATGACGCTTCTACCACCTCCCTGGGCAGCCTGTTCCCGAGTCTCACCACCCTCATGCTGGGTTCCCCTCTCCATGAATGAGATCACATCACTTTACCCCTTTTTGAGGAGAGGACGCAGCTCTCCTTGCTGCTGAAGGCCAAAACATTATTGCTGCATGATGCCAGCTGCGTGTCTGCTCTCAAGCATGCTCATTGTGGCTGCCAGCATTGATTTCATTGAAGGGAAGCCCTCAGTTTATCAGGCCAAGCTCATTTTTTGTGCCAAGCAGATCCTGGCACAGGGGAGAGGGGCATTTGTCAGGGAACACAGCTATCCCTGAAGTGTGCTGGTAGCTTTTAAATCTGCTGCTGCCTGTGAATGGCCACAACATTCACTTGGTGGCTGCGCCTACCAGGGCACTCGCGAGGAACTTGGTCACTACAGTTCTTGTAGGGTTGCTAGACAGCCCAGTGGAATGAGGGAATGATCCTGCCAGCACAGTGCTGGTTAAGGCCACTTTTTCTTCCTTTGAATACCCTCTTGTTTTGACATGCTTGCTCACAATTGCTAGATGCTGGCATGAAGAGGGTGACCGAAGTGTTGGTGTAGAAATGCTCTCTGTGAAAACAGAGACTTTGATATGGGCAAATAGAAAGGGACCAAATCCTCACCACAAGATGGTGAGGGGTGCAGAGCCTCTACCTACAAATGCAGCCATCTCTGTGCTGCTCTGGAGACTTGTCTTGGAGAAGGTCAGCTGAAACAGAGAGCTAATGTACTTGATTGGGAAAGAGTGATGAGAGATGTGTCCTCAAGTCCCTACCACCTACCACTTGCTTTCTTGACTAGCTGGGATCTTTTCTGGGGTAGATAGCCTCAGAGGTCGTACCCTTCCATAGATGAACCTTCACCAAGGCTCAGGCCAGGGTGGCTCAGGCACAAGATATTCTAGAACTGTGAGTGCTTTGGGGAGCTGTGGGAGTGGCAGGGGTTTTCCAGCCAGGGCTCTGAATAGAAAGGGGGTGATGTAGCAAGAGCCTGTGTGATGCAAGTACTGCACGTCTGGTGCATGAGGTGGCATGGAGAAAATTCTTTAGCTTTGCAGAGAGCTTTATTCACATGTCCCAGATAAGGATGGACTGTGTGGTGGTGGTTGCAGGTAGATCTCACTCCTTGGAGTGACTGGGAGCCCTTAGTCTCAGTTTCCAATTCATATTAGTTGTAACTGAAAGCTTAGGTGGGAGAGAAGTGCCACACAGACCTTGCTCTAGGTCTCTGCTTAATGAGGAGCTCTCTGAGTCTGGAAAGTCTGTAATGGCTAACTGCATGTGGGAGGTGGAGGGAGATTTGGAGGAGCATGTGAGATGAGTATCTGTCCATTTTGAGCTTTAAGCACTCCGGGAAACTTTGCAATTAAAAAAGCACAAAAATCTCAGCCCTCCACCCCATTAGTTTCTGTGCACCCACACATGTGTCTCTATATATACAGAGTTATTTTAGAAGGCTGTTCAGTCATCCCCATCCTCCATCTCTCATCCATTCAGTTGGGCACTACTTCTTCTGGCACACTGATAAGCAGATGAATGCAGGTCACACCTTAGGGCTAACAATAGTGTCCCCTGGAAAGTCAGGATTAATAGCCAGGCTTTTGATGTAGCAGTCTCCCAGCATAATACTTAGTAACACTTTATTTTTGCCTTGCTCCTGCATGATGTTCAGTTCTTCTATTCAGCTGGAGACAGGCGGCAAATGTGTGGGATGTTCAGTAGGGCTAGGAGGTTTATTTCACTGCCAGACCTGGAATTCTTGAGTGCTGTGCACCACCAATGCACCACTGAATAATCCTTGTCATTATTTCCCAGGTCTTTTCTTCTCAGGATGAACATACCCTGAGCATATATCATTGGCTTGTGTAAGCTGGAGACAATGGCTCTGTCCTCAGCTTCAGGCAAAGCTGGACCAGCAGCTGGATAGACTGCTGCTGTTGTGCCCACTGCTGATGACTGGACATAGCTGGGGAGGGGAGACCTTGCCCTGGGGTTTGGGTCACCCAGCAAGCATCCTGAGACTACCAGGAGAGTTGAACAATATAAGAGCTGGTCAGGAGAGCTGAACAATATGAGAGCTGGTCCCTTGCTTCTCTGTAGCTACAAAATGTGAAACATTTGGTCCATCAGAAATGCTTGGGGCATGTGCCTGCCTGGAGCAAAGCCTGCAATCAGCAGGTTGTTACTAAAGGGTCTGGTAGCAACGGGAAAACATCTGCCCCTCCCTGGGATTAGCAGAGGGATTTCTTGATAGCTTCCACTGCCCCTTTAAGGGCATGAGCCTCGACTGGCCTAGAGAGGCATTAGAACTCTTCTGACCAACGTGACAAGGGACATTGGTCTCATTGTTCCCATTGGCCTTGGTTACTCAGTTTTTCAGGTTTCCACTCAGAATTACTCACATCACTTTTTCAGATGGGATATGTGTGGTGACTAAGCTGGGTTAGATGAGTCTAACACAGTTCATCATGCCAACATGAGTTTCTATTTGCAATGTTCTGATTTATGAGAAGTATACATATATCTATATATAGGAGGAGGATGAGTATTTTACTACATACAGAGGTGTCTCCTTGTAACATCACACCACCTTTCAGACAGCTGATAATGCTTACCAGTTTGCATGCAGCTGTATAGAATTGGATGTAATGTCCCATGAGGTGATGCCAAATGAGATGACAAGGGAACTGGGAGTCAAAAAGGCTTTTAAATACACTATACACTTCAGAACATTGTTTAATGGCTATGGTGGTCTTAGGCTGGCAGCTGGATTAGATGATCTTGGAGGTTTTCCCCAACCAAAACAGGTCTATAGTTCTATAACACTTAGCTCCTGATGCCTGTGCAGAAAGGAGCAGTCTGATACACTGGACAACATTTGCCCACAGCTATCCCAAGAACTAATGTCCCTGGTCTTCATACGGTACAGAGGTACATTACTGGTGGGTTCTCATGCTCCTCTGACTCAGAAGGACATGGAATACCAGCGCTTGGCTTTACGCCCCTAGTGGCAACTGTCCTGTAGGATCTGTGCACTTGTGACAGCCTGCACGCCCAGAAAAAAGTCCAGCAGCACAGGAAAAGTGTATGAACCTATTGTTTTTCTGCCAACAGGGAAGCATCTCCAGAGGAAAACAAAAATGAACTGGTTGATTTGGTCAAGTAGATCTGAGTTGAAAAGGTGATAGTCTCACATCCTGACTGTGAATTTGTATTTATGCACAGCATTCACTCAGCTCCTTACTCTAAGCAGCAGGCTCAAGGAGTTAGAGAGCTGCACTACTGAATCACCAAGAAGGTTTTTTTGACACCTGAGGAGTCTCATCCTTGAAACCTCTCAGGTCCCAGGGGGAACTGCAGCATCTGTAGAGCATGACCACTTTTTATAGCACACCTGCCCCACTGCTGTTAAGCCGTGGCACCATGAAACCCTTGGGAACACATTACACCCTCTGCTAGTGGTGGCATTTCAGCAAAGCCTCCCTTCCCCTGCCATGCAAGGGGTATGTATAGTTCTCTTAGAAAAGGAAATCCTGTACTCAGCACTGGTTAGGCCACACCTTGAGTCATGTGTCCAGTTCTGGGCCCCTCAGTTTAGGAAAGATGTTGAGTTGCTGCAACATGTCCAGAGAAGGGCAACAAAGCTGGGGAGGGGTTCGGAGCACAAGCCCTATGAGGAGAGGCTGAGGGAGCTGGGGTTGCTTAGCCTGGAGAAGAGGAGGCTCAGGGAAGACCTTCTTGCTGTCTGCAACTGCCTGAAGGGAGGTTGTAGCCAGGTGGGGATTGGTCTCTTGTCTCAGCTAACCACCAACAGAACAAGAGGACACAGGCTCAAGCTGTGCCAGGGGAGGTTTAGGCTGGATGTTAGGAAGAAAGTCTTCACAGAGAGAGAAATTGCCCACTGGAATGTGCTGCCCAGGGAGGTGGTGGGGTCACCATCCCTGGAGGTGTTTAGGAAGAGAGTGGATGGGGTGCTCGGTGCCATGGTTTAGTTGATTAGATGGTGTTGGATGATAGGTTGGACTCGATGATCTCAAACATCTCTTCCAACCTGGTCAATTCAATTCAATCCAATCCAATCCAATTCAATCCAATTCAATTCTATTCTATTCTATTCTATTCTATTCTATTCTATTCTATTCTATTCTATTCTATTCTATTCTATTCTATTCTATTCTATTCTATTCTATTCTATTCTATTCTATTCTATTTCTCTCTGCTACCTGCCAGGGTGTGAGCTGCATGCAGGTTGGAGGGTAATCACTGCAAGCATTCACTTCTCTTTTTCATATGCTGTGCTGCCTTTGCGGTCTCACTGCCACCTCTGTGTTAGGTTTGATTTCTAACTGGCTAAAGCTCATGAATCATCTTTTGTTTCCCTTTTCCATAGCTTGATAATGAATATTTTTCCCTTAAAGTATTTCCTGGACTGTGAACATCTGACCATGACTGATCAGCTCCAGTCAGTGCCATTGCGAATGATTGCAAATTGTGTAACATTGTCCCTCGATGAAGACGAGTGAGCTCATCGGGCCCAAACGTGACTCTTCTCCCAGGCATGTTTTCATTAGCAGAGAAATAAAGTCACAGAGGAGCAGCCAGGCTCCCTTAGTGGGAAAGACCAAACCAAAACTCAGGGAAGGGCTCAGCAAAACCTCGCCTAACTGGCACGTGAATTGGGGAAGTTAGATCACTGCATTTGTTTGGCTCTTCTCGCAGTGTGGGAGCATCCAAGAAAAATTAGGAGGCAGCAAATGTATGAGGAGTAATAACACTCTGCTTTACACAGGGTCTAGTTAGCACGTGGAAAATCCTTTCACAGAGAGTCTGGAGGTCAAGAGGCAAGTGGGATTAAGAGACTGGACGGAACACTTCAAGGGCTAATGAGACTGCTCCTATTGACTCAGTTAGAAGGAATAGAAAGTGCTATGGAGTCTCACCTTCAGGAGCATTTGACAAGGCCTGGATATTGTAACTGCTCCTTGGATGTCCACTGAGGGATCCATTCAATCTTTTGCTGAGTCTCTTTGCTTTTGGACGCTCAGTATCAGAGTAGGTAGGTCACTGGGATTCTCACAGCACCAGTTTGTTTGTGTAGCACGGAGGGAATCACCAAAAGCGTTGGGTGGGTGGGTGGAAATTTACCTCTGCACACTCTGTGCATTGAAGCTGTTTAACATGCACAGTTATTCAAACCTCCCTAGGTTTTATGGCCCCTAAGTCTGAAGTCATGAAATTGTCAGGAAGAAAAGCTGTGTTTATCGTCTTTTTCTTGCAGGCTCCAATTTATATACTGACCTCAGCAACTGTAGCAGTGGAGATAGCAATGTCAAGGGGGAAAAAAAAAATCAAAACAAAGCTTCCCAGTTGCTTACCCATGCATGTTCCCAAAGCCTACATTGAGCCAGGATTCAATTTTGCAAAACAATTTTTTTTACAATGGGCTGAACAGCCAGTGAGGTTAAAACGACCTCCTTTTGATCAGAGAGCTGGAGCACCTCTGCTGCGAAGACAGCTTGTTCAGCCTGGAGAAGAGAAGGCTCCAAGGAGACTTTCTAGCAGCCTTCCAGCATTTGAAGATGCCTGCAGGATAGCTGGAGAGGGTCTTTTGGTAAAGGCATGTGGTGACAGGATGAGGGGTAATGGCTTCAAACTGGAAGAAGCTGGATTTAGATGAGACATTAGGAAGAAATTCTGCTCTATGAGGGTGGTGAGGCAGTGGAATAGGTTGCCTGGAGATGCTGTGGAGGCTCCAGAACTGGAAGTCTTCAGAGACAGGTTGGCTGGGGCCTTGAGCAACCTGGTCTAGTAGGAGGTACCCCTGAGCACGGTGGTGGGGTTGGAACTAGGTGATTTTAGGGTCCCTCCCGAACCAAACCATTCTGTAATTCTCTGTGTGCGATACTTTCCCCTTCCTCTTGCTGCTCCCTCCCCAAACGTGCACTGTGTAAGATCCTCACACCAAAGCTTGCAGTTTAAACTAAAATTTATGAGGCCTTCCTGATATTTGCATCTCTTTGGGATGTCTATGTCCCTGTGTCCTCTGAGCAGTGGCTCAAGGTCTGTGCTATTCCCCGTCAGGCCAGGCTGCAGCAGGTTGACGCAGCCAGGATGACAGAATGCTTGGACGCTCCCATCACGCTCCTGAGCCCAAGCTGAAGTTTTATTTACACAAAGGTTGCCAGAAAACCTTTAGTCATGAATGAAATATCCATAAGATCACCCAACTGTCCTCCTGAGTTTCTGTTTCCTCTGTTTCGAAAGGATGTATGCTTCTAGAGTACAATGGAGTCTTTTAACAAATGCTGTGAATGAGAGATGACTGATATTTGCAGTGACAAATGGAACAGATGAAGAGCCTTGTTGTTCATCATCCATCGTGGCAGTTGCCTGCATCCTCTGCCTGATGAAGCAATTCCTTATTTGTGTATCGAGCGCTAATTGTTTGTGTTTGCTCCCTGTTCAACACAGAGAACATTGCTCACTTCCCTGGCATTTGCAATTAGTGCTTAACACAGGCAGTGTAATCAGGTGTAGGTGGTATCTAAATCAAAAGCCACAGAGGTGCTGATTTTGTTAAACCTATAGGTGGAACCATTACTGTCTCCTTCACTTATCCTTGTCATGGGCATTCTGCGCTATCCCAGGCCCTCCTGGGAATGAAGGTGTGGTCTGAGAGTCTGGAGTAGGCCAGTCAGTAGACAGAACAAAAAATGAGATGCCTGGGAACTGCAGGACTCCTCTCCTCTTCTGGTCCTGACACCCTGATGAGAGAGCAGCGGGAGGATGAGGGCAGAGGAGAAGCAGCGCTCAGGCTGTGCTCGGGATTAGCAATGTATTCCCTGGCAGGGAAAGCTTTGGTGATTCATTATCGGAGCCTCCATGGGTCTGAAACAATTTTGCTGCACATTTCTCAATCCCTGCTCTGCTCATCCCACCGATAACTAGGCGACAGGCAAAGACTCTTTGGAGGAGAGGAAAAAAAAGAGAAGAAAGTAATATTAGAAGTGAGAAACAGAATCAGAGCAGCAGCTGGCAGAGCTGCTTCAGATAAGGGCTTGTGACGATTTCCATTACTGTGTTGTTCCAAGTGCTTATGGTTCTGCCATTAAAATTAGTTTGGAGCTAAAAGCTGGCATTGAGTTGCTCATCTCTAACCCTGAACACAAGCAAAGCATGGGCTTCATAGCTGCATTCCCCATTCTTGGCAAAACTCTGTAGGGAAGTGATTCTGGCCACTTTGCTCTGGTGTGACCTCACCTGGAGTACTGCGTCTGGCTCTCAAGCCCACGGTACAGGAAGGACACGGACCTGATGGAGTAGGTCCAGAGGAGGGCCCCAAGAATGATCAGGGGTTGGAGCACCTCTGCTACAAGGACAGGCTGAGGGAGCTGGGGTTGTTCAGCCTGGAGAAGAGAAGGCGCCAGGGAGATCTAATAACAACCTTCCAATACCTGAAGGCTGGAAAGAGACTGTTTACAAAGGCCTGCAGTGATAGGATGAGGGACATGGCATGTCAGGACATAGGCCACTGTGGTCTTAGGTTGATTGTTGGACTCAATGATCTTTGAGATCTTTTCCAACTGAAACAATTCTATGATTCCTTTCTGTCCTCCAACAGCTCTTGTGCAGTGCTGCTACTGCTAATACTTGCTGAATTGTAATGTAAGGCTGTCCATGTGGGCAAGGAAGTCCATCTTCAGTACTGTAAAGGGAAAAGTCCCTTTGGTGTGCTTATTTCTGCTTCCACACTGCAGGAAGTAAAGAAATGGAACAGATAAATCTTCCTGAACATGTGTTGTGCCAGTACAGACACGAGAGGATCTCGTAGCTGCTGTTGTCAAAGCATATGTCTGCTGTGATACTTCTGGAAATAGCTCTTGGAAAAAGTGTTCTTCCTTAGTGACTTTCTGTGTTGTTTCCCAAACACCATGTGTGCCTGACCACTGCTTGTTGGGTGGATTTTCCCTGGCCAAGCAGCAAAGCTGGGATGTGGAGGGGAACCATTAGACCAAGTCTTACGAGGAGCGGGTGAGGGAACTGGGGTCACTTAGTCTAAAGAAGAGGAGGCTGAGGGGAGACTACATTGCTCTCTACAACTCCCTGAAAGGAGGTTGTGGTGAGGCGGGGGCGGTCTCTTCTTGCTCGTATCAGGTGATAGAAAGGGAGGAAATGGCCTGAAATTGTGCCAGGGAAGGTTTAGGTTGGATATCAGGAAACATTTCTTCACTGAAAGAGAAGGGGGGAAAAATGAAAGAAAGAAACTACATATGTCTTACACCAGATGAAGAACGTAATCAGAATGAAATCCCTTCTTTGGGAAGTGGAAGAGCCAAAAGGGATCAGGGAGGTGGCAAGAGAGATTTTTCTCTTGCAGGATGAGTGCAGGAATGGCTCCTTGCTGAACACTAGCCATAGGCTCAACAGACCTTACGTCTGCTGCCCCACCTGAAGACCATAATCTACTCGCAGCTCCCACAGGGGCCGTGTGTCCATGACTTAATTAACACTCACCAAGAAGGAATCTTTCACTTCATTATATCATCACTCTTTATTTTTACCCTCCTTGGATTAAAACCATGAGTAATTACTCGCACTGTTGACTTTGGCATCGCCTCTTAGATTTCCTGCGATAAGCGGCGGACAGGGAGGTGACTCAGAGCGCTGGAGTGAACCGGGGGCAGCGTCTAATTCAGGCAGCGGTGGTCGGGTGCCTCCTCTGGGCGGATTGGGTGCCTCAGCAGGATGGCATGGATGCCTAGAAAGGAAAAGGGCTAAAATCCTGAATTAAAATCCCTTGGCAGGAGTCAGAGCATAGTATTGTAGAAGTATCATAGAATCAGTAAGGTTGGAAAAGACCTCAGAAATCATCAAGTCTAACCTGTCACCCAACACCTCATGACTACTAAACCATGGCACCAAGTGCCACATCCAATCCCTTTTTGAACACCTCCAGGGATGGTGACTCCACCACCTGCCTGGGCAGCACATTCCAATGGCCAACAACTCTCTCTGGGAAGAACTTTCTCCTCACCTCGAGCCTAAACTTCCCCGGGCACAGCTTGAGACTGTGTCCGAAACTTCCCCTGGCACAGCTTGAGACTGTGTCCTCTTGTTCTGGTGCTGGTTACCTGGGAGAGGAGACCAACCCCCACCTGGCTACAACCTCCCTTCAGGTAGTTGTAGACAGCAATAAGGTCTCCCCTGAGCCTCCTCATCTCCAGGCTAAGCAACCCCAGCTCCCTCAGCCTCTCCTCACAGGGCTTGTGCTCGTGGCCTCTCCCCAGCCTCGTTGCCCTTCTCTGGACACATTCAAGAGTCTCAATGTCCTTCTTAAATTGAGGGGCCCAGAGATGAGAACCAAAGTGACAGTGTTTACTGTAGTATTGCTGCATGTGACTTCTTTGTTGGCCAGATGGGATTAGTCATACTTGAGAACTACTAATAGTATCAAAAGAATAATATCAAACTAATAGTAAATCAAACTAATAGTAAATCAAATTAATAGTAAATAATATCACACTAGTAGTAAATTAACTCATTCAGGTAAGGAAAAAAAGCCTTTTCATTTTTGAGGAACTCTGCCTGATTTGCCTGATGCAGCACAAATGATTGGCACAGCTCAGAAATACCTTGGTGGTGCCCAGTTAACAGAACAAGGAACAGGAGGAATAAGCTGGAACACAGGAAGTTCCACTTCAAGGTGAGGAGAAACTTCTTTACTCTGGGAGTGATGGAGCACTGGAACAGGCTGCCCAGAGAGATTGTGGAGTCTCCTTCTGTGAAGACTTTCAGAACCTATCTGGATGGGTTCCTGTGTGGCCTGCCCTAGGTGATCCCATTTTGGCAGGTCCCTTCCAACCCCTAACATTCTGTATGATCTTTGCACAATGCCCTGTCCCAGTGTACAGATGACTGTTCTTCTTTCCTTTGTTATCAAAACCTTTCTCTCCTGCTGGGTTACAACCATTGGCATTGGCTTCCACAGCATTTTAAGTCTGACTCACCACCTCATAAATAACATGGAATTCTAGAAGTTTACTGTATCTTTGTTATTAGATCTCTATAATTAATGGCCTTATTCAGGGAAGGGGAGGAGGAAGGAGGGGAAGCAAGGTTCTTCAAGCAAAATTGAGCAGTAATTTAGGAAGATGAGCAGAATTTGGAAACAATAGTGAAAACCTATCAGGTTTTGTTTGTCATCAGCCTGTCTTAGTGTCTTGCTGCTGATACAGAGTTCAAACAGAACTAAAATTCTGATGCATGTCCTGGCACTCTCTTACTGGTTTGATCTTGAGACAGAAAGGCATCTACCCTGGATTTTTCCTTCTGGAACTGCTCCTTACCCTTTTATATACTGAGCAGTCTGGTTTAAGTCACCTGGGATCTCTAAGTCACCAAGGACACCTGTTTGGACAGGATCTGATCCCTCAGGTACTCTGGAGATTGTGGGACCACTTGTGGAGTACGGCACCATGCGTGTAGCTTGCAAAGTGCCAGGTCCTCTTTTCCTTGTCTCATGCAGGTGTCATGGTCAACATGCTGACAATACTTTGAGGCTGTACAAGGTCCATTAGTTATCACAGTATCACCAAGGTTGGAAGAGACCTCGAAGATCATCGAGTCCAACCTGTCACCACAGACCCCATGACTAGACCATGGCACCAAGTGCCATGTCCAATCCCCTCTTGAACACCTCCAGGGACACTGTAAACTGCTCTTAAGTGGTGAGGAAGGAACCCAGCCTGGGGGCTGGTGTGGTTGTTGCCATGTGGGTGGCATGGGCAACACATAGCTGTGGAGGTCTGGCACTACCACTGTTTTCAGCTACAGTGACTCTTTGCGACCAGATCTCAAAGGATGATTCATTTCAGAGATCACCTGCAAAAGGCCACCATAATGAAGTGATGGAGCAACATAGAGTTGCATGCTAACAAGCCTTGTAGTAGTGACAGCCAGTCTCAGACATCTCTGAATACCACATGCACCACCAGTTCAGGTGCTGCTTTGGGAAAACAAAAGGGGCTGTGATTAAAGCTTGCCCATCTAGTTCCTAATACCTGCAGTTTGCTGCTGAACAGAGAACCAAAGGTTGAGCTGCCCCAAACCATCATCAGACACTGAAGCTACAGCTGTGCTTCTTGAGAGACTATCATAGGAGCTACTTTGGAACAGGTTGTCCAAGGAGTCACCATTCCTGGAGGTGCTCAAGAAACATGTGGACATGGTACTTTGGGACATGGTTTAATGGCCATGGTAGTCTTAGGTTGACGGTTGGATCTGATGATTTTAGAGGTCTTTTCCAACTGAAACAATTCTATGATTCCATAACCCACAATTATGGCATAAACATCTCACTAAGAGAAGCCTTTCCAAGACATTGTGCCTGCTGGAGAGCTAAGTGCTCCTGGGATCTGGAGCCAGGGACGCTGCTTGCTGATGGGGATGTTATAGCCAGCTCAGGAGCATCCATGTGCCTGCCTAGTGAGAACAGGATGCTTACAAAGACTGAAGGAGCTCATTAGAGGTCACAACAACTACAGGAATTGAACTAGAGCAAGAAAAAGAACTGGCCAGCTGTTGACTGCATGCCAAGTTGCTTTCAGCAGGTAGCAGGGGTGAAAATGATTATTGGTCCAACCAACAAATTAATCTCTCAAGGAGGTATCTAAGTAGATGGTAGGTGTGGTGATAATCCTCAGTGGGCTGGGAAAGCAAGCCCATAGTGTGTAATCTCCACTGCTGACAATCTCTTGTGTGAGTCCCTGCACTGTGGTTTCACAATCTGTCAGCTGTGGGATCATTAGCGTGGGAAAACAGAAGTCATAAGAAGTGCCTGGGACATTAATCCTGACCCTAAATAAACTTGGGTTTATTTTGTGTACCTTGCTGTACATGAGAAGGGTGCTGTGATCTCCTGTGGTGGGCAGCCAGCCCAAGCCAAGTGTGGGCAAACCACCTTCTAAGCAAGAAGCCTTCTAAGCCTTCTGCACAAGGTATCTGTTTACAGCCAACTGCTGCTGGCTGTGGGCTTGCAAATGGGCACGAGGGAGCCAGCTTCCTTTTCTCCCTTGATTACATCATGTTGTTATCCTTCTACTGAGAGTGGTAGAAGTCCCTTAGGAAGTCCCTCAGTCACAAGTCAGCTGAGCAGGATTTGCCTTAAATTTTGTCTCACTTTCAAACATTGATTACACTGATCAGTGAATTTTACTGCCTACTGCTTTGTTGCTGATTTATGTAGTGGGATTGTAGTTTGCCTGCTTAAAGTTAGGTCACAAGCAAGAACCACAGAGACAGGCTCACCTAGTCACAGCCAAATTGATTTCTAGTTTTGTCCTACCATTTTTAATCCTCAGTGTCTTTCCCTCATCTCCCAGTGGCTTTAATATATTCACCTCACAAAGGAAGAGAGGACACCTGAACCATGGTGAAAGAACATGCTCTTCCCCTTGGAACAATGTCCTTTTCAAAGGCTCACAGTGCATTGTGCCAAGAAAAGAAGTGGTGGTGACCTCCTGAGAAAAGAACTTGGCACCAGTAGCTTGCATGCTGGTATCCCCCATTGCCTCACCTCCCCTTCAGGGTTTAGCAAGGGTTGGGCTTCCTGCACCCCTTCTGGAAAGTCCTGGCAGCCCCTGGCAGGATCTTGGTGGATGGGGTGAAATTAAGGGGATCTCAGGTGTGTTGTGGGACACAGCTGGCAGCTGTGAGAGTAGAAGGAATCAAGGAGTAGTTTCCTGGTGGGACGGAGGCTTTGTGGAGGCAGGAGTTGCTTTTAATTAAACCATGATCCCTTTCACAGTGAAAACCTCTTCAGTGAAAGCTGCATAAACCTACATGGGGCTCACTGGCCTTTGGTACAACTGACTGGCAAGGGAAGCACCCTTGCAGTTGAACTGGTTTGTCCTATCAGCCTAAGGAAGATGGTGAGAGCAATTATTGCTCACTGCCTCAGGGACCCAGAGGAGGAGAGACAATCTTGTCCAATGACCCAGAGCACTTTACTCCCTGACTAATGAGATGAAAATCTTGAGCCCATTAGTATGAATTCCACTTTCCTTGTTGACTCACTTTGGCTGCACAGGGGTGACTCCTGGTTGCTTGACCGTGGTGGGAGGCATGGGCTTTGTGAAACAGGGTGCTGAGGAGCCTCTGCTGTACCTGCTCACCCCATGCCAGTCATAAAGCAAGATGTGGCTTGTGCTGTGGTAGTCATAAGCAGAACAGGGTCAACTGCCTGTTTCAGTCAACATGACTGAAATAGAATTGATCTCAATAGGATCCCAGCTTTTAGTTCCTGTTAACTTTCCAGTTCCGATTTTAGGATTGCTGTAATCAAGCTGAGGAAGAGGCCATTTGTCCCATGGAGGGGAGTTGCTTGAAGCCTGGGCTAGGAGGAGAGGAGTCACTTGAAGACAAATTTGGAGGAAGGAGTCTCTGGTCCATGGAGAGGGTCCATGCAGCTCAGAAGCTGTTCCCATCTGGTCATCACCAGCCAGAAGAGGTCCCATTCTCCTTCCCTTCCAGTGGCAGCTACGCCGGGGGTGTGTGTGTGTGTTGGACTGAACCATCTAGTCTGACCAAGCAAAAATTTCCAGGTTTGCAAGTGTGCACATCCATTAAACTGCTAAAAGTCTGGTTCTAGGAGAGCCTCCCCTGTCTGCTGCCGAGGAATATTGATGCTGTTCTCATTGGAGGTGAGATACTGACGGCCCTAATACAAATGGAAATGGGTGGGGTGGAAAGTAGCACTGAATGCTAATCTAAATGAGCAGCAGCTTACAATACAAAGCCTCTGTGGTAAACAAATTAGTTAGGATGTTCTCTCAGGGCAAACATTTGGATGGTTTTATGATGGCTCAATTAGTTTCCTCTGAAACACCTGCAAACGCCAAAGTGCAGCATTGCTGAGGGCTGTCTGACGGGCTTTACCCCACAGCCTGCCTCTGTATGTCCTCCATCTTCCCTGGGCTTGAGGGAGGGCTGAGAGCCCGAGGTCCTTCTCACTGGCTAAGTGGGCAACTGAGCCGCATCATTCATGCTCCCGAGAAAGTCTGGTGCAGGCTCAGGTGGCCTTTGAGCAAAAGATGGTTTCTCCACATGGGTAGTGCTTTGCTGGTGAAGTTCTTGTGCTCTGTGCCCCTGAGAAGGAGCATAGGTCCCCACCCTTCTGGCTTCTTACTGCTGTCCTGCTCTTTTTGGCACAAGTGCTGCTGCAAATTCAAGAACTGACCAGCTGGAGGAGAGGTAGAGGAAGGGGAGATCCATGCCTCCTCTGCTAACTGCTTTCTCAGCAGGGTGAGCTCCCCATGCCACATGTCTGCACACATGCACGGGCCAGCACAGGGCAAGGAGCAGCAGTAGAGGTGAGGCAGGCAAAAAATGCTGCATTTTTAGCAATGTGTTAAAAAGATGCCTGCAAACCAAGACTGCTAGGGCTGGTTGTCTGGACTTGGATTTGATCCTTGGTAGTCAGGTTGCTCATGGCAGGCTGGTAACAGCACAGCTCTGCTACAGATACACATCTCCTGTCTAGTGGGGCTTCATGTGGCCTTGCAGCATCATGCTTTTTCACAGCCTCAACCTTCAGAACCTGTCTGGTGTCTGCAGCTAAGCAGGACCAAAACTGCAGTCTGGGTGGAAAGTCTGATGAGAAGATGATGAGAACCTTCTCACGTAAGACAGGATCTGCCCTTCTCAAAGGGAGGCTGTACAAGGCCACTGCTGAAGCAGCTATAGCAGCAGTTGGAACAAGCATCTCTGAAGATCTGTTCTGGTATGCTTCCAAGTGTAGATAAGCCATAAAGGTCATATTCCTGTCCTGCTTCCCCTTCTGTTTATGGGGGTGGAGGCAGAAATATGCAAGACAGTATTTTCACTCTTGTGGCTCAGGAGGAGGAGCTGCATCAGCCAGTGAAAGAAAAACCAGGAGGGAGAGCACAAAGAAAGCAAGAGCTGTCACTTCTGTCCTGCAGAAGCAGACATCCTCCCTGGTATACAGAATACAGAATTAACCAGGTTGGAAAAGACCTTTGAGATCATCAAGTCCAACCTATGACCCAACACCATCTAATAAAATAAACCATGGCACTAAGTGCCCCATCCAATCTCTTATTAAACACCTCCAGTGATGGTGACTCCACCACCTCCCTGGGCAGCCCATTCCAATGGCCAATCTCTTTCTGGGAAGAATTTCATCCTAACATCCAGCCTAAACCTCCCCCGGTGCAGCTTGAGACTGTGTCCTCTTGTTCTGGTGCTGGTTGCCTGGGAGAAGAGACCAAATCCCACCTGTCTACAATGTCTGTTCAGGTAGTTGTAGAGAGCAATAAGGTCTCCCCTGAGCATCCTCTTCTCCAGGCTAAACAATCCCAGCTCCCTCAGCCTCTCCTCACAGGGCTTGTGCTCCAAACCCCTCCCCAGCTTTGTTGCCCTTCTCTGGACACAAGGACACCCACTTTGCAAAGAGATGCCAGGGCTCAGGTTTGCCCAGGAACACACCTACACCATCTCTCAGCCAAGGGCCTTGAAGGACCCTCAGGAGCCCTCTGTCCCATGGCATCAGCTGCAGCGTGCCCTCACCTACCCTTTGCATGTCCATCTGCAGTTCCCAGACAGGACAATCAGATATTTGCCCCTGGGAAGGAGACCTTGTGAAAGTGCACAGGGAGGCAGCGTTTGCTCTCACGGGATCAATAGGCTGGTTTGCATGCGGTGGAGAGCAGTGGCTGGCCCAGCCGGCTGTCAATAGCACTGCAGCTTTCTCAGCTCACAGCTATTGTCAGGCCAGCAGTTACTCTGCACTTATTTTCCGATGCAGCTGATTTGAATAATTCACCTTCCCTGATCTCTTTTAGAAGCCAGAAGGGCCTTAGCCTTTATGACCTCAAACTGCTGAACAGAGCTGTAGGTGTGACTCCAGCTGGACTTTCTCCAGTCCTCTTGCCCTGCTCTCCATCAAGAGTATCTTCCACTTAGACTCTCCAAGGAGTGACAGAGCAAGGGATCACACTCAGTCTCTAAGAAAAGTAAGCCTGTGTCCAGCCTGAACACAGCTTGTAAATAATGACCTGCAGAAAGCAGCTCCCCTTCTCTTTTCACACTCACTCCTTCCCTCCTGGCCCTCATGTCCCCTCCTGTGAGGCACATATGTGCTGCGTGTCCCTTCCTGTTGAAATTCCGGTGGGGAGGGTGCTCCAGAAGCACATCTCAAAACTTCTTGTGCCTGCTGGTGCATACCCTGGGGAGGTCAGTAACTGCAGTTCTGGGCCTCTCAGTTTAGGAAAGATGTTGAGTTGATTGAATGTGTCCAGAGAAAGGCAACAGAGCTGGTGAGGGGTTTGGAGCACAGCTGAGGGAGCTGGGTTTGTTTAGCCTGGAGAAGAGAAGGCTCAGGGGAGACTCATTGCCGTCTACAACTACCTGAAGGGAGGTTGTAGCCAGGTGGGGGTTGGTCTCCTCTCCCAGGCAACCTGTGACAGAATGAGAGGACACAGTCTCAGGCTGTGCCAGGGGAGGTTTAGGCTTGAGGTAAGGAAGAAATTCTTCAGAGAAAGAGTAATTTGCCATTGGAATGGGCTGGCCAGGGAGGTGGTGGAGTTACCATCACTGGAAGTGTTTAAGAAGAGACTGGATAAGGCACTTGGTGCCATGGTTTAGTTGATTAGATAGGGTTGGGTGATAGGTTGGACTTGATGATCTAAAAGGTCTCTTCCAAACTGGTCAATTCAATTCAATTCAATTCAATTCAATTCAATTCAATTCAATTCAATTCAATTCAATTCAATTCAATGCAATTCAATTCAATTCAATGCAATTCAATTAATTCTATTCTATTCTATTCTATTCTATTCTATTCTATTCTATTCTATTCTATTCTATTCTATTCTATTCCATTCCATTCCATTCCATTCCATTCTATTCCATTCTATTCTATTCTATTCTATTCTATTCTATTCTATTCTATTCTATTCTATTCCATTCCTATTCTATTCTATTCTAATGGTTGGCATGGAATAATCTTTCAGTAGCAAGGGACTCTTTAGTTTGAGAGCACTTAAGGGATGTCTGTGTTATTGGCAAGCATTCTGATGGCTTTTTCCCCACGTCTGTTAAATATTCCGTGTGCGTTTTCAGCAATCTTTACTCTTTTTTGTGAGGCTGAACAGATTGGATTGGATTTTATGCAGTTGGTGTACTGTGAGAGCTTGTGAGTATTTGCTTCAATCCTGAGATGATTTCCTTTGTCTGCTGGTGGTTTTCTACAAATCCACGAGCAACTGCACCATGATGGCAAAAGCATTAGAGGAAAGTGACTGCCAAAGTCCCAAATGCCACTACTGCTGGAAGTGGGAATTTAGCTAAGGTCTGCCAGCTTTCATAGTAGGAATTTGTGCCTGCTTTTCAGAAAACAGAAGTTTAGTTCTTGAGGGATAGATAATTCGTGTCTCTTATGGGTGTGAAACTACAGAAAGCAAATGTGTTTAGAAAACTGTTCAATAAATGTGCCCAGGGGAAAAAAAAAAGAATGAAGGGGGGAAAAAATCACAGTAGCTTTTGGTTTCTGAGAGCAGGAAAAAGGCCAATCTTATGTCATAGGCTAATACAATATATTACAGGATGAAGGCAGTAAAGGTTTTGTAGGAATTGAATGTGCTGCCCAGGGAGGTGGTGGGGTCACCATCCCTGGAGCTGTTCAAGAGGGGATTGGATGTGGCACTTGGACCCATGGTCTAGTAGTCATGAGGTCTTGGGTGACAGGTTGGGCTTGATGATCTTTGAGGTCTTTTCCAACCTTGTTGATTCTATGATTCTAAATCCTCTGAAACCAGGGACAAATAGCAATTTATAATCAACATTCTTAGAAAAATGAGGGTGATGGAACAGGCTACCCAGGGGGTTGTGGAGTTTCCTTCTCTGGAGATATAGAAACCCCACCTGGATGCTTTCCTGTGTGATCTGGTATAGCTGATCCTGCTCTGGCAGGGGTTGGACTAGATGATCTTGTGAGGTCCCTTCCAGCCCCATTCTGTGATTCTGTGAAAAATATAGAATTAAGTCAAATTTGAGATAAAAGTACGTTTGCCCTCTCAATGCTGAGGCAATGCTGAGTATCCTTCAGAAGGAGCCCTGCTTGCCATGGGTAAGCTCTGCTTGCTTCTTCTGAGCTCCTCCATGATCAAGTCATGAAACATTTCCTTGGCACACCTTGTTAGTACTGAGAAATTTGGTCAGACAGTAAAACATAGCTAGGTCAAGGATTCGAAGTGTTTTCTAGTAAACACTTGCTTTAGACATGTCTAGCTTTGTGAAGATGCCTGAACACAGAAACGTGGCTTCCAGCTCTCCTGGTTGGAAAAACCATTTCATGCAGTGAATTGATTGCAAGCCCATGGGTTAAACTGATTGCAAGCCCATGAAAAGCTCCTTCTCCAAGCCTGAGCATGGCTTGAAAGGGCAGTTTGGAGGGAAGCATGAGCTAACCCTCACATCCACAGTGAACTCAACACCAACCTCAGCAAGCCACAGACAAAGAGGAATAGAGAGTATGAGAACACTGCCTGGTGTCTCATGCTGGAGCTTTTGTGGAACCATGTTGATGGAGAGGGTCTGAGACCAGTGCATGTCTCCACTGATCTGTTTGCCATCTTGCTGGGGAGGGCAACTGTTAATGCAGCAATTGCACACAGGTATTATAAGCCTGACTTGCCCTTATGCTGGGTATCACAGTGACTTGCATTCTCTAAACCTTCAGAAGGTGACACCTCTGGTCTTCTGGTGATGCTTCCGGTCTTCTTTGCCAGTGTGAAGATGAAGCCAATCCATGACGGACTTACTCAAAGGCTTTGCCCACATATTACCTCTCAGTGGGAGCAGATTGCTGAAGGTGAAGCTGTTGTATGCAAACCCCCTTCCCTTGATCCCCTTTCCCCTCCAGCATGCAGGAGAACTGGTGCCTCACCGTGGCATCACAAAACTGGAAACTGAAAGCCTGAGTTTGTGCAGGATGAGTCACAGTCCTGTGAGGAACATTTAGGGAAAAGCAACTGATTGTTTAATGGATGGCTGTGAGGAGAAAGACCTGACTTGCTGTTTATGTTAGAACTATTGATCAAAGAAATCAAGTATTCAGTGCTTCTGAAATCTTGCTACCTGTTTTTGTGAGATTTTGTTTTACCTTGAGCTGCTGAATGCTGGTGTTACTGCATTTTGCATTATATTTTGTAACAGTTCCAGTTGGATTGTTAGTCACAGCTTGAAAAATCTCAGTTGAAAAAGGAATTACCCAAATACACCTCAGAACCAAAATCTCTGGGAGATGATATAGATTCAGTGATATATCATACTGACAGTACCTCATCTGCTCTAACTTCACCCTTCCTCCTCTAGCTCAAAGGGTTTGCACTCCTGATTGTAGGTGAAACTCTCCAGCACTCCCTCCATCAGGAGGCCACAATAGAGTGCATCATAATGGTGATACCACTTTCCCTCTCTCTGACCTGGTGGTCTGATACATGATGAGATGCAGGTGCTGAACCAGGAAATGTGAAAATGGATTGCACAGTGGGGAAGGAAAGGGTGCAGAAATCTCATGGCAAGTTGATCCATATAGCTTGAAAATAAGCTTCCGACTTTTGCCTTGCATTGCACCTGCAGCAAGGGTGAGAGCTTGTTATTTCACTCATGTCAAGGTTTGACAGAAAGGATGAAAGTGATTTATAATTGTCCTTGTAATTCCTCCCTATAATCTCATCCTTGAGCCTCTCTTAGTTTTCTTTTTACACTGAGGCGGTCCAGCCTAATCTGAAGGCTCAAGATTGTTGCTGGACAAGGATGCACTGGCAGTATGCCAGAGCTGGGTTTGATCTGAATTTGCACAACATGGACCAACTGGATCCATCCCTCTCAGTAACTGGAATGCTTCTCTTACAAAGGCAAGGCTGAGAGAGTTGGGGTTGCTCAAACTGGAGAAGAGAAGGCTCTAGGGAGACCTTGCTGTGTCTTTTTAGTACTAAAAGGGGGTCTATAAGAAAGATGGGGACAATCAGGGCCTATTGCAGCAGGACAAGAGGTTTTAAACTAAAAGAGGAAAAGTTTAGACTAGATATAAAGAAAAGAAGTTTCACAGTGAAGGTAATGAAGCACTGATACATGTTGTCCAGAGAAGTGGTAGATACCTCATCCCTGAAACATTCAAGGTCAGGTTGGATGAGGCTCTGAGCAACCTGATGTAGTTGAAGATGTCCCTGCTCATTGCAGGGGAGTTGGCCTAGAAGACATTTAAAGGCCCTATTCAACAAAAGAATTCCATGATTCTATGATTAATTTTTAACACTACGGTCAGGCAGGTGGAAAACTTCAGACCTGGCAGTCTCTGAGCTGTGCACATGAGATATCTTCTGCCCTCCCCATGTTTTATAGCTGCTGTGCAGGGAAGTTACTGTTTTTCTGCACCAAAATATCACATACAGGCTTCTTCTTGTTAAGAATAAAATTGCTTGGCAAAGCATCCTTGACTTGACACCACTTAAACATCATCGAAGTGCTTGTTGTGGGGGGACTAGGGAGAGCAGGCAGTAGCACCCTGCTGCCCCAAAACTCCAGGAATCGGGAGAGGAGACAGTCCTGCTTTGAGGATGGTTGGTGATCTTGCCACAGGTTGTATGAACAGCTTTGCCTAAGGAAACCATGCTTTGAAAGGCATTTTGTGGGGTGTGGGAGGGGGTGGTGATGGGGAGGCAGCACACCCCTCTGAGGTGCAGCTCTCTGTCACAGTGGTGTGGCCCAAGAGCTGGCAGGCCAGGGTTTACTGGGGTATTTGTAGCTTTTCCTGCTGGAAGGACTGACTTGGGACTAACTGTAGACTCCCTTGTTCAAGAAGGACAGGGATCTGCTTGAAAGCTACAGCGATAATGAGGGGACTGGAGAATCTCACTTCTCATGCTGTGCTAGGGGAAGTTCTCCTCGAGGTGAGGAGAAAGTTCTTCCCAGAGAGAGTTGTTAGCCGTTGGAATGGACTGCCCAGGAGGTGGTGGAGTCAGCATCCCTAGAGGTGTTCAAGAGGTGATTGGACGTGCCACTTGGTGCCATGGTTTAGTAGTCATGAGGTGTTGGGTGACAGGTTGGACTTGATGATCCTTGAGGTCTTTTCCAACCTTATTGATTCTATGAAAGGCTGAGGGACCTGTGGCTTTTCAGCTTAGAAAACATTGAGAGGGGACCTTGACAGGGTGGGAGTCAGGAGGATGGGGCCAGTCTTTTTTCAGTGGTGCCCAGTGACAAGACAACAAGTAACATCCAGAAACTGGAACATAGGAAGCTCTAGCTAAACATGAATAGGAACTTCTTTACTTTGAGAGTGCAGAGCCATGGAACAGGCTGCCCAGAGAGGTCGTGGAATCTTCATCTTTGGAGTAATTCAAAACTAACCCGGACATGTTCCTGTACAGCTTGCTCTAGGTACACCTGCTCTGGCAGGGCGCTTGGACCCTTCCAACCCCTACCATTCTGTGATTCTGGGACGTTTATTTCCGCAGGCGGGGAGCACCAGCAGGATCAGCCAGCTCCTTATCCAGGCGCCCGCAGTGGCCCCGGGTCCGCCAAGAGCTCAACCCCGTCCTGCAGGGGGCGCGGGAGAGAAAAAGGGTGGGTAGAAAAAGGGTGGGTAGAAAAAGGGAGGGAGAGGGGAGAGTTGGCTCGAACAGCCTACCCTCCCTGCCGTCCTCGCCTCCGCCTTATCAACTGGGGAGCAGCTGCAGGCCCCGCGGCGTGTGCCGGCGCCGCGCCTTCCCGATTGGCTGTTGATGACATCACGGTCCCGGTGTTCCGCGGGATGGCCACGCCTCTTTCCCCGCCCCTCCGCCCGCCGCCGCTGTCCCATTGGCCAGTCTGGGGTCGGCCCGCCGGCGCGCGTCCCGCCCCGCGCCCGGCCGTACATTTACGCGGTAGCGAAAAGAGAAAGTAAGGAGGATGGTGCGAGCGGTGCGGGCGAGCGGCCAGCGGCGGGGCAGAAACGGTGGCGACAGCAGCAGCGAGTACGACACGCAGCGGCCATCGCCGCCAGGCACCGTACCGGTACGCGCCGCGCCGGTGAGTGGGGAAAGGCGGGTAACGAAGCGGTGCCGTTCGGGACGCCGGGAGAGCGGGAGCCCGCTTAAGGCTGCCGCGGCAGGAAGCACTGGCTCGGCTCGGCTCGGCTCGGTTTGCCTTGGCCCGGCTCAGCCCCCGCGCCGGTGGCAGCAGCCTCGTTTCTCTGCGCTCAGGGGTAAAACTTCACTTTCCCGCTCTTCTTGGGCTGCTTTTTTCTCCGTGTTTCGCCCGTCTCTGGCTAGGGGACGTGGGATATTCCTCTCGCTTTTGATTGCATCAGGCGAAGATGCTCAGGGCTTCTTTATCTTTCTTTTCCAAACGGCGAAAAGGACGAGGGGAGGTTTGGGAAAACAGAAATGGGCTGCACAACCTCCGGCTCCGAGGAGCCGCCGGCGCCGGGGCTGCTCCACCCGGCCGCGGGACCTCCGCTGTCCCTCGGGCAAGTAGGTCGTAGCATCTTTCCTGGCTCCGCAGATGCCCGCGGGTTTGCTCCGCAAATCGGTGACTGATGGGATGGGGGTGGCTGTGTCCTCCGAGCCGCCCTGGGAGAAGATGTTGCTATTCGGTGTGGGGCACCTCCATGCTTCTTATCAACGGGTCCGGTGCAGCGCTGGATGGGGAGCCGAACCAGTGCTGCGAGCGCTTTTGGTGGAGTTGGTGAAGTTGCTGGTAGGATGTGTTCTCTAGCCAGTGCCGCGGCTGCTCACGGAGCTGCTGGGGAAGGGGAAGCATTGTCTGGGCTTTCTTAAATTGTAGTGTTGCCTTCCATCTCTCCCGAGGGGAAAGGGGCCGTTTTTAATCCCGTGTGCTGCCCATTGGCAGATGCCTAGCAAAGGTTGAGCTGGCTATTACCTTGCCTGGGGTGGAGGGGACCCCAGTTTCTGAAAGCTGTGAAATGTGTTGGGGAAGGTGGAAGATTCTGCCTCTGAGGCTGGAGTTGGGGGCTTAACTGGGGCTGAATGAAATTAACCCAAGTGGAAGATAGAGGCATAAGGCATATGCCTTTTTTTTTTTTTTTTGAAAGGTCTCCAGAACTTAATTTCCCTGTTTTCTCCTGGGTGATTTTTGCTTAGCTTTACACATTCGAGTTTGTAACTGTCTCAGAGAACTTATTCACAAGCTAATTTTATTCCAGCTTGCTGGAAAAGTTGCATATCGCCACTGACACATTGAGCTCTTGTGTGTTCCTCCCAGTTAGCAGAGTCTGCTCAGTGACTGCTTCCCTTGCAGTAAGCAGCGGGATCAAGAGAACGTGCCACTCTGCCAATATCAGTTGCATGCCTTGCAGCCTGTGTTTCAGAATAGCTCAGCACCATCTGCATGTGGAGAAATGCCTTCTCCTGGGTGTAGCTGCACAGTCCAGGCTGGTCGCGTGTATCCAGCGTGCCATGTGTGCGCGTGCAGATAGCTGAAGTATTTGCTGTGGGATTGGGAAAGGTTTTTTGGGAACTACTGTGAGCTGATAACTGTGCAGAGGGTTTGTTAGGTTGTTACCTGTGGATGATAGGTGTCGGAGAAGTGAGTTACTGTATCTGTGGGCTTATGTGATTTCATCATCTGTTTTTATGACCTCTTTCTTCTTTTCATTCCCCTTCCCTTTTTTTCCTTTTGCAGGGTGATCTTGAGTTCTTCGTAACTTGCTAGTGCTCAGCCTCCTCATGCCTCCATCTCCTTTAGACGACAGGGTAGTAGTGGCACTTTCGAGGCCGGTGAGACCTCAGGATCTCAACCTTTGTTTAGACTCTAGTTACCTTGAATCTGCCTCTTCTGCTAGTGGGAGCCACTCCAGTCTGCTCAGCACAGCTATCGTTTCCCTAAAGACTGCTAATCTCACGTATATGCCCTCATCTAACAGCTCTGCACGCTCCCTGAGTTGTGGATGCAGCAGTGCCAGTTGCTGCACTGTGGCAACGTATGACAAGGACACTCAGGCCCAAACTCAAGTGAGCACCAGCAGCACCAACACCGGAGCCTCTACCGTGTGCCCTGCCAACCAAATGGTCAACAGCAATGAGAACGCTGGCAGCTTGAGCCCGCTGGGCGGAGTGGGGGAGTCCGGTCTCAGGCACCACCAAGCAACTCACTAGCATCAAAATCATTTACCCCAATGATCTGGCAAAGAAGATGACCAAATGCAGTAAGAGCCACCAACAGAACCAAGGGCCTGTCATCATTGACTGCAGGCCGTTCATGGAGTATAATAAGAGCCACATTCAAGGGGCTGTCCACATTAACTGTTCTGACAAGATCAGCCGGAGAAGGCTCCAGCAGGGCAAGATCACGGTCTTGGACTTGATCTCCTGTCGTGAAGGCAAGGACTCCTTCAAGAGAATCTTTTCCAAAGAAATTGTAGTTTATGATGAGAACACCAATGAGCCAAGCAGAGTAATGCCTTCCCAGCCACTCCACATAGTGTTGGAGTCACTCAAGCGAGAAGGCAAGGAACCTCTAGTCCTGAAAGGTAATCTTCTTTGCCCACAGTCTCATGATTCACTTTGCAGTGGTTGTACTCCAGTGTCAGCCTTACTCATGGCTGAACTTTGAAAGTGCCTGTTTATATATAGAGGCCTGCATGCCTCAAGTCACCAGTGTCAAAGTGAGTGTCTTCTATGGACAAATCATGGAGCCAGTAGCAGGGAGATTCCTGCTTGTCTCTGGCTTTTGTCCATTTGTGTTGGAGGGAGTGGGAACTGGAAAGAGGAGGAAATGTGCTTCCTGGTATCTGTCTGTGCAGACAAAGAATTTCCCCCAGTGCTTGCTCTGAGTATTTATAGCCCAAGGGGCAGAGGTCTGGGAGCATACGCTTCTCTCTTAGGTTCTCAGACTGACCTTTACTTAGCAGTCTTATTTTAGTCCATATAAAACCGAACTCATAGGTGCCGGAGATGGGCAGTGGAAGAGTAGAAGTGAGGAGGAAAGATTAGGGAGGCCACTTGGTCTGAGGCATTGCATCATGGACCAGTCAGCAAAACTTGAGGAGCAATCAAGCCTTGATTTGGTGGTATGGGGTCAATACACTGGACAGAGGGAGATGCTTTATCTAAAATGTGATGTGAAAGTGTTGTGTTTATGGTGTGCATGCTGATATATGTGTGTGGTTTTCCTGTAGGGACTCCTGTTTTAATGGGGTGTTAGCTCTATCCCTTTATGCTTTGGGGGAAAAAAGCCCCATCAATTAAGGCAGCATTCAAGGACACTTCCCTTTTCTTGACTTTATTCTGTAGCCCCTATTTATAACAGTGCTGCTCTCTAGATTGAATTTCCTTTTCCACTGTGTGTTTATACCATTCAGAGGCATGGCTGGCAGAGACTGGCCATTGCATGGAGAAGCTATGGAAGGATTTGTTGCTTAGCTCATACTGTATGTGCTTAATTAACTAAATTTTCCTATACAGCTGACAAGATGGCAGGAGAACAGATTGGATTGGTAGTTTATCCCCTTTCTGTTTAGCTTCATCGCTAAGGCTCCTAAAGAGCTGCATCTTGTGGAAGCTTGAAACTGCACTGAACTTCTGCTTGCTCCCAGCAAGTGTATGGTGATGCTGAACTTGCTTTGATGCTTACTGTAGGTTTCCAGTATGCTTTTATTGAGTCTCTTGGGTCACGGTGGTGCCCTTCACCTGTGAAAGAGGGAGAAGAGGCGCTTTGTGGAGTGAGGTTACTGCCAAAGTCCTGCATTTCTGGTGTTACTTACTCCATTGTACAGCCCTTGCAACAAGATGTGTGGTTGTAGTCTAGAAGCCTTCCTACCTTTAGAAAAGTGGGATGCTGAGAGTGTTTTTCCTGTCTCTCTGAAAATGCCAAAGCTTCTGTGGACCATAGACTGGCAGTTTTTCAGTACCTGACATAAGATTCTGACTGAGATGGGGCTGGGAAGGTTATGGGCATCCCCTTCTCTCTCCTTTCCATGCTGGTTGCTGCCCCTGTGTGCTGTGCTTGGTTTAACTGAGTGCTTGTGGGATTGCTATTGGTTTTCAGCCGCTGAGAAAGGTTAGCATCTGTCTCGCAGACCTGCTTAGCAGAAATCCCCTCTCCAAACTCTTCAGCCAGCAGATCTGGAAGTGTGCTAAAAGGCAGAGGAAACCTAAATCCTTTGCTTTTTCAATGCCGTGATGAGCTGGGCCAGAGCAGGCCTCACATGGAGAAGTTTGTAGTGAGGAGCTCCCCCCCCATCACCTTAATTCATCTCCCCTCTGAGGTACGGCTCAAACTGGGGTCAGTTGGAGTCGAGCATAGGATAAAGCAGCATTTCAGGTGGCCACGGCTATGTCTGAGCTGCAGGAGTGGAGCTGGAAGCCCCGTTACTTAGTTTCACTTGTCAGAAAGTGTTTTTTCCATCATGCTTCAGCAGCTCAGGAGCTGGCCTGTGCATGCTCCTGGGTTCAGGCACTGAAATGAGCAGGGAGTAGCTGGGGAGCCCTCTTTGCCTCTGTTATTTTGAGCGATTTCTCCTGCTCGCTGCAATCCAGTCCTAATTTATTGCTGGCCCATCTGATCCCCTGTGTTGTGTTTGCAAACACTGGTTGCTAGCCTGGCTGTCCAAGTTTATGTCCCCTGATCTGGTGCCACCACCTCCATGTTTGGTGCTGCCTGTCAGCCCGTGGCCCCGTTGCCGTTTTTGTGGCACGGTGTCGTATTGTGGGGCGAATCTGATCGGCAAAGCTGAGGGTTGAGTTACAGCTTTGGCTTACAGCATGCTGGGGGGAACAATGTGGCCCTACATGCATTTAGGTTTTAGGTGCCCAAATCTGTTTTAAGTGACAGAGGAACTTTGTGCTGGTTCCAAAGGCCGCTGTGTGATCTATAGATAAATGTATATGTGGGGCACCCTGTTAGGTTCAAGTTAAAAAGAGGTGGCCTGATTTAAAACAACAGACCAATATGTAAGCTATCAATGTGGTAGGAGAGCATTGGGATTTTGTTCATGCTGTGTATGGGTGGATATTAAGACCTCTGTTCCTTCTTTCCTATCCCTGCCTTTCTTTGCTGCTTCATTTAACAGGGAACGTTTGCATAGTTTTGATTTAAGCTCTTCAGAAGCAAAGACTTACTCATTTCTTTGTTCACAAGGCACAACAGCACTTGAGACAGGCATAAACCCTCTATTGAAATGAAAAAAAAAAAAAAAAATCATGTATTTCACAGTGCTGCTGCATGGCCTCTAGCAGCCTAAGCTGTCAGGGCTGAAGATGCTGCTCAGTCTGTTTGTGTACCACAGAGGAAATAGGTTAGACTTGATGATGTTAAAGGTCTTTTCCAACCTAAATGATTCTGTTTCCCCACAGCTTTGTACTAGACTGTGGTGTTGCATGCTTGGTGAAACCTGAGGGCTTCCTTTTTTTGTGGATGCTTTTCATTATTTTATTATCATTGGGAAAGAGATGAGGGGGAAAGCAGCAGTGTGAGCCTGGTGTCCCTTCTGCTTCAGGCTGATAGCAAAGCTGTTGTTGAATTTGGGGAGGTAGAGCATGGTGAGTGCAGCCCTAGGCTGGTTGTCAACAGCCCTGGCTCTGCTTCGTGCAGTTTGGCCCCTTCCCCTCTTGCAAACCCAGCACTGCAGCATCTCTGCTTATAGTGAAAGTGCCCTGGAGTCTTGGGGGTTTGTGTGCTTGAGTTTGGTACTGGCACTCAGACACAGGAAATGGGAAATTCATTTGCATTCAGATGAAAAGTATTTTTTTTTTAACCAGAATTAAATGTTTAGGTTTAGAACTGATCATCTCATTTCCAAGTTAAATTAAATTTAAGGAAAACAAAAATCGAAGCACCTGTACCAGTGCATTTTGACAGCTCTTAACACAGGAGGAGTTGTCTTTGTCTCCCTGGCTAGTGGTATTGTCTTCATCCTGCCCTTCCTCCTCTGCCTTTGAGCCCCAGCAGTGGGAGCTTCGTGAACCCACGGAGGTTCTTGTGCTTAATTTTTAAAAGCTTCTGTGTTTGCTTGCAGGGAAACACCTGATTTGAAAGCAGAGGTGCAAAATGTAGTTGGGCAAACAATGCCTTTATTTTCCTCCCTGTGCTCTGTGAACTGGTGGCCAGACTGCTTCAAGGGGGATGGGGAGGAGCCGGCTGGTGGTGATAACAACTGGTTGCTTCTCTGTCCTTGTTCCTGGTCTGAGCAGGTTATTTATGCTTTGGCTTTCAGTCTTCTCATTGCTTAGCTAATAGGGAAATAAATGAAGTGACTTGCTCTCATTATAGCAGGGAGTATAAGACCCGCCAGCAAACCACTTCGTGCTTTCTGCCGCTGTCTAAGAATAGCTTCAGATCTCTTACTGCACCGAAGTCTCATATCAGTGAAGCTGAAACAGCTACAGAGGGGCTGAGACACCTATAAAAGGAATAAGTACCTGTTCTTTGTTGTCCTGTGTTTGTGTGATCAGCTGCCTTGGTCATCATCTGTTGCACATACATTGATTATTATTAATTATATAATTTATCAGTGTCTGTTACTTTAAGCCCTGATTGGATTACACTGCACAAATGTATCTGAGAGTGAAACTTAACACAATGGTCCACATATCCAGCTGACCAGCAAACCACGTGCCTGGCACTTATTTCCACCAGAGATCTCCACTGAATAATTATTAGGTCATGGTTGTAATAAGGGAATGTGTATTTTTAAGCGTGAAGTAATGCGTGTGAAGCTTCCAATGTGTTTAAAACTAAAGTGTGTTTTCTCGGTGCTGCAGGAGAAATCTGCCCCGTCAGTCACTGGGGGGGGGGGGGGGAAACAACCAAGAGAAACTGTTGGTTCTTTTAGGGCTGAGATTTAACCTTCATTTTTCAGACTCTTCCTGCTGGAGCTTAAAAAAATATGGAAGAGGTATTGGCCATAAGACTTAAAAATCGGCTGTGTGTGTTTGTATAGCTTTTCCATATAGACAAATTGGAGCAATAGTGTGGTTGGAGACTTTTCTTTGGTTTTTTGAGGGGATCCTTTTGCAGAGGAGTGTACCTCTAGGCTTAGCCTATTCAGCAGGAACCCGAAGTGTAACTTGTCTTCCCAGATGGTATCTGAGCTTGAAGTGCTGGTTTGCACAGTGCCGGTCACATTTTCACAGCACTTGGTGGGGAAGAGAGCAATGATGGTGCCTTGGAAAGAGGAACAGGAAGGAGATTGAATGATTTGGGTTTTTTAATTACTTTGTTTTTTTTTTTTTTAATTTAAAGTGTTCTAACTTCTCATACCTGTGAAAACTAAACTTTAGAGTTAACTACCCGAAGGGAGGTTGTAGCCAGGAGGGGG
Organism: Picus viridis; assembly: GCA_033816785.1. Classification (NCBI taxonomy): domain Eukaryota; kingdom Metazoa; phylum Chordata; class Aves; order Piciformes; family Picidae; genus Picus; species Picus viridis. The sequence goes on from CM066577.1 coordinate 5,099,872, forward strand.
TTGGTCTCTTCTCCCAGGCAATCAGCACCAGAACAAGAGGACACAGTCTCAAGCTGCACCAGGGGAAGTTTAGGCTCGAGGTGAGGAGAAAGTTCTTCACTGAGAGAGTTGTTAGGCACTGGAATGTGCTGCCCAGGGAGGTGGTGGAGTCACCATCCCTGGAGGTGTTCAAGAGGGGATTGGACGTGCCACTTGGTGCCATGGTTTAGACATGAGGTCTGTGGTGACGGGTTGGGCTTGGTGATCTTTGAGGTCTCTTCCAACCTTGGTGATTCTGTGAAAAAGGAAACCGTTGCACTAGGGAAGTATCTCTGATGCTTGTAAGGAGAATTGTTAACTCCAACTCTATTTAAACTGAGGAGATATCCCCTGCAGTGTTCCTGCTAGGTAGTTCTTGGGTTATAATTAGCTGAATGCCTCCTGTGCTGCGTTTACCCTTACATTGCTTAAGGTGAGACACTTTGCTAGTAAAATTTTGCTGGTGTGTTTTCTGGCTCTTTGCTCTTATGGTGAGCAGACTTGTATTTGAGGTTTGAGTGGTGTCTTCTGGATGTTAACAAATGCACTTCCTTCCAAAGCAGCAGCCAAGCTTTGTTTGCCGTACTTAGAAACACAAAACTTTGTAGTGAGATTACCTTGGCTTTGTGATGCATTTGAAGTGGAGGATCAGCCACTTACCTTTAGGTGATGACTCTCCCCCTCTTCACTCTTGGTGAAAGGCCACGTTATAATTAGGTTTGGGGCTTTTTTCCCAGTTTTGTTTTTGTAAGTAACTCTGAAGTGAAGAAATGCCATAAATAGGAGCAGCATGGCCACACTCTCAGTGTTTGTTTGTTGTGCATGTTTGCCAGCCAGCCCAAACGGAAATATTTATCAAACATTCATCACGGGCTTGCAAGGCTGTAGAAGTCATGCTGTTCAAACAAGCAGATAATGGTAATCTATGAAGATGACCTAATGCATTGTCCCTTTGAATGCAAGATAAGATTGTGTGGTGCCTTGGCCTTGTTGGGAAGTCTCTGGTGGGCATGGGAGTGCGCTGCCTACAGAGATCACAGGGCTGACCTGAATGATCATGAGCAGTTGTTTGCCTGGAGCTTTGTTTCTAGATCCTCACCTGAATCTGTCTTCAGTGGTGTGTTTGATTTTTTCAAACACCTCTGTAATGTAAAACTTAAACTTCTTGTTGTTGTTGGTTTTGAGGTTCTCATAATTATAAAGGTGTGTTTGGTATGCTGGGGCTTTAAGACAACCTGTGGATGTCACCTTTCACCTCTTTGCCTAAGTCAGAGTTGGGGCAGAGTCCTTTTGAGAGGAGGCTGGATAGAAGTGCTTTCTGGTCTTCATCCAGTGGATGTTGATGGTTATGGTGGTGAAGCTTATATGAGACATGGTATATGAAGGTGTACCAATGTCTTTGGATTCAGTCACCAGTCTTTGCCATGTGTGCAGACGAAACAGGGGCCTGCTGTGGGAAGGATGAATGGTGGGGTTCAGCATGATTATTTCAGCAGCTGGAAAGTCCCAGGGTGCTTGTGGTCTGTGTGTGGGGTGGCTGATCCAATGCTCTGTGCTCCAGTAGCTTCATAAGTGAAGCTGTGGGGTTGGGTTTTTTTTAATGCCCTGTGACTTTTTAGTCCAGGAAATTTTTTGCTTTAATATCTACAATTAAGGCAACCTTAGGTCTGGAAGTATCTCAGATCACTAGACGTTAATTTTGGTGTGTCCTCCCCTGGTCTGAAAGGTGGTGGTTCTTCAGGACCCTGTGTCACTCCAGAATTTGGTCTCTGACCTGATTCTGGAATTGTACAGCAACATTTTAGAGCTTGAAGAAGAGGGAGGGAGATGGGACAAGTCTCTCTCCAGTGTGGTACAGAAAGAGGGTCGGCTTGGTAGAGGGATAATTCAGTGCCTAGATAGAGGGGCAGCCTTGGGCCAGGGGAGCCCTGACCAAGACTGTGCAGTGGTTATTCTTCTACTTTGTGACTAAGCATGCACAAGAGACTTGGTCCAAGGCCTTGGACAAATAATTTTAATCTGCCTGGTTGGTTTTTTTGAGTTTTGGGTTGTTTTTTTTCCCCTGTCCTTTACACCTTTTGGAACACTGAGCTCATCTCTCTTGCCATCAGTCTTAAGTGTGGATGAACTAGGTTCATCTGCTGTCATGGTGATGTCCTGACACAGCGCATCTGACTTGCAGAAAGCAGGAGAGAGGCCTAGGAGCACCCCTTCCCCTCTTCCCTGAACACTGATAAACTCTAGGCTCTGGTTTGCCTCTAGGTAGTTTTTTTGCTCTTACAAATTTGAGATTTGTTTCCACTTGTTTCTCTGCTTGGGTGAGCAGATTACCTCCTCCTTAAAGGAAAGCTCCACTCCCACTGAAAAGGCCAGGATCCAAGAGGGGCACAAGCTCATGATCTCAGAGAACTGTCAGGGTTGGAAGGGACCTCAAAGATCATCCAGTTCCAAACCCCCTGCCATGGGCAGGGACACTTCATACTAGATCAGGATCTCCTGGCACTTGTTCTTAGTAGCGCCCTCAAGAGCATGTCCAGGGTAGTGTGCGCAGATAGATCTGAGCTAGCAAGTTTATGGGGAGCAACTGAGATCATGTAGGTCTGAGTGCCACCTCTTGTCCCAAAGGAGTGAGTCTGTGATTGCTGCTGCCTGGGGCAACACTAGTCTTGTCTAACTCAGCTACATCCACAGCTCCTTTGGCTGAGGAGCAGCCAGCCCGTGTGTCGCTGCAGTAGTCTGTCTCTGCCAGAGGGGTCTGGGGTTAGCACAGTCAGGGGGACTGTAAATCTGTCATCACCTGCTGCTGGGGGGACGTGAATGTGCTCAGTGTGTGGCAGGACTTGGGACTGCTTCCACTAGGGTTAGATGCTGCTTCGCACATATCCTTTGCTCTGTTTCCAAGAGAATGACTTCAAAGGAGGAAACTGGAAAAAATAACTGAAGAGAATATAATGAAGTGATGTGAACATGTTGATTTCCAGCTCATTTGCTATCCTCTAGCTTTAACAATTCGACAAGCAGGTTAATTCCTGCTTGATTCCCCTGCAACAGAGAAGAACCACTTCTAATTTAAGGTAACAAAAATGCTGCTCCTTGTCCACACATGTTAAAAAAAAAATCAAGGATTTGAAGAGATACAGAAAACAGAAGACAACTTGCAAACTTGTCCTATCAGTCAAGCTAGTTGTCTCCAGTTTATTATGTCAAAGTGTGCTATTAAGCCTTATGCAAGCAGTTGACTAATGTTTTGAAGCAAAATCTGTTAGAGCAGTTGACCAGTGCTGTGTTGGTAATAATGAGCTCTAATTCTTCGTGATCTCTGCTGAGATGATGTGAGTCTGTTTGTGCAGCTGATGGAAACTAAGCATAAGCCTGTCCCCCCACCACCTCTGCACAGAGTTTGCAGGCATCTTTTAGCTACAAAGCCACTTAATATGATCATTTAACCTGAGGTTAATCTAAGGCTCATAGGTGGCAGTCCTGCAAGGCAGCACGACATCTGTTGAGGGATAGATAACGCAGGGCTTGTGCTTCCTGGGAAACATTACTGTTTGCTCACCTGTGGAGACAGACAGAGAGACCTGAGTTGGTTTTGATCTTGCTGAAGAGATTTCTTGGCTTGATTGCTCTTTAGCTCTGGATTCTGTAAATGTCCTTTGGATTTATTTATTTTCTTTCCTTGAGTTTGGAACATGGGGATGCAAACTGGATCAGCTTTCTCTTGCCCCTTGGGTGTTTTTAGGGTCTAGCCTTACCTCCCTGAGCACAAAGATTGGGATTTAAGTTCCAGCAGGGCTGGCCCTGAAAGCTGGGTCAGAGTGGGGCTGGCTTGCACCATGCTAATTCCAGTAGTTTGTTGCTTTTAGGATTGGCACTGGGATATGTTGAGATAGCACCTTTTATTTTCTCTGGGTTTTCTTTGTGTGCCTTTGAAATAACTTGCTGGTAAGTGCCACATTAGAGCCAGATGTCATTATTGCTATTTTTAATTTATTATTATTATTATTATTTATTAGGTTGTGGGAGATGATTCTCCCTCTCTATTCTGCTCTGATGAGACCCCACCTGGAGTACTGTGTTCAGTTCTGGGGACCCTATTACAGGAAGGATCTGAAGGTGCTGGAAGGTGTCCAGAGAAGGGCCACGAGGATGATTAGAGGGTTAGAGGTCCTCTGCTATGAGGACAGACTGAGACAGTTGGGGCTGTTCAGTCTGGAAAAGAGAAGGCTTTGAGGAGACCTTCTTGTGGCCTTCCAGTATCTGAAGGGAGCTACAAGAAAGCTGGGGAGGGACTCTTTAGGGTGTCAGGGATTGATAGGACTAGGGGGAATGAAACAAAACTAGAAGTGAGTAGATTCAGACTGGATGTTAGGAAGAAGTTCTTCCCCATGAGGGTGGTGAGACACTGGCACAGGTTGCCCAGGGAGCTGGTGGAAGCCTCATCCCTGGAGGTTTTGAAGGGCAGGCTGGATGTGGCTGTGAGCAACCTGCTTTAGTGTGAGATGTCCCTGCCCATGGCAGGGGGTTGGACCTAGATGATCCTTGAGGTCCCTTTCAACCCTAACAATTCTGTGACCTTCTACCTGGCCAGATGTGCTGAGCCAGCGGCCTCTGTGTTGTGCTTGTGTCATCACACCACCTGCTGCTGACGGTCTTCAGGCCAGTTGCTGGAGAGATGTGGATGGTGATGATCAGGGATAGAACTGGGAACAGATTAAAACTCATCCGAGGTGTTTTGGACAAATCTGGTTTGCTCTACCTCTGTCTGTGCAAACACTCATAGCTCTTGGTCAATAAAAAACTATTTGTGGTGTCTTTATTGCATTAAAATAGTTCCTGCTCCCTCCCCTCTCCCCTTCCCCCCCCCCTTGCCCTGTCTCCTTTGTACATAGCTTTAGCATTTCTTGATGACCTTTTTGTTAATATGATTTCCAGTGGGAGCATTTCACAGTAGAAGTATGTATTTCTTCAGGGTTTACACTGACATTTCCAGTGATTATTTAATTGGGCTTCATGTTAGGCTGGATCCCCACGGGAACACATACTTTTGCTATGAGAAGTTGTAACATGGCTAATTTTGAGTTTCTGCTCTAAACGCTTGCCCTCCAGGGAGGCTATGACCAATCCTCGTCTGTGGCTGCAGGAATTGTCACCACAGTGTGCTTGGGATGTGGGATTTCTTGTCTTGTTCCTAATTATGTTCTTGTGTAGCTTAATCCTTGCACCCAAATTGAGAGCAGGCCTTCTCCTCTTTCACCTTCCCGACTGCTCCTCAGGGATGCCGTCATGCTTTGAAGGATGCTGTCATGTGGTTTATTTTCCTGCCAGTGCTCTTTTTCTACTTCTTCTTTCCATGGGCAGAGTCTGCACTCACTCAGCTGAGGGGGATTTCCAGTTTCAAGCTGGAACCACTGTCTTGAATGTCTTGAATTCAGAGATCTGGTCCATAAGCATGCACAGTGGCTTCTGGACATGCTGGTGAGTAGTCTAGGAGTTAGTGGCATCTCTTGGGAAGAGCAGGTGAGTAAGGTAAGGAAGGGACTTGTGGGATTTTTGTGGGTGTTCTGGACCCAGAACTTAGTGATCTCAAAGGTCTTTTCCAACCTGGTTAATTCTATTCTGAGTGCAACCTATCATCCAACACCATCTAATCAACTAAACCATGGCACTAAGCACCCCCTCCTGTCTCTTCCTAAACACCTCCAGGGATGGTGACTCCACCACCTCCCTGGGCAGCACATTCCAATGGGCAATCACTCTTTCTGTGAAGAATTTCTTCCTAACATCCAGTCTAAACCTCCCCTGGTGGAGCTTGAGACTGTGTCCTCTTGTTCTGGTGCTGGTTGCCTGGGAGAAGAGACCAACCCCCACCTGGCTACAACCTTCCTTCAGGTAGTTGTAGAGAGCAAGAAGGTCTCCCTGAGCCTCCTCTTCTCCAGGCTAAGCAACCCCAGCTCCCTCAGCCCCTCCTCACGGGGCTGTGCTCGAGGCCTCTCCCCAGCTTTGTTGCCCTTCTCTGGACACATTCAAGAGTCTCAATGTCCTTCTTGAATTGAGTGGCCCAGAAGTGAACACAGTACTCAAGGTGTGGCCTAACCAGTGCTGAGTACAGGGGCACAATGACTTCCCTGCTCCTGTAGATGACACCAGGGACTGCAAAGGCCAGTGGGAGAGGATGTGCTGTGGCCAGAGGTGTGAGCTGGAATGAGAAGAATGCAAACATGCCTGCGTGTTCCTCAGTGCTGAGGGGAAGCCTTTCCCCATTATCCCTCATCATGCTCTTGACTTTTAAAGGGACCTCTGAGCGGTTGTCAAGGATGTGCTTTCAGCTCCTCTAGGCCAGAGCTGTGTACAAACAGAGCTCTTGGGATAGTTCCCACATGGAAAAAACCTGACCTTGCAAGTTCTCTAGAATGCAGGGGTTTGACTTCTTTTGTTGTTTTTTGTTTTTTTTTTTCTTTTTAAAGGCCTGTTGGCAGTTTGATTAGAGGGAGGAACTAGATTAGATTGAGTGTATCGAGGTGGAAGCTGTTCTTTGTGAACTATGTTTACTTTTGCCTTTTTTTATTTGCTTAAAGCTTAATCTTTTGCAGCAAGGCTGATGCTGAATGTTGTGTGAATGACAGGGAAATGAAACCCTGCAGTGGGTCTTTGAAACCTCCTGTGGACAGGTGAGAAATAGGCTTGTAGGACTAGGAAGACAGACTTATTCCAATTGGTAGCATCAGGAGAAGAAGAAAAACTTTGTCAGGCCTTTCAACTTGGAAAACAGAAGCCATGTAGGTGGTTGAGATGAATGTGGAGGCTGGGGGAGGTCTCGAGCACAAGCCCTATGAGGAGAGGCTGAGGGAACTGAGATTGTTTAGCCTGGAGAAGAGGAGGCTCAGGGGAGACCTTATTGCTTTCTGCAACTCCCTGAAGGGAGGTTGTAACCTGGAGGGGTTGGTCTCTTTTCCCAGGCAACCAGCACCAGAACAAGAGGACACAGTCTCAAGCTGCGCCAGGGGAAGTTTAGGCTGGAGGTGAGGAGAAAGTTCTTCACCGAGAGAGTTGTTAGCCATTCGAATGGGCTGCCCAGGGAGGTGGTGGAGTCACCATCCCTGGAGATGTTCAAGAGGGGATTGGATGTGGCACTTGGTGCCATGGTTTAGTAGTCATGAGGTGCTGGGTGACACGTTGGTCTTGATGATCTTTGAGGTCTTTTCCAACCTCATCGATTTTATGATGATGTTTTTATTTCCCCTCCATTTTTTTAACAGCAGGGAAGGTATTGTGCAAAGCAGTCCTGGTGTCACTCTGATCTCCTTGTATAGCAGAAGGCTGGGCTCCCTTCTGTAGTGGGCTTGTCCTCACATAAATCTCCCTCCAGTGTTTTCAGAACAAACACCAATACCCCCAAAACCACAGTTTCCTTAAAATTAAAGGAACAGCTCCTAACGTCACCTGGGTGAGTGTGGTCTCATAGGTCTCCACCCCTTTTGACAGAAGGGAGTTGCCCTTCTTAGCTTCCTGCTGTGTGGTCCAAATACAATATTTTTAACCACACTGAGCTTTCTGCAGAAGTCAAGGCATGTCCTGAGCACTGCTCAGTAGCTGTGTTGAAGAGACAGACATCTGTCTTGGTGAATGAGGATGATCTCCTTGGTGTGAGCAGCGTGGTTCTTCACCACAGCGAGCAGAGCCCTGCTTGAACAAGAAAAGTGTCTGGCTTGTTGCTCAGGAAATCTGAGCACCACTCCTTTTCAGCATCACAGGGTGAAGAGAGAACAGTGCCCCATGAGCACTGTGAACCATCTTTGCTATGGCTAACATGATGCCAGCAACAGCTGTGGGGAAGTGTGACTGCTAGATGTTCCACTGCCAGCTGGTCTTAGCTCCCATGCTTGTCATGTGCACCCTCCCTGTCTTCATGTCTTCTGTACTAGTGCCTTTGGTACCCAGTAGACCTACCCCTACTTGAGGCTAAGGGAGTACTGCAGAAGAGATATGGAGAGTTAGGTACTTTTCTCCTGCTTTTACTCTGTTACCTGGTGGTCCTGGAGATAAGGTAGTGGGCTTTTTGGGTCGGTTATGGCCCAATCTCAAGATTCTTTGTGCACAGCCACGAACTTCCACAAACATGGCTGTGTTGGTCAGTAGTATGAAGAGATCATTTGGGTGGTTATTGACATTCTGCAAGTGGCTTTGGCCTATACTTGCTGAATTCTGCTTCAGCCTGTACAGCTTCTGTATGACAGCAAGCAAGCTTACCTGTGTCAGATGGGAGCAGTGTCCCTTGGCACCTCCATGCTGGACCTCACTGGTTCACCTTTCATGGCAATCACTCCTAATGTAGATGTGACCTGTGGACAGGAGATTGCCTCCAAATGAGCTCAGCTAGTCTCAGCCCCCTGTCAACCTGCTATGTGAAGGTCAGTGCAAGGAAAGCAATGATACCTACTTTCTAAAGCTGGTGGAGACTGTAGCCTGAGCCAAAGGGGAAGAATATAGAGTCACAGAATTGTTTTGGATGGAAAAGACCTCTAAGATCATTGAGTCTAACCATCAACCTAAGACCACCATGGCTATTAAACTGTGGAATCGTGGAGTGGTTTGGGTTGGAAGGGACCTCCAAAGGTTATCTGGTCCAACCCTGCTGCAGTGAGCAGAGACATCCTCTACTAGATGAGGTTACTCTGAGCCTTGTCAAGCCTGGCCTTGAATATCTCCAGGGATGGGGCCTCAACTTCCCTGGGCAACCTGTTCCCGTGTTCCACCACCCTCATGGTAAAGAACATGTTCCTAACATCCAATCTAAATCTTACCTTCTCTGATTTAAAACCATGTCCCAAAGTGCCATGCCCACACATTTCTTGACCTCCAGGGACTGTGACTCCGCCTGAGCAACCTCTTCCACTGCCTGATTTCAGTAAAGAATATTTTCCTAATATCCAACCTAACCTTCCCCAGGAGAAGAGACCAACCCTTACCTCACTACAACCTCCTTTCAGGGAGTTGTAAAGAGCAAAGAGGTCTCCCCTCAGCCTCCTCTTCTCCAGGCTGAACAATCCCAATATGTGACAGTAAGGAATAAAAGAAAGTTTAAAAAAAGCAAGTGTGATGCTTAAAGATAAGTGCATCTTGCTTGAGCATGGTCCTACAGCCTGTAGCATGTCCTGCCCATGGCACAGGAGCAGCCTGAGTGCTTGCATTAAAGCAATCACAGGATGTTAGGGGTTGGAAGGGACCTCTGGAGATCGAGTCCAACCCCCCTGCCAGGGCAGGACCATAGAATCTAGCACAGGTCGCACAGGATCACCTGCAGATGGGTCTTGAAAGTCTCCAGAGAAGGAGACTCCACCACCTCTCTGGGCAGCCTGTTTGAGGGCTCTGTGATCCTCACAGTGAAGAAGTTCCTCCTCATGTTGAGGTGGAACCTCCTGTGCTGGAGTTTGTATCCATTACCCCTCGTCCTGTCACCGGGTGCGACAGAGAAGAATGCCACCCTGCCCCCTCTGAGCGCTGTTGGTGGCATAGCAGGGGGCTAGGCATGGTTCCTGGACCATCCTGCCAGGCTGAGGCAGGACACAGCACTGGATGAAGGAAGCAGCTGGACAGTACCTGGTCTCTATTTTTACATTCTGGAATTGCATTTGCTTAACCTTGAGGCATCCTGCAGTTTGAATTAACTTGACACAAAGTCATCTGTTCATTAATAACACAGGAGCAGTTTAATTGTTGTCTTAGTGGAAAAATACATGAGACTGTCATCAGCTGTTGCTTCTGGCAGTGCTTTTCTGCAGTAATGTAAATAAATGAGGTCACAGGTTTAAAGGAACAGGCTGTACTTGCACAAACTCAAGGCGTCATCTTGAACAGACACCAATTGTGGGGGTACCTCTGTCCTGCACCACATGTGCTCACTGCAACTTTTCAACCTCCAACACACTCAAATGCAGCCACAGAGGCTTGGTTTGCTGTGTTGGTACTGACAGAGAGCACATGCTGAATGGGTGCTCTTAAATTTGATTTGATTCCCGAGTGAGTGAAGTAAAAGGTGGCCAGAACCCTGGTATCACCAAGTTCTCTGCTGTTCCCCTTGAGAGCTCAGCAGCTCAAGAGAAAGGGAAGTTAAAGACTCAATATCACCTCTGCTGATCATAGAATCATAGAATTGTTAGGGTTGGAGGGGACCTCAAGGATCATCCAGTTCTGACCCCCTGCCGTGGGCAGGGACACCCCACCCTACAGCAGGTTGCTCACAGCCACATCCAGCCTGCCGTTCAAAACCTCCAGGGATGAGGCTTCCACCAGCTCCCTGGGCAACCTGTGCCAGTGTCTCACCACCCTCATGGGGAAGAACGCCTTCCTAACATCCAATCTGAATCTACCCATTTCTATTTTTTTTCCATTCCCCCCAGTCCTATCATTCCCTGACCCCCTAAAAAGTCCCTCCCCAGCTTTCTTGTAGACTCCTTCAGATACTGGAAGGCCACAATAATGTGGTCTCGGAGCCTTCTCTTCTCCAGACTGAATAGCTCCAACTCTCTCAGAATGTCCTCATAGGAGAGGTGCTCCAGCTTCACAGCATCCTGGGACTTCTTCTCTTCTCAAGCATGTCTGTGTTGGTGTTTTTGGTTTTGTTGGGGGGGGGGTTTCATGTTGAGTGTGGGTTTGTTGTTGGGGTGTTTTTTTTTGGTGGTATTGTAATCAAGGATGAGCAGATCCAGAAATCTGCCTGCACGGCTCTGAAAGGGTATAAAAGCTCTGTTTGTCTCTCAGGACCACGTGTTCTCTCTAGCTGTGGAACCCACATCTGCAGTCTGTCATGATTTTGAAAATGTGCTCCTGTTTGTAGTTGTGGTGGGAACACCCAGTACCTGCCCTGCTCAGAGCAAAGGAGGGCCAGGACGCTGAGGTAATGCTGAGGTATTGCTGTAGGGGGAGGGTAGTGCATGGTAGCTGCCTCTCTGAGCGCTCTCTCCCTGTAGAGGCAACAAGGTCACCTACTCCCTTGACTGGGAGGTAAGATCCTGTTTCCAGATAGGAAATGTATTGCAAATTTACTGAAAGATGTTGTAATCCCACATCCTCGTTTGCGTGTAGCACCCAGCCTTGGAGCTGCAGCGTTGGTTGAAAGAGGTGCCAAAGATGACACAGAAGGAGGGCATGTTACTGTAGTCCTTGGATTTCAATTCTGAATCTCACCTTAAACAATGCAAAAGCTACACACACACACACAACCCCCCCCCTTCCCCCCCCCCCCAAAACCTAAACAAAGCCAAAACCATCACTCAAACCACCACCACCAAACCAAGCAAACAAAACCCCACCTAAAACACAAACCTAAACAAATAACACACGCCAAAAAGAAACTGACCCAACCCAAATAACCCTCCCGACCACAACCCCCAAACTAAAACAATCTAAGAGCTAAACAAGAAGCAAACAAGCCCCTCTTGTATAAAAGGGGTATAGCTTGGGGTAAGGCTTGTTTTCTTTCCCTTGCTGAAAATGATTGCTTCTAGTGCAAGGTCGTAGTCCCTTGTAAGAAAGAGTTGGTTGCCTAGTTCCTGCCTTACCTATTGTGCCTGTTTTGCATCATATTTGCCCTCTCCTGATAGCAAATGACAGGCACCATGCTTGGCATGGTTATTTTTTTATGCAAGCACCACGCTGCTTGTCGTCTCTTATTTGTTCACAGCTGGTCTGGCTTCTGTCCAGCTGCTCACCTGGCCTCGTAGCGCTGGTGCAAGCCCTGGGCTCCTGGGTGGCTGTGGGGGCTGGGAACTCTGTGCAGCTGCTGCCTGGGTGCTGCCCAGCAGGGTGTTTTGAAGAACATTAAGCAAGATGTTTATGTGCAGATGGTTGCAAAGACCTTGAGGAAACGTGTGGAGGGCTGGAGCATGTATGATGCTGGTTTGAAACTTCCTAAAAGTTTTGAGGTCTCAGACAATCCAAAAAGTCTGTTGTCACTCTAACTGTTCTGTCAGGGCAGGATGTTGGAAGATGTGTCACACTGATAACTGCCAACCAAAATAGCTGGCTTGTGCATCAGTGGTGAGCAACAGCCCTCAGTCTTCTGTTGTGTTCCACTAGATAGCAGGCAAAGCCATCTGCTGTGAAGGGTCACAGGATGTTAGGAGTTGGAAGGGAACGCTGGAGGTCATCGAGTCCAACCTCCCTTGCAGAGCAGGACCATGGAATCTAGCACAGGTCTCACAGGGATGCATCCAGATGGGTCTTGAAATTCTCCAGAGAAAGAGACTCCACAGCTTCTCTGGGGAGTCTGTGCCAGGGCTCTCTGACCCTCACAGTGAAGAAGTTCCTCCTCATGTTGAGGTGGAACCTCCTGTGCTGGAGTTTATATCCATTGCCCCTTGTCCTGTCACAGGGTGCAAGTGAGCAGAGCCTGTCCCCTCCCTCTTGACATCCAGCCCTGAGGGATTTATAAATATTTATTAAATGCCCTCTCACTCTTTCCTTCTCCAGACTAAAAAGCCCTAGGTCCCTCAGCCTCTCCTGCTTCATCGATTTATTTCATGACAGAAGCAATACCTTGGGTTCCCCTGTGTGCTGGGCACCCTTCTATGTCCATCTTCATTTGGACTTGGGTAGGTTCAGCTCCCCTGAAAGCCTCTCTGGCAGCTGCCTGGAGCCCTTGGGATGTTTTCCACATCCTTGCCTGAGCTGCATCAAACATTGCGGGTGGCTCAAGCTTTTCACTGTACTATGGTGATGAAATCTGTGTGTGGTGTTTAAAGCTAGAAGAGACAGGTTACAAGCATGACATTCTGTAGAGGGGAGCATTTGTGGCTTATCTAGCCGTTGGCATTTTGATTTGTCATTGAAGGTGGCTACAGGGCTGAGTCTAGGCTTCATGGCTGTTGCTGGAACTGCTGGTGCATGTTGCTATGCATGCTAATGGTCTTTCTAGGTGGCCACATTCTGTTGCCTTTCTGTATGTGATTAAGGCTTTTTGCAAGTAGGAACTGAAAAGCTACTTCTAAAATGCATTGTATTTTTGTGCTAGTGAGAGGTTTATCCTATCCTATCCTATCCTATCCTATCCTATCCTATCCTATCCTATCCTATCCTATCCTATCCTATCCTATCCTATCCTATGCTGCCCTATCCTATGCTGCCCTATCCTATGCTGCCCTATCCTATCCTATCCTATCCTATCCTATCCTATCCTATCCTATCCTATCCTATCCTATCCTATCCTATCCTGCCCTGCCCTGCCCTGCCCCCTGCCCTGCCTTGCTTCTCTTCTCTGTCTCCTGTTAGTGCTCTCTAACACTTCCTTCATGCCCTGAGTTTGGAAGTGCTTGAGCAGCCTTAAGCACAAACCAGCTTCTCTTACAACCACGAGTGGAGTCTCTGCGTCCATGCCTTGAGCTTCCTTGTGATCTGGAGTTGCTGTCAGTAGCAGTGATGTGTAGTGGTCAAGCCTTGGAATTAGGTTGCCCAGGGAGGTGGTGGAGTCACCATCCCAGGTGGTGTTCAAGAAATGTGTGGACATGTCATTTGGGACATGGTTTAATGGCTGCGGTGGTCTTAGGTTAATGATTGGACTTGATGATCTTAGAGGTCTATTCCAATTGAAACAATTCTATGAGTTTATGTTTTGGTCCTTGCTGAGTTTAATGAATCAGCTCTTAGACCAGGCTTGCAGTAGCTGTGTGTTGGCCTCCTCTCCAGGTACAGCTTTTTCTGTCACGCTCCTGTCTCCTGCTGCACAAAGGCTTTAAGTGCTGAAATGGCCACTGTTTGACAAAGGAATACAGATGCACTTGAATACCCTGTACATTCTGTTCACTTTCATGTGGAAAGCTCATCCTTCTTGAATTCTTTCTGGCTGCTTGTAATGAGCTTTGCTTGGACCTTTTTGGGGCATTAGTTTTATTAAACTGTAGAAAAACCTGAGAATTATGTATGCATGAGCACTTAAATTACACTAGTGATTCCCAAATTAGCTTGGAGTAAGGATCATGTGTGGTGAGTGTGGCAAGAGGGGTTTAAAGGAACAGTGTTCCTAAGGTTTCTGGATCATGGTTTGGGACCTGCATGACTTGTATGGCAGTGCAGATCCAATCTAAGCTTCTACTTCTGGCTTTAGAGTTCAGCTTCCTTCCACAACTGCATCTTGCTGCATCCTTTCTGAGTGTCCTCCACTGCTCACATCTGGGCCAGTTCAGGTTGGTATACTCTCCCCAGTAAGGTGTTGTTTCAAGGATGTTTGCTCTGAGGGTTGCTTGGCTGTGGTACTTTCCATATTGCTTGAGCTGACTTTTTAACTCTCTGACTACCCATATGAGGGAGGAGAACGAGGAGGGATGTGGACTGACATTAGGAAACATGATCTCTTCACTGATGAATGTCAGGAAGGAAATCGTGGATGAAGCTGCTGTATGTCTGCTCCATTTGTTTGGGCATCTTCCATGTGGTGTATTTGGGGTTGTATTCCCATCATTTGGCCTGATGCTCCTGTTGGAGTGGTGCTGATTGCCCTGCACCTCTTGATCTCTTCTGTGTGCAGTGATAACAGGAGCTCTGCACAATGTAATGGTCTCTTGTCCTCCTCACCCTGTTCTTGTCTATGGGCCAAAGCTCACACTGAGGAAAAGTTGGTCACAGTGACTTCTGGGCAGGCAGATGCTCTGCAAGGAGAACATAGATGGTGAGCAAAGAGCTTGCTCTAGACTCTGCAGCTCTACTGTAGATTTAAAGGTGGCTGATGAGGCAAGATGATGTCTGCCACACCATCAGTGTGTATGCACTTGTGTGATGAAACAATGGAATCCCGTCTCTGCCTGTGTCTGCTTATTCCCAGAAGGCAGCAGGAGAGGTGGAGAATAAGTGTTGGCTCTGGAGTCACCAAAGTCAGTTTTTTTCCCCCAGGGGTTTCCTAGGGAATCTCAGCATGCTCTGGTTATTGATTGAAGCGCAGCATTGAAGCAGAATGGGTTGCTTTCCTATGCAGGAGGACAGGAGTGTGAGTTAGAGCTTAGCCTTTCATCCAGACTCTAGGCTGGGGCTGTTGGTTTGGATGAGACTTCAAACACCTTCAGCCTGAGGACCACAGTCTTGTTTTCTTGAGTAGACCGAGGCTTTTCAGACTTTGTCAAGGGCAGGTGGTGCAGCTGGCAGCCAAGCTCAGATTTTTGTTCTTGCTCTTTTTTCCACCCTGCTCCCCTGTAGTAACAACTTCACAAGGAGAGATCTTTAAGGCAGTTCTCTTTCTGCTGTCTACAGGACAAGAGCAAATAGCTGAAGATAAGCATATTTTGAGGCAGGAGAAGTGCTCTGCCTTTCAGAGAATCATAGAGTTGTTTTGGCGGGAAAAGACCTTTAAGATCATCAAGTCCAACCACCAGCCTAAGACCACCATGGCCATTAAGGCATGTCCCAGAGTGCCAAGTCCACACATTTCTTGGACACCTCCATGGTCAGCCTGTTCCAGTGCCTGACCATGCTTTCAGTAAAGAAATTTTTCTGAGTATCCAACCTAAACCTCCCCTGGCACAATCTCAGGCCATGCAATTACAGAATTTTATGGCAATTCAAGGCTTTATGGGAAAGTGAGTTACCAGCAGCGTGTGAAGAAGTCTGGACATTAAAAAGGACACATATTAGAGGGTTGTAATGGTAGTCTGGGTGCCTTGTGCTCAACTTGTGCTTCGTGGACCATTGATCTGGTCCCTGGGTGTGTCGCACCCTGTGCACAGGTGTGTGGATGTTTGGAGTAGCAGCACTCAAGGGGCAGGCAGCAAAGCCCTTTGCCATGTGGCAGCATGTTTTGCTTTGGTTTAAAATCTTCCTTCCTTTAGATAACTGTAAAAGAACATGAGAAAAAAAGCCCTATCAAATCCACTTTTCCCCCCTCTTATTTTCTTTCTTTATTTTTAGATAGCATTATTGGGATGCTGACATTGAGTATTTTACTTTGGCTAGTGTAGCTCCTTCTAGTACTGAGTTGGGTTTGGAGTTTTGTTGTTTGTTCATTTTTTGGATGGGTTTTTTTTTTGTGTGTGGTTTTCTTTTGGCTTGCATGAAAGTACAGTGGAGTCTGTACACTTGACCCAACTCAGTGCAGTGCCTGCATGCATCCTGGTAGACCATCACCATGTGCTTTTGTGGTGGAGGCAAGGGGGATATAGGGTTGCATTTCTCCTCTTTTTCTGCCTTTTTCTTTTGGAGGAGCCACCTGTTAGCATTACATCAGCGGCTCCCAGGAACGCCGCTGCCTCCTACCAAAGGCCTTACACAAAGTAGTTCTTCTTGTATTGTTTGTGCTCAAAGAGCTGATGTCATGCCAGCTGATGTCATTGTGTGCTTTGTGTAATCGCTATGGAAACCAGGCAGGTGGGGAGCCTGGGGCTGATGTAATTGCTGAATGAGGTGTAGAAAGGAGGTCTGGTTTGCTGGCCCCAGTTCTGTGGAACTGCCCTCTTGGGGGGAAGGAAAAAAAAGGGGGGGAGAAAATGCTGCTTGAAAAACCCAGCAAGATGTGCAACAGAGCCAAGGGACACACAAGCTGAGAAAGTGACTTCCTCTCTTCTGCCCCCTCAGATCCATTTCCCAATCCATATTAATATCCTAAAAATAACACCTGCTAGATATTTTCGGGCAGCCAGGGCAGGCAAAGGAGAGCTGTTTGCCATGAGTGAGCACCTTGGTGGCTGTTAGGTTCCGAGGAGTGGCCTTTTGTTTGGCTGCGTGAATATGTACAGACCCTTTCCTGGAGCAGAGCAATGAGCTGCACCCGCCCCTCCGTGGGAGCAGTGGATGGGGGTAAGCCCTGCAGGGGTGCTTCTGGAGGGTGAATCTGCTATGGACAGGTAAAGCTAAAACACCGTGCTGGCTCTCTGGCTGCTTTGCTTTAGTGTTGGTCATCATTTTGGTGAGGCTTTCCTCCTTGGAAAAATGCCTTTTGTCTTTACCCTGCCGACTTTGCCTCCTCCCTTGGCCTTGTAGGTGAGGCAGCCCCAGCACACTGATGTTGCACAGAAGTGTGTTTTTCCTCCAAGCCTGTTCCTTGGCACTGTCAACCTTGTGGAGAGGAGAACAGTGTGAGCTGCTGATTCATGCCACCCTTGCTGTTGGTGACCGTGCCTAGCATTGGTCTCGGGGATGCCGGTGGAGACATTAAAGCCAGCTCCATGCTTGGTGGCCTCGGCATATCCTCCAAAGTTTGATGAGTTAAGGGCCATCCTGGAAGCAGGAGGAGGAAGGCTTGTAAGAGCATTGCCCTCCCTGCAGGGCGTTTTCACCCTGGGAAACAGTTAATCTGTTCCTTTCCTCCTCCCCTGTCCAGCAAGGGTATAAAGAGGAGGACACTGCAGCCATTAGCTCTCTTGGGCCCTGCCTTTGCTTGGACGAGGACTGCTGGTGGCTCTGTGCTTCTCTGCCATGTGGTTGGGCCTGATCCTTCCCCCTGCTGCCTCTGTGCCTCTTCAGAGAGACTGGTTTTGTATTCTTGTTTTTGGTTTTTCTTTCTTTCTCTCATCCATCCTTGTTCCTTGCCCTTGTGAACCCTACCTGTTATTGTTTTTTATATATATATATATATATGTATGTAGTTTAAAGAAAATGACTTACCTCTCTACTTCCAAGCCCACTCCAAATTATCTTTTGGTGGATTTGCTCCTTCCCTTTCTTTTTTCTCTCTGTTGGGAAGGAGGAGGGGGAGTGGGAGAGGGATTCTCAGGCTTGCCCCCATCTGAGCTCTTAAGTCCCAGTTAAGGCTCAAACCACCACACAAAGAAAGGCGGGTCCAAAGCACCACTGACCTCAGGGTGCCTAACCAAAGTGTCTGCTTGGTCTGTCTTCCCAGGAGGACTCAGTGGTTTCAAGCAGAACCATGAAAACCTCTGCGACAACTCCCTCCAGCTGCAAGAGTGCCCAGAGGGGGAGGAGGGGGCGGCGCGTCTGCCGTGCCCCCCGCGCTACCTCAGTCCATCCCCACCACGCCGGACATCGAGAACGCTGAGCTCACCCCCATCCTGCCCTTCCTCTTCCTCGGGAACGAGCACGACGCTCAGGACTTGGAGAAAATGCAGAGGATGAACATAGGCTACGTCATCAACGTGACCACCCACCTGCCCCTCTACCACTACGAGAAGGGCATGTTCAACTACAAGCGGCTCCCGCCACCGACAGCAACAAGCAGAACCTCAGGCAGTACTTCGAAGAGGCTTTTGAGTTCATTGGTAACTACCCTTTCCCAAAATGTTTCTGGAGAACTCGTGGGTCTCAAGCAGTTCAAGCCCGGAGAAGAGGAGGCTCAGGGGAGACCTTGTTGCTCTCTACAGCTACCTGAGGGGTGGTTGTAGCCTGCTGGGGGATGGTCTCTTCTCCCAAGCAACCAACGACACAACAAGAGGACACAGTCTCAAGCTGTGCAGGGGGAAGTTAAGGCTTGGTGTTAGAAAGAAGTTCTTTACAGAGAGATTGCCCCTTGGAATGGGCTGTCCAGGGAGGTGGTGGTGTCAGCGTCAGTGGAGATGCTTAAGAAAAGCCTGGATGAGGCACTTAGTGCCACGGTCTAGTTGATTAGTTGATCAGTTGGACTTGATGGTTTTGGGGTCTCTTCCAGCCTGGGTGATTCTGTGTGGCTGGAGATGCTCCTGTGTGATTCTGTGTGGCTGGAGATGCTCCTGTGTGATTCTGTGTGGCTGGAGATGCTCCTGTGTGTTCCTACCTGTTGTAAGAATCTAGAGTGGATTTTATGCTTCGCTGGCTGCCCTGAAGGCTGCAGAAAGCCATGCTGACTTTTGTTTAGGTTGTCAGAAAGGCTGAGCACCTCATGTTTCTACTCCTCCTCATCTCTGGCATATGTAGTTGAGCGACCTGGGGGACACAGTTTTTATCCATTGATAGTGATCCCTGCCTCCAAGCTTCCAAATTCAGGAAACCCCCGAAAACTGAGACCTCTCTTCTTGATGCATTTGTGTTCCCAGTTTCCACAGTGGCTTCTAGCCAGTTTTTCATAGTAACTATCCTTAACGATGGCTGAGGCTTCCCTAGCTTTATTTCATAAGAGAACTGACAAACCTTCACAGTTCACTTGTTCTGCCATCAGATTTATAACTTCAGAGTGTATGCATGGATGAGTGGATTGTGATGAAAACTTGTATTAATAAGGCTCTAAAGCTTGTAGGCTGTGTGAGAGTTCACCACAGACATGCAGCATGCTGAGGAGATTGCTGGAGAAATGACACAGCAATGTCACCCTGCTACGATTCATGCAGCACAGCCCTCAGCCAAGTCTAGCGGCAGCTTCTGCTCTGGTTGGTCATCTAGGCTAAAGCCAGGTGGCCTCTTGAAGCCAGGCTGGCCAGTAAGGACATAAGTCCATGATCCTGAAAGCTTTTGAGGACTTTCCCTTGTCCCTTTATGTCTTTGTGGACACAGCTTTGGCAGCATGGTGAGCATCCACTTGTGATTCCCCAGCACAAGAACATGTCCCAAGAGGTTTTGTGAAATATGCTGGGAGGAACCACTGACATGGAGTTTTATTTCCTTGTGCTGAGCTTGGGCTAATCTCTTTTCCAAGGCTTCAGGTCCTGTGGTGGAGGACTAGCCAACGGAAATGTGCTTGTGTGCTGTGTTACAGCTGAAGTCCTTAGCTGACCCCATGCTGAAGTGGGGTGCAGAGCTGTCTTCCTTCCTGCCCTCAAACAATCAGTGTTCATGGCCTTTGAGGAGTGGGTTTGCAGCTCCTGAATCTCTACCTGGTTTGTGCTAGCTCTCCAGAGTTTCTCTCAGGCTCAGCAAAGATTGGGCTGCTGTCATGGGACTGGGTCCCAGAGCAGGAGGTCCAAGCTCAGCATATTCTTCTGAGCCCATCTGCCCTGGCAGTTTGCGTGGGCAGGGGCAGGCTGCTCTGAAGCAGCCAGCTCATCAGCCTGGCTGGCTGTGTTTCGGCTGGTGGGGGGCACTGTGTGCTGATGCAGCTACTCCAGTGAAGGTGAACAGGCAAATGCTTGCTTACACTGCAGTTCAGATGGAGGGGCAGTGCTAAAGCTTGAGTCTTACCTATGGGAGCTCCCTCTGGGAGCCCCTGGGCTTCTCTCCAGTGTGGAGGACCAAAGGGTCTCTACTTAAACCCCAGTTTTCTCTAGTGTTCATAGTTCAACCCCAGCTCTACTAGTAGCTCCCCAAACTGCGCGTGGGAACAAAGACTCCCCTTTTTGAGTGAAGAGAAGCCCTCTCCAAGGTCAGGGGAGAGGTAACCTCATTTTGGTTCTTTGGGAAATAAAACTAGAGCAGGAAATCCAATAAAACATTAAATGTTGAATTCCACAAGATGGGGAAATGCAATAAGGCTAAGCTTACATGAAGAAACTGCAAAGCTCTGCTGAGGCCCTTTTGGAGTGGGAGAGAGCCTTCTGCTCCCAGCATCCCAATGAACTGCAGGATTAGAGCTCTCCAAACCACTGAAAGATAGTGTTTGGTTTATGACCTTACCAAGGGCAGAGAAAATAGCCTTGCTCTGAAAAGGCTTAGAAAATGTTTCAAACCCCATTTTATTTTCCTTTTTAATAATTACAGCTGGAGGGTCTGTCTGTATTTTTAAAAGACAAATATTTCTCCATTGAGAGTTTCTTCTCCATAGCAAATTTAGCCAGCTGGGAAAGGAACTAGTCAAAGCTTTCCCTTCCTCAGGGTAAACTTTAAATTGCATTTCAGAAGGTTTGGAAATGCTTAAACAGTCAATCATTGCCCTGTGTTTCTTTAAATATACCCTGAAAAAAACCCACAGCCAACCCTAGGTTTAGCTAAGACTAAAGCCATAGGAAGTGAAATCATCATAAACTCTCTGGAAAAGTGTGTCCAAATGAGCTAGAGAGGTTCAGCTTTTGGAAATACTAACAGGCTAAAAATGTCTAGAGGGAAGCTGGCTTCATTCATGCTTTCACAACACAGGTTGAACACGTATGGTTCATCTTACCCTGCTCTTGGTGGGTTTGGATTCATGCCCAAACTTGCAAATTCATGCTCCTGTAGATGAAAATAGAAGAAATAGATTTAAATGTTACATCCTGAAAGTTTTATTTCCTGTTTTAAAAGCAGGCTGTGGGAGGTGAGGATGATGCAGTAGTGACTCTCCTCTTTTTTGTGTCCTATTAGCATGTGGTTCCAGGGGCTCTGTCCTCCTTAAATCCTGCCCAGGTTGCAACCCTCTAAGTGATAGACCTTCATGGAAAGTGAGTGTGTAATTTTGAGTGCATGTGTCTTTGTGTGCCTCCCTGCCCACCTCATCCTTTACCCACTGCTTGCAGGGAAGCTCTGGAGGGGCAGCTTTCAGCAGAACGCAGTACTTTGCTCAAATCATGAAGAGTCAGAATCATGGAATCATTAAGGTTGAAAAAGAGCCCTTAAGATCAAGTGCCATCATCAACCCAACACCACTATGCCCACTAAACCATGAAGTGCCTTGTCTACATGCTTTTTTTTTTTTTCAACACCTCCAGGAATGGTGACTCCATCACTTCTCTGGGCAGCCTGTTCCAGTGCTTGACCACTCTTGCAGTAAAGAAGTGTTTCCTAAAATATAAAATCTAAGCCACCTTCTGGTGCAGTTTGAGATCATTTCCTCTTCTTTCAAGTAGTTACTTGGGTGAAGAGACCAACACATCCATCTCACTGCGACCTGCTTTCAGGTAGAGAGCAACAAGGTCTCCCCCAGGCCTCCCCTTCTCCAGAAGGGATGGCAAATCCCTTTTTCACACCACTGAAGGTGACCAAGGCAAAACACAAAGAGCTTGAATCAGTCTGAGTTCTCTTACCAGCTCTTAAGTCTTGCAGAGGTATAAACCAGACCCAGCTCCTGCTTTTGCAGAGATACCACAGCAGAGTGCCCTGTTGAAGCTCGTTTCAAGAGTAACAGTGGAAGTCTCAAAGCAGAGGACTTGAAACAGATGTGTTGTTAGAACTGTATCTGAAAATGCCTGGGATTTGTGAGGATGGTGTCCTGCTTTGAAAGGCAGGGAGGCTGAGATGCTGACATCCTGCAGCAGTGTTATGACAGAGGTGTGGAGATGAAGCCCAAGCTGCTTCATCATGGGCCTTGACCTCCCAAATAAATGCTCCCTGATGGCACACAAGGGAGCAGCATGGCAATGTCTCTCAATATGCAGTTTGTCTAAAAGGGAGGGAAAAGCAAACATGAGGATTTTCTGTGTCAGTTTGGCCTCTGTGTGTCACATTCAGTAACTCTGAAACCCCGAAGGAGAGTTGACTGGGTGGGAATTGGCCTGGATCAGGAACAGTGTGGCCAGCAGGAGGAGGGAAGTGATCATGCCCCTGCACTCAGCACTGGTGAGGCTGCACTTGAATATTGGGTTCAGTTTTGGGCCCCTCACTACAAGAAGGACGTTAAGTTGCTGGAGTGTGTCCAGAGAAGGGTAACAAAGCTGGTGAAGGGTCTGGAGAATAGGTCTGGTGAGGAGTGGCTGAGGAAACTGGGGTTGTTTAGTCCAGAGAAGAAGCTGAGGGGAGACCTTATTGCTCTTTACAGCTACATCAAACGAGGTTGTAGTGAGGCAGGGGTTGGTCTCCTCTCCCTAGTATCAGGTGATAGAATGAGAGGAAATGACCTGAAATTGAGTCGGGGGAGGTTTAGGTTGAACATTAGGACAATTTTCTTTACTGCAAGAGTGGTCAGGCACTGGCACAGGCTGCCCAAGGAGGTGATGGAGTCACCGCCCCTGGAGGCGTTCAAGAAATGTGTGAACAGGGCACTTCAGGACACGGTTTAATGGCCGCAGTGGTCTTAGCTTAGTGATTGGACTCAGTGATCTTAGAGGTCTTTTCCAACTGGACCAGTTCTGGGATTCTATGAAAGGGATAAGACTGCTGTGCTTCTAATCAAATAAAGAGAGTTTTTTGCATTAAGTTACTCTTCATTGTATTGATTTCACAGTATCACAGTATTACCAGGGTTGGAAGAGACCTCGAAGATCATCGAGTCCAACCTGTAGCCACAAAGCTCATGACTAGACCATGGCACCAAGTGCCACATCCAATCCCCTCTTGAACGCCTCCAGGGATGGCGACTCAACCACCTCCCGGGCAGCACATTCCAATGACGAATCACTCTCTCGGTGAAGAACTTTCTCCTCACCTCGAGCCTAAACTTCCCCTGTTGCAGCTTGAGACTGTGTCCCCTTGTTCTGGTGCTGGCTGCTAGGGAGAAGAGGCCAACCCCTACTTGGCTACAACCACCTTTCAGGTAGTTGTAGAGAGCAATGAGGTCACCCCTGAGCCTCCTCTTCTCCAGGCTAAACAACCCCAGCTCCCTCAGCCTCTCCTCATAGGGCTTGTGCTCAAGGCCTCTCACCAGCCTTGTTGCCCTTCTTGTCCCCGCCCCCCCCCCCGCTTTCTTTCTGATTTAGAGACTGACACAAGTCTTACATCCTTCTGTCTCTCTCCTTTCCAGAGGAAGCTCATCAGTGTGGCAAAGGTCTCCTCATCCACTGCCAGGCCGGTGTGTCCCGCTCCGCCACCATCGTTATCGCCTACCTAATGAAGCACACGCGCATGACCATGACGGATGCCTACAAGTTTGTGAAGGGCAAACGACCAATCATTTCCCCCAACCTTAACTTCATGGGGCAGTTATTGGAGTTTGAAGAGGATCTCAACAACGGCGTCACCCGCGGATCCTCACACCAAAGCTGATCGGCGTGGAGACTGTCGTGTGACGGCGAAGCTGCCGGGAGACGCTGCCCGCCCCGTGCCCCGAAAGGGGTTCAACCTGGCGTGGGGCAGCGCCGGGTGGGTCGTGGGGGGGTTTTCTTTTTAGCTTTCAAGGCGGTGGGGGGAGGTTTTGTGGCAAACTTTTTTTTTTTTTTGGGGTGAATAAAAACCTCTCTCTTGGGTTTTGGGTTTTTTTTTTTTGTTTGTTTGTTTGGTTTTTTTTGGTGAGAAAAGGTTTTTAAAAGCTCCAAGAACTTCGCCCTGTTTGGGATGCTCTTGTGATTTCCTTCCCAGACACCGGCAGAGCAGAGCAGGGAGGCTTCAGAGCAAAACAAAAAGGAAAAAAGGAGTACTTAAAAAAAAAAAAAAATCAAAGCAAGAAAAAGAAGAAGAAGAAATTTTTGGCTTTTTTGTTTGTTTTTTAATGGTTGGTTGTTTTTTTTTTCCCTCCCCCTCCTCTCTCCAGCTACTTGTAGAGTTTATGGCTAAGTAGTCTGTGCAGGTTCATAGACTGAAGAAACCCTAAGTTGAGAAATGGAAACACGAACAGCCAAAACAAAGCAGGGGAAAAACAAAACCAACCCCCCCCCCCCCAAAACTCCCTGAAAGAGAAGGGCCTTGGTTCTGCAAAGGCTTGGCTAAAGGTAACCTAGTTAACGCTCACCGACGCAGAGGAAATCAGAGCAGCTTCAGAGAAGTCTGCAGGGCACTTTTTCACACTCAAACTAAAGAAAGACAAAATAATAATAACAAACTAGAAAAAGGAAAAAAGGAAAGACAAGACAAAGTTTATTTGGCGTGTTTCATGTTCCAGTTCTATTTTTCTATTTTTGGGGGTGGGGTGGGTGTAAGGTTTTAACAGTAAAGGGACTTTGATCATTCTATGCCATATGCCTTCACTGGCTTCTTGTGCAATAATAATTTGGGGTTTGTTTGGAGTGTTCTGTTAAGAGAGCTGGCTGCCCACCGCTAAGAAGATAATACTTATTCAAGGCTAATAGCGCAACAGCAGCCAGCTGGGTACAGGAAGGATAAATGTCAGCAGTTATTCCATTCCTTTGTATGGTTTTGATCCTGGTTACAGTGCCATGAACCTTGTTACGTCTGTATGTCAGAATGTACACACACACACACAACACACACACACACCACACACAAAACACCCCAAGCAAACAACCCCAAGAACGAGCAAAGTTTATTTAAGACTTCTTTTTTCGCACAAAGTATTGGTGTGTTTCAGTTGTCTATGTAAAAACAACGAAGAAAAAGGAAGGAAAAAAAAACCAAAAGTTGATTATAAACCAGAAAAAAAAATCTTTTGGAAAATGTGTGTCCTTTTTATTTCTTTAGCAATTTCCCCCCATTTTCTTTCTGTGGGTTGGGGGTTTTGTTTTCTTTCCCATTCTGTACTTTTTGGGTTGGTTTTTTTTTGTGTCGTTGCTGTGTATATCTCTCCCCCCCCCACCCCACCCCAACAAAAGCAGTATCACTTCTTTTGGCATCTCCTCTGAGTGTTCCCTTCCTGTCCTTTGCTGGTGGAATGTTTTTCCTACTTTATTTTCTACTGTACATTTGCATCCTTCCATTTCTGTAACCGGATTTCTCCTCCCCTCAAAGCTGGGTTAGTTTTGGAGCTGTCCAGTTTGACTTAGCAGCTCTAGCGGCGAGGGCTCTCTGGGTCAGGCCTGTGGTTTCTACAGCTCAGTAGGCACTTTGGAAAAATAAGAAATAAACATTCTCCACTGATTCCTTCTCATCTTCCTGCAATTAGCTTTTTCTATCTTACCAAGTTGTCCGGTTTCTAGAAATACGTTGGTCCTGTGTGTGCTGTTCCCTGGCCTCTATAGGCCCTCTCCTTTCGCAGTTCCACCATTCCTGGGAGTTTCTCCTCCTGGGATTTTCCTCTGTCTTGCCCATCGTCATCTGCCTCCACTTCCAGCTGTGTCAGCGTTCAGTGTGGTGCATTTTGTAGGGCTGGTGTTTCTGCTTGGCAGAGTCCCTTAGGGTGGCTGACTTCTGCTCGCTTTGTTTGTGTTTCCTCTTTATTTTCAATGATATGGTATAACCTGATCTCTTCTGGGCTGTGACTAACTCTAAAATACTTGTGTGAGCCTAAACTGAGTTGGGAAGATGCTGTTGTGCAAATTGATGCATGCCCAAAAGTCTGATGGCAGTGAAGGTTTTTTCCTAGATGAAAACCCAGATGGACTGAACCAAGTTTTAAACAGGACCTGTCAGAAAACTTAATGTATAATCACATTAGACATGTATATTTTTGTGGACATTTGACTTAAAATGTTGTTACTATACAGATATTTTCTTGAAAGTCATCCCTTTATTAAATTATTTTTCTACTGGAATTGAATTTTTTATTATTATTTTTGTATTTTTAATTCTTTGATCAGTATTGGTCCTTTTGCTGAGGTGCCCTTGGCAGCAAGTGTTGGCCAGGTGGCAAAACTCAGACTGTGATCACTCCTAGGGGTTAAGGGGAGATCAGCTGCATAGAGAAGTTACTGTTTGCTGGTTGGAAGCCTCCTTGCTTCAGAATGAAGGAGGTGCTCTACCAAAGGTGGTCTCTGTCCTTCCCTCCACCCCACCCTTTCCTTTAGTTTGGGCCCAATCTTTTCCAGCTGTTCTCAATGAACTGCAGGTTCAGGTTGTTCGGTGGCAGGGAGTGGGTTATAAAACCTCTCTGTTTCTTGCCAGAGAAGTAAAAGCAGGTGCAGCAGGGCTGAGGGCTGGCTGGAGAGTTGGTCCTAGCAGCCTCTGTCCTACTCACAGTGCTGTGCCAGGGAAGCCTTTGGCAGGGGAGTGTGTGAGCTGCCTGCGTGTGACACAGCTCTCCTAAGCATCAGGGGAAGGAGGACTTGGTTCAAAATTGGTCTTCCCTGCTACTGCTGTTTTCTTGTTCCTGTGCTACATGGCCTGATGCGAGTGTCTCCAGTGGAAGGAAGGGCCTGCCATGCTGATGTGACTCATGGCATCCTCTGTGGTTCCGCCTCAACTGCTCCATGCTGGCTTGGATCAAGATCAAGTTCTCAGCTGTGTAAGTTCTTGCATTTGGTATTTATTTCAGCTGAAGAGCAGCCCTCAGTGAGGTACTGGCTGCAGAGAGTCTGATGCATTTGCCTTGGTGAGACTGAGTGTTGCTGCTGCTACATGCTTGAGCTTGGAGGGCTTGCTCCCTGCTGAGAAACCTCCCCAGCCTCTGTTGTTGTGATGGGGAGAAGTAGTGCCTGATACTGCTCCCCACTGCAGTGAACTTGGAAATGATAGTGGTGGTGCAAGGTTGTGAGTGGAGTTTGCTGTGGGTCTGCCAGTAGAAGGGATGGGCTGGATCAAACCTCTCCTGTGTGCAGACCCATTCCTTTAGAAGGGACTGGAGCTGGGCTGTAGGAGAGGAGCTCAGGAGGCTTATGTTCCACTGAAGGCATTGCTGGGAATTAGCAGCCTGAGAACCACTTCAAGAGGGGACAGACTGGGGACAAATGCTGAATTTTTTTGTCAGGCAGAATTTCTTGAAGCCAGCAAATGATATCTTAATGCCTGGGGCAGGAGAAATTAAATCAGTGCAGAGTGTTGGAGCACCTGGGAGTCCTGTCTGTGTGCACATGTGTAGGAGATGCCTCGTTTCTGGCTCCCAGTGTGTTGCCCTGCAAACATGAGCCTGCATATCAGTAGAAGGCCCTTAGGCACCATACACTCCTACCCAGAAAAAAAAAAAAAAAATAGAGATTTGCCCTCATTTTGAGAAGGAAGCAAGGGCTGGGGGGCACAACTGTGAGGCAGTTTAAAGAGCCACTGGTGTTGCCCTGCCACGGAAATCTCCAGAAAGGTTTATTTCTGATTTTGAGTCTCTGGCACATTTATTTTTATTTCTTTTTGGAGAAGGGAGGCTGGATCAGCCATCTCCTGTAGCACATTTGCAGCCTCCCTGAGACAGGGCGCAGCTAAAACAAAATACAAATCAGGGGAAATAAGTGGATGGCCTTTGATGTGTGTAGGCAGCAGCGAGGAGAGGACCTGCTTTTCCCCGCTCGGCGTCAGCATCGCGTACTTGTGCGTGAGGTGTGCCAAAATAGCTGCTGTCCTGGAAAACTGGTTACCTCAGAACTTGCTTTCCATTCTTCCCCCTTTAGGAGCTTGAGATGGATCCCCGAGCACTTGTTCTGAGGGCATTGCCCTTGAGACCCAGCTCTTGGGAGTGGGTCCATGAAATCCGACTTGCAAAGCCAGGCAAGGTGTTTGGAGCAAGTGCTGCTTCTGGTTCCTCTGCAGAGGGATCTTGACAGGCTGGGCAAATGGGCAGAGTCCAATGGCATGAGGTGTAACACATCTAAGTGCAGGGTTCTACACAATGGCCACAATAACCCCATGCAGTGCTGCAGGCTGTGGACAGAGTGGCTGGAGAGCGGCCAGGCAGAAAGGGACCTGGTTAGGCCACACCTTGAGTCCTGTGTCCAGTTCTGGCCCCCTCAGTTTAGGAAAGATGTTGAGTTGCTGCAACATGTCCAGAGAAGAGCGACAAAGCTGGGGAGGGATTTGGAGCACAGCCCTGTGAGGAGAGGCTGAGGGAGCTGGGGTTGCTTAGCCTGGAGAAGAGGAGGCTCAGGGGAGACCTTATTACTTTCTACAACTACCTGAAGGGAGGTTGTAGCCAGGTGGGAGTTGGTCTCTTCTCCCAGGCAACCAGCACCAGAACAAGAGGACACAGTCTCAAGCTGTGCCAGGGGAGGTTTAGGCTGCATGTTAGGAAGAAATTCTTCACAGAAAGAGTGGCCATTGGAATGTGCTGCCCAGGGAGGTGGTGGAATCACCATCACTGGACGTGTTTAAAAGGAGACTGGAAGGGGCACTTGGTTTAGTTGATTAGGTGGTGTTTTGTGATAGGTTGGACTCGATGATCTCGAAAGTCTTTTCCAACCTGGTTAATTCTGTGTTCTAGTTGTGAATCCCCTTTCTCTTTACAGCAGTTCTACCAAATGGTGAATTGTTGGTGTGTGTGAGTGGTAATACATGCTATAAACCTTAAACTGTTCAATTAATTGCTCTTGCAAGCTATCCTGATTTTAAGGTTATACTCTTAGAGGCCAGAGATTAACTTTCCATGCAAAGTATCTCATGTGTTTCATTCTTCTGCATCACACTGGGGACCAAACCAAATCCTCTTTTTGTCTTGGCAGTTGATTTTCTGTGGCTTCCTAAAGCTTTACCTCTCACAAATGTTGTGCTAACATCCTCTGGGGAAAGATGAATCAAAGGTCCTTCTCCTACCCGCTTGACAGATATAGGCTAGGAGTTTTTCAAGATGCAACAGGCACGTAGGAAGAGTGTTGTTACCTTCTGGTCACAAGATCTGCCAAGGACTCCTTGTAGGAAGGCATGTTCAAAAGCACATGCAGGGGCTGATGAGACTGAGATAGGAGACACAAGGGGTGTGGGAAAGTGCTGAACAAACTGGGAATGTGTTTTTTCCCCTTGGGTCCTGCTCAGCTGCGCTGGAGCTGGCTCCTAGCATGTTCAGGACCAGCAGTAGGAAAGTCTCCTGGGAGCTGAAGGTGCTGTTTCAGTAGGGAATTCAAAAATAAAGCATGCTATCTCTTGGCTGAGTTAATCAAGAGGAGATAAGAAGTGGTTGATGGATGTCTCATTAGAGGCTGCTTTCTTGTGGCATGTTTGCCTGCTGCTCCTGTAGGTACCACAGGAGGTTACTGATGAGCGGGTTTCAAATGGTTTGAGCACAGCCTGACACCAGTATCTGATGATTAGAGCCCTTGGTTTTCTGGCAGTGTATGCTGCTGCTGACAGCAAAAGGAGGTGATTCAAGCTGTGCCATGTTCCCAGGAGCAGTCCTGGGTGCTGCCAGACCCCAGCTTCCTCCCAGTGCTGGGTGCAATCTTAACTATCTCCTCTCAATCAGGTGCTACTTTTGCTGGGTTGCTTTCTTCTTCCGTCTCCTCTCTGCTGGACTTTTATCATATACTCATAGAATGCATTGTGTTGGAAGGGACCTCTAGACTTCATCTAGTCCAACCCCCTGCAGTAAACAGGGACATCTCCAACTAATCAGGTTGCTCAAAATGTCATCAAGCCTGACTTTGAATTTCTGCAGGTACATTGTCCCAGTAAAGCATCAGATGAAGGAGCAGTTGTCTTTATTCTCTTGCTTTAGCTGTCTTCTGCATCTTTTCCAACGCTGTCATTCCTCAGACTAGAGAAAAGTGATTTACAGCCAGTCATTCTGAAGGTGTACTGCAGTGGGATGAATATTTACAGTCACCCTGATGGGCTGCTAGGCCGATTTAGGTATTATCGAAGCAGCATCTCTCCTAGTGAAGCTGGAGCCTGAGACCTTCCCCTGTAGCAATTCCTACTTGCAAGCTTGCAACCAGCCTGCTACTAGAAACAAGGGACATTGCTGGGATGACTAAATTACATCTTGCAAACACCTGCTGAGTGCCATGCCAGTCTCTGGTTGGTGCTGCCCAGGGTGAGGGGGCCTGTCAGGTGTGCAGTGTGCTGTATCAGAATTTACCCCATTTGAAGCCAGAATCCTGCTGGTGACTCAGTAGCTGACCTTCTCTTTCTGTCTTTAAGGAGCCAGTATCCTGGAGTATGAAGAGATATGGTCCTTTGCCTCAGAAGCTGTCTGAGCTCCTGTCAAATTTGGCTGGATCTAGTCTGGTTTAAATCCTCCACCACGAGGTGCCCATCTGTTCAGTGTGGTGTCAGGTTGTGATGCGAGTTTGTCAGAGCAAGCACAGAGCCCGTGAGCTCCTGCCTCAGGGCTGCGTTCATTCCAGTGACAAGCAAAAATAACCTGAAGTTTTATTCTTGGGGGTAAGAATTGCTGTGTCTGGGAGAGGAAGAGTTCAGCACAGTACAGAAACACTGAGGGGAAAAAAAAAACCCAACCCACTGGCATGAATCAGCAAGTCAAGATTAAAACATGTAACCAACTATTTCTGATGGGTAAAAGCAATAAGCCGGAGGTTAAATGTAATCTGATTCATATGCCTTGTCTTCACGCTTCTGCTTGCTGTACCTTAGCTTCTTTGATTGTCTATATATAAGAGGTGACATTGGAGAGCATGGATTTATGCTGAAGAGTTATTTGTCATGGAGAGATGAAGGAGGTGTCTGGCACTTGTGGGTTTCATATCAAGTTGCGCTTCTGGCAGATGCCGGCGGAGCATTTAAAGAAGAGCACGTTGTAGAGCAGAGCAGTAAGTTGCTATAAGGATGGACAGAGGTGTGGTGCAGGGACTTTGAATAGAGAGAGTCACTGGATTTGTAAGATCTCTTTCCAGTCCAGTACTTGGGCAGATACAAAACATCTAGTCAGAGGCATAGGCACCAGTTCTGGTCGCTTGCTAAAATCTGTTGGGGGGATGGAAGAGGATCCAAACTGTTAGCTGCTGGCTTGAGGAACTCACCTGGGCTTGTTCACGTTTTCAAAGGTCTGTCCAACACTCCTGAACAAAACTTTGTCCTGCTAACATCCATTCCAAAGCTCTGTGCCAAGGCATCCTGGTTTGATGCAGTGCTGCGCATCTGCCTCATGTCACTCTGCTCTGTCTTGTAATGCTCCAGCACCTGAGACCATACTTTTGCAGTTACTGATAGTAGCTTCTACGAGCTCTTTCCAGTGGGAGGTGAGTAGGTGCTGAGGAACACACTGACAATTTGTGCTGCTTCTCCAAACACTGTGTTTTTCAGTTGTTCTCCCTGAGTGGCAAAGGCTGCAGTGACTGTCTGGTCATTGCATGGAGTCCAGCTGTGTTCAGCTGGTGACTATCAGCTGTGCAGCACAAGTATCTGTGTGGTGGGAACCACACTCCCTCACCAGACCCAGGTGGCATGGCTTTAAACTGCTTACAGCCTTGGCATCAAAGTCATAATTCATCAAAGACAGCTAGGGGACCTGTGCTACTGTCCTTCTCCCTTCTCTTTTTCCCCTTCTTGGACACCTGCACAAAGCTTTTCCAGGGCTATGATAAGTGCTGTTAGCAAACCAAGACTGTGTCCTGGGTGACTTTGATCTAAGCTGTGTTTGCAGAAATTTTCTCTGAAGAAACGGCCTGAGCTACCCTTGAAAACTGAACCTGAGTCTTTAAGGGCACGCAGTTGCAATCAACCTGAAGTCCCTGCAGTAGGAGCCTGGAGCCTGGGACTACAGGGACAAGAAAGCCACAGCTGGGGTCTGATAAAACTCAGGAAATGCTCCTGCTTAGGGCAGAGTCTGTGTGGTGCATCATGAGCTGCAGAGGTTGTTACAGGATGGAGGAAAGTTGTGCAAAGACAAGGACCATAGTGACAGGGCAAGCACAGATGTGACAGTACCATTGTCTTGACTGCTAAATGGGGATTTAGTCTTCTATATGGTGTCCAGCTGCCTGTGTTGTGAAGGCAGGAGATTTGGGGTCGGGACAGGCTAATGCCTGCTGAAAGCTAGCAATGATTCTTCATGTATTTTCCATTAGTGACATTGCAAACTGAATGGCTGGACAGCAGCCTCTTCTAGCCCACTGCTGTGGTGCTGCTGCCCCACTTTGAGAACTGAGCCCTCTCCCACTCACCACCTTGCAAAGCTGGAAAAGAGGAGGCTGAGGGAAGACCCCATTCTTCTCTACAGCTACCTTAATGGAGGTTGTAGGAAGGTGGGGATTGGTCTCTTCTCCCAGGTAATAAGTGATACAATGAGAGGAAATAGCCTCCATCATAGAATCATCAATAAGGTTGGAAAAGACCTCAGAGATCAAGTCCAAACTGCCACCCAAGACCTCATGACTACTAAACCCTGGCATCAGCCTCAAGTTGCATCAGGGGTGGTTTAGATTGGATATTAGGAAAAAATCTCTTCACCAAAAGGGTCATTGGTCCCTGGGACAGGCTGCCCAGCTAAATGGTAGAGTCACCATCCCTGGAGGTGTTTAAAAGACTTTTGGGTGAGCAGCACAGGGAAAAGGTTTAACAGTTGTGTACAGGGAGGTGTTAGATGATGGCTGTACTTGATGATCTTTCGATCTCCTCCAGTCAGGAGGCTCTATGAAAGAGCTACTTCTGCAAGTCATACTGTCCAGGCTATGCTGAACCTAACAACCCTCCCAGCTGAATGCTCAGGACGACTGGGCTGGGCAGAGCTAGAAAAAACACTGGGGAATTAAGTAAATAAACTCCTGCTACCTCTGCCTTGCTTTTGCTGGGGTGACCACTCATTGTACATGAGCAAGCAGAAGAACCAGGACTTAGTGTGGTCTGTCAGAGTAAGGGTCATGTATGGAGAAACTGGGCAAAAGGATTTCTGGATCATCTGAAGATCCCAAGGAAATATATTATTGCATTTTTTGCTTCTTTAACCTCTCCTATGTTTGTCTGCCAGATGCCCTCAGTAGCACTCCAGGCACAGGGTCTGCACCCACAGACTGATGATGTTTTGCCTATTAAAAGTCTCCCTTCTGTTTCAGCTGGAGATTGCATCCTTTTTTTTCAGCTTCAAGGTGGAAGAAAAGATAAATCAGGCTTTTAATGAGTGGAAAGTGGAAAAGGCATAACCTCATACTGAAAAGTACTGCAGGTGGGAGTTGCTAAGACACAGAGGATGACACACAAAGGGAAGACTGGGTGCTGAAGTCCTTCCTTACGTGGGTTTGAGGGACCATGCCAGATCTCCTCTGAGTGATGGAATATCAGGAACACCACCTCTGGTAGCTGGACCTCTTAAGATAATATGCTGCTCAGGGAAAGAAATGGTTTCTAGAAGCTGGGCTGGATCAAAAGAAGTTTCCTTCATGCATTTCTGTATGATATCATTGGGCTGGTTCAGAGAGATAGAAACAGTGACACAGTTAGAAAGGGAGTTTCTGCATGGCCAAAAGTCCACCTTAGTCTTCACTCTAGGCAGCAGGGAGAGCTGGGTTGAGGGAGGAGACCTGCAGAAGGCAGTGGAGACGTTGTGTGCTCATCTGAGGCTTTTGACATCCTCCTGGATTCCAGAGAGGAATTCCTGGGATTAGCTGCATCCCGGTTACTGAAAGCCATTTGAGTCCAACTGGCATCCTAATGCTAGGAGACAAGGCTGGATGTCCAGCCTATTGGCAGCTTTACCCAGCTGAAAACCCTCTTGGCTTTCCAGCAACCTTCTCTCCATGAAGATTCAGTTGCCACAGAGAGGGCTCTTGGGCACTTTGTCATCACTCTGCTGGCTCTGTTAGTCTCACTGAAGTTTCCTTGCTCTTGCCATGTGAAGGCTCAAGTTTCAGTTCCTTAAAGCTTTGCTGAACTTGTGTTACTGGAGGCTAAAATTTTCCGTGCTGGGTGCATGTGAAGGCTAAGCATCTCTGCACTCATTTGAAAGCCACTTTGGTCTATTTCCATTGTGTTCTTAGGGAATTCTCTTTTAACTTGGAACTGATGAGATGGTTGTTTTTTTTTTTAATAAGCAGTTTGCATCTTATTCATTAGATAAATGAAAATAATTTGCTTTTCATTAGGTCAATGATTCATTTCATTAGCAGCAAGGCATCACATGGAATGCATAATCCTGAGAAGGTATCTGTTTAGGGGAGAATTGGAAGTAAACCCTTTTGACAAGGTCAGGCTGTGTCACTTTGACCTTTTTAGCAATAAAATTGTTTGATTTCTAACACACACACACACACACACACCCCAAAAGACTGCTGAGTGCATATATAAAACAAAGCTGCTGTTGGAAAGAAGTGCTTTGACTTTTATCACTACTTTTTGGTCATCTTTAAATGAACCTTTTTTTTTTTTTAAAGGTCTCAGTCTGGGCAAATGTTGAAATCGTAGAGTTGTTTCAGTTGGAAAAGACCTTTAAGGTCATCAAGACTAACTGTCTACCCGGCACCACCATGCCTACTAAGTCATGTCCCAAAGTGCCAGTGCAAAGGTTTTGAACACCTCCAGGGACAGTGATTCCACCACCTCCCTGGGCAACCTGTTTCAATGCCTGACCACACTCTCAGGAAAGAAATATTTCCTAATATCCAACCTAAGCCTCCCCTGGCACAACTTGAGGTTATTTCCCATTGTTCTTCCATAAGGAATGCCAGTACTTCCCAGTGGATAATAACTCCAAACAATCAATGGTGGTAGAGTGAGGAGCTTTTCCTGAATTCCCTGTTTGTTTCACGGGTTTTGAAGCACCCTGAGGCTGTGGAGGTGCCTTCCCAGGGGCTGGTGTAGGGTCTGTGGGGGTCACTGACGGGACCATTGGTGCACAGAACTGACCTCCGTTGCCTATGTTATGATGCACCCCAGATTTGGCAGTGATAGCAGATTAGTGTTCCGCCATCCTGAAGCGGGGCTGCTGCTCTTCCAGTTTGAATCCGAGAGTTCGTTTGTGGTGACACCCAGCCTGGTATCAGTGGGACAGAGAAAACAACTAGAGGCTCCTCTGTCCTGTTTTATTGTCTTCAGGCAATTTGTTCTGCACCTCTTCTCCAAGATAAAGAGAGCCAGCTCCCTCAGCGTTTCCTCATAAGGGAGATGTTCCACTCCCTTCCCTGCCCTTCTTGAACTGGAGGGCCCAGAACTGGACCTTTTGGATGTGGCCTCACTAGGGCAGAGTAGAAGAGGAGGAAAACCCCTCTCAACCTACTCCTTCTAATACACCCCAGGAGGCCCTTGGCCTTCTTGGCCGCAAGGGCAGACTGCTGGCTCATGACCATCCTTCTTTCTACCAGGACCCACAGGTTCATTTCCCCTGTGCTGCTCTCCAACAGGTCAGTCCTCAGCCTATGCTGGTACAAAGGGTTCTTCTGCCCCAGATGCAAGACTATATGCTTGCCCTTCTAGCATTTCATTAGATTTCTCCCCACCCAACTCTCCAGCCTGTCTAGGTCTGGCTGACTGGTGGCACAGCCTTCTGGTCAGTGAATGCTTCCATTCAGGGAACATTAGGGAAGGCTTCCTTGCTTCTGGTCTTCTTTCTGGTCAGCTTTCTGTGCTGAAATGTGCTCTTAATTCTCATCTCCAGCATTCTGACCTGTAAGACAAGGGGAGGTAATGGCTTGTGTCTTGGAGTTTAGTGCTCCTCACAGAAAGCATGGATGAAAGAAATTAGGTTGGAGGGAGGCTGTAGCTAGGTGGGGGTTGGTCTCTTCTCCCAGGCAACCAGCAGCAGAACAAGAGGACGCAGTCTCAAGCTGTGCCAGGGGAGGTTTAGGCTGGATGTTAGGAAGAAATTCCTCATAGAGAGAGTGATTGCCCGTTGGAATGTGCTGCTCGGGGAGGTGGTGGAGTCACCATCACTGGAGGTGTTTAGGAGGAGACTGGATGGGGAGCTTGGTGCCTGGTTTAGCTGATTAGATGGTGTTGGGTGACAGGTTTGACGTGATGATCTTGAAGGTCTCTTCCAACTTGGTGTATTCTATTCTATTCCTCAAAGAGGAGCCATAGCTCCTAAGGAGCAAGTGCTGGTGAACTTCTCTGGATTTGCCCTGCAAGCACTTGAAGAGCACTCACTCAATGCTGGATGTGGTAATGGGGTAGGAACGCTTATTAATGAAAGTTAGGAACATTAATGTGCTTGTGAAACAGTATTATGCAACCAAAGTCAATATAGTGCTTTCAGTTGCCAAGGAGCAATTCAAGAAGTGGGGAGTATCAAAGTTGGTATGCTTGAAAGCCAAGGGCCTCACTCTGCCCATGACGACTTGTTCAGCTCCACTTCCCTAGCGCTCAGCTGTGCCAACAGGCCTTGTGCTCTGCTTGAGCTGAGCTCCAGGGAAAACATATTTTTCCTACTGCAAGATGCTAGTGAGGAATCAAGGTATGCCTGAACACCAGGCTAGAGATAAAGGCAACACAAGGCTTTTGTAATGCAGATCACCAAATTCATCCTGTGGGGGGAAAAGCCATTCCTCTTCTCTTTTCAGCTGTATGACTCCCCTCCCCCCCGCCCCCTTATGCCTTTGTGCATAATTATCCTGGGTCAGTCAGAGATGCAGCAAAAAGGTTTAGATACTCACCGGGGATGATTAGTGCTAAATTAAAGGAGGCTGGATGTTTAACATAGCCAAGAAAGCTGCAAAAGGAAGGAAGAAATGCGTTGTTTTCTCTGTGATAAAAGAGCACAAGCAGGAAAAATTGCAAAAGACCTGCAGTACAATACAAGCAAACCAGCTGAAAATGTGCTGGAAAGAACAAAATGGGTCATAATTATGATAAAACCAGTCCTGTGAAGAAGCTGCCATCTAAGGTCAAGTTAGAAGCAAGCAAATTAAGGCAGAAAGAGGTTTTAACACCTCGGTGACACAGATCTGTGTCCCTTTAGTTGGCAATTTACCTCTTGTTTCTTTTGAAAGTTGCTGCTTATTGTTTGCCAAGACAGCTACCGGGAGGCTTTTGCTCCGTTTCACGCAGGTAATTGCATTGATGAGGTAAAAAGTACCATTTAAAATAATCTCACAGCACCATTTCCCCCATTGAAATGTAAATGTCAGAGTTCTGTGTCTCCTTTGCACAGTTTTGATTCTGCAGGGATGAGACTAGGATTGCCTCCTCTGAATCCTTTTGTAGAAGCTCACGGCATCTTTATTTTCCTTCAGAAGTCGCCAGCAAGATCTTTGCAGACCTATTTCTCACACCAGTAGCAATCTGATTTCCTCAAAAGCATCCTTGCAGTTAGCAGTTTGAGGGTTGGTTTGTTTTAGGAAAGCTGGAGACTTGTCTTATTGCTGTGGTGTTTTCCACGTGTGAGCACTTGAACAGTGTCCTCAGGAAAGATGTGTGTGTGATTTGATGGAAGATCCTGGTTAGAACTTGTCCACATATTCAAGCAACAGAGCATGTCAGGGGCTGGAAGGGACCTTAAGAGATCATCCAGTTCAACCCCCCTGCCAGAGCAGGATCCCCTACACCAGATCATACAGGAACACATCCAGGCAGGTTTTGAATATCTCCAGAGAGGGAGCCTCCACAACCCCCCTGGGTAGCCTGTGCCAGGGCTCTGGCACCCTCACAGGGAAAAAAATTTCCTCATATTTATGTGAAACTTCCTATGCTTCAACTTCCACCCATTGCCCCTTGTCCTGTCATTGGGCTTCACCCAGCAGTGCCTGGCTCCATCCTCTGGACTCTCACCCTTTACATATTTATCAACACTGATGAGGTCACCTCTCAGTCTCCTCTTCTCTAAGCTAAAGAGCCTCAGCTCCCTCAGTCTCTCCTCATAAGGAAGATGTTCCACTCCCTTCATCATCCTCATGGCTCTGCCCTGGCCTCTCTCAAGCAGCTCACTGTCTTTCTTGAACTGAGGGGCCCAGAACTGGACGCAGCATTCCAGATGTGGCCTGAGCAGGGTAGGTGGGGTGGAGAACCTCTCTCTACCTACTAACCACACCCCTTCTAATCCACCCCAGAATGGCATTGGCCTTCCTGGCCACAAGAACACACTGGTCCCAGTATTGACCCCTGAGAGACTCCACTAGACACAGGTCTCCAACTAGACTCTGTCCCATTGACCATAACACCACTTCAGAGACCAGCAAAACAGTGGAGACAGGTGAGGTGTCCCACCTCTCAGGCTGGTGACCCAACAAAGGGAGCATGGACTTCCTCAGTAGTCTGAGAGAGATGATTTTTCACCCCAGTGAGACTCAGTGGTGGGAAATGATCTTGCTAGAGAGAGTCTTGTGCTTGTGACAGATGAGTTTATGGATCTCCTTTTAAGCACGTTCTTTTCCTTTTTACTGCCTTGGGGCTGAAAGTCTTCAAAGCTTTTAAGCACCTTCAAATAGAAATCTTCTCAAGCTACCAATCTCAAAAGCCTTGCAAATGCTGCCTGAAGCTGAAGCTCTCGGGGAGCTGGAGGCTTTGATGCTGCTTCCACGCACCTGGTTCCTGTTTCTCCTCTCTCCCCATGCCCTGACTGTGGAAACTTACAGATGACTTGTAAAGAAAAGTATTTCTTGTTTTGCTTTTCTGGATTGCTCCACTCCTACACACTATGTTTTGATCACTCAATTCCTCTGTTCCAGGCAGAATGCAATATTTCTCAGAAAAGGTGATCATTTTTTTTCAACCCCCCTTTCTTATCATCCTCACTCTAACCCAGAAAAGAAATCAGTGAAAGTTCAAATTCCAGTCTAGTTATCAACCCCACAGTGCTGGAGTGATTACAACATGAGCCTGCCTCTCAGCACCCATGCTTTTTAGATTACTCACTCATTTTGGAAGTTCAGCCTGAACTCCATGTACCTATTTGAAAGTGGCTGCTTATGGCAAGGCTCTAGCATCTAGATTTATGTTTAGCACCAGCTTT
This sequence comes from Picus viridis, assembly GCA_033816785.1. NCBI lineage: Eukaryota > Metazoa > Chordata > Aves > Piciformes > Picidae > Picus > Picus viridis. The sequence goes on from CM066577.1 coordinate 5,138,870, forward strand.
TTATCACTTGCTTGCTTAGTCCCAGACTCCATGGATGGTGGTGACCACTGGTCATGCACGCAGTTTGACCCCTCTCAATCCACCACGAACATGTTTTCCCCCTGGTGGTAGTTCATGCTGTTTATTTTGCTCTTGATTAGCTTTGCTCCTTCATCATCTCCTTAAGAGACCTTGGGGCTGAATGCCAGAGAAATAACCTTCCACACACAATTAGCTAGCCTGCTTTCTGTCATCTTAACAACATACAAAAGCTGGCTGATTGACTCATTTTTGTGTCAAGCTTATTCAGTAATCCTTGAAAGGATTTATTTTTCTTTTAGTGCAAACAAAGGGATAATTATTTAATGTTGTTATTATTTTATTAATGTACTTTACAAATATTTTCACCTTGATTTATGCTGAGGGTTTGGGGTGGTTTTAATCCTCACTGCGTTACAGTCCTGTTAGAATAGAGTAAGACAGGTTGGAAGAGACCTTCAAGATCATCACGTCCAACCCACCTAAACAAGTAAACCATGGCACCAAGCACCCCATCAAGTCTCCTCCTGAACACCTCCAGTGATGGTGACTCCACCACCTCTCCGGGCAGCCCATTCCAATGGGCAATCTGTGCAAGTGGCATCCGTTAAGCCTGGAGAAGACTCCAGGGAGACCTTGTAGTGGCCTTCCAGTACCTGAAGGCAGCTTATGGGAAAGCTGGGGAGGGACTTTTACAAGGGCCTGTGTTGATAGAACAAGAGGGGACAGTTTTAAACTAGAGCAGAGTAGATTTAGATTAGACATTGGGAAGAACTTTACTATGAGGCTGATGAGACACTGGAGCAAGTTGCCTGGGAAAGTTGTGGATGCCTTACCCCTGAAAGTGTTGAAGACCAAGCTGGATGAAGCTTTGAGCAACCTAGTCTGGTGGGAGGTGTCCCTGCCCATGGCAGGGAGGTTGGAACTAGATGATCTTTAAGGTTGCTTCCAATTCAAGCCATTCTATGAAAAGATGAGAAATACCAATGACATATGTGAAAGGTGTCAGTGGGCTGTGAATGGATTTCAGTATCAGTAAAGCCCAAATGTAACTTGGAACCTGCAGCTCTCTATTGAAATATACACATTTAACTTATTTACTGATTTTTTTAGTATCTTAGCCATTTAGTAAGTGATGTATCAGTCTGCATAGTTTTAATCTAAAGGCATTGTTGTTCTTGGTCTTGGGTGCATGGGCAGGGAAACTGAGCTACCCTTCCCTGTATTCCTTTTAAAAGTAATGTTGTGTTCCTGCCAACCTGGGAGAAATTCTTTGGCAATAACACTGTTGCCCTCAGTCATCTCTTGCAGTCTGTGAATGTTAACACAAAAATAACAAACAGATTCTGCTGCCAGAATCTATAGAAGCCTTTTCATAAGTCCTGGAACAAACTCAGGCCATGGTTAATTGCTGGTGGGCAGGGCTGGAGAGTGTTTCTGAGTGGCATAAAATACAGAGTGGGAGAGGGTTGGATTAAATATCTTGAACAAAGCACACTTTAAAAAGAAGTAGTTTTCTGGATAATAAATGGAACCATGGTCTTATCCTCACATCTACCCCTGGCTGGTTATGAAGGGGGTAGTTGGTTAGGAGGACATAGGTTAGGACTGAGATTGCACAAGAAACAGCATTTTTCTAACTGATTGGAAAGGGTGCAAATAGGAGTCAGGAATGAGATTTTCTTTCCATCAGAGGAAATGATGAAAATCACAGAATCACGCAATGAGGGGGTGGAAGGGACCTCTGAAGATCATCCGGTCCTACCGCTGTGCCAGAGCAGGTTCACCGAGAACAGCTCGCACAGGATGGCATCCAGGCAGGTTTTGAATGACTCTGAGACAGGGACACCATCATTTCTCTGGACAGCCTGTTCCAGCGTTATAGCACTCTCAAAGGGAAGAAGTTCCTCCTTATGTTTAGATGGAACTTCCTATGTTTAGTGTTTGTGCCAGTTACCTCTTGTCCTGTCACGGGGCACCACTGAAAAAAGACTGCCCTCATCTTTCTGGTACCCACCCTTGAAGCATTTATAAGCATTGATATGTTAACCCCTTAGTCTTCTCTTGTCCAGCCAAAAAGCCCTGAGTCCCTCAGCCTTTCTTTATAAGAGAGATGTTCTAGTCAGCTAATCATCTTTGCATCCCATTGCTGTACCCTCTCAAGCAGTTCCCTATCCTTCCTGAACCGGGGAGCCCAGAACTGGACCCAGCACTCCAGACGGGACCTCACCAGGGCAGAGTAGAGGGGAAGGAGAACTTCCTTCAACCTGCTGGCCACACTCTTCCTGATGCATTCCAGGATACCACTGGCTTTCTTAGCCACAATGGCACATTGCAGGCTATGGTCCTCTTGTTACCCACCCAGACTTCCAGGTCTTTTTCCACACAGTTGCCTTCCAGCAGGTCAGCCCTCAACTCGTACTGATGCATGGAGTTATTCCTCCCCAGGTGCAGCACGTTACACTTGCCCTTGTTGAATTTCATAAGGTTACTCTGCCCAACTCTTCAGCCTGTTCAGGTCATGCTGGATGGCAGCACCCCTCCCAGTTTTGTGTCATCAACAAACTTGCTGCGGGTACACCCTATCCCCTCATCCAGGTCATTGATGCAACTGTTATGCAGTGCTTAATTAAGGGACTTGGAAACAGTCTTGGGTCTGGGACATCTGCACCTTACCTGAAGATACCTGTTCCAAATACTGGTGAATTTTTCCAAGAGACCTGACATTCCAAATGCTTTCCCTCAGGAGCTGAGGTGCTCAGGGAGAATGGGGCACGGTTTCATGCTTGTATGAAGCATGTGCATTCAGGCTTCCTCAGCTCCTCAAGGACACCCTTTCACTATTTGCTCTTTTTTAAAAGTACCCTCCCACAGTGGGCAGCTGTGAGAAAGCAGTGACTGAATTACTCAATGCCTCTGAAGTGTTTGTGGGCAGAAGGAAGGATGGAAAAGCAGAGGAGATGACTGCTGTCTTTCCAGGAGGAGAGGGGGGCACAAGGATGGAGAGAGAGACTAATTTGCTTTCAGAACAGCATTAACCAGGTTGGAAAAGACCTTTGAGATCATTGAGTCCAACCTATCACCCAACACTATCTAATCAACTAAACCGTGGCACCAAGCGCCCCATCCAGTCTCCTCTTTAAAACACATTAAGATGCTTTAAACACACTACATGCTGATCTGTAAAACATTTGTGTTTCAACCCTACAGGAATTAAAGGGATGATGCCTCCAACTACAGCTGCTGGCATATTGCCATTCCATTATGGTCATTAAGATGTAGCATGCCAAAAAATCCTATGCCTCTACGTCGTCCTGCTTGTAGATACCTCATTTTACATAACAGATAGAAGAGCAAAGACAGTAAATACCTACAAGGGTCTGTGTGTGGCTTTGTGTATATCAGTGAATACTCTGCTGTTATCCTGCAGAAAATTAATGAAATGTGAATAGTGAGAAATCAGTGTTCTGTTTTGGCTGGCAAGCAGCAGTGTGCTGATTTTCCTCTCCTCCCCTCACCCCCTGCAAATTATGAGGTGTGTGGATTAGTGACACAAGAATGAGTGAGGTTTTTCTGTGTTTTACTTACATAAAATCTAGTCCAAGTACATTTGCTGAGGGGATACAGTTTTTCCTAGCATCAGATCACAGCCTGTTACAGTAGTGATTCTCGAGCCTTTCCAGTCGGCAAAGCTCCCTTTCCCACCTAACAGTCAAGAAGTGCAGTTTATGCCCTGTCTGCCCCAACCCTGTTAACAAGTCCCAGAAGGAGAACATATGTATTTTATGTACGATTAGTAAATTCTGTGGAGACACAGTCCTAATATTGCTTCAGGCAGCCCTTATGAAAGTGCTGCTGCAAGTAAATACAGATGCCTTTTAATACTTCTTTTCTTTTTAACCTTAAAAACTGTTCATCCACAAGGTGTGGACAGGCCCTATCGCTGTTACCCAGTGAGAAAGGGACCAGCCCTGCTCCCCAGACTGTTAGTTCACTAGCTGCATCTCAGCAGCCTCTAAAATAGTGTAAGGTTTTGCCCTCCTTAGGAGAGACCTGGTCAGCCAGACCTTAGATCACAGAATCACCAATGTTGGAAAGATCATCAAGTCCAACCTGCCACCACAGACTCCATGACAACCATGGCACCAAGTGCCACGTCCAATTCCCTCTTGAACACCTCCAGGGATGATGACTCCACCACCTCCCTGGACAGCACGTTCCAATAGCTAACAACTCTCTCTGGGAAGAACTTTCTCCTCACCTCAAGCCTAAACTTCCCCTGGTGCAGCTTGAGACTGTGTCCTCTTGTTCTGGTGCTGGTTGCCTGGGAGAAGAGACCAACCACCTCCTGGCTACAACCTCCCTTCAGGTAGTTGTAGAGAGCAAAAAGGTCTCCCCTGAGCCTTCTCCAGGCTAAACAACCCCAGCTCCCTCAGCCTCTCCTCATAGGGCTTGTGCTCAAGGCCTCTCACCAGCCTTGTTGCCCTTCTCTGGACACGTTCAAGTGTCTTGATGTCCTTCTTAAACTGAGGGGCCCAGAACTGGACACAGTACTCAAGGTAACCAGTGCAGAGTACAGGGGCACAGTGACTTCCCTGCTCATGCTTTTCATGCCAGTGAAGCTGTCAGCCAGGTCTCCAAGCCATCCGAGACCTCCTCTGAGGCAAAACACATCTCAAACACCCTAAGAGAAGGTTTGCCTGACACAGAGGAAAGCTGTTGCTTGTGGTCTTCTGTAGGAATGGGAAATATTTAAGGAGAGGGTTTGGGTTTTAAGATTAAACATAACAGCACCCTAGAGAAACACTGATTGCTGCAGATGGGGGGCTAGAGCTTGGCCATGTGGTCTGTGTCCTGTGACACAGAAGAAATGTGTTGCTGTTTCTGGATCTCTCTGTGAAATGTTAAAAGGCAATGTGATGTGCAGTGTCTCAGGTCCCCCAGCAGAACCTGTGCTCTTGCAGAGAAGCAGGAGAATACAGCAAGAGGACTCAAGGTGCTGCCTCCACCCCCCAACAAGGGAGATGACAAAAGCAGCGCATGACCATGAAAATAGGGAAAGATAATTGATTAACCTGGTAGCCAATTAAAACAAAGCCCTCTCACTCGCTCTGGCCTTGTGCACAGCATGCTGCAGTGAAGCAGCCACTGTTCTCTTGGGGCTGGGAGATGGGGGGGGAAGGACAAAAGTTGTGGTACTGTGTGGGAGGGAAACATAGGTAAGAGCGAGAGCTTGAAACTAACTGAACCTGCCACAGGATGTCACACCGATGTGCATGGATGTGTCTGAGAGAACATTTATCTGGCAGCTTGGGATATGACTTGTGGAGGCACCTCAGAAGGCAAAGTTCAGGTAGTTCAGGGCACACACAGCATTTCCCTCTCCTCTTGGACAGGAGGTGAAGCCTGTGCGTGTCCCTGGCTCTCCATTGCTGTCTGCCTGTTTACGAGCTGTGGTGGCTGCAATGTCATGTGTGTATTAATGCTTGGCAGCTTACATAAATAGGCTTGCTGCTGAGGCAGAGGCAGCAGTGGGCTCCAGCCTCCCTAGCTGTGACTGCTCTGCCAACAGAAATAGCAAACAGTTTTTAAGTCCTTCTGACTTTGAGCACTGCGCTGTGAGCTGATCTTTTATATTAAAAATAGCATTTCCTTACAGAGCCACTCCAAAGAGACTCTGTCTCTCCACTTCTTTCCTCTTCTGTGCTTAAATAAAGGCTGATTAGCTAATCAGGCTTTTCTCTGCATAAATGATGAGGCTTTCTGGCAAGTGATCTGATATTGCTATCTTCATGCTGTCCTTTGAAATCTGGGAAAAGCACGCTGCTTGCACATTGCTATCAGTGGTGCAAGACAGGGCTGCAGGTTTTGATCAGGGGGTATCATGTAAAATATTAGATAGGTGCTTTATTTGAGCCAATTTGATTACTTTTTGTATTTATTTATGTATTTTATCTGAATAGATATGTGATTGCTTGGCCTAACATGAATCATTGGTCAGACTTTCCTCCTTTTTATACTCGTGCATTCTTAAGGTGTTACAGCTGACCAGTGCAATGTGGAAAGAACAAAATTCAGCTGTGAAACAGAGTTTTCTCCCTTTTTTTAATTATTATGTCTTTTTCCTTCTCCACTTTGAGAGCATGCAGGGCCCCAACAGACCCTGAGCAGTTGCCCAGGTGGGGTGCAGCACAGTGCCGTAGTTTACTCACCTGATGGCAGGGGTTTGGTGGGCAAAGGGTAGAGAATCACGCAGGCAAGACTACGAAGAAGCCACTGACTTCAGGAGGAGCTGGACCTGGGGAGAGCTGAACAGCTGTGCACAGAGCTGTTGTCTTCTCTAATTTCCAGTTAACCTCTGTGTGGCAATTACAGCTGTGGCTACTTTAGCAAGAGACTGGATGGGGCATTTGGTGCCATGGTTTACTTGATTAGATGGTGGTGGATGATAGCTTGGAGTCAATGATTTCGAAGGTCTCTTCCGGTCTGGTCCTCTACTCTACTCTACTCTACTCTACTCTACTCTACTCTACTCTACTCTACTCTACTCTACTCTACTCTACTCTACTCTACTCTACTCTATCTGATGGATACAACGGTGGAGATGATCTGTTCAGCAGGAAGGGAGACAGTAGTACATCGTGGAAGGTGTTGTCTGGTCAGGGAGCCCACCCCCAGGGGGAGAAAAGAGCCAGCAGGTACCCGAAGTATAGCTCCCAAGAACCTTTGCCCAGTTAAATGTAAGGCTTCACCATGGACCTGAACCTGATTTTCAGACCCTGCAGAGGCCATGTGAGGTTTCCACAGGGACTTTGCACCACTTCATTTTGGTTCATGACTTTTGGGGGCATCCTTTTGGCTGGGCTGGTTGGAGGGTTTTTGTGTTGTTTGGGTTTTTCTTTTTAACGTTCTTATCGATTGGAATTTGCCTGAAGCTTTTGGAGCTGTGCCTAAGAAGATAAAGAGGAAGGATCATTTTGATACCTTGGTGACAATCTAGGTCCTCTATCAGTGTGACTTACTTAACAAGCCCCCAGTTTGGTGTCAGGAGGCGTGTGCTATATTCTCATCTCTATACTGACGTATTAGGCAGCCTTGCCTAATCACTTGCAGTCTTCTCCTGCCTCTCCTTTCTGGCTTGTAAACCGAGGCTGCTGATGTCTTCCTCCCTTTGTAGCACACTTTAAAACCCACAGAAGAAGATTGCTGTGGATGATCAAAGGGAAGTCTGATTGCACTGTTCAATACATCAAAAATGTGTTTTATTACACGAGTTCTACTACTGGGAAGCTTGAATTTACATTTTCAGTGGCATTAGTCTTACTGAGAGCTTGCTGACGTCAATGCAAGGCTTTACGTTGATTCAAAGGATGCTAAATGAAACTTTATTTAAAGATACATGCTGCCTTTTTTCCCCCTCCTCCTTCTTCTTTCCCTGCCTCCCCCTTTTTTCCCCCTAAGTGCTGTATTTGCCATTTGCCCAAACCAGCTGATAATTCACTTGAATTATCAGAGGATATAAAATATGGAAGTGGCTGTTCTGATTTGCAGCAAGAACAGGGAGGAGGGACTCCACATCTGCTGGTGGTCATCCTTTGTAATATTTGGCCCCAATCTCTATAAGAAAAGTATTAGAGTTCTTCCTCATCTCTAGTAGCACAGCAGAAACACCTCTATAAATTTGGGACTGGAATGTTGAGCTTCTCAGATTCTCCCTCTTCAGACTACAGAAATGTTTGCTGGCTTTTTCATGGCAAATGACCCCCAGTGATTGAATGGCAGGCATTCAATGTTCCAAGAGGAAACAGCATGCTTGGATGCATATAATACACAGCTATATGCACTTTACTGTGACAAACAAAAACAGCACATCATCATAGAATCATTAAGGCTGGAAAAGACATCTAACATCATCAAGTCTCAAATTCTGCCCAACACCTCCATGACAACTAGATTGTGTCTTGAAGTGTCACACTTACCATTCCTGGAGGTGATCAAAAGTAAGTGTCTCCAACATCCTCCTGTGGCAGCCGGTTTCAATGCCTTGCAGTAAAGACATCCTTCCTAATCCCAACACCCACTCTAAACTTCCCCTGGCACAGCTTGAGGCCATTACCTCTTGTCCTGTTATTAGTTACCTGGGGGAAGAGGTCAACACTGGGGTCAGTACAACCTCATTTCCGGCAGCTGTCACCCAAGACCTCATGACTACTAAACCATGGCTCCAAGTGCCATATCCAATCCCCTCTTGAACACCTCCAGGGACAGTGACTCCACCACCTCCCTGGGCAGCACATTCCAATGGCTAACAACTCTCTCTGTGAAGAACTTTCTCCTCACCTCCAGCCTAAAGTTCCCCTGGTGCAGCTTGAGACTGTGTCCTCTGGTACAGTACAACTGCTGGTCCTGGAGCAGAATCCCACATGTGAGGAGCCTTAGACACAACAGCAACCTCTCATCTTCAGAGGGAGCATCCCATTGTGGTTTCAAAAACCTGCCTCACTTGCTCTCAAAACATATCAAAGACTGCTTAGAAGACCATTTTTATGATGTGTGTCAGCTCATCTTTTTCTTTTGCCCTGGCCTTTTCAGGCATTACATTCAAGGTGGAGTTGAGCCAAGTAAGAATTGCTAGTGCTGGTGCCTACCTCTTCCAAAAAACTACTCTCAGCATTCAGTATAGCAGATGTAGAAAGATATATTCATCTGAAACTGCTGTGAGGTCATGGGATGGCACAGAAGCCTCAAAATGAATTAAAAGTATGTATTTTTGACAATGATATTGCTTTTCAGTTTTAAATCCCAGGGTTTCACACAGAATTGTTTGGAGAATACCTGAGGGTGTAAATGATTCACTCCTGTGTTGTGGAGGTCCTAACAATTTCCCCAGAATTAACCATAACCCAAAGTCCACTGTAGAGCTGATATGGAACATAGCTCTGAGTGTGATTTCAATTTTTGCTCTTAATTGAAGGTTCCTGATGAGGGAAGGTTCATCACAACATATGAGGGACCTAATCCCAACCATCAGCTGTTCCATTCTTGCTTTGTGTTTTTCTTTCTAGGATTAATTTCCCCAGCTTCCTCCCCCATCTGTTGATTCCTGCTATGATTTTGATTGCTGAACGTAAGAGCCATTAGGAATGGCAGTTGTGGGGAGTTGGTGATTCAGCTGTAGTGAAAACATTTGTAGTGTTCTTTTCTATAAGTTAAACAGACTGGATTGTGCACATCCCTCATTCTTTAACTGTTTTCATTGTTCACTGATCCTCAGGCAGCTTTTCAGCTGCTTTCTAGGCATGTGGATACCAGAATGGGGCACAGCAGTAGCTGCAGCAGAGCCAAATGAGAAGTTGTTTGGCTTTTTGGTGTTCTGCTTGCAGGCTTTAAATATACTGATCACAGTCAGTCACAGTGGATTGGTAACTGCTATAAACATCAGCCTGTTTTAAAAGCTGCTGCTTCCTGGGGAGTGTAGCCTGCTTTCCTCCCTCTGGGGTACAGAACTGCTTGCTTGGCCCTCCTGGAGCAGCAGCTGGTTTTTTTTTTTATCCCTGGCCCACTAGAAATTTGGACCACAAAGCATCAATACTTGTCTTCCTTACTAATCTTTAGCTCTCTCTGTCACCTGTAACCCTGGACCAAGCGTTAATTTTTGGTTTTGCTTGTGCTGTGAGGTGACTAACAAAAAATTGCAGATAACACCAGGTAGGGAGTGGTTCCTACAGAAACCCACAATACTCCCTCTGTGTTTGGAAATGATCCCTTATTTACTACTGAGTCTGAAGGTCTGGTCACTGTCTGGGTTTAGAGCCACTTGGATTTGTGTGGTGGTGTTCTTCAGGCCAGAAGAGCAAAAAGGATATTAGCCCTGCTGTGGATTCCTACACCAGCCATCCTCTTGTCTTGGCCAAAATCAGGCCTCTCTGCTATGATAAACATGTTCTTGTAATCTCTTGGAGGTTCCCCAACACTGAAAGGGTTTTCAGCTTCAGTGATCTAAACAACCCTTTGCATGACTCTCTTTAACACTAGAATATGCACTATCTCTTGTTAAACCCTCTCCTGCTATTTTGATAAACCAGGGTATTTCAGCACCATTTGATGCAAGCTTTAACCTATTTCTGTAGCACAGAAATATCTATCTACTGCTACTGTATTTTCTTCCTTCCTTATTACAAATATTACAGATTCTATTTGATAACATCCTGGGCTGCATCAAGAGAGGCATAGCCAGCAGGTGGAGGGAGGTGATTCTCCCCCTCTGCTCCACTCTGGTGAGACACCTCCCCCCCCCCCCCCCCGGAGTACTGCATCCAGTCCTGGAGCCTCTATTACAGGAAGGACCTGGAGGTACTGGAATGTGTCCAGAGAAGAGCCACAAGGATGAGGATGATCAGAGGGCTGGAGCACCTCTCCTGTGGGGACAGACTGAGGGAGCTTGGGCTGCTCAGTCTGGAGAAGAGAAGGCTCTGAAGAGACCTTATTGTGGCCTTCCAGTGTCTGAAGGGGGCTACAAAAAAGCTGGGGAGGGACTTTTTAGAGTGTCAGGGATGATAGGACTGGGGGAATGGAACAAAAATAGAAATGGGTGGATTCAGATTGGATGTTAGGAAGAAGTTCTTCCCCGTGAGGGTGGTGAGACACTGGCACAGGTTGCCCAGGGAGGTGGTGGAAGCCTCATCCCTGGAGGTTTTGAAGGGCAGGCTGGATGTGGCTGTGAGCAACCTGCTGTAGTGTGAGGTGTCCCTGTCCATGGCAGGGGGTTGGAACTGGATGATCCTTGAGGTCCCTTCCAACCCTGACAATTCTGTGATTCCATGATCTGCTTTTCTTAGCATCCTCAGGAAACCCCAATCTTACTTTAGTGCTAAATTCAGTTTCTTTTTTCCAGTTGTTTATTATTTTTGATTTACATTTGTATTATCAGGTGTCAACTTCCACACTTGGATGTGTGTGGTAGCTTGGAGTTTTGTTGCTGTTTCAGGAGTTGCTCACTTCTCTTTAAGCCAAGAGCTTCTAAAGTTACTGATTCCCCACACCCCCCACCTCCCCACCTTTATTTTATTGCCTTTTTTTAAACATGGACTCTTCATTTCTAAGTTGTGTTGTAAAATGCTCTGAAACAATGATAACTCACAGGTTTTGTGTGTGTCTTTTTTTTCCATCTTGCTGTGTGAAATGGCAGGAGGCAGAGGCTGATCAGTGGTTTGGGCTGTTCACTTGTGATGTTCAGAACGAAGAGCCAAAGCGCTCACATGTACCGATGTGTGACTGCTTGGTTTCTGTTTTGGTTTGGTGTTTCCTCGTTCTCTGCTAGACCAAGCTAAGATACAGCCTTTTTGAGTCAGGAAAGGGTTGGTTATTTAATAAAATATGAATCTATTTTGGTCCTGGCAGTTTGACACCAGCAAAACAAGTTCCTCACACCGAAATCGTGGTTGCAATGCTGAATGAGAAAGCTGTACTAGAGAGAGAGAGGCCTGGGGAGCTCTTCACCCCGTTCACTCATATGATTTGGAGGTCTGTAGGAGATAATGACTCATTAATCTGTCCTGCATTTCTTTTTTTACAGAGCATTGACTCATGTATTTGTATTTGCTGCTGGGATGTCAATGACAACATAGTTCCATACTTGACAGAAAAAGCTGCTTCTTCCAATTAAAACCTGTCTGTATATGCAGTGGTAGCCAAGACCAGATTTCACTGTTTCCCTCAGGCTGTCTCAAGTTATTTGTTTGGGTTTTTTTTTTTAACATCTTTCTTGATTCCTTGTTTTCTCTGAGTCCTGTGTCCAGTTCTGGGCCCCTCAGTTCAGGAAGGATGTTGTCTTGCTGGAACGTGTCCAGAGAAGGGCAACAAAGTTGGTGAGGGGTTTGGAGCACAGCCCTATGAGGAGAGGCTGAGGGAGCTGGGGTTGCTTAGCCTGGAGGAGGCTCAGGGGAGACCTTATTGCTCTCTACAACTACCTGAAGGGAGGTTATAGACAGGTGGGGGTTGGTCTCTTCTCCCAGGACACAGTCTCAAGCTGTGCCAAGGGAGGTTCATACTGGATGTTAGGAGGAAATTCTACACAGAGAGAGTGTTTGGTCATTGGAATGTGCTACCCAGGGAGGTGGTGGAGTCACCATCATTGGAGGTGTTTAGGAGGAGACTGGATGAGGTGCTTGGTTCCATGGTTTAGTTGGGGTGGTGTTGGGTGATGGGTTGGACGTGATGATCTTGAAGGTCTCTTCCAACCTGGTCTGGTCTGGTCTGGTCTGGTCTGGTCTGGTCTGGTCTGGTCTGGTCTGGTCTGGTCTGGTCTGGTCTGGTCTGGTCTATTCTATTCTATTCTATTCTATTCTATTCTATTCTATTCTATTCTATTCTATTCTATTCTATTCTATTCTATTCTATTCTATTCTATTCTATTCTATTCTATTCTATTCTATTCTATTCTATTCTATTCTATTCTATTCTATTCTATTCTATTCTATTCTTTGCATTTTGCTCCCAATACCATCAGTTCACTCATTTCCAGTGCACCGAGAGATCAAAAGACATATCCAAAGAGCGTGACACAGTCATCTCAGCTTTGCTATTACTTTCTTTTCAGTTGCCCTCCCTATTCAGAGCAGCATGACATTTTCTGTCAGCTCTTGCTGCCAAATTTCTAGCCCCAGTTGCCTGGAGGCCCAAATTTATTGCCAATTTGTGTTGAGGCAGACTAATCGCTTGGGCTTAAGATTTCACTGACATTTTAACAGCAATCGGTCCTGGAAGAGGTACTTTTTCCCCAGCTAAATATTTTAGCTGCAGATTAAGGCAACAATTTGCCTGCAGACTCTTTCACATCTTGAAAAAGGCACGTGAGATGAGCTTGCCTGAAAAGCAACAGAGCAAATAGTAAAGAAATGAATACTTATTTATTGCTAGTATTAGTTCCACTTAGCAGCTCACTGGCTCTCATTCAGTAAGTTTCTCAACACTTCAGGGCTTTTGTGAGAGAAGAGAAATGTCAACAGGAGGGAAGCCAAGTCACCAACTTTAGGCATTAGATGGGTGTCAGAACAGAGAACAGTTTGGGTGGAAGGGACCTTAAAGATCATGAAATTCCAACTCCCCTGTCATGGGCAGGTACACTTTCCACTCAACCTGGTTGCTCAAGGACCCATTCAGCCTGTCCTTGAACACTTCCAGGGAGGGGGCATCCATGACCTCCCTAGGCAACCTGTTCCAGTGTTCCACCACACTCATGGTAAAGAACTTCCTCCTAACGTCCAACCTAAATCTATTCTCCTCTAATTCAAACTGCTGCCCCTCATCCTATCACTACAAGCCTTTGTAAACAGCTCCTTTCCAGCCTTCTTGTACCCTTCAGGTACTGGAATATAGTATATGGTAGACTGAAGTATACTGTACCTAACCATACTTAATTACCCTTACCTTGCCTTTTCCACTGTCCATATCCATGGCATATGGCAAACCTCTGTACAACTCAGCTGTTCCATCCCATCCTAACCTTTCCAAGAATTACATTGAGGAGAGGCTGAGGGAACTGGAGAAGAGGAGGCTCAGGGGAGACCTTATTGCTGTTTACAACTACCTGAAGGGAGGTTGTAGCCAGGTGGGGGTTGGTATCTTCTCCCAGGCAACCAGCACCAGAACAAAAGGACACAGTCTCAAGCTGTGACAGGGAAGGTTTAGATTGGATGTTAGGAAGAAGTTCTTCATAGAAAGAGTAATGGGCCATTGGAATGTGCTGCTCAGGGAGGTGGTGGAGTCACCATCACTGGATGTGTTTAGGAAGAGACAGGATGGGGCTCTTGGTGCCATGGGTTAGTTGATTAGATAGTGTTGGATGAGAGGTTGGACTCAATGATGTCAAAGGTCTTTTCCAACCTGGTTGGTTCTATTCTATTCTATTCTATTCTATTCTATTCTATTCTATTCTATTCTATTCTATTCTATTCTCTGCCATTTTCACAACTCTCAGTCCCAGACCACCAGTGGTTTTGTTTTATGTGCAGAAATTGTCAGAGGAGCTGAGGCTGCTGCAGGACATTTGTCAGGGGTCATTGCAGGTGCAGTGGAAAATGTGAAAGTTAAATACCTGAGTAAGATTGTCTTAGAAACCAGTGCATGTTCAGCATGATAATCAGTATTTCAGGGCAAGAATAGAAATAGATGGAATATAGGCTGGAAGATAGATGGATACAGCATGATGTGATCAAGTCTCAATCTGAGACTTTCCAGTACTGTGTCAGTATAAATGTCTGCTTCCCTCAGGCAGATAACTGGCTTTGAGGGATGTGTCCCATGGAGGGAAGATCATATTGCAATCTCTTGGAGTTGGGAAGGTGTTAAAAGCTCAGCCAAAACACAAAGCTGTATTACATAAGGTTTGGAAAAGCAGAGATTGCCTCTCCTTGGCTGATCTGTCATAGCCAGCTGCTGGCTCGGTGTGGTCTCACAGCAAATAAAAGCTGGTTTAGGTTAGTTTATTGGTAGTTTTTGGCTGTGGTTTTGGGGGTTGGATTTTTTTTTTTTTTTTTTTTTTTTTTTTTTTTAAGGGAGGGTTGAAGTGGTTCAGTTACTATCTGCTGTGTGTTGTGAGAGTGTGCCCATTGAAAGTTCCTGCCAAGCAGCTAGCACATCATCCTGCGCTGTGTGGGAGGCCTCAGGCTGCTGGGAGCATCTCATCAAGCATAAAACAATCCCTGTTTCAGCAGATTAGAAGCTCTTAAATGTGGCAATATTCTGCTTTTGTTGTTCTGGGGTGGGTGGGAGGGGGAAAATCCATTCAATGTAATCATTGCTCAGTCATAGAATCAATAAGGTTTGAAAAGACCTCAAAGATCATCAAGTCCAACCTGTCACCCAACACCTCATGACTACTAAACCATGGCACCAAGTGCCACATCCAATCCCCCTTTGAACACCTCCAGGGATGGTGACTCCACCACCTCCTGGGCAGCACATTCCAATGGCTAACAACTCTCTGTGAAGAACTTTCTCCTCACCTCCAGCCAAAGCACAGAGGAAGGCTTTGCTCTTCCAGCCCAGCCATTGCTAAGGAGATGACATACATACTTCTCCCAGCAGTGTTTGAAAGGGGCTACAGAGCTGTGGCTCATAGCAGCAGTTGAGGGAATGTGTGCTCTGAAAATGGGGTTTGGGTAGGGTTAAAACTCCATAGAGAAATCACTTCCTTTTTTATTTCCCCCCCCTCCTTTTTAAATTAAATCACTTATGAAGAGGAGTCAGAACCATGTGAGCAGACAGATGAGATGAGAACTGAATTGAGTAAATAGATCAAATTCCTTCATTTCCTGTTCACACTGCTCTTGGGACTGTCTCGCTGCATGGGGATCAATACCACACGTTTTGGAATTGCAAACAGGGCTGTGCTGTGAACTTAACACTCCCTGGAAGTGGAGAGTTTAACATAAAGCCATTTCCCCCCTCACCTATACGCCTTCAGCTCCATTTGCACGTGTTCTACAAAGTTTCCCTGACCAGATGTGGCTGTTGCCAGCTAGCTTTCTCTGATGGCACTGGAAGGGAGAGCTGCTGCTGCTGCCCAGTCCGCAGAGCCAGCAAGCCAGCTGCAGCGAGAAACTTCGTAAATGTCACCAATCTGGAGGGCTGCTCTGCAGCCACAAGTCACTCCAGTTATGTAGGTCCTGCACCTATTTATAACTTGGCAATCTGTCGCTGGGGGCTTTGTGCAGCTCTTTGCTACGTGCCACAGGGGTTGTAATGTAATAGCTGGGTATATCATGAGATTTCCTCCACCGCGTTTTAGAAGCAGCAGGTGCAGCGTCAGCGGACAGCTCCGATAACAAAGCGCAGGTAAGGTGGGAGCTGCTTCATGTGACGTGCCCTCCTGGGAGCCAACTGGCCCCACGACACCAGCTTTTTGAAATCCAGCAAGCATATGTGTTGGATCAGATCACATTTCCTCTGCTCCAGGTGGCCAGTCTTCAGCAAGACCCATTCCCCTCCAAAAATCCACAGGCAGCATCCGCACGCAGCAAACCACTCCTCTCCTCCACGCTCATGCTTCCGAGTTCAACCTTAGGGACAGCTTCTCCCCATTATCCAAAGGACAAAATATTCAGGTGTCACACACCAGGGGAAAAAAAGGAAAGAGAAGAAAAGATCATGTTGAAGATGAGCATCAAAATCAGTGTCAAAGCTCATTAAGGATTTTGCTCCTTCTCCCTTTCTGTATCATCCAGCACCTCCACAGCTACATCATCCCCAGACACCAGCTTTTTAAGAGGACAGTAGTTTTTCACCTGCTCCTCTCTGCCACTGAGCTCTTAGATAGAATGGAATTGAACATGAAATATAGGCTGGAGGTGAGGAGAAAGTTCTTCACAGAGAGAGTTGTTAGCCATTGGAATGTGCTGCCCAGGGAAGTGGTGGAGACACCGTCCCTGGAGAGGTGTTGAAGAGGGGATTGGACGTGGCACTTGGTACCATGGTTTAGTAGTCATGAGGTGTTGGGTGACAGGTTGGACTTGATGATTCTTGAGGTCTTTTCCAACCTTATTGATTCTCTGATTCTATTCTCTGAAATACCTTGACAGAGAGGTGGAAATAGGGGTTTTTTTTTTCATACAAAACCTAGTGTAGGGATATAACATCACCACCTGTTTCCTCCCTAGAGCATGGCAGTGCTTGGTGTGCTATGGATGAACACCTCCCTCCCAGGAAACTCCACAGCCTGATACAAAATAGTCCAAGATGTACAGAAGATGAAAAGGAAATGATTAAATGCTGCTGTTCAGCATCACAAGCAGAGGAGCTAGGGCACGTGGCCAGCTACAAGTTGGCTGAGGGTAACCTGGCTAGAGAGGATTGCAGTGGAGACACTTTGTGGATGCTTATAGGAGTTTCTAAAAAAAAAAAAAAAATAGCTTTCTCCAAGGTGCTGTGGCCTACAAGGAATAACATTAGGGTCTATGGAAGTAAAACATGCAAATAAAATCAGTCATGGAGGGGGAAGGGGAGGGGGTGGCAAATGTGGACTGTTTATGGAGGTTCTTGCTTGTACGTTCTGCCAAATCCCAAAGCAGGAGAGAGTGCCTGGAGAAATGAGGTCTCTTGTTCCTACCTGCACAGGAAACCTAGTGGAGGGAGAAAGAAAAGGTTGTCATCTGGCTACTTAAGGGATACTCTCTGTCTGTGGTGATATGCTCCTTTTAAATCCTCAACTGCTGCTTTTCTACTGTGTGTGGATTTGGAACTGAGCAAACACCTGATGTGGTGGGGCTTGAAGAGTCCAGCCAAATGCCTTCATAGCTGCTTTGTAGCAACAGAGGTGACTGAAAGTGATTAGTTGGGAAGCAAATATTTTCTGTGTTTCTTGGCTGAAATATACTAAATAAACCTTCAACTTTTCCAACCTGTTTGAGTTTTGAAGCATTCCCTCAGAATGTACTTTGCCTTAGGATGTGCAGGGCAGAGAACTGTGCTCTGAGGCGTGCTAATCAAAGAATGGTAGGGACTGGAAGAGAGCTCTGAAAATTACCTAGTCCAGCCTCCCTCCTTAATTACAATTAGATCATGTTGCACAGGATTGGATCCAGGAGGGTTTTGAAAGACTCTACTGCCTCTCTGAGCATCCTGTTCTAGTGCTCTGCTACCCTCAAAGTAAAGTTGTTTCTCCTGAAATTGAATTGAAATCTCCTGTGCAATGGGTTGTATTCCTTGCCCTTTGTCAGAGTAGGTAAGATCAGCATCTCCCTCCAAACAACTTTCTGAGTGCTTGATTTGTTAGCCAAAGTGCCTTTTGGTGGATATTTGGGGATAAAATGTAGCTGTGTGATGCCACACAGCAGAAAAGGACAGTAACTTTTGCCCACCTTGTCAAGTGTTTGTAAGATTCACAGGAAGATCTCCAGTCTTGGCCTTCAAATGCCCTGGGGTTTATTTTCTAGCATGATGAAATTCCATCTCAGAAAGGGCTTTCTGGCCTGAGGGGAACTCAGTCCTTAAATCAGGCAGACAGATTTTGCCCCTCTCTCCCATGACATCTCCTGCAAGTGAATATTTTTGTAGCTTGACCTTTCAGAACAGACAAAGGAATGGCTGGAAATGTAATGCTTCTCAGGGGTATGATGTCATTTGCATCGTGTCATAAGGTGTCAGCAAAGGGCAATAATTCACAAAGTCCTGCCTGGTGCTACAATGACATGAATTCCTCCTGCCTGCAAAACATGTCTGAGGATGATGTAGCTGTTGAGGTGCTGGATGGTATGGAAAGGGGGAAGGGGCAAAATCTCTAAGGAGCTTTGAAACTGCCTTTATGCTCAGCTTAAACACTATCATTTCTTTGTTGTTTTTCCTGGTGTGTGACACCTGAATATTTTGTCCTTTGGGTAATGGGGAAAAGCTGACCCTAAGGTTGAGCTTGGAAGAAAACTCTTTATAGCTGTTTCTTAAAGAAAACACAAAACATCTACATAGTGTCTCCACTGCAATCCTCTCTAGCCAGGTAACCCTCAGACAACTTGTAGGTGGCCATTTGCCCTGCATTAGAAGAGTGCCTGTCCAAATGCTACCAAAGACACGACCTTCAATGCAGCATCCAACTTCATCTGAAATTCAGGCCAAACAATGTGACAAAGTATAGTAGCATAAGTAAGATGTTGGCCATAGATCTCTTGATGACAGATGTAAGTGTAAGTATAAAGTGTGCTTTCTAAAAATAGTGCCCATTTGGAAGGTGCTGGAAGTGCTGGCTATCAGAGAGGCTCATCAGTAGGTCATAGATGACCCAAAGAGGGAAATAGCAACATCAGCAACATTCATTGTGGAAGTCCAACTTTTCAGAGCACCTGCATCCTTGGAATCAGCTAGGGGTGAGGGGGCAGCAGTTCCTCCTGCAAGGGCAAGATACAGGGTGGAAAATCAGACTGGAGTTATACCTGAAATGCACACAGGTAATCCATTTAATGAGGATGAAATCCTGTCCTCTTTTTTTTTCCCCATTAGCTCCCTCTAAGAGGCAGAGTTTTCCCAAGACTTTTTGCTGTCTTTTCTCTTCTCTGCTGCTTTGAGATAGTTCTTCATTTCCCACCAATCTCTTCCTGCTTTGAGTAGTGCTGTAGATGTGTTTCTCTAGTGCTTAGTCTCATGGAAGATGTGACAATTTGTCTCGAAAGCATGATACTCTTTACAGCCAAATCCTGCTGCCTTCAACCACTAGGGTCTTCCCTATGCCTTTTGGTTTTGGTGGTGGTACTGACAGAGTAAGGTACTAATCAGACTGAGGAAAAGCAATCAGAGCTGGCTGTCAGTGAGTGCTCTGTGCCAGCAGGAGGGTCTGCCCCCACTGCAGAACTGGCAGCCAGAGAACCTGACACAACAAACACAAAAGAAGGATATCACGAGTATGCCTTATGTAGCTTGAGAACTTGAAGGAGCTGGCTTTGGTGAAACCAAACCTCTCGGTTAAAAGCAGCACAGAGTGAAAATAAAAGTAAAAGCAGGCTAAGAACTGCACAGAAGCTGATAGTATTTCACAAGTATTCTTATCTCACAGTGAAAGTTATGAGAGGTATGAGTTCACCCTTCAAAATGTTCTCCAATAACCCTTCCATGCTTGTCAATCATATTGAATACATGAAAAATACACTTGAGCATGTTCTGTTCCCTGTACTTTTCTTTGGTACTTACTGAACCAGTACATTACACAAGGCCCTACCCACAGGCATGAGTGAACATGTTCCAGTGGGTAATTACCATGGCTGTCTCCCATTATTTTAACAATAAGAAATTGGATTCCCACACATACACCTTCCCCCAGCTTTATTTACCATTTTATTTTGCACCTGCATGGAGACATTCTTCATAGGTGCTGTTCTTCAATTCCCTCTCACACCTCCAGTGAGACCTTCAGCCAGTGAGAAACTCTAATCAGACAATTCCCTACCTGTTCTGATTGTTTGTTTCACAGAGCAAGAGTTGCAGCATCTCCCTCAGCAAGAAGGGGCTGATGTTGACTTGCTGGAACGTGTCCAGAGAAGGGCAACCAAGTTGGTGATGAGGGGTTTGGAACACAAGCCCTATGAGGAGAGGCTGAGGGAGCTGATCAGTTGTGATTTTGCAACAAAGACCCAAAACACAGAATCTGAATTGTCTTGAGCTTCCTCCATTGTGTGTTTAGCCAGTGAAACAGAAAGTGAGGCATGTTTTATGACTTTACTATGGCCAGCACAAGAAAGGATGGCAGAAGAGTGGGGCCTCATGGATGGCAATGTGGCATTTGATAGGCTGAATAGCATCAGCCAAATCCAGGACCACTTGTTTACTCTTTGAGAGCTGTAGGAACGCTGGGTTACATGGCTGCTTCATTGTGAGCACAGAACAAGGTTAAACAAGGTTAAAATTCTTCAGAATTCAGGTGCAATGAAGGTGAAACATCTTTTTGTGCCACAGTGGGGTGAACCTGCCAGGTTCCTTCATCAGTAAATGCCTGGGGAGGTGGTGGAGTCACCATCGCTGTAGGTGTTTAGGAGGAGACTTGATGGGATGCTTGGTGCCATGATTTAGTTGATTAGATGGTGTTGGATGATGGGTTGGACTTGATCTCAAAGGTCTCTTCCAACCTGGTCTGTTCTGGTCTATTCTGTTCTGCTCTATTCTATCTCAGCTATGTCTTCCTGAGACTCACCCCCACCAAGCACTCATATTATCTCTTGAAAAAAAAGAAGGAGAACAGCAAACAATTTGCACAGCTCAGCACTGACTCACTGTTTCAGGGTTTTTTCCCTCTATTTATTTATTTATTTTAAAGTAAGGGGGAAAGGAGGGAGGACTGGGAGAGGAAGTTGAGATGAAGAATTCTCCTTCAGGCTCTTGGACAGCTGTAACATTTGCATCTCCCTTTTTGGGTTCAAAACCTGCTCTTGCCTGTGCTCTGCAGGTTTGTGTTTGGTGTCAGTGAACTGCAAACACATCTGGGAGAGCCTGCTGTAAGATTTGGAGCACACCCTCCAACATTTCTCTGGTATTCAGCTTTCAGGGTGTGGTTTAAAACACTTTTGAGATACCAAATGGTACAGTAGTGTTGAAACTGATACTTTGATCTTCAGGGAATTGATGCTGAGCCACCCCTGGAGTATTTTTATTGCAGGAAAAGTCTAGTTTAGGAAAATGTCATAGCAGGCTATCAGCTCTGGCATGAAACTGCTAGCAGGTGGATATTATGATGGGAAGTGTTAAGTGGGTTTTGCTGGTTCAGTGGTGCAGCTGGCTTGTTCTCTCACTTAGATAAAAGAGAAGTGGGACCTGCCCTCAGGCTGGAGTGAAAGTTCGTGTTTGGTAGGGGGTGGACAACATCTAACAGGAACAACAAAGCCTCAAGTGAAGCCTCAGGCTGAGGTTTTAAGACAGTATATCTAGAGAAGTTAGGACAGTGTTATTTTAACTTTCTAGGCCTGATCCTTAGCCAGTGTGCCTGACTTCAGTGCAGCTGTTATATAAATCATAAGAAAGGAGGTGGAAGGATCTCCAAAATATCATGTCCTACCACAACCTTGGATTAGCTTTTCAAGGCCATCCTTGGAAATCATTTGTCTTACCTGCTCTTGAATCATGATCTGACCTCCTGCTGCCATCCTTGCAATATTGCATTGACCTTTGCTTTAGGGGTTTTTTTCCTCTCTCCCTGCAGTTTTGGAACACCAGTTCTTGGCCTGACCTGTAACAGGGGAAATGTTTTGTTTTCCTCCCCCTTTGCAGTGATTCTTTACATTCAGATAGCTTTCAGCCTGTCAATTTCCATTTAGGGGGGCTTAGGGTTGTTTGGGGTTTTTTTTTTTTTTTTGCTTTTTCCAGCTGAGCCAATGTTGATATATATGGAATTAAGAGAGGCAGATTGTTTGCAAACAGAGTGTTGCCACCTTTTAGTGGAGGATCTTGCCAAAGTTGCAAGATTTTTGAGTGGGGAAGGAATGGGTCACAGCCTTGACTTAGAGAAAAAGGCAATGCAGCTCTGGATCCATCCTGGACAAACTCTTGCCTAAGCTGTAGTATACTGACTGCATGCAGTCTTGCTGCCCAGAGGAAAAAGTGGTGTTCAGAACCACAGATCTTATCTACAGCTGTGCCCTTAAAACAGCAGCAAAAAGGAAATGTTAGAATATTGTATTTAATTGTCTGGAAATACTTTACTATTTATCTCTCTGTTTCCTCCATTCCTCTAGGCATCAGTGGAAATTATAAAACAAAGATTTCCCCAGAGCTATAATCTAATTTGACCTTCTAGTGAAGGGACTTTCAAGTGACATTGCCTTTGAAGTATAAGCATAGTACATTCATCCCTTCCTTCCCCTGTATCGACTGGAGGCTGTGAGGGGAGCACTTTCAGGTCCTGGCTCCCCAGTATCCATTAGCCACATGTGCTTGTCCCTGTCCAGCTGAGGGCTCAGTTCTGTAGGAGTGACCACTACACTGTCTTCTCCCTCACTGTTACCATCCTCATTACTTCCCACAACAGCTTTAGAGGAGCACTGGCAGGGCTCATGTGGATGTAGAAGCATGTAGAGTACAAAACCTGAGCTAGACAGAGGTTAGGATCTTGGACTAGGGACTACCTGCCCTGCTTCTTCCACAAACTAGGTCTTGCTTTGGGCTGTTCTGGAAACAATTTATCATTTCAGATGTAAGCACCAAATGTTTTTAGCAATACATTGAAATGATCATGCCTAATCTGACACATACATAGATCTTCACAGATTTGAAAGCAAGGCTAGTAATCAGTTCTCACAGCTCTGGCCACGAGAGATGAGGGCTTTGCTTTTGAGAAGAGTGTACTCTATTGAATAAACTGTGTGACCAACCAAAGGCTTTTTTCCTACAGCCTTTAGAAAACAGAAATAAGTTGTGACATTTCTGTTTGCTGAGGGAACTTGAGGTCCAGAGAGGTCAAAAAAAGCCTGTAGGCTCTGAAGTCCTATTCACCTTTGTTATAGGTTGAGGACTGAGTGTCCTACCATAGAGATAAAAAGTCCTCCAGGGTAGACAGCCCAGAGGGAGGCACAGGATATTGTAATTTTTGTTATTCCATCCCATAACCCTGCAATCTCTATATAAGCAGACCTCACAACCCATTCTTTCTCCCTCTTTTCTGCTCCTGGTGTGTGGCTCCTGTCATCTCTGTAGTTTTTTGGGGCGAGTGTGGCTTTTCTGGAGCCTTCTGTGGCATTTTCTGTGGACTAGGGGGAATGGAATGAAGCTGGAGGTGGGGAGATTCAGGCTGGACGTGAGGAGGAAGTTCTTCACCATGAGAGTGGTGAAACCCTGGAATGGGTTGTCCAGAGAGGTGGTTGAGGCCCCATCCCTGGAGGTGTTTAAGCCCAGGCTGGATGAGGCTCTGGCCAGCCTGATGTAGTGTGGGGTGTCCCTGCCCATGGCAGGGGGTTGGAACTAGATGATCCTTGTGGTCCCTTCCAACCCTGACTGATTCTATGATTTCTTACTATGCCCTACTGAGGTCTGGGGAAGGGGTGTGTGTCCATTGAAACTCCAGTTCTGTGCAAGTGTTTGTCATTTACTCCTTTAGGATACAATACTTTCTGTCCTTTTGCCCTGGGCAGCTCACGGCTCAAGCCAGGGCGACCTTCTGCTGCAGGTGGCCAAGTGCACACTTGGAGGTCTCTGCGCAACCGTGCTCTGCCAGAGTCTAATCTTGCTTTCACACCAGCTTATTTTTGGAAAGATCACTTGCAGATTTATCTGATGCATAGCTAGATGAACAACTCAGTTTTATAATAAAAATTCCCCTTGAGCTTCTTCTTGGGTCTTGTGCACCACAGACACTGTCACCTCTTTTGATTTGCACAGCAAACCAGCGAGGGGAAATTGAGAACAAAGTCCTAGACCATCAGTAAGACTGAAGCAGGTTGTGGGGACAGACAGCATCTCAGCCTTTCTGGATGAATGAAAGGATGACTGTGAAGAATTATCCATTGCCTTGGTGCTTTTGGGCCTTTTAGTGCTCTCTGCCTGCATAGGCTGCTCCAGGGTGTACAGCAAAAGCCTTGAACTCACAGGTGGTTGCAAGACAAATTGTGTCTTACAACTCTGGCAAGTGAAATGGTGTGAGTGAGGAAAGGAAGACTTGTCACCATGGTTTTAAGGTTCTGGCCTGTGTTTCCACAGCAAGCATGAACACAAGGAATGAAGGTTGGGGCATACTCAAGCCAGTTGTTTCAGCCTGCTGGTAATATTCTTACTCTGAAAGGTTGGACTAGATGACCCTTGAGGTCCCTTCCAATCTGGTGGTCTGGTCTATGAGTTCTATGAATAATCCTATGCCCACTTTGCTTGTTCAGTTTAGCTTCAGCACTGTAAATTCATGGAGTCCTCTGGAATTACTGTTGATTTATGCCAGCACTCCAGAAGACTGCTTGCAAGGTACACATAGGGTAAATTCTGATCTGCTTTTGTGTGTTGAGTTGCTGCTTCCCCACCACTGCCATACACACCATTAACATGCAAAATGAGAACAAAGCTGATGGCAGAAGGTTTCCCTCTGGCTGTGGGCAGCAGTGGTGATCACTGTGCTGCTGCAAGTCCATGCAGTGGAGCAATTGCACTGGAAAGGGAATTCAACTGGGATAACTCACAGATCCGTCCAGCAAGTGGAGGCTATGTCAGACCTGTAGCTACCAAAATTTCCCAGAACTGTGAGGACCCCAAGGCCAGAGAACCTTAAACAGGTTCCCCTGCTACAGCTGGAGAGCTGTCACCAGTGTCCTGTTGGGAGGCTTCCTGACACCTAGGTCCTGCCAGCATGATGGCAGGGCTTGAAGAAGTGGGTGCTTGCTGAGTAAACAGGGGGGGAATGAGTCACATTTTTATTCAGATGAGTGCAGTGTGATCAGCATGTTTAGCTTAACAGCCATGTATATCTCACAGGGTTGATTCCAGAAGCAGAATATATTTTCTTTCCATTAAGGCAATACAGGGGCTTCATTCTGTTTAATCAGGTGGCAGAAGGACATGGGTTTGTTCTGTCCACTCACCTTTAAAAATGTCAGTGATGCATGGCTGGATTAGTGAGTGATGTATCTTTCCTAGCCTTTGCTGCATCAACTTACTCATTTATGCTCTTTGGCTGGAGCTGGGCTGAACAAACTAGGTGAAGCAGGAGAGATGACAGGTAGAGCTCTGCCAACATGTGATGTGTTTTGCCTTTCCTACAGGACTGTGACCTCACTGTGAAGCAGACTTCAGTGTGAATGCAGCTCTCTTGCCCCAGCACATCCACAGGTGTAGGTTGAGAGGTTAATCCTCTTGTGTGCACATGCAGATTATTCATCTGAGGGATGGAACTAAGCACAGGATTACCTCCCAATTAGAGAAGGAACATTTTCTATCTGTAGCCACGATTGTGCTAAAACTTGTACTGTCTTCAGGAAATATGGGCTAATATGTTGGAGATGGTGACTCCCAGCTCCCAGAGAGAGACACATGCTCAAATTTATTTCACTATTTCCCCATTTAAAAAACAAATGTTTTCTAATAGCCTCTACCCTAAACAAGACAGATTCATGGAGCAATGAGATTTCCTTTATTCCTTTTAAATTTATTTCTTTGAGCTTAATTGCAATTTTCTCTCTGAGAAGTATATGGCTGGAGTAGCACATTGCCTGACCAGTTAATTCAAATTACTGCTTGAGAAAGCCATGATAGAATAGAATAGACCAGGTTGGAAGAGACCTTCAAGATCATAGAATCCAACCCATCATCCAACACTATCTAATCAACTAAACCATGGCACCAAGCACCCCATCAAGTCTCCTCCTAAACACCTCCAATGATGGTGACTCCACCACCTCCCTGGGCAGCCTTTTCCAATGGGCAATCACTTTCTCTATGAAGAATTTCTTCCTAACATCCAGCCTAAACCTCCCTGGCACAGCTTGAGACTGTGTCCTCTTGTTCCGGTGCTGGTTGCCTGGGGGAAGAGACCAAACCCCACCTGGCTACAACTTCCCTTCAGGACCTCTACCTGGAAGTTTACAACTACCTGAAGGGTGGCTGTAACCAGGATGGAGTTGGTCTCTCCTCCCAGGCTACCAGCACCAGAACAAGAGGACACAGTCCCAAGCTGCACCAGGGGAAGTTTAGGCTGGAGGTGAGGAGAAAGTTCTTCACAGTGAGGGTTGCTGCCCAGGGAGGTGGTGGAGTCACTGTCCCTGGAGAGGTGTTCAAGAGGGGATTGGATGTGGCACTTGGTGCCATGGTTTAGTAGTCATGAGGTGTTGGGTGACAGGTTGGACTTGATGATCCTTGAGGTCTTTTCCAACCTTGGTGATTCTGTGATTCTAAGTTGCATCAGGAGAGGGAGAAAAAACAAATCGGGGGGATATCAAAAAGCAGCTTTCCTGCTCCCAATCCTGTGGTCAGCTTGGAGTTGGATCAGGTAGAGAAACTGCAAATTTACTTCATCCATTGCACACATTAGCTTCTGGAAAAGTCATCTTAAAGCTGTCTTCCCTTGCACATCACTATGGCCTGTATTGATCTGTGGCGCTCAGCAGTTCACTCGAAGACTTATGTCTCTCAGTAAAAAGATGAAGCAACAGCTCTTTTTGCCTCAAAAATCACTAACAACAAATGCTTTCCAGGAATCACCCCCTTCAAACAGCCTCAGACACGTAGCTCAGATTCAATTAAACTGATAGAGAGCACAGCTCAGCTCCTATTTAATTATTCCTTGTTTTATATAAGTGAGATTCCGTGCTGCAGTGAAACAAATGATTATTCTTCTTCATGGCAGTCCATTATCTGCAGGCTTTGCTGCTCCTCCTGCCTTTAGCTCAAGCTAAAAACAAAGCAAAAGATCTCTCAAAATTCAGAAGCTGAACTGAAGAGCTGGTCTAGTCTTTCATTAGTGTTCTGGAGACAGCACGTGCCTCTGTGATCTGGTTGTGCTTAGCCTTCATACAACACTCTGATTTAAGGATATATGTTTGACAAAACAGATTAAGGCTGACATCTGTCAGATATACAGCCTCAGAGGCAAACACCCAAACTTGCTGGGAAATTTTCATCCAACATTCTACATTTGGTTAAGTTTGAAGCTAACTTCAGGTCTTGCTTCTTAAACCATTTCTGGTGCATGCTTCTGGCATGACTCACAGAATGGTTGAAAGACACCTCTGCAGATCATAGACTCCAACCCCCTAAAGAAGGTCACACAGGAACATGTCCAGGTGGGTTTTGAACATCTCCAGAGGTGGAGACTCCACCACCTCTTTGGGCAGCCTGTTCTAGTGCTCCATCACCCTTTAATTAAAGAAGTTCCTCCTCATGTTTAGGTGGAATTTCTTATGTTAAGTTTGTGCCTGTTACTCCTTTTTGCTATCACTGGGTACCAATGAAAAAAAAGACTGGTCTCATCCTCCTGATAATCACCCTTAAGTGTGTATATAAAAAGGTTTATGAGAGCACCCCTTAGCTGTATTTTTTCCAGACTAAAAATCTCCAATTCTCTCAGTCTTTGCTCACAAGAGAGATGTTGTAGCCCCCCCACAACCATCTTTGTAGCCTATGAAAAGACACATGCCTTCAATGTACTGCTTATCTACCTTCCACTATGTGAATAACATGAAGTCCATCTGAGCATAACAAAGTAAGCACAAAAGAAGGCGGAAGCTGCAGAAGTTATCCATGCCCCCATTTTGCTCTGGAACCCAAATACAATGAATTTATCTTTGTAGAAGCCCTGTGAGCTGGAGGGGCCAGGGCAGCTTTCTGCAGATAGTCGGCTGGAGTACACCAAGAGTCCAAAGAACTGCTGCAAGGCACAGACAATTCTGTGCCAGAAAGATTGCAGGAAAACCTCTGTGAGATGAGTGACTGCAAAGGGATGAGGTGTGGGTGCCATGCAGTGGCAGGCTGCTTGCCACAGGCATCCATGCTCATGCCATGGCATCAGTGGGTGTAAACACAAGATGAGGAGTAGGGAAGGTGGATTCTGTTGTACTCCCACTTCTCCAGGCGGTGGAGGAGGCATGCAAGGAAGCAGAGAGATGCTGCCAGGCTTTGGGGCGGGCAAAGCTTAGGGACTGTGGTCAGAATAAAGGCAGAGTTTGATCTAATGCAGCCTTCAACACAAGAACAGCATGGGCCTGATGGAGTGGGACAAGAGGAGGGCCACAAAAATGATTGGGGCACTGGAACACCTCTCCTATGAGGAGAGGCTGAGGGAGCTTGGGTTGTTCAGCCTGGAGGAGGGAAGACTCTGGGGAGACCTAACGGAGTCCTTCCGATACCTGAAGGCTGGAGGAGAACTGTTCGCAAAGTCCTGCAGTGATAGGACAAGGCACAATGTTTTAAAATTAGAGAGGAGTAGATTAGGTTGTTCTTCAGAAGGAAGCTCTTTAAAGTGAGGGTAGTGGAACATTGGAATAGGATGACCAGGGAGGTAGTTGAGGCCCTGGCCTTGGAAATAGTCAAGGTCAAGCCTTGACCAGGCTCTAGACAACCTGATCTAAGGGAGGATGCCCCTGCTCACTGCAGGGGGGTTGGAGTAGGTGACCTTTGGTGGTCCCTTCCAACCCAAACAATTCTATGAGTCTATGAAAAGGGATATGTGAAGCTTCATTTTACACCAGCTGCTAATCTTGGTGTTGAAAGTATCGTCTGTTTGTTTGTTTGTGGGTTTTTTTGTTTGGCTTGTTGGTTTTGTTCATTAAGACACTTGATGAAAAGAATTCTGTGTAATTTGCTTTTGTTTCCACTGTATTCTATAATCATAGAATCAGTCAGGGTTGGAAGGGACCACAAGGATCATCTGGTTCCAACCCCCCTGCCATGGGCAGGGACACCCCACACTAGATCAGGCTGGCCAGAGCCTCATCCAGCCTGGGCTTAAACACCTCCAGGGACGGGCCTCAACCACCTCCCTGCACAACCCATTCCAGGGCTGCACCACTTCCATGGTGAAGAACTTCCTCCTCACATCCAGCCTGAATCTCCCCACCTCCAGCTTCATTCCATTCCCCCTCATATACCTATAGAGAAGAGATACTTCTTACACATATTGTGTGTTTGGTCTGTGATCTGCAAAGTGAATGTTTTTTGTGTTTCTCTGAGCTTTTATTAATGAATGCAGGGGGGAAAAAAAGTGGAAAAAAAGAAATGGGTTTAGAAAAGAAGTTGAAGAAAAATTGCTGCTATGAATATTACTTTTCTTGTTGTTGAGTCTTGCACATAACTTATGCCAAGCCTTATCCTTTCAAAAGCAGCAACAGCAGTGAGTACTGTTGTTCCCTGCAGTTTGAGCTTATCTTTCATTCTTCCTTTGGAAGTCAAAATTAAACAGTTTATTTGTGCTCCCACTGAACTGTGAGCTTGCCAAAGCACAGACAGCTCGCTATCTAAACATTCTTCATATAAACACAGCCCAGCTTGCCTTTTGTTTGCTTATTTATTTATTTTCACCCCTTGAAACCCACTTGCTGATACACCCTGGCAAAGTTTTTAAGCTCCAAGTGACAACACGAGGCGACCAGCGTGCATATTTGTTTCCTCCGTTGTATCCCGGCGTCCTCTTTATCTCCAGGATTTGCAAGCAAATTGGCTTGCAGTCCTATCCTCTTCTGCTATCTTTTCTGCAGCTGACAAGAGATTTGCAAGCAAACAGACCTCTCTCAAAATGTACAGCAGATTTGCCATTTCACAGTTTGTCTCTCTTTTGCATAAATACTTTTGGTTGTTTTCTTTCTAATGGCAGGCTTAGAGGAAGCGTCATCTGACAGTCCTGCGGGCCAGCTCGTGTACTCAGCACTGGTTAGGCCACACCTTGAGTCCTGTGTCCAGTTCTGGGCACAAGAAGCGATTTCTCCAGGGAGTTTTAACCCTACCCAAACCCCATTTTCAGAGCACGCATTCCCTCAACTGCTGCTATAAGCCACAGCTCTGTAGCCCCTTTCAAACACTGCTGGGAGAAGTATGTTTGTCATCTCCTTAGCAATGGCTGGGCTGGAAGAGCAAAGCCTTCCTCTGTTCTTGGTGGGGCATGGGGACTGGGCAGCTACCTTCTCTAATCCACTGGTTTGTTTTCACATGAAGAGTCTGGGCCCCTCGAATTAAGAAGGACATTGAGACTCTTGGACGTGTCCAGAGAAGGGCAACGAGGCTGGGGAGAGACCTCGAGCACAAGCCCTGTGAGGAGAGGCTGAGGGAGCTGGGGTTGCTTAGCCTGGAAAAGAGGAGGCTCAGGGGAGACCTTATTGCTGTCTACAACTACCTGAGGGGTGGTTGTAGCCAGGAGAGGGTTGGTTCTCTGTTCCTGCTGGCCACAGTGTTTCTAATACAAGCCATTGTGCCATTGGCTTTCCTGGCCACCTGGGCACTCTGCTGACTCAGTTGACTTGCCATCACTCACTGGTCTAGTTGCTGCTGTACCTGCAGAAGCCAAAACACAGCTGTACCCAGGTTTTACTCTGTCTAATGTAGATTCACCAAATATGTAAGGGGATGGCCTAGTATTTCGGAGAGCATTTTTCTTTTTGGAACAGATGCAACTGGAGGAGCAGAATTGGCATAGTAAGAAAATGCTCCAATTTTAGCCTTAACAAGGGGTGAAAGGAGCAGAAGCTTACAGCTGGAGGTCAAGCTCCAAGTACAGCCACTCTCCAGCTGAGAAATAGATCTAACATTCTTCTGGAGACCAGGAGAACAGCATGTAAATCAGAGCTTCAGAGTGGCTTCACTAATCAACACTAACCAGAATTGCAAAGATTGGCATAAAGTGGGCATTAGCAGCATCATTTTTCTCAGGGGTGCTCTTCTAAGTGAGATGCACTAATGTGACCAACAGAGCAAGCAAACTAAATTAGGCAATTTCCCTTCTGTTCAGTAAGAGAAAGAAGGGGGAGAGGGAGAACAGAAGCCTTAAAAATACCCCATCCCCTCCCCCCAGCTGTAAACAACATTCAAAACTATGTTACGGATTTTATTGTTACTTTAGCTGCCTGGCTTCCTCCCTTTGTGAACAAAAGCAGAGAAAATACTTAGCACAGATTTCAGAGCTGTTAGCTGTTGGAATGTGCTGCCCAGGGAGGTGGTGGAGTCATCATCCCTGGAGGTGTTCAAGAGGGGATTGGATGTGGCGCTTGGTGCCATGGTCTAGTAGGCATGAGGTCTTGGGTGATAGGTTGGACTTGAGGATCTTTGAGGTCATTTCCAACCTTCTTGATTCTATGATTCTAACCACCCCTTGAACATCACTGGAGGTGACAATGGGCAGCAGTCTTGACTGAGGAGGGAGAAGAGGGGATGCAGGGGGAAAGGAACTGACTGAAATGTTCCCAGAGGAGAGAAGCAAGCTGCCACATCCCCCTGCTGAATGTCACTCAGAGGAAGGCAGGGCATGCTGCACCCACCAGGCAGCCAGGCATGCACCATCTGTGTTCAGTGACCGCTCTGGGCAGTGCTTGTGTCCCTTGCAGCCTGCCTCCCCCTGCAGCCTGTCTCCCATCTCCACTACCTACCTGGCACACAACCTCCAGCCTCTGCTGCCTGGCTGGGGTGAAAAATGGGCTTGTCCACGGCTATGGGATACACTGCATATAGCCACTATTATTTGTCAAGGGTTAGAGCTGAGCCAGCCACGAGACAAATGACAGATACTCTCTGTGAGCCCCTCTTCCATCCTAAAGGGAAGACAAAGAGAATATGGCAAAGAAAACTAAAACAGCACAATGCAAATAATCACAATAACATGAAATGCATATTAACATATATAAAATCAATATCAAACCCAATACCCCTGAGGGCAGTTACATCATTGTCACCACTGGTGCTGTGGCACATGCTGTAGCAGTCCTAGATTGGATGCAGCAGCAGAAGGGATACCAGATTTAGGTGCTGGATTCTGGAGCTGGATTCAGGAACTCATAGATCAGGATTGAAGGCAGAATGGACAGAGTCCTCCTAGGACACTGGCCCTTGAAGAAGGATAATGCATATGGAATGAGAGTCCTTGTGGGTCAGTTCAGGGTCGTGTGTCCTGTTCATTTCTCCTCAGTGCACCCTCAACACGGCACACAAGATTTAACAGTGACCTTGGTCTGCATAGGAGCAACCATAAGCAAGAGCCTTTCTGCATATTGATCCTTGGTAGTAACTATAATCATTCCTGGAAGCAGACACTGCCTGTGAATACATGCTGTGAACTTCAGAAAGTGTAGTCACTCAGAAGAGGCTGAGCTGCAAAGTAAGTTCTCTGAACAGAATTAGTTCAAAGCAGGACAATATTTCACTATTGTTGCTCTGGTTCAGGGATGTTGATGAAGACTCCTAAAAGCATAAGGACCAGGGTGTGTGAATGCAAGGTTGCTCCTATCTGTTTACAGAGGGCCTCATCCTCTCACTCTTCCTGATCAGGTGGCCTGTAGCAGACCCTCACTACAGTATCACCTATCCCTGCCTTGCCTTTAATTCTGACCTAGAAGCTCTGTCATCCTCTTACCAATCTCAAAGCAGAGCTCCACAGACTTCAGCTGCTCATTGGCAGTCTCCCTTGACTTCTTCCTAAAGATCTTGTAACCCCCAATCACAGAATCACCAAGGTTGGAAGAGACCTCAAAGATCATCAATCCTAGCACTCCAGTCACAGGAGCCATCCCACTATGTCTCACTGATGCCAGTTGCATCACAGCCTTGCAGGTATGCACATCTCTAGCTCATCTTATTTGTTCCTCATGCATTAGCACAGAGGCACATAAGTTGAGCCCTGGTTGCAATTCCTTTGCACTGCACTTCAGGTGCCCTCCAGCTGGCTAGCAGCCCTCCAGGAATTTCTTGCTGGCACTGGGTTCAAAATGGTAGTGGTGGGATGAATTGAGGGTCCCCTCCTCCAGCAACTGCAGCTGAAATTCCTCTTCATTAATTTGGCAAGCCTTTGGCCATAGGCAGCCTTGCCGTATCTGAGAGTTGGATCCCATCAGCCTCCAAAAGACCAAGTTTCTCAAAGTGATTCCCGTGGTCTAAGTGGGTGAACTTCACTTCAAGTGTAGAGGTCCCTTCAAAGATGTTAAATTAAGGACAGGAAGTATTCCTTGTTTGCAAGACTGAACAAGGAATTTTAACAGGAGGGGAGGAAAAAGAATAGAAGATCCACTTTTCTGTTTGAGTTGTAAAATCTCTTCCCTAGCTTTTACTAATATTTTCTTCTTTTAGCTGGCATTTATCATGCAGACTTAAAGAGATACTCCAGTTCTCCATGTACCCTACAAAGTCAGTTTACATTTATTGTTCTTTGCCTCCTTTCACATCCTTTCTAGCAGAAACAGCACAGTAGCCACAGGGGAGAAAATTAACCAGGCAAATTCTCCATCTGTCTCTTTTTCTGTTTCCTGGGATTATTTGACTGCACATCTCTTTGTGGGTTGTGATGGATCATCTTTGCATGATGTAATCTACAACAGAGTAGTAAATTTGGTCTCACAAATGAACCAGGAAGAGGATAAGATCATGTTGATAGAGGGATAAAGGAATTGGTGAGACAAAAGCTAGAGATTTTGCAGAAATTTGGGCAGGAAGGTCCAGGTCAGGAGGATACTATGTAAGGAGAAGACAGAAGTCTGAGAGGCCATGAGACAATAAGGGATGAGAGTTAAAATACCCCTAAGATGTAAGGGCTGCCCAGGAGGTTGTGGAGCTTCCTTCTCTGGAGACTTTCAAGACCCATCTGGATGTGTTCCTGTGTGACCTGTGCTGGATTCTATGGTCCTGCTCTGGCAGGGGGGTTGGACTCGAAGATCTCTGGAGGTCCCTTCCAACCCCTAACATCCTGTGATCCTGGGTGACTCTTGGTTTTGGTGGCATTATTCTGTGATGACTCTTAGTCATTTCATTCTGAGTTAGACTGGTGTATTTCCTCTCCCCAAAATACTGCTCTGACACTTTGATTTGGACACGCTTTGCATGATGTTCCCACACGGGGCTATGAAGGAATCCTATGGAGCTCTGATGAGGCTGCTATTTCCATCGCCCAGTTCATCCATGTAATCTCATTTCCCTTGGCTCTCATTGCCAAGGTCAGGATAAGATTGCCAAGCCTGAAGCCAAACATCTTTTCCAACTCAAAGCTCTTAGCCCTTCTGAGTCAGTGTGCTTGTGTCAAGAATAACCCAAAGGAGATATGGAAATCCCAAAGTCACTGACTGCCATAAATCATGTTTGTGCTAATGCCGTTTTCATCTTTGAGACTGACCTGCCCTTTGTGTCATGGCCTGCCAACATTCCAAATTTTTGGCCATTTGTTCAACAAGGGGAATGTGAAGTGCATACTTTCAAGAATCAGGTTGGACTTGAGGATCTTTGAGGTCTTTTCCAACCTTATTGATTCTGTGACTCTAAGAACCTGCCCAGTATCAAAGGTATTGTATGCTCATATGGAGGAGTTGGGACAGCTCACCTCTACCACTTCATCCCTGGGAAAGAAAACAAGCCTGAAACTGCCTTAAAGGGGTTGCACTTTGTTGGCAGAGTATGCCACTTGAAGTTTTACTCGTGCTTGGTGCTAGATACTTTCTCTGGTTGTAGCTGCAGCCTATCACCACGTTGATTGATTTGCCCACGGTGGGTGATGCTCATAAATTTAGCCTGTTTTTCCTCTGGTTGAGCTGTGCATGAAGTGATCTGGGTTTCTTCACACGTATTTGTTATTCATAAGAACCTCCCAGAATAGTTGGGACCAACACTTTTCAGTCTGCAGCATGCTCAAGGATGATGACTTGCAATTCAGTTTCCACTCTCCATGGTTTGTGATTTGTCTTCCAAGTCAAACGTTATTAGCTGTTTGCCAGCGAGTGACAGAAACTTTATAAATAGAAGAGAAATGGCTATTGAATAATGATTTTGTTTTGTATGCATTTCTGCCACACATTCACATAGATTTGGGGATTCTAGAATGTTTTCATGAATATCTTATTTTCCTTATAGTACTGAGACAAGTTCTGGTGTAAATCTGCAAAGCCAGCTGTCTTCAATCTCCTCGTCCCTGGAGTGTATCATGATAGCAATACATTGGATTGTGACAAGTTGCCTTGGCCCCAGCCAGCTCCATTAATGGTAATCACTGCTAATGTTTTATGTTCCAAAAGCTGAAAATATGTCAAAGGACAGAGCAAACTAAGACTTTCTCTATAGGTTGCCAACCTGACAGATCAGTTTTGCCCCCTTGAACCTGACAGAAAGATTCCCACATTGCTGCTGAGGCTGTTTTTTAGGTAACTGTTGCCCTGAAGGTGTCATGGCACCTCATGACTTCAAAGGTTATTTTTCTGTTTTAAGAGGTTAGCAAAAGAAATTTCCAGTGCTGCAACCCAGGTGAAATCCAGGCCAGGTCTTGCATGCCATTCTGCCCTCCTGACTTGAAGCAATGCATTTGAGAGTTGCTTCACTCCAGACTCTTTCAATACTTGTGACTCTGCAGACACAGAGCTAGCTGTTTTAAAATACCACAAAGCTGGCATGAAAGACTTAATTTAGATGGATATTGGTCTTTGTCATCAGATTCCCTGGTGCATTTACACCTCTCAGAGACACAGTCTCAAGCTGTGCCAGGGGAGGTTTAGGCTGGATGTTAGGAAGAAGTTCTTCACAGAAAAGAGATTGGCCAGTGTGGTGTTCTCAGCATCCTGGTCCTCTGTGGGGCATCACACCTTCAGCACTGTAAGCAACATGGATGTTGTAAGAAAGCATGGCAAAGTTGTGGAGCAATTTCCACTTTTCCTGGTGCCACCTAACAAAAGTTAAGTAAATCCTTTCTGCTCATGATGCCTCACATGCCCTGTCCTTAAAATGGAAGCTGAGATAACAAAGTCTTCCGGCAGAGTGCTTGAAGATGTGCCGGTGCTCGCTATCGCTGTGCTGGCTGAGGTGGTACAACATGGATCACAAGCTCACAGGATCACAGGATGTTAGGAGTTGGAAGGGACCTCCAGAGATCTTTGAGTCCAAACCCCCTGCCAGAGCAGGACCATAGAATCCAGCGCAGGTCACACAAGAGCACACCCAGATGGGTCTTGAAAGTCTCCAGAGAAAGAGACTCCACAACCTCTCTGGGCAGCCTGTTTCAGTGCTCTGTGACCCTCACAGTGAAGAAGTTCCTCCTCATGTTGAGGTGGAACCTCCTGTGCTGGAGTTTATATCCTGTCCTGTCACAGGGTGCAACTCCCTCTTGACACTCAGCCCTCAGATATTTATAAACATGTATTAAATGCCCTCTCAGTCTTCTCTTCTCCAGACTAAAAAGCCCCAGGGCTCTCAGCCTCTCCTCACAGGGCACATGCTCCAGTCCCTCAATCATCCTGGTGTCTGCTGCTGGTATCCAGGGTGAAAATTCCCTCCTGGAGAACTTTTTTTTTGTTGGTGCTGTTGTTAAAACTTGTCATTTTGATCTGAGAAGCACAGGTTTTCCTGCCAAGCAAAATGATACTCATGGAAAGGTTTCATTGCACTAGCCACCATTGTGCTTTAGTTTGTGAAGTACTGATGGGTTTGTTCTTTTTGCATGGAGGCCAAGCAAACCATGGACTGCAGTTGTGCGTTATGGAAGACTGATGGAAAATAAAGTTATTTTAAAATCCCCTCCTTTCACCACCACCTCCCCTCTCCCACCAGATCTGCCCCTTTGCCGCCCCACACACCCCATTTCCCCCCTTTCGCCCCTCAAACCCAGAGCACCTGGGCTTTGTTTGAGTCTCCTCCCAGCCCAGGTGTGGCCACTTTGCCCTTCCTACCACCCTCCCCATTTCCCCCCTTTTCCCCCTCAAATGCAGAGCACCTGGGCTTTGTTTGAGTCTCCTCCCAGTCCAGGTGTGGCCACTTTGCCCTTCCCACCACCCACCCCATTTTCCCCTTTCCCACCCTCAAATGCAGAGCACCTGGGCTTTGTTTGAGCCTCCTCCTAGCTCAGGTGTGGCCACTTTGCCCTTCCCACATACTCCCTATTTAATCCCACCCCAGGAAAGGCAGAAGCCTCAAACTGAGCCCATCTGGGCTGGAGGATCCTCCTCTCATCACTGGTGAGTGCCCATGGTGCACAGTGGGTGATGGTGGTGGTGACAACAAAGGCCGGGGGCCTGGTGGCCCCCGGTTAGGCAGGGCAATGATTGATGACTGCTCCAATATCCATGGGTGCTGGCTGAGATCCTCTGTGTGGTGTCTTGGCTGGTTGAGAGTCTTGCTCCTGGCTCTGAAATATGTGCAAAAATGGTGGTGGTGGAGCAGAAGCTGTTTGGGCAGGGTGGAGGATGGTGTAGAGGGAGCAGGAGCTGCTTTGGGAAGATGAAGCGGGGGGTGTGTGTGGATCTAGTAGTGTTAATGCTGGGTTTGCCTGAGATTCTACATTGAATGGAACTGCACAACCATAGAAATGGTGAGGTTGGAAGACACCTTTGAGATCAAGTCTAACTGCTTGCATGGAGCTCATAATCCCACCACTACTGCTAAGCTGTTACCACTAAACCACATCCCTAACACCTACATGTCTTGCCCCTGACTGCAGCAAGCTCTCTTACTGCATCTCTGTGTTTATTCTTACAGAATACAGAATTAACCAGGTTGGAAAAGACCTTTGAGATCATCAAGTCCAACCTATCACCCAACACCATCTAATCAATTAAACCATGGCACTAAGTGCCTCATCCAGTCTCTTTTTAAACACTTCCAGTGAGGGTGACTCCACCACCTCCTTGGGCAGCCCATTCCAATGACAAATCTCTCTTTCTGTGAAGAGTTCCTTCCTAGCATCCAGCCTAAACCTCCCCTGGTGCAGCTTGAGACTGTGTCCTCTCATTCTGTCACTGGTTGCCTGGGAGAAGAGTAATGCAGAACTTCAGGATGACTTTAAGATCAGGGGTTGCTGGTTAGGTTGCCTTACTCTGTCACTAAAGGCGCCAGCTCCAAGGAAACAACTTTCTGAAGCCTGTGAAATAACAGCAATTATTTCCTTTGAAGCTGCTGCAGTCAGTGGATGGCAGTCACTTTCATCAAGAGCCTTCAGTGATGCTGGTGGTGGTGCCAGCAGCCCTACCATCAATTCGTTTCTTTTTTTTTTTTTTCCCAAATTAAAATAATTTCACCTTTCTAGTTAAAAATAATCTTTAAAGTGGAGGAGCCTCCTGCAAGATAAACGGCAGGGATTTCATTATGCAGGTTCTGCTGTGAGGATAGATTGTAATTAATAATAGGGAAGGCAGGGCTGCAATATTACACAGTGTAGGTTCACAAGATTCTCCCAGATATTTTGAAACAACTCATTTCTGTGCATGATTCATGATCCAAGCTCTCTAAGAATGTAATTAGGTGGCATTAGAATTAATGGCAGGTATTCTAGTGAGTAATGTGTGCGTTCGTCCTACATAGTAGTATCACAGAATCAGTCAGGGTTGGAAGGGACCACAAGGATCATCTAGTTCCAACCCCCCTGCCATGGGCAGGGACACCCCACACTACACCAGGCTGGCCAGAGCCTCATCCAGCCTGGGCTTAAACACCTCCAGGGATGGGGCCCCAACCACCTCCCTGGACAGCCCATTCCAGGGCTTCACCGCTCTCATGGTGAAGAACTTCCTCCTCACATCCAGCCTGAATCTCCCCACCTCCAGCTTCATTCCATTCCCCCTAGTCCTATTACTACCTGAGATCCTGAGAAGTCCCTCCCCAGCCTTCTTGTAGCCCCCTTCAGATAGTGGAAGGCCACAATTAGGTCACCTCGGAGCCTTCTCTTCTCCAGACTGAACAGCCCCAACTCCTTCAGTCTGTCCTCACAGGAGAGGTGCTCCAGCCCTCTGATCATCCTCGTGGCCCTTCTCTGGACACCTTCCAGCACCTCCAGATCCCTCTTGTAATAGAGGCTCCAGAACTGGACACAGTACTCCAGGTGGGGTCTCACCAGGGCTGAGTAGAGGGGGAGAATCACCTCCCTTGACCTGCTGGTCACACTTCTCTTGATGCAGCCCAGGATCTGATTGGCCTTCCGGGCTGCAAGTGCACATTGAGAGCTCATGTTGAGCTTCTCGTCCACCAGCACCCCAAGTCATGGCATGGCTATTGCAGCCCTTTGCTGGGCTGGCACACCACCGTGTGATATGAGAGGGAGGACAGCAGCTCAAGTGGGAAGGGGTGAAGTAAGTTAGATAAAGCAGGAGGTAGCTCACTCTGGGGCTTTCACTCGGCTTCACAGAATCACCAAGGTTGGAAGAGACCTCAAAGATCATCAAATCCAACCTGTCACCACAGACCTCATGACTAAACCATGGCACCAAGTGCCACGTCCAGTGCCCTCTTCAACACCTCCAGGGATGGTGCCTCCACCACCTCCCTGGACAGCACATTCCAATGCCTAACAACTCTCTCTGTGAAGAACTTTCTTCTCACCTCCAGCCTAAACTTCCCCTGGTGCAGCTTGAGACTCTGTCCTCTTGTTCTGGTGCTAGTTGCCTGGGAGAAGAGACCAATCCCCTCCTGGCTAAAGGCTTAGGAGATTCATCTAAATTCCTTTTCATACAGGTATCTAAAAGCTACAGTCAAAGAAATCAGTTACTACTACTGCTTCCTGTCAGGAGTCTATCTGAAATTGCCAATTTTCCCTTGTTTTGGCTAGAAGTGTACCCTTAATGTTCTCTGGTACCTTGTACCCAGCTGCTTCTGGATCTGACACAGCTCAGAGCCGTGTCTAATTTTTACTGATCAGGTGTCTTTCATTTGTCTTGCTAAATTATCATTTCCCCTGAATAAGAGCATAGCTTGCTTTTCTCAGAAACCCAAAAGATCAGAAGTCTCCCCAAGCAGAGGGTTTCCAAAGCATTTTGAGTTTTTGATGAGACTTCACATTCACTTAATATGTGACATGCTCTTCCCTGTATGTCATTAGTTTCTTAACTGAACTAGTTTCTTACTTCTTAAAATCGGCTCAGAAGGGAGGAGAGGAAAAAAGAAACTTGGCATGTGCTTGTAAGTGCAAAGGAAGATACACTCCAAGCAATTTTCACCTCAGTGGATATGCTGGGACTTCTGTGGGTTGCAGGGAATAGTTCACAGGGAGAGGAAGGGCAAGCAAGGACAAGAGAAACTTTTATAGAATCACAGAACTGCTGGAGTTGGAAGGGACCTTAAAGATCATCTAGTTCCAACTCCCCTGCCATGGGCAGGGACACCTCCCACTAGACCCAGGTTGCTTAAAACCTCATCCAGTCTGGTCTTAAACACTTCCAGGGATGAGGCATCAAGACCTGTAGTTTAGTTTGACTCATCACTAGAACTGGGTGTAAATGTCACCTGGCTACGTGGCTAGCCTGTACTGAAAACCTGCGTTTGGACATGGTGAGCTGATAATTGAGCTCTGTTCTGCGTGGCAAATGGTCTTAGCATTGCATTTGAGCATGCTTTCCAGGGCAATCTGCTTACCGGCGCTCAGCTTCACAGAACCATGGCAAGCGAGTCTGAGTTGTCATTGTGAATCAGGATAAAAATGCCCTACCTCCTGCTCAGAAAATGGAGATGTGTGTTTTGTTCTGATGCATGTGGTAAGCTTTTCGTAGGCTAGGGCTCAAAGTAGCTTTATACTTCAGATTGTCCTTTATTGGTGTACTGCAGCACACCCAATGGGCAAGGATTACACAACCACCGCCATTATCTTTCCCCATCTACTTCTCTCCCTTCAGAAGAAGTAGTGCAGAATTAATTATCATTCCTTTGTAAACATATCTGAGATCATCATGTGGAACCTCCTGCTGCACAGCTTGCTTTCTAGTTAGGAGTGATTATGTAAAGATGTAATTCCATTGTTTTAACTTTGATTGATCCAGTCACACGAGGCTTGCAGCAGTTAAGCTAATGAAGAAATCATCAGTAGTTACGTGGCAAGTTGACAAGCTATAGCCAAAACACTCAACTGCAACTGCATAGTGCTGAACTTTTTGCAAGGATTGCTTGAGGATCTCCTAGTTTAGAGTTCTGATCAGAACCAGACCTCTAATATGTGCCCACACAACTGATTCAACCTGTGTCCCTTCATTCACTGCTGCCATCCTGTACCCCTCACCTTTAAACACCAAGACAGAGAAGCAGCCCGACTGTGAGATGCCTTTTGTTCACTCTTTGTCAGAGAGAACACGTGTTGCTGGTACCTTCTTGTGATGGAGAGTGGTCTGCTTGCACACTGCGTCTCTTGCTTTCTTATCCTCATCATTTCTCCATCTGGCTGGCACAAATCAAAACTCAAAGCACCCAAAGAGACACAACTCAGTGATGATGCCTGGGGATAGCTGAGCCTGAGGCTTCACTGCAGAATTGGGTATGAAGCAATAAACCAAAAATTTCAGACAGAATCAACCAGGTTGGAAAAGACCTCCAGGATCACAGAGTCTAACCAATCACCCAACACCATCTAAGCAACTAAACCATGGCACCAAGTGCCTCACCCAGGATTTTCTTAAACACCTCCAGGGATGGAGACTCCACCACCTCCCTGGGCAGCCCTTTCCAATGGGCAATCTCTCTTTCTGTGAAGAACTTCTTTCTAAGATCAAGCCTAAACTTTCCCCTGCACAGCCTGAGACTGTGTCCTCTTGTTCTGGTGCTGGTTGCCTGGGAGAAGAGACCAACCCCCACCTGGCTACAACCTCCCTTCAGGTAGTTGTAGATGGCAATAAGATCTCCCCTGAGCCTCCTCTTCTCCAGGCTCCCTCAGCCTCTCCTCACAGGGCTTGTGCTCCAGACCCCTCACCAGCTTTGTTGCCCTTCTCTGGACACATTTGAGCAACTTAACATCTCTCTTGAACTGAGGGGCCCTGAACTGGACACAGGGCTCAAGGTGTGGCCTAACCAGTGCTGAGTACAGGGCAGAATGACCTCCCTGCTCCTGCTGGCCACACTATTCCTGATAGAGTCCACGATGCCATTGGCCACCTGGGCACACTGCTGGCTCATGTTCAGCCTCCTATCAGCCAGTACCCCCAGGTCCCTTTCTGCCTGGCCACTCTCCAGCCGCTCTGTCCCCAGCCTGTAGCACTGCATGGGGTTGTTGTGGCCAATCCAAGTACAGCTGCTGGCATATTGCCATTTCATTATGGTCATTAAGATGTAGCATGCCAAAAAAATCCTATGCCTCTACGTCTTCCTGCTCTACGTCTTCTTCAGCCTTCTGGCCTTTTGTCTTCTCACCACCAGGCATGGCAGCCAAGCACAGATACATCTGTATAAACCAAACCTAGGCAGAAATGCAGGTTCCCAAATTATAACCTAGGCTTTTCCCAGCAACCACCTGAGACACTTCCTGCACATATTCTCTACTGGTGTAACTTTAGATCTTGGTGAACGTGGTTGTTAACATTGGATGCAATCATGGGAAGTTTTCTTTCCTGGCCTGCTAACAAAGGTGTTTTGTCATATCCATGTACACACCAGCTAGTCTTGACAAATGAATCACCTCCACAAATAGATCCATTGTCAAGCCTGTTCTCTGAATTTCAGGTTTCATACTTGCTGGCTGTTAGAAAAATACAGCTGGCATCATAGCTGCAGATCAGAGTTCTTCAGTTTTATCCCCTCAGTCTTCTTCCCTGTGACTATTGGTCCTGTTGCTCACCAACCCTCTTTAGATGCTTTTCAGAATCTGCAGGTTTTTGCTCTGACTTTATCTACTCAGCTGTTTGCTTCCACCAGTTTTATTTCTTCCTGGTTCACACCATTTTACAGATGGTGGTGAAAGTTATTTTGAGCATCTGGAGTAGATTTCTGCCTTTTGGCTCTTCACTTCCAAAGGCTCACTGGGACACCCAAATGGAGCTGTAATATATCATGTTATCAGCCTTATGAAGAGAGGCTGATGGAGCTGGGATTGTTTAGCCTGGAGAAGAGGAGGCTCCAGGGAGACCTTATTGCTGTCTACAGCTACCTGAAGGGTGGTTGTAGCCAGAAGGGGTTTGGTCTCTTCTCCCAGGCAACCAGCGCCAGAACAAGAGGACACAGTCTCAAGCTGCACCAGGGGAAGTTGAGGCTTGAGGTGAGGAGAAAGTTCTTCACAGAGAGAGTTGTTAGGCATTGGAATGTGCTGCCCAGGGAGGTGGTGGAGTCATCATCCCTGGAGATGTTCAAGAGGGGATTGGATGTGGCACTTGGTCCCATGTTTTAGTAGTCATGAGGTGTTGGGTGACAGGTTGGACCTGATGATCTTTGAGGTCTTTTCCAACCTTGTCGATTCTATGATTCTATGTTCCTCTGTCCATCTCCACTCCAGAAAAAGCTATGCACTGGTTTCAGGAAGTCCTTAAATCTGGCTTCTGTCCATGAACACTTTAATCCCTAATGTGGTTAGGGTTTAATAAAACAACCATGGCAGGTCATTTGAAACAAAATATTTGAAAGAATGAAGAGTTCTCACTGTCAGAGGCAGCTTGGTAAGGTTAGAGATTTCCCCAGTCTGGCTGGTTTTGACCATAGCTTGTCTTGCAACCTGAATCTCTGGATGTGTGAAAAGGTCTCCTCTCCAGCCCCATCACGAGCCCTAGCTCGTGGCTCAGCTGGTGCTGTGTGCTTGGGAATCAGTGGCTTCATGCTGAAAGATGCAGAGAACTCTGAAAGTGGTTGAATAACACCTTCATGGCTGATCAGTTTTATTTTCATTTTTTATGAAGCATAACAGTTGGTGAGGAATGAAATTATCGCCTGCAATTGCCACAGACGACATAGAAGAATCAATGCCAGAGTCCTCAACTGTGAACTTCTTTGGCCTGTCCCATTAGCCACTTTTGGGGAAAAGCTGTGAGTTTGATAAACAATGACAATTCTTCTGGGGTTGATGGCTTTGTGTCACTGCTCTAGATTCACAGGGCCACTGCACATGAAAGTTTAATGATCACATAAATTTCAAGGGCTGTCTCTCCCCTGCTGCAGAAAACCATCAAATAAATTTATCTCAATACTCTGCTGACTCCATAAGCATGCTGCAGGCTTTTCCATGCTGTTTCCCCCCCCTCTCTTTGTTTAAATCATCTCTCACACCCACAGCTGAGAAGGAGAGGTCATGCATCCAAACATAAGTAACAAATGGGGTTTGCTGTTGAAGCACACCGTGGCTTCTCACTTACTGGGAGCATGTCATGGCATTAAACTGCTTCAGTGAAGGCACCTGATGCCAAGCTGCAGAAAGCCTGCTTTGGGTATGGAAAAGCAAGAACTCTGAGGTCCTTCCTGTGCTCTTGTTCCCCAGCTGCTATCATTTCAATAACCTGCTTTGAAGGCATCAGTTGAGGAGATGTGCACCTGCTTAGTCACTTTAGGGGGAAAAATGCATTAAAGCCTAATTTAATAAAAACCCAGTGGGCAAACTGACCTATTTCACAGTCACTATTTAGGTTAGTGTGTGCAGTACCCATGTTGCTCTTCAGGTAGCAATTCTTACCATACATATGCTTTTTCACAGCCTTGCCCAATCTGTTCTGCCAGATCTGGCTGACCACTCTCCCTGGGCTGAAGCTTCATCCCACAGCAAAACAGGGGACTTCCCATTTCAGCATTTACTGTGAGAGAAAATAGAGATGCACTTGACTTGCCTTAGTTTGCAAGGCAAGACTTGGCCCTCACAAA
Source organism: Picus viridis (assembly GCA_033816785.1). Taxonomy (NCBI): domain Eukaryota; kingdom Metazoa; phylum Chordata; class Aves; order Piciformes; family Picidae; genus Picus; species Picus viridis. The sequence goes on from CM066577.1 coordinate 5,183,510, forward strand.
AACATCAGTGGTTTGTACGACCTCACTTAGACCAAAGCCAGAATGTCCCACTGGTGTTTCCTTCTCCCTGGCCTGCCATTTGCAGCCAATGCCTGTGGAGAATATCCTGATGGACATATCCACCTCAGAGGAGCCCCTGTGCATCCTCAGGGGCATGTGTAGATAGATGAAATGGGGAACATTAGCATCTGAGCCTGAAATGCAGCCCCCGGTGCGCAAGGAGGCTTTGAAGAGCCCTGGCTATAGGCGGAAGGATGGGAGCAACACTGTAGCTGTGGCAACCTAGCCTCATCTTCCATAGTCAGAAGACCTGTTTGCTGCAAAAAAGTAAACACTGACTGTAAATACAGCAGCAACAGGGACTTCTGAGCTGCAAAACATCAGAGAGCAAGGAGAATAAGCGAGGAGCATAAAGGTACATATGAATAGTGAAGAGCTTTAGGGAGCAGCATTTCTTTTTCCCAAGGTCAGGATGCCGTGGAGCATCTCAGAAGGGAGGTGGTGACAACAAACTGAGGCCTGATCAGCTCTACCCATAGTGGCTGCTACTCACAGCTCTCATGGCTTTGGAACAGTGGGGACATTAGCATGGTCTTGTCTTCTGATCTGGGATCACAGCTCTGGTAAACCCCAGAATTTCCATAGTTGATTTCTTAGGATCCTCTAGGACCGGGTTGCCTGGAAAGATGAAAGTGTGCAGTACAATGTCGACCTCTTTATCTTTTAGGAGAGGGATATGTAAGGAAAAAATGTCTGAAAAGGGCACCTGAATGCCTGTATGGGAAGGGAACTGCAGGAAACGGGGACAGCAGATGAGAATTTGATGGACAAATCCCATTTCTAGGACAGGAAAAATGCATCAAAAATCACCATCTGTGCAGGAGTTTCTAACATTTGGTTTGCTGTGAAAGAAGGCAAAGTGACTGCCACCTTTTTTTTTAAAAAGAACACAACAACAACAACAACAAAATCCCCACTGTGCCCTTCACATCACAAAAACATTTAATAGCTTTTACATAATGTCCAGATTTGGCCCATTCAGGCAGCCTTGGTTTGAATGAGGGAAGGTAGCCAGGCACGAACTGTGCTCACTGAATTGATGAACTGTATAAAAAGCCCATGAGACATTTTCACTCCTAATTGATTGCAGAAAGCTTCTGTGTCATGTGTCAGCATCCACCTTGAGAGGAGCTTGACCCACGGGGGATGTGGAACAGCAAGCTGTGCAGCCCCTTATAAAACCAGTTTGCTTGGGAAAGCACAACATCCTCCATGCTGCTCACTTTGTGCTGCTCTCTCACTTCCAGTCATGGTGACTCCACCACCTCCCTGGCCAGCCCATTCCAGTGGCAAATGACTCTTTCTGTGAAGAATTTCTTCCTCACATCCAGCCTAAACCTCCCCTGGTGCAGCTTGAGACTGTGTCCTCTTGTTCTGTCACAGGTTGCCTGGGAGAAGAGACCAACTCCCACCTGTCCACAACCTCCCTTCAGGTAGTTGTAGACAGCAATAAGGTTTGAACAGAAGCTGTGCACAGCTTAAGCTACCAGACTACAGTGTGACACCGCACCTTGAGTACTGTGTCCAGTTCTGGGCCCCTCAGTTTAGGAAGGATGTTGACTTGCTGGAACGTGTCCAGAGAAGGGCAACAAAGCTGGTGAGGGGTTTGGAACACAAGCCCTATGAGGAAAGGCTGAGGGAGCTGGGGTTGCTTAGCCTGGAGAAGAGGAGACTGAGGGGTGACCTTATTGCTCTCTACAACTACCTGAAGGGAGGTTGTAGCCAGGCAGAGGTTGGCCTCTTCTCCCAGGCATCCAGCACCAGAACAAGAGGACGCAGTCTCAGGCTGCGCCAGGGCAGGTTTAGGCTGGATGTTAGGAAGAAGTTCTACACGGAGAGAGTGATTGCCCATTGGAATCGGCTACCCGTGGAGGAGGTGGAGTCACCTTCACAGGAGGTGTTCAGGAGAAGACTTGATGGGGTGCTTGGCTGTATGGTCTAGTTGTTGGGTGGGTTGGATTGTTTGATGGGTTGGACGCGATGATCTTCCAACCTGGTGTATTGTATTGTATTGTATTGTATTGTATAAAAGCCACCCAGTTTACAAAGGTATGGTCATGGTCACTCCTCGTGTGCCTGACATAGTAAGATCATGATGGACTTAAGAAATTTCCTGATGGATCATGGTTCCAGTCAGGCTCAGGAAGAAGTTTGCTGCAGGAATCCCAAGCATTGATATTCATTACCAGGGCTTTAAAGAGTCTGCAGATGTGTGATATCCAAGGCTACCTTGTCATTAGCCAGTCCTCCTCTACGATTTGGGCACAAACCCCAGGCTCTGCAGGTCTGTGTAGCTCGTGCAAGCCAAGTCCCATCCCCTAGGTCCAGTCCCATTCTCCTAATGTGACAACTTTCACCCATCACCCCATTCAACATGTATCCTGTGCTAAACAGGGAGAAGAGCTGTGTCACACACCCATGCCCCAAAAGAAGAGACTCGGGGAATGAGAGACAGCTTCTGCTCCTCTTGAAAGTGACGGGAAATAATCTGTATGCTGAAGTTTATCCTAGTGTTGTAACTGTGTGTCATAGAGAGGAAGAGACAAATTCCACTAACTAAACTAATGTAAAATAATGTTTTCTCATCTGTCAGGTGATCAGGGAGACCCATGCAGCTTCAGAAAGGCTCCGAGGTCATGCTGCTAGTTGCAGCCCACTCCAATGACAGGAAGGTTCTTCTTTCAGCAAGAGTTTGTCTCCAGCTTCCAGAAATCTGCTTGGTCCTCCTTGCTGGCTTCCCATTATCCAACTGTCCTCAAACCTCAAAGCATCAGTTTTGAGAGCTGGCTCAGGCTCTGCAAACAAGCCTTTTCCAGGTAGTTTGAGCTTACTAGGGGAACAGTGTGGATCAACAGACTTTTCTGGAGCTTATGTCCTTTACCTCATTCCTAAGAGAGGGCTGCCTTTTAGACCATAAAACTTGCAAGTATCTGCTTCAGAAAGTCCCTTTTTGGCTGTTGCCGGTTTGGAGCAGGGTTTTGAAACTTGTACCCAGGCACCAAGGGGCTAGACCTCATTTCACACACAGTGTCTTCCTTCCAAGTGTTTAGCTGCTTTTGTTGTCAGCCTGCACTAGGTGGGCTGCCTTCAGACTACATGTTTTAAGTAAATGCTGACTTTCTGATGAAGCAGTGAGTGAGTGTGATCCATATGCTTTGGATTCAGCATCCCAGGGATGGAGGTGCTCCCTCCTGGCTCTCATACTCAAGCTACCACAGCCTAATATTTATGGTAGATGACCTCCAGAGCCATCTCAGGAGCTGGCCAAGGAGCACATGTAGCTCTTTCCTGGAATTCAGTTCTGCATTGGGTTTATGGAAATGTGCACCTACTCTAAACTAACTTTTGGGGTTTTCTATTGTCTCCTCTCCTTTTCCAAAGGGCTTGTGGCAGTTACTGCACCATTAACACCAGAAGCAGATAGAGCTTTCAAGTAATTACTAGTGACAAGTCTCAATAGATAAAACAGAACTTGGTTTCCAACCCTGAATGCTTTCTTTCAAGGGGATTGCTAAGCAGTTCCTTTGCAGCTTTCTGATCTGGGCTGTAGAAAACCTTCTCCTCTAAAGCTGATTATTCAGCTGGAAAGCAAGCCCCAGTTAGCATGTAGCTAATGTTTAACTCGAGATGTGTTTTATATTTCAAGGCACTAGCCTGGGAGGCATGCACTGCCCGAGGAAAGGAGAGTGATGTAACTGCTGAGGGAGAAGGACGATGAGCAGCACAAAAGAATGAATCATACAAACACTCCTCATTGTTCAAGACTGCTCAGAGGCAAGTTGTAGTGTAACTGAAAGCGTGCACTGGAAGGGGGCAGGTATTGCACACGCTGGGGAACTGGAGCGTGGTTTGAAGGGCTGCGAGTGAATGGTGGCTGCTTCTGAAGGCTCTCCCTTGGTAATGTACTGCTGGTACGTTAAGAAATGCCTGCCTTAAAAATGTCCTTGCTGTAAAGTCTGAGCTCTGTGAACAGAGATGGGGGGAAATTGTTAATCTGTGCCTTTTACACAAAAATGCTTTTAACTCCTCTCCCTTAAGAAAGTAAGTCACCACCATTCAGAAAACAAGTTATACAATGTCAGGCAGCAAGGCTTAACTCCTGTATGTAGGGGGGAAATATTTTGATAGGAAATGTGGTGTTTAATCCTTTGTCCCACAGATCATACAAGTCAATCCATCTCAAACCAAAGTGGGCACTGGGCACTGCACGGCATCTGAAGTGGAACTGTCTCTTGCAGAGTGCTCAGCAGGGACCAGTGGTGCCATGAAAGTCACATACACACAGAATCACCAAGGCTGGAAGAGATCTGAAGGTCATCAAGTCCAACCTGTCACCACAGACCTCATGACTAGTCCCCTCAGCTGGGCAAGTCTATTAACTACATCTTCCCAAGCACCCCTTTCCAGCTCCTGTCTGTCTTTCTTTTACCCTTCACTTTGACACACCAACTTGTTTGTAGCCATGTGTGTGTTGCTGTGATGTACAGAGCCCAAATACAGCTGTAAAGTTCTCATAGTGAAGAGAATAAGGGAGGGTACAAGGTCTTGCCTTCTTCCTTGAGGAGAAGGTCCAGGTTGCCCTGCAGACTGTGAAACAGAGAGGGTCTAGTGAAGGACTGACTGCATTGTTGACATGGGAATTGAGGCTCATAAAGCTTTCTAGCTCCACAGGATGTCCTTCCAGGACGTTGTGACATGGATAGGACCCACAAGATGGTTTATGTTTCTGTCTCAGGAGGCAGTGCTGGGCTGTATCCCAGGAGTTGATGACTGCTTCATCATCAATTGTCAGGTGGACTTCATCTTCAAATGAGAGTTAGGAAAGGGGAAAGCTGAGAAGATGAAGATGATCCTCTCTTTTTGGTGGTGTCCAGTGATAGGACAAAGAACAACAGGTCCAAGCTAGAACAAAGCAGGGACCTTATCACACACTACAACTACCTGAAGGGAAGTTGTAGTAAGGTGGGGGTCAGGTTCTTCTCCAAGGCAACTTGTGGCAAGACAAGAGGTCATGACCTGCATCAGGGCAGGTTTAGGTTGGATGTTAGTGAGTACTTCTTCATGGAAAGGGTAATTAGACACTGGGATGGACTGCCCACAGAGGTGGTAGAGTGGCTGTCCTTGGAGGTGTTTAAGGAAAGATTGGATGTGGCACTTAGTCCTTGTGGCACACATGGTCTAGTTGATGTGGTGGTGTTAGGCTGGACTTGATGACCTTAGAGGTCTATTCCAGTCTCAATAATTCTATGATTCTGTGGAAGGAGGTTCCACTTCAACATGAGGAGACACTTCTTTGTGGTGAGGGTGACAGTGCACTGGAACAGGCTGCCCAGAAATGTCGTGGAGTTGTCTTCTCTGGAGACTTTTGAAACCCACCTGAATGAGTTCCTGTGTGGCCTGCCCTAGGTGATCCTGCTTGGGCAGGGAGGTTGGACTCAATGATCTCTGAGGTCTATTCCAACCCCTAACATTCTGTGATTCTAGTTAAATTCTAGTTTAATTTCTAGTTAATTCTAGTTAAATTTTGTGTCCAGTTCTGGTCCCCTCAGTTTAGGAAAGATGTTGAGTTGCTGCAACATGTCCAGAGGAGGGCAACAAAGCTGGTGAGGGGTTTGGAGCACAAGCCTTTTGAGGAGAGGCTGAGGGAGCTGGGGTTGCTTAGCCTGGAGAAGAGGAGGCTCAGGGGAGACTTTGTTGCTGTCTACAACTACCTGAAGGGAGAGTGATTGGCCATTGGAATGGGCTGCCCGGGGAGGTGGTGGAGTCACCATCACTGGAGGTGTTTAGGAGGAGACTTGGTGGGGTGCTTGGTGCCATGGTTTAGTTTATTAGATGGTGCTGGATGATAGGTTAGACTCAATGATCTTGAAGGTCTCTTCCAACCTATTCTATTCTATTCTATTCTATTCTATTCTATTCTATTCTATTCTATTCTATTCTATTCTATTCTATTCTACCTCTCTCAACTTCATGCACATGTTAAGCACAGGGTACAAAATGACCCTCAGGATCCAGGCAGTCTTACAGGAGATGTGCTGACACAGAAAGTACTGGTGTTCTTCAGGAGACCAGCCACCCTACTTGCCTGCTCTTGTGTAAACTTCAAATAGGGATTACTGTGATCTAAGTCCTAGCAAGAAACACAGAGGATGCCTTTTCCTTATGTTTACTAAACCTTAGAGAGACGTTGACATGCAAAGTTTACACACTTCAAGCACCCTGGGCAGACAGAGAAACTGTGTTAGTGAAGGCAGACCTGTGAGATTTGCTGCATTTACAACTTTGCACATCCAGACTGTGGAAAAGAAAACACAAAATAGACAGCTTTATCTTATCAATAAATGAGTTTGGGTGGGAATTATGAGTTCTTGGACCAGAGCAAGGAGGGAATGTCTTTAATCTTGTAGAAGTGAAGGAGTAAAATTTTCTAGTGATGTTCTTATAGCATGCTGCAGGGACTTGCTGGAAGCAACCCAGAAGCAAATAGACATCTCTAATATATCTATTTTCCCATTCGCCCCAATTCATCACTCCCAAAAATAGCACTGGGGTAATGAGGACTTTTGGAACTTTTCACTCTGGTAATGCTGCAAGAAAACAAATACTTCCCTGGCTATTGTACTTTAGCTAGGAAAATGTGGACAATTCAGTCTCCTGTCTCCCTCTCCTGTCTCCCTCTCCTGTCTCCCTCTCCTGTCTCCCTCTCCTGTCTCCCTCTCCTGTCTCCCTCTCCTGTCTCCCTCTCCTGTCTCCCTCTCCTGTCTCCCTCTCCTGTCTCCCTCTCCTGTCTCCCTCTCCTGTCTCCCTCTCCTGTCTCCCTCTCCTGTCTCCCTCTCCTGTCTCCCTCTCCTGTCTCTCCTGTCTCCCTCTCCTGTCTCCCTCTCCTGTCTCCCTCTCCTGTCTCCCTCTCCTGTCTCCCTCTCCTGTCTCCCTCTCCTGTCTCCCTCTCCTGTCTCCCTCTCCTGTCTCCCTCTCCTGTCTCCCTCTCCTGTCTCCCTCTCCTGTCTCCCTCTCCTGTCTCCCTCTCCTGTCTCCCTCTCCTGTCTCCCTCTCCTGTCTCCCTCTCCTGTCTCCCTCTCCTGTCTCCCTCTCCTGTCTCCCTCTCCTGTCTCCCTCTCCTGTCTCCCTCTCCTGTCTCCCTCTCCTGTCTCCCTCTCCTGTCTCCCTCTCCTGTCTCCCTCTCCTCATTCATTACCCATCTTTATTCTCCTATTTTCTCTGATTTCATTCCCAGGGGGTGTATCTTTATGCATGCAGTGAGTACTATGAATTTCTGGCCAAGGGAATGTTTTCCACCATCCCCTCAGATTGCTTTTGAAGGATGTCTCTGTTGTAGCCTTGGAATAAGGGTGGTGGTAAGGGACAGTTCCCAGGACTTTAGGGACTTTCACCCTTCTACTGGTGGAGGGCAGACCTCAGGGACAGCCAAGACAGTGGCATGGACCATTGCAAGGCACTTCAACTAATCTAAGGAATAATATGGTGATTGGTTGTCTGGTGGTAGAAGCAAAGGCCTGGGAAGAGGAGAGGACCTCTGCAAAACTCTCCTCAGCTCTCACCCGTGGCACCAACTGCCCTAGTGGCTTGTGTCTCCTGAACTGTTCCTCAACTTCTTTCTCTACCTTCCTGCTTTTTACTTAATTTTCTTCCTGTTGTCATGGATTTTTAAAAGAAATTCTCTCAGGTGATTGCCTCATTCAAATCCTGAAGGGCTGCTCCACATCTGGGTTAGACAATTAAAACCAAACATCTCCAAGTTCTTTGCCTTTCTGCTACAGAAAACAAAAACCCACCCAAACAAAACAGAAAAAAGGCAAAACCAAGCACCAGGAACAACAAGAAACAAACAGACCAAAACAAAACCCCAAAACCAACCACCAGCAGCAACAAGAAACAAACAGACCAAACCAAAAAGGAATAAAACAAACCAAGCCATGAAAAAACCCAACCCAAACCTTCAATCCATTCTGCCTATTAATCAGTTGCTTATCAAAAGATGGAGAAACTGAAAGGTGGACAGCAAGCTCACAGAAATAATACAAAGTCTTCCCTGGTTCTCTGTACAGTGAGCAAGTACCTACATGGTGTCAGGGTTTTCTCCTTTCCTCTCACACTGTTAGCTTGGCTGCTTTACTCTGAATAGCAGGGTGAAATTGAGCAGGAGTAGGAAACTGAATGTGCTCAGTTTAACTGTCCCAAGTGGGACCTCTTCAAGGATTCATCTGTTTAAGATGCAAAAGGGCATTAGGATGACACAGACTCTTCCGCATTTGCATGTCCAGCTTGATAGGTCCTACACAAGTTACTTTTTAAAAGGTCCCTAAATATTTCCATGCTGAGCTCCTTAAAGAGGTCTGGGCCCCAAAGTTGCTGTGGGGAGCACAGATCACCGCAGCACGTCACACAGCCTGTGCACAAAGACACCTTTCCTTTCACACCTCGTCAATAGCATCACAGAAGTGGAAGGGTTTTGAATCAGAGGCTCCAGGCTGATGCTTAACACAGAGGTGTTAAAAATCTCGTGGAAATTGCCTGGGAGGTTTTGTTCATCTTTCTTAAAAAGGTAAACAAACCCAGAGAGATGGGTAGCAGGTAGCACCATGTGTGATGATTTAATAAGAGGGGTTTTTTTGAGGTGGTAATTCCCATGGTACCACCGGATTGCTTCTTGCTATAGGTGGTTAATTATAGTATCTGCGGCGCTCCCAGCAGTGGAGCAGAGGGACACAGCATGGCCTCTTTCTGCTAGACTTTTCTCCTCTCAGCCTCCACTCCCCCTCCTCCCTGGAAGATAAAGAAGCAAATCCCAATTTAGTCATCAAGGTCTGAGACACGCGGTGAATAATTCAATTCCTCATCTTCACACACAGACTCAGCTGCACAAACAAATTCAGCTGTTTCTGCAAAGGCCACAAATACATTTCCTGATGTTTTTTAGGCCTGGGATGTATTGCTGTGGTTGAAAAAAAACATGAGATGTAAGGAAGGAAGGGTCATAAATGCTTTGCAAGTGAAGCAGCAGGATGAAAAGCCACTGAGCTCTGGCTAGTGAGCTCTGGACTGGAGCACCATGAGATGCCAAACCAATTGATCAGTTAATCATGCAAGGAAGAACTCTGGGCTGTGTGGCCAAGAGGTACATATGGGACCTGGGGAAACAATGACATTTGCCTCCTATGGTTCTTCTTGACACCCTGTTTGACATTTCTACTTTGTAAAAGCCATCAGACCCCAAAAGGTGCTAAATAAGTCAGGTTCATGACCAGAATACAGAGGCTGGTGGCTATGATAAACAGGCAAAGGTTTCACTACGTGTATTAATGCTGCTGGAGCCCTGAGTCACCACAGCTGCAAAGCAGAGTCAAGACTGGCTTTATTTTCATTAAAGAAGATGAGACTTAAAATGCAAAGGCTGGCTTGATCAGCAAGGGCAGTCATTGGGAAACTTGACAGTTTTGTTGGCTTGTCCACCTTGGGAAGTGGATGAACAGAGAAATGCCTTAGCTCTTCCCCTTGCCTTGGGAAGGTGGGCTTTGGGCAGAAATGCTCTGTGGGTGGAGCATTCCTGTCTGCAGTATTCTCTGGGTTATGTGCACACAGGAACATGGCCTCTGATGACCTTTGTGTCTTTTCCTTGTGATTCATCTGTTGTGTATTAGTATGCACAGCCTGATGCTGGCTACGTGTACCAAATAGTAGGTGCTGTGAATGGTCTTCTACCTCCTGCAAAGAAAACTGCAGTATTAATTGAGGGCACCATCCTGTGTGGATTCAGAAATGAGCTGTAAGGAATGAGCATCCTATGGGCATCAGTCAAACAGAGGTAATACAGTTTGCACAAGCTAAGCACACATCTGCAGGCTCCAATGGCATTAACTTGCCAGCTCTTAGAATCACAGAATGTTAGGGGCTGGAAGGGACCTCTGGAGATCACTGAGTCCAATACCTGTGTCACCTAGGGCAGACAGCTTTGAAAGTCTGCAGAGAAGGAGGCTTCACAGCCTCTCTGGGCAGCCTGTTACAGTGCTTCATCACTCTCCCAGGAAAGAAGCTTTTCCTTATGTTAAGGTGAAGCTTCCTGCATTCCAATCTGTATTCACTGTCCCTCAGCCTATCTCAGGGCACCATTGGAAAGGGACTGGCCTCTTCTTGACGCCTGCCCTTCAGATATTTGCCAACATTGATAAGACCTGCTCTCAGTTTCCCTTTTTCCCAGCCTAAACAGCTGCAGGTCTCTCAGCCTTGTGGCATTTTAATGCCATCTTTATTCTGGATGCTGCAGGATTACTCTTTTGGCTTGAATTCTGGGCAACAATATAATCCAAAATGAAGATGAGCTGAGGTGTTTGACAGAAAGGGGAGATGGTGTCTCCCTCCATTTATATTATCTTCAGAAATAGGACTTGGTTCTGATTACCAATGCACCCCTGGGTTTTGCTGCATGGGTTTGAAAAAAACCTACTATTCATGCATTAAGTATATAATCAAAACTGGGAACAGTGTGATTTGCAGGCTGAGTAGGTCACCTCCTTTCCTGGCTGGGGGCTTCTTTGTGCAGTCTTTCACTGCCTGTTTCAAAGCATGTGAACTCATTGCTGGGCACACACCGAGAGAGGAGCTGCGTGTCAACAGCACTAACCTAGAACCAGGACATTTCAGCTGAAAAGAGTTTGTTTGAAGTATACAAGCATGGAAGAACGAATGCCTGTGGTGTAATAGACTACCAAGACAAGCAGTCATGCCCAGAAATAAATCCCATGACTAGACAAAGCAGCAGCAGACAGGCACAGTGTGATGGTGGAGGTGGATCTGCAGGAGAGCTACGCCTCGGATCACTTGATTCAGTTAGCCTCAGCCTGGACATGTCATAGAATCATTAGGGTTGGAAGGGACCTCAAGGATCACCTAGTTCCAACTCCCCTGCCTGAGGGGCAGGGATCTCTCACACTAGATCAGGTTGCTCAGACCCACATCCAGCCTGCCCTTAAAAACCTCCAGGGGTGAGGCTTCCACCACCTCCCTAGGCAACCTCTTCCTGTGTCTCACCACCCTCATGGGGAAGAACTTCTTCCTAACAAAGAAAAATGTCGTGACACTTGGTAGGACAGCACTGTTGTGTAGTCACAGCTCAGAGCTGATTCTTCTTCCTGTGTCATTACAGTGGGGCAGATGTGTCCCAGAGAGTCTTTGCAGCCCTGTTGGTTGCACCACATACAGTCTGGCTGCACCTGGCTGTAGGGCTGGTGAGCAACACAGCATGACGCACAGCTGGGCCCTTCAGTGGCCAGCAATAGGGGACCTTTTGCATCATCTTGCACCTCCTCCCCTCTTTGTACATCTTGGCTCCTTTCCAAAGAAACCAGGGAAATCCAGAATATGGAGCCAGGCTTCAGCCAGCCCCCTCACAGGAATTGTCACCAGCCCTGAAGGTATCACCTGTGCATATCTCAAGGTGTCTCCCTGAGGTGGGGGACAGCATTTTCCCACTTGCTGCACTTCTGCAGGGATCCTGAAAATCTCTTGGAGGACAAGTCCTCTGAAGGTGTAAAATAGGAGCTATCCGTTGGTGCTGAGACTGGTTAACCTCTCAGGATGTAAAGGTCTGGGACAGGTCCACACTTGAAATCTCCTGTGCTCAGTTAAATTGCTCTGAGCTTTGGGGGCTGAGAAACTGGGCTGGCTCTCTCCTGAGAAGCGTTTCACATTTAGTGTCCTGTAATTGCTCCGGAAATAAAACTGGGTGCTTGCATCAGGCTGAGGCCACAGGTGTGTGAATGGGCTAACCCACGGGAGCTCAACTTGCTCCACTTCCCAAAAAGCTGGGAATGCACAGGTCAATTGTAAGGAGCCATTAAACCCACCCAGTGACAACAGTTTGACTGCTGGGGGCCATTTTCTTACATGATAGAAGAAATGGAATGGGAATGGAATGGAATGGAATGGAATGGAATGGAATGGAATGGAATGGAATGGAATGGAATAGAGTAGAATAGAGTAGTGTAGAATAGAATAGGCCAGGCCAGGTTGGAAGAGATCTTCAAGATCATTGAGTCCAACCCATCAGCCAACACCATCTAATCAACTAAATCATGGCACCAAGCACCCCATCAAGTCTCCTCCTAAACACCTCCCGTGATGGTGACTCCACCACTTCCCTGGGCAGCCTTTTCCAATGGGCAATCACTCTCTCTATGAAGAATTTCTTCCTAACATCCAGCCTAAACCTCCCCTGGTGCAGCTTGAGACTGTGTCCTCTTGTTCTGGTGCTGGTTGTCTGGGAGAAGAGACCAACCCCCACCTGGCTACAACCTCTGTTCAGGTAGTTGTAGAGAGCAATAAGATCTGCCCTGAGCCTCCTCTTCTCCAGGATAGGCAACCCCAGCTCCCTCAGCCTTTCCTCACAGGGCTTGTGCTCCAAGCCCCTCACCAGCTTTGTTGCCCTCCTCTGGACACGTCCCAGCAACTCATCATCTTTCCTAAACTGAGTGGCCCAGAACTGGACACAGGACTCGAGGTGTAGCCTAACCAGTGCTGAGTACAGCACTGAGTACATTGAGCAGTGCTGCCCTACCTACAGTTCAAGGATCACAAAGAGGTGTTCCTATGTGTGTTAACACAGAACTTGCTTGCTGTGTAATGCAGCAGCTCTGCAGGGAAGCTTGGTTCAGCGATCGTTTTTCTCCAACTCCAAAGCACTTGTGTTATGAGGTAGCAAATAATCTGAATGAACCACAGACACAAAGATCAGAACTCTAAAATCAAGTGGAAGCCACGAATAAGATGCTGTGAATTTCACAGAATCACAGAATGTTAGAGGTTGGAAGGGATCTCTAGAGATTGTGTAGTCCAATCCCCCTGCCAAAATAGGATGACCTAGGGTGGGTCACATTCAGGCGGGTTTTTGAAAGACTCCAGAAATGGAGAGCCTGCAACCCCTCTGGGCAGCCTGTCTCAGTGCTCTGGCACCCTCACTGTAAAGAATTTTCTCCTTATGTCATGGTGGAACCTCCTGTGTTCTAACTTGTACCCATTGCTCCTTATCCTATCACTCGGCACCACTGAAAAGGGACTCTCGCCTTCATCCTGGCATCAGTCAGGACACAGTCTCAAGTTGTGCCAGTGGAGGTTTAGGCTGGATGTTAGGAAGAAATTCTTCATAGAGAGAGTGATTTGCCCATTGGAATGTGCTGCCCAGGGAGGTGGTGGAGTCACCATCACTGGAGGTGTTTAAGAAGAAAGTGGATGGGGTGCTCGGTGCCATGGTTTAGTTGATTAGATAGGTTGGACTTGATGATCTCCAAGGTCTCTTCCAACCTGGTCTGGTCTATTCTATTCTATTCTATTCTATTCTATTCTATTCTATTCTATTCCATTCTATTCCATTCTATTCTATTCTATTCTATTCACCCCCAGATATTGATAGACATTAATAAGAATTTGTACCAGCTGTCCCAGGAAATGGTGAACGCTAAGGACAGATGCAAAAAACATCTACAGAAATCCAACGGAGCTTCTTACTACTTTTTAAATCATTTGTGGGCTTCAACACGTATGAAGAAGATGAAAATTAGTTTTGCTTGAGTATGGTGGGCTTACTGCTCTGTGCGGAGATCGGGTAGTCCAAAAGGAGGGTCGAAATCTGATCAAATGGACGTAATTTGGTTGGCGACATTGTGCTCAGGTACAGACAGATGCTGTTCAGGGACTGCGTGTTGCTTAAACTTTTAACAAAGATTGCCACCTGGTGGACAGACTGCAGCAGTGCAGCCTCTGGACACTTGTTCCAGCAAGGTGTTCAGGCTTGGAAACTTTCTGCTTGTCTACCGAAGACAGATCCGTCGGCTTGATCAGTCCAGCAAAACAGAGATTTGTGTCTTCTGGTGAATTTAGCACTGAGGGGCTTTGGGTTGTATTTTATATTTAGGGAGGTTGTAGCCAGGAGGGGGTTGGTCTCTTCTCCCAGGCAACCAGCGCCAGAACAAGAGGACACAGTCTCAGGCTGCGCCAGGGGAAGTTGAGGCTCGAGGTGAGGAGAAAGTTCTTCACAGAGAGAGTTGTTAGGCATTGGAATGTGCTGCCCAGGGAGGTGGTGGAGTCACCATCCCTGGAGGTGTTCAAGAGGGGACTGGATGCGGCACTTGGTGCCATGGTTTAGTAGTCATGAGGTCTGTGGTGACAGGTTGGACTTGAAGATCTTTGAGGTCTTTTCCAACCTTATTGATTCTATGATTTTGATTTGTATTTTCCTGCCTGTGCAGGATTTACATGAAGTGTTTATCCCTTACTTCTGGGTACACTTGTTTTCCTTAACATGTGGGAAATACATGGCATCAGGTGTGTCGAGCTGACCTCTGATCCTATAGCTTGCAGTAATCATACATCCTCAGTTGGACTTGATGATCTTAGAGGTCTTGTCCAACCCTAATGATCTGATTGTTATCCTGAGCTGTTGTCCCAGCCCACTGGACCTACTGGACCTGCTTAGGATGCAGCGGAAGGGTATGCTGCTGACATAGGGCACTTACTATCAGTTCAGCCACGCCATGCTGGTCAGGCTTGGCCACTGGTTAGAGCTGTTTAAAACCATTACAATTCATTCCTTTTCATTCTGCTCCCTCTCCTAGTCTAGAATTGAGAGAAATTGTTTGTGTGGTTTTTTTTTTCCCCAGGCCGAGTTTGCACTAGGGCTGAAAGTCTGGGATATGTAAATTAAGCATTACTCTGTAAATCTCCCTTTTTAGTCCTCCTGTGGACATCCAGCTTCTGTTGGTTAGTGAATAAATAGGATGTTGACACTTTGAGTGTTCCCTTCATGAAGCAGAGGTGGTTGGTACCTGTGGTTCTGCAGCCATTATCAGCTCATAAATAGTTCTTTATATTGTGGTTGACTCTTTCCCCAGCTTCTTTGTGTGCAGCTTGCTCTGAACTGCTGTAAGGCCAAGGTGGTGGGAGGAACAGCTGTCCTCCCCTTGGGATGAAAGAGTTGTTGAATGTTCTTTTGTTTAGTAATAATCACAGTAATAGAGCTTGATGCTCAGAAGATGGACCAAGAGAGACTTTGCTGGGACTCCTGGGATATGTGGATGCCAGGACATTCTGTGATACCTTTTAGGAGCCAATAGCAGCAGCAGCTGCCTACAGCTAAGGGAGGATAAGGAGAGAAAAGCAAGGCAAGAGCTTCACGGCAGCAGCCTGACAGTGTGTGTGGAGGGGTCTTTCTCTCATCTGACTTGTCATGACTGCTTGAGTCATGATTTATCAAACATCAGGCCTTTGTATTTAGCTGGATACAGCACTGTCTGCTTGCAAGGAGACAATATTTCCAAATCTACTTTTATTCTTCTGATTGAAAGAGCCCCCCCACAGCAATCTGCATTTGCACTGACTGCTGGCTCCAGCATTGACAGAATAGTGCAGCAAGAAACTGGGCAGAGCTCCAGCAGGTCTGGCACCCCCTTACATCCATTCTACTCCATATATTTGGTATCTGCCTTTTCCTCAGTGAGTTCCTGCTTGTCCAATGATCCTGTGTAACTGTGTTGCCTGTGGTGACTGGTGGTTGCCAGCAGCTACACTGTCACAGTACAGACAGAAAGAATGGGATGTTCTGTCTGAACATCTGTCTTTCCAGGAGCAGTGCCTGTGGCAACAGGATCAAGCCTGCTTCAGGGATGCTATTTTTTTCCCCTCTTTCCCATCAATAGTTTGCTGCTGGTGGTTTGGTTTAAATCATAGCTTTTTTGAAAGATACCTAGGAGGTGTTCCTGGTTTTACAAGGATACTGTCTGAAAGCAAGTTTTAGAGCACTTAAGAGCTTCATGCTCCACAACTATATGAAGCCTCATAGGACTACTCAAACTCATGGGCTTCTCATGTTTAGGAACACCAGAAATGGTTCCTGGCCCAAACCAGTACTTCACACAGAAATTGCATGTATTTTTTTCCCCTTCCTTATCCCTACAAATATTGTCTCACCTGATCTGAAGAGCCCAGGCCAAGCAGCCACCTGACCAGGCACGGCACCCTCCCAGCGTGCCCACCCAGCATCGTGTTGATTGTTTGGCAACCTGAGTGGCTGTAAAGCCCCTTCAGGATTTGGAGGTGTGAGGAGCAGCAAAGCTGCCAAATTTGGGATTTGGCATCTGGATCCTTGAGGAGCTCTGCTGTTTATGTGATTTGAATCTGAGCAAGTGAATTTTGACCATTTGCACTGTTCTGGAAGCACTGTTCTCTGTGTAGGTAGCCAGGTGGTGTAACCCCGTGTCTGCCTGTCCTTTCTGCACCCATGCCCAGCAGTGGTCCTTCACCCTTGGCCTTTAGCAAGCTTGGAGCAATCCCTCCTGATCTGATGGAGCAATCTTGTTTCCAAGTGCCCTCCTGTCCTCCTCTGCCACTAAATTTTAAGTTATTTTTCCGCCTCTAGAGGACACTGTGGCCTTCTATATGCTTGCTTCTGCCGTGCTCCGGAGGCAGTAGCTCCGTTCAGTGGCTGCCTGGCAGAGATGGCACTAACCAGCGGTGGTCCCAGCAAGCTCACTTTAGGAAGGGCAGGCTTGAGTAGCTCTGTCACCAGCCGCTTATTGCCAGGGATGCTTGTCCCTCTTTACCTGCTCTCTCTGTCATCCTACAAACCCATGAGGCCCTCCTGGCTTCTGGGTCTGGCCAGGATGAAGCAGGTGCTCAGAAGTTTGAGACCAGGCTGGATGGGGCTCTGGCCAGCCTGTTCTAGTGTGAGGTGTCCCTGCCTATGGCAGGGAGTTTTGAACTCGATGATCCTTGTGGTCCCTTCCAACCCTGACTGGTACTATGATACTAAGTACTTTATAGATAGAATAGAATAGAATAGAATAGAATAGAATAGAATAGAATAGAATAGAATAGAATAGAATAGAATAGAATAGAATAGAATAGAATAGAATAGAATAGAATAGAATAGAATAGAATAGACCAGACCAGACCAGACCACGTTGGAAGAGACCTTCAAGATCATCACATCCAACCCATCATCCAACACCATCTAATCAACTAAACCATAGCACCAAGCACCCCATCAAGTCTCTGATGTGAGAGGCTGCTTTCTTGCTCTCAGCACACTTCAGTCCAGAGGTCCTTTAAATTTCTGCCTTTTCAGGCTAGTGGAGGGATTGTCTTCTTTCTGAACCTTCGATTTTGATCCCATTGCTGTTTTCCCCACCTATGATGGGTGTCAGATGGGAAGCTGTGAAGCTGAACCAGGAAGGTCTTCTCTTTCAATGTAGGACCTCAATGTTGCTACTGAATTTTGAGTGGCAGATTGTGGCTTGCAGAGCAGGAAGGCAGATGGCAGAGGTGTGCAGAAGGCATGACTTTCTTACATGCAAATAAGGACCAAAATTTCCCTCAAATTATCTTAGCTTTGATTTGAGCTTTGAGGCTGAGCTGGAATGGTTTCCTGTTGAAAACAGGGTTTTACAATTGCCCAAGTCAGGCACACCCTTGGTTTCCAAGCATTTTGGGAGGAACAGCAACATCAAAACTGCGCCAGTGGTAAACGTGGGCACAAGACAGCAGTGACAAATGCAGTAGCTGATGGTATTGCTCCTGTTTTGACACCACAGAAACCATCTGCAGTCCTGTGGAACAGGAAGAGATGGGGTCACTAGCAAACACAGATACATCAGTGTCCCATCATAGGTGCATCCAGTTTTCCAGTGCTACTTTGCTACCCTGTGTTTGTGATTCACACCTCACCTTTGACAGGCAGGTGGAGGTGGTGTGGCAGCATCAGCCTTGGTGAGTATTGCAGGCACTGATGTTTCCCACAAATGCTTTTCTCTGCTGCTCTCAGGACATTTGCTGACCCCGCAAAGTTTTGAAGCAATGTGGGTTTCCTGGCCCTTTGTTTAGGTTTTTTCCTCTTATATGAAAATCTGTGCTAGAATATTTGCATTGTTTTGCAGTTGCTCTGTCCTAGTGTTAGCAAGTGTTCTACCTCTGCAAGGGAACCCATAGTGGTGGAAAGTCACAGTGAAGGCAAGATGATTTAGAGGGAGATGTGAAGCAACAAGCTATCTTGCTTCAGAGCAATGCTCTGTGGATAAAGTTTTCTACACAGTGGTGGTTTCTCACCTGAGCTGGGTAGGTTTCTCTCAACACTGGGTCTCTTCGAGGTTTTTTTAACTCTTTCCTTGCCAATCTCTGCACTTGTACCCTACCCCATCCAATACTCATAGTCTGATGTGCTGCAGATCATTGCCTTACACCTACATCTTTCCCTGAGCTGAATAACTCAGGATCAAAGGAGGTTGGAGAGACTGGAACAAGTTGCCCCGGGATTTTCTGGATGCTTCCTTGCTGGAACAGCTCAAGGCCTGGTTGATCAGAGCCTTGAGCAATCTGGTGTAGTAGGAGGTGTCCCTGCCCAAGTCAGGGGGATTGAAACAAGATCATCTTTAAGGTTTCTTCCAACTCAAACCATTCTATGTCTTGATGACATTATCTTTGAGACAGACATCTGCTTTGAAAATGGTGCTGACAGATATGGCTTTGCTTCCTAGCCTGCCCCCATCGTGGGACACCCTGTGTCTCAGCCTGTTTTCAGTGACAAGGCTAATTTTTCTACTTCAGTTCATCATCTTTTGATTATTCTCCTTCTGTAAAAACACATATTCTGCAACCTAGTTACTTATTACTGAACTAAGCAAATAAAATGCTTTAAATTCCATATTGCTTTAGGCTGGAGGTGAAGAGAAAGTTCTTCACTGAGAGAGTTGTTAGCTGTTGGAATGTACTGCCCAGGGAGGTGGTGGAGTCACCATCCTTGGAGGTGTTAAAGAGGGGATTGGACGTGGCACTTGGTGCCATGGTTTAGTAGTCATGAGGTGTTGGTTGACAGGTTGGACTTGATGATCCTTGAGGTCTTTTCCAACCTTGTTGATTCCATGATTCTAAATGACACTACAAGGCATCTTCTGCAGCTTGCTGAACCACATTTGCGAGCTGTGGTTTTTACACCCCTCTCCAATTCTTCCATATCCTTTTTACAAACAGAAGGCAAGACAGAACAAAGTATTTCAATGCTTGGCTTTGCCAAAAGCTGTGTACAGAATTCAAATCACAATGCAATGGGGTTTTTTTGCAATTGTTTTTTAAGCAGCATGTCCTGATGGTAACATTTAACAGCCTTTCTTAGAATGGTTCCTTCTGCTACCTCGAATTTACTGACCAAAGCCTTTCCCCTAAAACACTGCTGCCTGAGGCTGGATTGAAGCTGTGAAGAATGTGTGTGAAAATGGCTCTGTTAAGTGATTGTCCATGGGAGCTGGGAACTATTGGTGTTTACATTTTTTACATTTCCCCAAAGGGTTTGATGTGCAGCATGGAGCCAGCTGAGTCAAGCAGCTGTGGGTAGGAGGAAGGGTCAGGGTGGAATTTGAGGGTAGGTTTCTCTAAAACTGCAAGAGTGAACACGTTCAAAAGCAGACCATTGCCCCAGTGCCGGTGCTCGCCGGCACAGACAGAGGGAGATCAAAACTCGGCCACTCTGTTTCTTTGTGGCTGCCGTCTCGCAGGACATCCTCTGGCTGGCGTTTGATTGACTGGGAAGAAGCAGGATTTCATGTTCACTGCTACTACGAGCTCATTCATTTGGTAACACTATCTGTGATCCTCCTTGAAATCCCCCAAAGCAACTGTTAATAGCTGGGTCCCAGGAAAAGCGATCCGTCAGGAGCGGTCCCGTCGGGAGGCCAGTTGCCTAGCATCGTGCTGGCTGTTGTGAAACAGTTGGCCGAGCCATCAGGCTCGCTCAGCTACGTGAATTAAGTAATCTCACAGCCCTGCAGAGAATATTAGTGAGGAATTTCCATATTGCAGCTCTTGATATTCCCGCCTCGCAGCCCCGTTACCGCAAATATAAGGCTTTGGCTGAGCAGGCAGTAATTCGATAGTAAATGGGGTTCTTATTAAGCAGATGCAATGAAATAGGGCAGAGTTTTATATTGCATTAGTCAACTAAATGGTTTTTATTAGTGTTCATTAGGATGAGGGATAACTGAGTGCAGGGTATTCTTTAGACAGAGCTTGACCTTTTGGAAGGAGGGTAATTAAGAAGCCGAAGAGCTTGGGAATAGGAGCTAGGCCACACACGGCAAACGTAGAGCAGCTCACTCTCTCCCCGTTCTGGGAACCATCTCTACAAAAGCAGTCCTGAGGACACTTGGTGGCTGGCTCGCTTTGCCCAGAGATGAAACTCATCCTTGTCTCATTCTCCAGGTGTTAATTTGACAAATCACAAAAGGCCTTTTGGAAAGTAAACCATTTGTGCAGGCACATGTTGCTCTTTCTTTTGGATTGAGCCTATTGGGCTGTCAGCCATGGAACTAAGGCTGCTTTTTAGTTTTCTGGTGTTTTGGGTTTTTTTTCATGGAGCTTCTTAGGAAAGGTGGGATAAAATGAGATAAAAGCTCTGGCTCTCAATTCTGGCCCATTAACAAATGTGCACAAGCGTACTTGTTTGTCAAATCTGGCTCCACTAAAGCAGTGAACCATGTCAATAACTTCCCCACAAGGATACTCCTCCTCTAAAAGGGAAATGGAGCCAAAAACTGGTAGAAAAGCCACCCAGAAATCACAGGTGCCTCTCTGTCAGCTCAGGCTGGTTTTAAAACAGGAAGGTGTGGACTGCATTATCCAGCTTGCTTTTGGTCTCTTTAGGGTTTTCTGTATGAAGCTTTCTCTCCATTTTTCCTTAGCCTGTGAACTACAATCAAGAAATTGTTCTGCCTCCTCACTACATGATTTTATCCCTTGTTATTAGATATCCTACACCCTTTATACATGAGATTGTGGAGTCTCAGTCTCTGGAAACATTCCAAACCTGCCTGAACATGTTCCTCAGTGATTTACTCCAGGTGATTCTTCTCTAGCAGAGAGGTTGGATTAGATGATATTCAGCGGTCCTTTCCAACCCCTACCACTCAAGCTGTGCCAGGGAGATTTAGGCTGGATGTTAGGAAGTTCTTCACAGAAAGAGAGATTGGCCATTGGAATGGGCTGCCCAGGGAGGTGGTGGAGTCACCATCACTGGAGGTGTTTAGGAAGAGAGTGGATGGGGTGCTCGGTGCCATGGTTTAGTTGATTCGATAGGTTGGACTCGATGATCTCAAAGCTCTCTTCCAACCTGGTCTATTCTAGTCTAGTCTAGTCTAGTCTAGTCTAGTCTAGTCTAGTCTAGCTAGATTCTGTGAGATGCTTTGTCAGGCTCAGGTGTTTTTCTCTTGGCTTTCTATCTTCTGGCAGGATGCCTCAAAAAGGAGAATCTTTATTTTGTGATAATTCCTGGTCTTGGTGTGCATGTGAATTTGTGGTGGGTGGCCAGTATGTGTCTTTTTTTGCAGTGAACTGAGAACTCATTTACCTCTGGCCTGGACTTACTATAATCCTCCTGAATTTGAAAATATCCCCAAAAACTATCTGATTTGGAGGGGGAAATTTGGCCAATGCTGAGGGCAAACTCCCTAAATAAACTTGATAAGCGACCATTGTAAGTTTGTGTGAGTCCTGATGATTCAAGGGTATGTACTGGTGGTGGTGGTGGCACTCTGCCTAAATTATTCCTTAGCTCTTTGAAGCCCATCCATAAGTAAACATAAGGATCTTCCATTTCTCCAAAACTGAAGTGTGAGTTCCACCTGTGAAGTGAGACTCGGGTTTCCAGGTCAGGGATTTGAGTATATTCCTCTTTTCTAAAAGGAAGGATGAAGGCCAAGTAGAGCAAGCTTCAGCTTTTTCAGCAGCAAGCTCTCAGGTCTGCCTGTAACATTGGTTCTCGTAACAGCATCCACAAGGCAGCTGTTGTGGGGGAGGAGAGGAATAAGTGGGAAGAAATCATTCAATGGGAGGTGCCATTCCGGTCGGAGTTGGAGGAGCCTATTCTTTTGCCAAACTATGGGAAAGG
The DNA here is from genome assembly GCA_033816785.1 of Picus viridis. Taxonomy (NCBI): domain Eukaryota; kingdom Metazoa; phylum Chordata; class Aves; order Piciformes; family Picidae; genus Picus; species Picus viridis. Next base: position 5,205,507 of record CM066577.1, read on the forward strand.
AAACATCTTGATTTAGAAGATGAAAGAGGGCTGCACCTGCAGTGGAGGTGTGTGACAAGACTTACATGGGGTCAAAACAAAAAAACCCTGAACAACTTTGAAACAGTATCTGAAAGTGTCCACAGCCTTTATTTTGCACTCCTGCTGCTCATGCCCCCTTGCAGTTGCCAGGACCTGGCAGAGGTAGCTGCCTACATCACACCAGCTGGTATGTGTGAACCCAGAGGTAGGCTTGGCTCTCCCTCTGCAGTTGTTATGCTGCTTGGCCCTCCAGCTGTGTGTAGGACTGACTGTATCTTTGGCACCCTCTACACAGACACAGAACTGGCACGCAGATATGTGAAGACTATTTCCTTGAGAGAAAAGATGATTGTTATTATTCTGTACTAATTCACTAATGAAAATCAAACATAATCATATTCACAGGGGCAGCTTGGAGCATGCACAAAAAAAATCTAAGGTAGGTGTGAGAGGGGCAATGAACCAAGCCCAAGGAAGGAAAACTGTATCTTCAGGGGTAAATTATTAAAGCTGTACAGTTCAGTGGCTGAAAGCATTTTAGAGTAGAATAGAACAGAATAAACCAGAGACCTTCAAGATCATTGTGTCCAACCCATCATCCAACCCCACCTAATCAACTAAACCATGCAACCAAGCACCCTATCAAGTCTCCTCCTAAACACCTCCAATGATGATGACTCCACCACCTCCTTGGGCAGGACATTCCAATGGGCAATCACTCTCTCTGTGAAGAATTTCTTCCTAACATCCAGTCTGACCCTCCCCTGGCGCAGCTTGAGACTGTGTCCTCTTGTTCCGGTGCTGGTTGCCTGGGAGAAGCAGCCTTTTAATGATTGCATAACCAAGGGGTAGTCCAGTATTTCCTTTTCATTCGTGTTTAGCACTTAACTCTTCCAGCAAGCCCAGACTTGATAAAGTTTCCTAGTACCATTTTTCAGAGTTGCCTTTACTTTGTTGATTTAATCCGATGCAAGGAGTTTCCTATTGGATGTTCTTGTTCGAGGTGTGTTGCTTGGCTTGTTTTTCATCTTTCTCAGTTGTTTTTCTTCTGGCCAATGTAACTCACAGTTAGAGGTACTTTTAGCCACTCTGCCTTTCCAAAGAGACAGTACCAGGTGAACAAAATGGAAAATCCTCTTTCCGGTCTCAGGTCACGGAGCTTTTGTAGGTGATGAATTTCACATGGCACTAGGCCACGTGGTTGCTATCTCATAGCTGATTGAGTACTGTCTCAATGCAGTGTTAATTTATAAGCATCACTCTGAGAAGCTTTAGACATATTGCTTGATTGGACCTGCTCCAGGCTTCACATTCCCTGTCAGTGTTCATTGCTTATAAAGTGTACTGACCTCAGCATCCATAGGTAGAGCATTTTCAAGTGTCATCATGGCTAATGGCACAGAGCAGAAATGTGTTAGAATAGAACAGAATTAACCAGGTTGGAAAAGACCTTTGAAATCATTGAGTGCAACCTATCATTCAACACTATCTAATCAACTAGGCACCAAGCACCTCATCCAGCCTCTTCCTAAACACCTCCAGTGATGGTGACTCCACCACCTCCCTGGGCATCCCGTTCTGATGGCCAATCACTCTTTCTGTGAAGAACTTCTTCCTCACCTCCAGCCTAAACCTCCCCTGGCGCAGCAGTGGGTATGGTTTTCATCACAACCTTATGTGACGTGTTTCATTTGCTGCAGAGATGCAAGATTCCTTACCAAGCCTTAAAAACAAATAAGACTATAAAATACTGTCATTCTTACACTGTCATGCATACCATAGAGTGTGACATTAAAGTTTGTTTTCTCCAGTTATCCTTTCCTATGAGTACTGGACTTCTGAAAGCTCATGAAGACCGAACACCCAAGGGTCCAGAATGAACGGAGCTTGGTCTTAAAGGCAAATGGCTGTCCATGGAAATAAACTGGTGGTGTTTGCCCAGCTCCTGGGGAAGAAAAAACAACCCCAAAAAAGCCTTCTTACAGTCGTCATTAATTTGTCTTTTTAATACTTCTTTTCTGCATGTGATTTCCCTACCACTTTTCTCCTTGGTGCCATTCCTAAATGTTTATCCTCTTCCATGATAGGGGTGTTAAAACACCGAAGTGACAAAACTGGACAGCCCTTGGCTTTCCACTTTCAAGTGTTCTCTGTGGGTAGCGTAGCCTGTGGCATTCACTGTTTTGATAGCTGCTAGGTCACGTTACCTGTCTATTCCCTGGCATTGTAGTAGTAACCTGGCAGGTCAGCTATTTCGGTGCTATTTCCCTTTGCTACCTGGCACCAGCCACACAGCATTTTTATATACTGAATTATTTATGGACTCATAATTATTTAGTATCAATATGTCAATGTTACAATGCCCCTGTCGGCCATAAAGGAGCAAAATCTTTCTTTAATTAAAATTACATGGTCCGTGTCAACTTTCCTTGGACCCAACCTTTTAAAAGTGAGTTGGGAGTTGGAATTCCAAGCCAAATACCTGTGTTTTAAGCAAAGACTAAATACAGAGCTTTCTTTCAGTGAGACTGGTCTTGGAAGCCAATAATTTTATGTGTTTTAGGGAGGTTTATGTTATACTGGGGCGTTTACAATGGACTTCATTGAACTGTAGACCACAGTGGCAGTATTTTTTTTATAAGCAGCTTCTAATAAGGAGGAAGCAGCATATAATTCAGACTGTCAGTGCTCCTGTCTAAAGACAAAAGCTTGGGATGCCTCAGTGATGGCTTGGAAAAACTGCTGGATCTTGAGAGCAAGGTGGTAACGAGGGTTGTGGACTAGCTTGCTTGAAATAATGCACAGCTATCCCTGCTGGAAAAAAAAACCAACAATAAATAATTGCATCATTTGGCATTGGAGAAATATACTGAACCACCATATAATTTAATTACATGACCACCCTGCAAGTTCCATGAGCCAGACTCGGTCCTGGCATAAGCGGGTGCAAATCCCTCTGGGAATTGCACCCGCTTACACCAAAGCTAAATTTGATCCAGTAGAGCTTTTTCTCTTTCTCCCTGAGAGCTTGAAGGTATGGAGATCCTCTTCATACTCTGCTGTGCTTGGAGCTATTAGCCCTCTTTTTCCACACAGTGCAACTCTATACTTGGTGCTGAAGTGACTTTTGTTACAGTTCTCAGAAGAAAAACAACCAAATGTCTCTTGAATGCAGTATAGAAATGTAGTTAAGTATTGAAGGTTATCATAACCAGAAGGGCCTGGAGCACATGGACCTACAAGGAGTGTCTGAGGGAATTTGGAGTAGTTCAGTCTGGAGAAGAGGAGGCTGAGGGGTGACCTCATCACTCTCTACAGCTACCTGAAGGGAGGTTGGAGTGAGGAGGGGGCCAGACTCCTCTTGACAACAAGCAACAGGAATAGAGGAAATGATTACTATCTGTGTCAGGGAGGGTTCGGGCTTGATATTAGGAAATACTTCTTCACTGAAAGGGTTCTCAAATATTGGAATGGTCTGCCCAGGGCAGTGGTGGAGTCACCATCCCTGGAGGTGTTCAAGTTGCATGTGGACCTGGTGCTTATGAACACGGTTTAGTAACACGGTTTAGTGCTGACTCATCAGTGCTGGGCTGAGAGTTGGTCGCTTTCAGTCAGCTATCTTCTGTGATTTTTCTAAGTCATGTCTGCCATAGAAACAATGTCCAACAGAGACAGAGATGGCTCTTTGCAGAGAGGGACCAGAACATGACAGCTGTGTATTACATGTCTAACAAGGTGTTCCCTTGGTGACGTGTCTGTGATACATAGCTTTCCATCTGATGCTTAAGTCATTAAGTCTATTTGTTTAGGTCTTCGCTTAATTCAATGTGTGAGGCTACCATTCTCCCTTGAAATTGGTCTGCACTTCTTGAGCAGTCTCCTCTGACAGGGGAAAAAAAACCATAGAATCTCAGAGTGGTAAGTTTTGGAAGGGACCTCTGGAAACTGAGTTCAACACCACTGCGAAAGCAGGATCACCTAAGGCAAGTCACGCAGGAATGCACCCAGATGTGTCTTGAAAGTCTCCAGAGAAGGAGACTCTGAAACATCTCTGGGCATCCTGTTCCAGTGCTCTGTCACCTTCACAGGAAAGAAGCTTTTCCTCCTATTGAGGTGGAACCTTCCATGTTTCAGTTTGTATAGATTGCCCCTTGTCCTATCATAGAGCACCCATGAAATGAGACTAGCACCTTCTTGATACCCACCACTCAGCTATTTATAGATTATTAATAAGATCTCCTCTCACTCTTCTCTTTTCCAGACTAAACAGCCCCAAGTCAGGGGAGACCTTATTGCTGTCTACAACTACCTGAAGGGAGGTTGTAGCCAGGAGGGGGTTGGTCTCTTCTTCCAGGCAACCAGCACCAGAACAAGAGGATGCAGTCTCAAGCTGCGCCAGGGGAAGTTTAGGCTAGAGGTGAGAAGAAAGTTGTTCACAGTGAGAGTTGTTAGCCATTGGAATGTGCTGCCCAGCAAGGTGGTGGAGTCACCATCCCTGGAGGTGTTCAAGAGGGGACTGGACGTGGCACTTGGTGCCATGGTTTAATAGCCATGAGGTGTTGGGTGACAGGTTGGACTTGATGATCTTTGAGGTCTTTTCCAACCTTGTTGTTTCTATGATTCTAAGTTTCTCAGCCTTTCCTTACAAGACTGATGTTGCAGTCCCTTAATCATCCCCATAGCCATCCAGTTCTCCAAGAAACTTCTCACATGCTGTATGCATGCACCACACAGCTCTACCAGTCACTTCTGGTTTTTTCCTCCCCTACCTTGTGATGCCTGCAGGTTAACCAGATGTTTAAGTCTTCACTTAAATAGAGCTTGACATTGCTGAATGAATAATGCAATCTCTGGGAGCTGGGCCTTCTAAAAAGAAGTATTCTGCCTGCTTTCTTTTAAACTAGAAAAACCACTACCTGTGTAAGGTTAGGTGCTTTTTGTATGCATAAAAATACCTGCAGTCCCACCAAGGCCAGAGGTGGCATAGAGTAGTGTAGAAGGTGCAGCAAGTTTTTTGGACTTGCGAGGTCGTCTTGGATAGCTTTGGGTCACTCTGATCAGCCACAGCAAAGCAGCATGTGTGTGCCAGGCAAGACATAACCATGGCTCTCTATTTCCAGATCTTCACTATTTTGAAGTTTTGCCTGAGATGCAAATCCAGCAAGACTTTACATATGATGCCTTCTGAAAGCAACAGCAGCTAGTGTCAGGAGGAGAAGCCTTGTTCTTTCCAAACACTGAGAAACAATAGTTGCTACTAAGTACGGAGGCAATGAAAGGCAAAATACACATCAAACAAGTATCCCAAAGTTTATGGAAGGTGTACATAGTTAGCCTGGAGAAGAGAAGGCTCTGGGGAGACCTAATAGCAGCCTTCCAGTACCTGAAGGGGGCTACAGGAAGGATGGGGAGAGACTGTTTACCAAGGCCTGCAGTGGCAGGATGAGGGGCAATGGCTTCAAACTAGAGAAGGGCAGATTTAGATTGGATAGTAGGAATGAGTTCTTTACTGTGAGGGTGGTGGAACCCTGGAACAGGTTGCCCAGGGAGGTGGTTGAGGCCCCTGCAGATATTCAAGGTAAGGCTCAACAAGGCAGGCTGGTCTAGTTGAGGATGTCCCTGTTGACTGCAGGGAGGTCAGACTCATGACCTTTGGAGGTCCCTTCCAGCCTGGACCGTTCTATGACTCTATAACCTTCTTACAGTACACAGATGTGTGCATGCACTGAACAGCCTTTAAGTTCAATGGAAGTTGCTCACATGTGTCTTTAGAAAAATCTTGTCCCTAAACTGCTTTATGGCCAAAGAAACTTGGGCTCTGATTCAGGTTCATGTCACGTTCAACATGGAAAATCCTGACCTTGGAGCCAGACCACAGAGCAACCCTTCAAAGCGGGAAACAGACCAGACCAGCTCTTCTCCCTATCTAGATCTCTCAATCCTCACCCTCTGGTCCAGCATGCCCCTTTGCCTCTCTCCACTGAAAAAAAAAAAAAAAAAACACAAAAAATATTTTTAAAGGCATCTTTATTTTGCCCAAGAGAATACAGTGCAGGCAATTGGCTAGAGATGGTGCCTTGGAGCTCGGCCACCTGGGGCAAGTGTGAGACTACACATGGAGGGAAAAGGAGAAAGCAGCAAGTGCCAGAGAGACCCTTTTACTGCAAGAGCCTGGGAGATTCATTCTAGAGGCTCCCTAAGGTTTAGGTCTCCTCTGTTTAAAGGGGCAATACCATGTTGCTTTTGCTGAATAGGCTGCTGTTGACAGCTAATTTGAGAGGGATCTTTGTTTGTTTTCTTTTTCTGTTTTTAGCACAAGTAGATGTCATCATGCACTTATTTCAGCATTGCTTGCCCTGCTGACAGTAGGGAATGGACTTCTGTGATGATTGTGCATGACTGGGCAAAGATTGGACTGTGAGGGTGGGGAAAAAAAAACACATGATCAAACAAATGTGACCTGCCCTTTAACTGACAAAAAGTGAAGGTGCTCAGATTAGATTTATCTGCTGCTCTTCCTAGAGCACATTGCTCACTCTTGCTGAAAACTGTTCAGTAACCAAATTAAAATGCAGTTTGCTGTTACAACTAAGGGCATCCAGCTAAAATGCATCCTACCACAACTGGTTTATAGGGTGGGCCAACCAAAAAAATATGAGCTGCAGTACAGCCAATTGTCTGTCACTGAGAAGTGTCAGTCTCAAACACGGATTCACTGTTACCTTCGCCTTTGGTTCAAAGCCCACCCTGCTCCAGCACAGCCACCAGGCAAGCACAACCTCATTTTAGAGCACACATTTTTATATTTAACAAGCAAAATCTTGCAAGAAATAGCTGCTGGAAACTCAACCCCCAAAAAATCCTGTCTTTTTGAGTTTGTGTTTCTAACTCAATGCAGATGTGTAGCTCACTTAGAACCATATCCCTCCCGTGCTTCTGAACAAGAGTAGAATCAATCCATCTAATGATTTCCAAACACTTGCACCCCTCAGAATGACCTGTTTTTTGAAAGAAAGCAACCATCTGTAACACCTACTTGACAACAGGCCTTGAAGGATTTCAGATAGCCAGCTGCCTACCAGTGCTGTGCAGCAAAGTTTTATTAAAGATCAGTCTCATAAAACATACTGATGTTTCTTTTTAAAGGTTCTCAATCCATCTGTGAGAAGTGTATGGACAACTTGCCTACATATTGCTCCCAAATTTTCAGTGTTCCTATTATTGCACAGAGGCATTTTACATCAGCTGGGCAGAGCAGTCTCCATGTTTGTATACTCTTATTTTTAGCTGCAGTCTGGGCAGCACCAAGAAAGGGCTTGCTGCTGTGCTTCCACAGGCCCTGCTCTGCTAATTTTTCCTCTGCTGGGGACTAATGTGGAATGGAGTGGAATGGAGTGGAGTGGAGTGGAGTGGAGTGGAGTGGAGTGGAATAGAATAGAATAGAATAGAATAGAATAGAATAGAATAGAATAGAATAGAATAGAATAGAATAGAATAGAATAGAATAGGAGTGGAGTGGAGTGGAGTGGGTGGAGTGGAGTGGAGTGGGTGGGTGGGGTGGAGTGGAGTGGAGTGGAGTGGAGTGGAGTGGAATGGAATAGAATAGGAGTGGAGTGGAGTGGAGTGGAGTGGAGTGGAGTGGAGTGGAGGGAGGAGTGGAGTGGAGAATGGAATAGAATAGAATAGAATAGAATAGAATAGAATAGAATAGAATAGAATAGAATAGAATAGAATAGAATAGATCAGACCAGGTTGGAAGAGACCTTCAAGATAATCGTGTCCCACCCATCATCCAACACCACCTAATCAATTAAACCATGCAACCAAGCATCCTATCAAGTCTCCTCCCAAACACGTCCAGTGATGGCAACTCCACCACCTCCCTGGGCAGCCCATTCCAATAGGCAGTCACTCTCTCTGTGAAGCATTTCTTCCTAACATCCAGTCTGACCCTCCCCTGGTACAGCTTGAGACTGTGTCCTCTTGTTCTGGTGCTGGTTGCCTGGGAGAAGAGACCTGTCTACAACCTCCCTTCAGGTAGCTGTAGTTGTGCTTTTTGTTGTGTCCTGGTTTTGGTCACAGTTGTAGTCTTTCCATTCACCTTTTTGTAACTTCTACTCTTGAGCAAATTACTTTCCCGGTTATATGAATGACTCCACATCAACCCTGAATTCTCTCTCTCACAAAGTGAAGACATGAGATCAAGGAGGAGGGTGAATCCTGGCTAATGCTACAATATTCACATGAATACATGGTGGTCTGGATATGTGCTAGTTTCCTGATGCTTTATTATCTCTTTACCCCTGCCATACTTCCTCCTTCTATTTCCTGTTCTGAGCCTTGCTTGTCACATCATTTTCAATCAATGCCACAGGTTTTGAGGGAACAAGGTACTGAATTAACACAGCACCTCTTGAGCATTCAGACAAAAAGTCAAGGACTGGAATTTACCATTCTTTATTCATTTATTTGTTTAGATTAAAGCCAACTGACCTGCCTGCAGTATCTGTGTGCTTCAGTCTCTGAAGGCACTCTGAATACTTGCATTCTCCCTGACTCAGGCATGGACTTTTCTTCAGAGAGATACAGCTAGCAAGGTACTAATGAGAGCTGACTGTGTGGGATTGATTTGTGATGCTGGCATCCACTCATCAGGAATGGTGACAATTCCATCAGCCTGTTTTATTTTAGCCATTAACACAGAGAGATGCTCCTTTAAACAGCCCTGCAGCGGCAAGCAAAACTCTGACCTAGATCAAAAGTGATTGCCTAAGTGTTGATTTATACAGATGGAATGCTTTAACTTGGTATCACTGCTGCATCTCTGTATCATTAGCAAACTTTAATAGATGCATTAGTGGGAATGAGTTCGGGAAAATACTAAAGAAAACTCAAGCTGCTGAGTTCTGCAAGATCAAAATTAACTTCTCTGGGTTTAGCTCTCAGTGTCTTCAGCTGAAAAACATTTGCCATGATCATGCTGGTTGTCCTGGGACATAGTCTATAGGCTGGCCTTTTACTATTGTCTTGGATTCACCTCAAATCAGAGCTTTGCCAAGGCTGATGCTGTCCAAGCTTGTAAGGTGGTGGTATCCTTACTCCAAAGTGCCTCCTGTCCAAATATTTGGCATGGAAATGAGAGGGAAAGCAACCTTCTGCAGGTCGTACTCAACTAAAAGCAGAGCTGAGAGGAAAGTTTCAGCCTCCTGACTCCCAGATGCTGTCTCCTAACTGTTTGCCTAGTCAGCTTTGAAGGCAGTATACTGACACAAACAGGAACACAGGTGGTTCTGTGTAAACATGAGGGTGGAAGAGCACTGTGTCTAGAGAGGTTGCAGAGCCTCCTTCTCTGCAGATATTCAAAACCTGCCTGGATGTGATCCTGGGTGAGTTTCTCTAGGTGATCCTCCTTTAGCCAGGGGGCTTGGACTTGCTGATCTCTAGAGGACCCTTCCAACCCTTATCAGTCTGTGTGTATGGGTGATTCCTTTTCCCATGGACTACTGCAAGGAAAGCCAAATATTAAAATAAAAAATACTTATTCCCATTTCAGAGCTCAGGGAAAAGAGGAAATGAAGCATTAGGCATCTGAAGCCAGCCCCTGCAACATGGAGAAAAGGCATCTGGAAGCCTACTCTAGCTTTTATTGCAAGACAGCCTCTGCCAAAAGTGGCCGTGCTGCAGTCTTCTGGTAGCTGCCCACACGTGGAGCAATGCTATCTTGGCCTTCTACAGGCGTCAGCCCAGAAGCTTGTGTGGCTGTTGGGGATGGGAGCTGCTGGCGCTGCTTTGAGTCTGAAGTTTCTAACCAGGGCGCCTCGCTGCCTGTCACATGCTGACGGAGCGGTTCAGAGGAGCGAGACCTGCAAATGTGTTCATAAAGCAGAAGAAGTTTTCAAGAGCACCAAGGGGCACTTAAGCAGTTACCTTCCAGCAACACCTTTGAAAAATCTCTCTTAACAAAGCTGTAAGCTCACAAGGGCACAAGGCGAGTTTCAGTTTGGAAGCCTGCCCCCCTCCCTGTTTGGCAGCAAAGAGTGTTTGCTCCGAAGCCACCCACCATTTCAGACATGATGCTGCAACCTCTCAACTCAAGGGATAAGGTTTCACAGGGGGACTTGTATTATTTTGGCTTTGAAGGCTCCAAGTTCACAAGCAAAAGGTCCCCAAAAATACCCAGGGAAAGTGCAAAACCAGAATTATCTTTGCATCCAGCCCACCTCCGAAATTTACTGGCTGCTTATAATGCTAACAGCTACTGCTGGGAGGAGTCCTATAAATTACCTTGACAATGTGTGGGGTGTAGGGAGAAAAGCATTGCTTGAATAGTGATCCATTTGTAGCCTAGAGGCTATGAGAGAGCTTTGCTTGCTACCCCTCGCTGTGTTTATTCAGGAGAAACGACCTCCAAGAGCTGGGTAAAAGCAGGTAAAAGGTTTGTTCTCATTAAGGTCGAGATGAGGAGTGGTCAAGCTTTTTGTTATGTAGACAAGGGCTGAACGTAAATAAAACTTCCAGGTCAGTAGCTTCAGTCCCAAACCCTGGAAGATTATTCGTGGTACATGTGTCGTTTTGGAGGAACACAGGAGGGATGCAACAACTTCTCCACGTACAGTAGATCCTTCACTCCAGCAGCCCATGTGCTTTCCTGAAATAGTCCCATGTGGTTTTGATTATAATTCTTGTGTGTCTTCTGGTTAAAAACTAGCTTGTCAACATGACCAGGCCGCCTCAAACAGATCTCACTGTACTTTTCCTCCAGTAAAAAGGCAGCCAAGGGAGGAAAGAAGATGATGCAGAGGATTATTATGTTCTTTTGAGGTTGGTTTGCTGCACCTCTGAGTGCAGAGACCACAGTAAGGAAGACAACTTTGAGTCAAAGTAAGACAGAGATGGAAAAATGAAGGATTCCCTACTGAATTTGCCTATGTTTTAAACTCCTTTAAAACAGAAGTCCACAAAATCCATGTTCTTTTGTGCTTCTTTGATTCAACCCACAGTCCTTTCTAGTAGAAATTCATTCCTCTCCACTTGTCCAAGCCACAAAACTTTATCAAGCCAGAAAAATTAACTAGCAATTTGGTACAGCAGACTTTTGGGCTTAGAATCATAGAATTGTTAGGGTTTGAAGGGACCTCAAGGATCAGCTAGGTCCAACCCCCTTCCATGAGCAGGGGCATCTCACACTACAGCAGGTTACTCACAGCCACATCCAGCCTGCCCTTAAAAACCACCAGGGATGAGGCTTCCACCACCTCCCTGGGCAACCTGTGCCAGTGTCTCACCGCCCTCATGGGGAAGAACTTCTTCCTAACGTCCAATCTGAATCTACCCATTTCTAGTTCTGTTCCAGTCCCCCTAGTCCTCTCATTACCTGACACCCTAAAAAGTCCCTCCCCAGCTTTCTTGTAGACCCCTGCATATACTGGGAGGCCACAATAAGGTCTCCTTGGAGCCTTCTCTTCTCCAGGCCAAATAGTCCTAACTCCCTCAGTCTGTCCTCATAGGAGAGGAGCTCCAGCGCCCTGCTCATCCTCGTGGCCACGTTCCAGCACCTCCAGATCCTTCCTAACATCTCAGGATCTACAACTGCAATCTCAGCATACACTGAAGTGGAAAAACTGCCCTGAACATGTAGTCATGCAGTTAGCAATTAGGCTGGGTGTTAGGAAGAAATTCTTCACAGAAACAGTGATTGGCCCTTGGAATGTGCTGCCCAGGGAGGTGGTGGAGTCACCATCACTGGTGGTGTTTAAAATAAGACTGAATGAGGCACTTGGTTTAGTTGATTAGATGGTGTTGGGTGATAGGTTGGACTTGATGATCTCAAAGGTCTTTTCCAACCTGGTTTATTCTGTATTCTGTACATAGCTATGACATCTCTTGTGGGTTTTACTGTTCTGTGTTGAGGCTTACATGCAGACATTTCCAGCTGGTTCCCAGGATCATCCACTGTTATTTTGGTGTAAAAAACTTCACTCAACGAGTTAATCCAATAAAACTGCTCCCTGTAACCACAAGCATGCAATACCATGGCTTACAAGATCTGAACCCAACAGTGTGTTTATCTTTTTCTTGAACACCTCCAGGGATGGTGACTCCACCACCTCGCTGGGCAGCACATTCCAATGGCCAACAACTCTCTCTGTGAAGAACTTCCTCCTCACCTCCAGCCTAAACTTCCCCTGGTGCAGCTTGGACTGTGTCCTCTTGTTCTGGTGCTGATTGCCTGGGAGAAGAGACCAACCCCCTCCTGGCTACAACCTCCCTTCAGGTAGTTGTAGAGAGCAACAAGGTCTCCCCTGAGCCTTCTCTTCTCCAGGCTAGTCAACCCCAGCTCCCTCAGCCTCTCCTCACAGGGCTTGTGCTCGAGGCCTCTCCCCAGCCTCGTTGCCCTTCTCTGGACACATTCAAGTGACTCAATGTCCTTCTTAAACTGAGGGGCCCAGAACTGGACACAAGACTCAAGGTGTGGCCTAACCAGTGCTGAGTACAGGGCAGAATGACCTCCCTGCTCCTGCTGGCCACACTATTCCTGATAGAGTCCACGATGCCATTGGCCACCTGGGCACACTGCTGGTTCATGTTCAACCTACTATCAACCAGTACCCCCAGGTCCCTTTCTGCCTGGCCGCTCTCCAGCCACTCCGACCCCAGCCTGTAGCACTGCATGGGGTTGTTGTGGCCAAAGTGCAGCACCTGGCACTTGGGCTTGTTGAATGCCATCATGTTTAAGACCTGAGGTGCTACTGAAATAAGAATGATCATTACAGTCTGTGCTCTGGATCTGCACAGAGCCTGGGAAGCTGGAAGCCGTATGTCTGTATCCTAGCTCCTATTTTGAGTTACTTCCTTTTTATAGCATAATTTCCAGGTGGAGGGATGTATTTCTGTATATTGAATCTCCTGTTTTCCTTCCTTGATAAGAGTTTTAAATAGCATGTGCAAGAATTGTCAGTGGGGAGCTCTTTCAATTATTTAGAACATATTTTCTACACAGCTTGGAGAACTTGTGACCTTGGAACACCCCCCAGGGCCAGGGGCTGAGCTTGCTGGCAATGCTTGGTTGCAGTCCCACAGTGACCCATGAGTTCCCTTGGAATCACCTTCTTTTTGCACCACATAGAATAGTTTTGGTTGGAATTGACCTCTAAGATCAAGTCCAAACATCAACCTGAGACCACCATTGCAGTTGAACCATGTCCTGAAGTGCCACAAACTCTGGACAAGCTCCAGCAACTCAATGTCTATCTTGCAGGGAGGGACCCAAAACTGAACACAGTATGCGAGGTGCACCTTTGCCAGTGCTGGGTACAGGGGCACAATCACTTCCCTACTCCTGCTGCCCACACTGTTCCTGATCTGGGCTAGGATGTTGTTGGCCTTCTTGGCCATCTGAGCATACTGCTGGCTCATGTTCAGCCAGCTGTCAGTCAGCACCCTTAGGTCCTTTTCTGCTGGGCAGCTTTCCAGACACTCTGCCCCACACCTCTAACATTGCATGGGGTTGTTGTGACCCAAGTGCAGCACCCATGCAACATCCCCATGCTTCTCAAGCTGGAGGAGCTGCCTTCAAAGGCTGTCTCATGGGTATGACCAAGCAAGCCTGAGTTGCCGAATGGAATCATGAGGCTTCCCATGTGGATAATGGTGATCTTTGTGCCCCATCCTGTGTCTTCAAAGCATTAAAAAGGACACCACCCCCTACATCCCCCCCCCAAAAAAAGAAAAAGACACTGAAGGCACTGTGAAGCTATAGGAGATGTGTTAGGGCAAAAGAGAATCTCTATGTTTGGATTAAACCCCCTCTTTCCTTCTCTTTGAGAGGGAGAGCCTGCAGTGTGTTATCTCTACCTAGATTTCAATGCCTTCAGGACTTTTCAAAGAAGCAGAAGACTGCAATGAAAAACATACTGGGCTCTAATTTTGGCCTGATGCAAGCCAAATCATCTCACATGGACTGCTGAGGAGATGGTGTGATTTGATTTGGATGTCCCACTGCTGCCCTCACCAATCAATCTGGCTTTTAATCATCAGTACCTTTCCTGCTGAGGGAGTGATTTTTATCTAATGACATTAGACCCTCTATCTTGTCTCCCAGAAAAGCCTGAGCTAAAACCAAGGCAAGTATACAAGCCTTATGAGGAGAGGCCGAGGGAGCTGGGGTTGCTTAGCCTGGAGAAGAGGAGGCTCAGGGGAGACCTTACTGCTGTATACAACTACCTGAAGGGAGGGGGCTGGTCTCTTCTCCCAGGTAATCAGCACCAGAACAAGAGGACAGAGTCTCAAACTGCACCAGGGGAATTTTAGGCTGGAGGTGAGGAGGAAGTTCTTCACAGAGAGGGTTGTTAACCATTGGAATGTGCTGCCCAGGGAGGTGGTGGAGTCACCATCCCTGGAGGTGTTGAAGAGGGGATTGGACGTGGCACTTGGTGCCATGGTTTAGTCATCAGGTCTGTGGTAACAGGTTGGACTTGATGACCTTTGAGGTCTCTTCCAACCTTGGTGATTCTGTGATCCTAGGTAGTAAGATGGCTGTGAGGTGTCTTGTGGCAAGCTTGATGAGGAAACAACCACATCTCCTCCCTATGCCATGCTGCCAGCAGTGCCACAGCACTACTGGCTGTGATTTAATGTCAGTGAGGATAGGTCAGGTCCTAGGCACCAATATAGATCGGCGGTGCTGTTGGTATGGGTTGTGTCTTGTAGCAGAGAGGGTTCATGTGATTTCATTCAGGCTCAGGATGGCTCTGCCCTCAGGCTCTCAGCCTTCCCAAATGCTGCACCTAGAAACTTGCTTCTTTCCATTGCAGCTAAGAAAACAACTGCGGGACTCGAAATCTACCAACCAGAGTTCAGCTTTAAAATGTCTTTAATCCAAGGTGCTACATAAAGAAAACATATTCCTATTTTAGATTATTTCTCTTGGGAAGGAAAAGGTGAAGGGGTTTATTGTGTGTTTTCTTTCCTCCCCCCCCCCTTTATTTCTCTTTTAATTTAAGTAAGAGGAATTAGAATAATATTGTAGAAACTTTCAGTCAATAATAAGAAGGGGGAAAAAAAGATTGAGAATGGAAAATGACAATTGCTGAACCAGGGCAGGGAATATGGGAGGGAAAATTGCAAATATAGTGCTCTGACTATTTCTTTGAAGTCTGACAAGTGTCTACAACAGTAAAATGAGCACAGGAAAATATTTCAGTTTATTAAACTAGCCATGCAAGAAAAGAACTGCAGCAGACAGTTCTTATTGCTGGGAGTATAGAAGAATCTGCCAAAGTCAGCAAGCCAAGTAAGGCATATAAATTCTTCAGGGAACTGAACAATTCATTTATAGTTGTAGTAATAAGCTCGGGGTAGAATTGTGCTTCCTGAGTGTGCATGTGAAGATGTTGTAGAGAAGGGCAATGAAGTTGGTGAGGGGTTTGGAACACAAGCCCTATGAGGAGAGGCTGAGGGAGCTGGGGTTGCTTAGCCTGGAGAGGAGGAGACTCAGAAGTGATGTTATTGCTCTCTACAACTACCTGAAGGGAGGTTGTAGCCAGGCAGATGTTGGTCTCTTCTGTGCTGTATAGTAACATGCAACAAAAGAAGCTTTTTCCTTCCTCTTTTGACGAGTGTTAATTCTGTTTGGTGGTCAGTCATAGAATCCAGTCTGGCCTGTGAAGGACTAAGGGAACTACTTTCCTGGATCATGATCCCAGGAGTCTGTCATTTCAGCAGTGTGCTGGTTTCTTCCAAGGCTTTTGCTATGACCTTGCTGCTGAATCCTTACTTCTCACAGCCAAGGTTTTTCTTCAAGTCATAGACGTGTCTTCTGTGCAGGACATGCCATCAGCTAATGCCTGTTGTATGTTCACAGGCTGGTTAGCAGAGCCTCATCCAGGGAAGACCTGTTTTGCTGGTCTTTGTATGACCTTTTAACCCTGATCTTGAGGTATTTTTCTCATGTTGTCTCCTTAAGTTCCCTCTCTCTTTACAGGTTTGTCTTTGTTGGTTCATCCTCGCGTGGTTGGGTTTTTTACTGTAGAGACAACAAATAGCAGCCCTGGAGGTGGTACTTACAGCTCCGTTACCGGCCATGAGTGAACAAGGTGATGCTCTGAGTAGCTTTGTAGCTTCCTTATCCCACTTTGTACCCTCTCATATGACCCTGCTGCAATATTCTTCCCCCATCTTCTTTCTTCTGCAGTACTCTCCGAAATGGCTCTAATCAGAGAAGACTGAGGAAGAAGGGAAATACTATTTCATAGAATCATAGAATCAGTAAGGTTGGAAAAGACCTCAAAGACCATCAAGTCCAACCTGTATTTGCCTGAAATACAACCCAACTGGTAATGCTGAGGCATGCACAAGAGAAATGGCATGATTAGAAAAGTGTTGGAGTTGTATGCCAGGGTTTCAAGGGATTTCTCCTGGTCAGGAGGAGGGAGGACCATGGGAGAAATTATTAGCTAGGGGGACAGGGTGTATAAGGGCAGGCTTTGAAGGCTGGTCTTAATGGATGGTTTAAGTGTTTTTAATGGACGTTGAGGATTTGCTTCAGAGGAGAAGGATTACAAGCGGCATTAGCTGAGAATCCAACCGTGTGCTTGGCATGGCTCATTTTGGGGAGTTATCAAGGAGCTTTATTTAAGGATGTAAATACAGAGCAGTGTCAAGAATGGAGACATTTGCCACAGGCTCCTCATATAAATATTTGCACTGAAAGGGTGACCTTCCCTAGCTGCTGTGTAATTGATGACATTCACCGTTGCAAGAGCACTGTGCTAAGTGATTTGCCACTGTGAATGCTGTTTGCTGTGCTCTGCACTGACTTGGTAGCAAAGATCAGAGAGATACCCTCAGGACCAGGGCTGTCAGACAGTATGCCTAATTATGCTAGGCTGTGCAAGGACAGGAAACAAAGGGGAGGTTTAATCAGAGGTGCTTGGGCCATATGCTGCTTCTTGCTTATGACTGGCTCGAGCATGCAGGCATGTCTTGAGGCATTCCATGGCACCATACAGGCTGTGAAAGTTGGCCAGCAGTGTGCACAGGTGGCACCCTGGTCAGTACCAGGAATAGTGTGGCCAGCAGGACCAGGGATATCATCCTGCCCCTTTGCTCCTTTGCTCAGCAGTACTCACACCAGCGAGGAGGGCATCCTGGTGCTGTTAGCCTAGGGTCAAACCCAAGCAGCATTGCAAGCACTCAAGGAGCCAGACAGTGAAGGTACAGCGTGAAGAAGAAGCTGCAAACAAACCAGCTGGGACTACTGGGGCATGGTGGCTGCAGCTCTTGTTTCTGTGCTGAATCTGAAGGTTAAACCCTAATCCTCATGTGACAAACAACCGTGAGACTCTGGCTGTCACAATACTCGTAGCGCAGATGGGGGGAATTGTTACGTACTAAAACTTCCTTGAATTCACTTGCACTCTGTTTTTATTGACAGCATTTCATAAACAGATTTATGTTTGGGTTTTCATTTTGGTTAGCCTGATGTGTGTTGTTTCCTTTTCAAAATCCTCTGTTTCACGTTATCAGTAGAGTAAATAAATGCTTTCGGAAACACCTGAGCTCCAACTGTCGGGGGCCACAACCCAGAGGAGGACACCCCAGCTTTTTCCCAAAGGTCATCAGGCATGCAGTGCATTACTTGGATTCTCAGTAGATGGCTACAAAACAAGATGATATTTGAGCACAGCAAATTTTCAAGTCTCCTCTAGAACTAAACCTCCATCCTCCTAACTACTGTCCTTTCGGTAACAGTTCTCTCAAAGCTGATCTGACAGCCTGAAAGCTGAGGCAAGACTCCTTTTGGCTTCCCCAGGAGGCCTTTCTGGTAGAATGAAGAATCACAGAATCAACAAGGTTGGATGAGACCTCAAAGATCATCAAGTCCAACCTGTCACCACAGACCTGATGACTAAACCAAGACACCAAGTGCCACATCCAATCCCCTCTTCAACACCTCCAGGGATGGTGACTCCACCACCTCCCTGGGAAGTCAAATAACAGGGATTAACACTCTGTAGTTGTCATAACTCTTACACAATACAGAATTAAACAGGCTGGAAAAGACCTTTGAGATCATCACATCCAATCTACCACAAGCTATCACCTCCTTGAGCAGAGCTGGAAAAGCCTGCTTGCTCATCTCATTTAATCCTCTCAAAAATGTATTGGTCTCTCAAATAAAAGCTGCAGCATCCAGTACTCATGACATTGCATGATTCCTTATGACCTATTTGTGGCCTTCCAGTATCTTAAGGGGGCCTGCAAGAAAGCCTGGGAGGGACGTATAAGGTGTCAGGTAGTAATAGAACTAGAGGGAATGGAGCAAAATTAGAAGTGGGTAGGTTCAGACTGGATGTTAGGAAGAAGTTCTTCCCCATGAGGGTGGTGAGACACTGGAACACATTGCCCAGGGAGGTGGTGGAAGCCTCATCCCTGGAGATTTTTAAGGGGAGGCTGGATGTGGCTGTGAGCAACCTGATGTAGTGTGAGGTGTCCCTGCCCATGGCAGTGGGGTTGGAAGTAGATGACCCTTGAGGTCCCTTTCAACCCTAACAATTCTATGACTCCACAATTCTTCCACTGGGCAATTTGTATCTTTTCCTACTGTGAGAGAGGGATTTAAGTCATACTTTCATTCTTTTCTTCTTTTTTCCTACTTCTGCAGATGTTAGTATTCATTGCTCAGAGGTATGGAGCTAACATGACTAATGTAACACCAAACTCCTTTTTCTTGAAACCTTGGCTAATCTGTATGTAAGAATGTTATATGGATGAGATGATAACTTATTACTCATTCTATTCAGAGTTTCAATCATGATGCTGTAACAAGAAGCAGAACTCTGATGAGCAAATTGGTATGAAAAACTCAGACTGTTTAAATACTCAGACTGTGAGAGTTGGGGCTGTTCAGCCTGGGGAAGAGAAGACTCCAGAGAGACCTTATAGCTCCCTTCCAGTACCTGAAAGGGGGCATACAGGAAAGCTGGAGAGGGACTTTTCATGAGGGCTTGTAGTGATAGGACAAGAAGGAGCAGTTTTGAGCTGGAAGAGGTGAGATTTAGACTAGGTATTAGGATGAAATTCTTTATAGCAAGGGTGGTGAGACACTAGAGCAGGTTGCCCAGGGCAGTTGTGGGTGCCCCCTCCCTGGAAGTGTTCAAGGACAATGTTGGATGGGGCCTTGAGCAACCTGCTCTAGTGGAGGGTGTCCTTGCCTATGACAGGGGGTCAGAGCTAGATGAACTTAAGATCCCTTCTAACCCAAGCATGATTCTATGATTCTATGCAGCAAAGCCAAACTGAGGAGGACAAGCTTGAAGCTTTGAATGGATCTTCCAAGCATGTGTAGTGTGGTTTGTTCCAAATGCATTTCATAACAGTTTTATTACTCACCTAAATCAGGAGACGTGAATGACTTTAGCTATGCTATAAAAACTCCAGTCTACTCCCCTTCCTTCCTCCCTCCCTCCTTTCTTCCTCTTCCTTTCTTTCTCTCTCTCGTTCTTTCTCTCTCTCTTTCTCTCTTTCTACCTGTAAGGGAAAACTTGTGTATGATTAATGTAATAAATCAAAGGTACTTTCATCAGACTTCTACATATTCAATTTTCCCCCTACATAGCTCCTTAGGAACCTACATTGCTCTTATCTTGTGTGACAGAAGTACTGTTTGCTGGCCATGCAGGTAACAGATGTAAGCCTGAAAAGAGGGCATGATATTGAATGTAAAGCAAGGGGGATGTTTGCTTTTTGCTCTGCTTAATGTTGAACTTTCATGTCTACATATAGGGTGCATCTATAGCCTGTTTCTTTATGCCTTAGCTGCTTCTTTCTCTTGATCCTATGGGTACCCAAGTGAGCAATGTAAGTATCTAGCACGTCGTGTTTCTTGTTTCTGCTGGCAGGCTTTTGCTGAGGTGGGTTGTCTTTTTGGCAAGGTGTCTGCATCTGCTAATCCTGTTTCTATACCTGCTAGTGCAGCCAGCAGAGTCCATCCAAATGTCTTGTACTGCTTCACTGGATGGTGTAGGATTTCTGAAGTGCTTAAAGCTGCACAGAACAACCAGCCCCACCGTGAGCACTTGCAGAGCACCGAAAGGGCCAGCAATTGATTAATTTTCCTGCCTCTGCAACCTGTGCCTGTAATGGTTTAGCAAAGGGCTAGCTGTGGAAATGAGACTCTTTGACAAATGGTATAATTAATCACTTTGCTTCTCAGCAACTGGTTAACTGGGTGTCTTTTTTCCTCTAAACTTTTCCACTAGTGCAGGCTTTTCCAGGGCACGAGAAGGTGCCTTTGGCATTGTGTCAGAAGTGTGAGCAAGGCAATTTCCCCGCAGATTCTTTTTCTTGTGTCTGAGCCTCTTAATATTTAGATGGATCAGTCTTTCATTCATCATTTGCTTCGTGGCAAAGTCTGGAAATACGTTAAAGCAAACTAATAATTTCTGAGAAATGATTAGGTCTGGAATGAATGTGACAAACTTCATCTCGTGTTTGGCTGGATTCCACCTGAATGACTAACTGCTCTGGAAGAACTTTCCAATTGTCCCTTTTGAAAGTTAAACCTCTTTGAATTGATTCAGCATCCTCTATTTTGATTAAGTGTGTGTCAGCTTATTGTTAGTGTGACAGGGAGATATGGGGCTGTTTGTTTTCCTCCCAGTGTTATACAAACAAGCTAATTATGACTCACGCACAATACGTGCCCTCAGTGCATGATAAGGGACGTGGATGATAAAGCATTAGCTGGACTGTGTGCAAGCTTCTCTCATGGGTTAAACAAGCAGGAACTGAGTAAACAAAACACAATCATTATTTCTTTTCTTCCTTGAACGTCTGAGCAATTCCTCCTTTTCAAGGAGAGCACTATTCTTTCAAATCCTATTTTAGCTGAAAATAACAAAGAATGGCAACAAAGCTGGTGAAGGGTCTAGAGATCAAGTCTTATGAGAAGCAGCTGAGGGAACGAGGATTGTTTAGTCTGGAGAAAAGGAGGCTGTGGGGAGACCTCATTGCTCTCTACAACTCCCTGGAAGGAGATTGTAGTGAGATGGGGGTCAGTCTTTTCTCCCTAGTGTCAGGTGATACAACAAGAAGAAATGGCCTGAAACTGTGCCAGGGGAGGTTTAGATTGGATATTAGGAAAAAAATTACTCCTGAAAGAGTGATCAGGCATTGGAACAGGCTGCCCAGGTGAAGTCAATGTACCTGGAGGTTTTCAAGAAATGTGTGGACATGGTGCTTTGGGACACGGCTTAATGGTCAGGGTGGCGTAAGTTTGGTGGTTGGACAGGATCTTAGAGGTCTTCTCCAACCAAAACTATTCTATGAAACAGACAGAGATGAAAGAAAAAGGCAAGTCTCCTATGCAGCAGGCATGAGCTGAATCTCATCCTGGCACTAATGTCTTCTCACAGATTTCCTGTTTCATCTTGTTTGTAACACAATTCCTTCTTTTCCCCAGTACTAAGGTTTATTTGACAGCGTTTGGAACAAAGTCTGCCTTTCCATTACCACCCTGAAGCATGGTGGTTTTTAATGGGCCAGAAGCTGAATCTTTCCTGCTACACCCTTGTAAAAGACACACTATCAAGACATATGATATGTGGAATATCTTGTGAGCCACAAAAGGAGCATATGGTTTCTCCTCTGTTCTTACTTGTTACTTGTTACTTGGTGCTGATTTCTTTGGTTGTTCTCTGCTTTTTGACCGTGGCACCCCATGTGAGATAACAAGCCCACTGCAGGGAGTGTATGGAAGAAGAAACCAATATAGCAACTTGCAGAAAGAACAGCCAGGTGCAATTGGAGCTGGAGCAGAAATATCTGTGACAGATGTTCTTCCTGGCCTGCCGGAGGAGTACGCACAAGACATCTTCATCACCCCGCGTGACATCTCCTGCTTTGGAGAAGTGAGAAGTTACATGATGACTTTTACAACTGCATAATGCTGCCAAAGGAGGTGAAGTGCTGCAGCACCTCTGCCTGTAAACACCTTCTCCATAGCACCACTGATTGGCAGGGGGACCATAAAGAACGGGGCTCCTTGGAGAAAACATGCACAAGATGATTATGTCGCTCACTTGTGAAGCTTGGCAGCCACCCTCCTTATAAACACCTTCTCCACCAGGCAGTGTAAATAATGAAGGAACTGAAGGTGATAGGACTAGAGTAGAAGATGAGACAGATGTCTATACCTACAGAAAAAGAGCTTAGCTGCTACGCTTGATGTTGACCAGGGCAGGCTTTGTCTTCCTATAGAGTTAGAGCTAGTGGCACTTCTCTGTACTTTCCTTGGCAAATAATGTAGATGCCATGAGGAAAGGCTAGCATGCACCTTTCCAAACTTTTCTTCCTCACTTCCAAATCATTCCAGAGGAGAGGTCAAGAGAAGAAAACCCTAAGCTTTTAGAAACTTCTGCTGTTAACAACTACCATAGGCTTTTCATTGCCTGTAAAGCTATTGCAAGGTAGGTGAACTCATCCTTTGGAGGAGCCTAAGCTGCTACTCAAGTACAAAATGTAGGTTTATTGTCAGCATATAAAAAAAGCAGCTCCTGACTTTGCAGCTTGAAAATTACCCTTTATGAGCATTTCTAGGCTGTGCCACTCTGCTTTTCTGTGGTTAATAGTGCCAAGTGGAATAAAGTTTCCAAAACATGATTACAAGTTGGTGTTTGCATCAGCAATCAAGAGCCAGCCTGCAGTGTCCCTTCTTAGCTCAGAATTCCTCTTGCTTGCACTGATGGAAAAATCTCTGTTGTGCTTAGGTTCCCTCCACTATTTTGTGGGAAGGTGGCAGGAAAAAAAAAGTGTGTGCTTTGTGCAGAAATTATCAAGATTAAATTGAAAAGAGCCAGCAAAATAGAAGAGGGAGGAACATGGCTCAGGCTGCCTTCACTTAAAGCTGGAGCTGAGAACCAAAGAAGAAGCTGATGCTTCCAGCTTTTCCTATTGCTGTTTCAGAGCAGGAAAGCCTTTATCAATGTGCAGTCTTTGCAGATCAGCCTCTGTCACAAACACTGTTTGGAGTTTTCATTGATATGCATTCTGGGGTGCATTAAGAAGAGTGTGACCAGCAGGTCAGGGAGGTTCTACTCCTCCTCTGCTCTGCCCTAGTGAGACCACATCTGGAGTATTGTGTCCATTTCTGGTCTCCCCAGTTCAAGAGGGATATATTAGAGAGTGTTCAGCGAAGGACTACAAGAATCATTAATTGAATGATTCTTGAATATCATTGAATATCTGTCTTGTGGGGAAAGGCTCAGAGACCTGGGGCTGTTTAGTCTGGAAAAGAGAAGACTGAGAGGAGGTCTTATTAATGTTTACAAGTATCTTAAGGGTGGGTGTCAAGAAGAAGGGGACAATCTCTTTTCAGTGGTATCCTGTGATAGAATGAAGGGCAATGAATACAAAGTGGAACACAGGAAGTTCCACCTCAACATGAGGAAAACTTTTACTGTGAGGGTGACAGAGCATTGGAACAGGCTGCCCAGAGAGGTTGTGGAGCCTCCTTTAGCTACTTTCAAGACCCATCTGTCTGTGTTTCTGTGTGACCTGCCCTAGGTGATGCCACTTTGTCAAGGGCGCTTGGGCTTGATCTCCAGAGGTCCCTTCCAACCCCTACCAATCTGTGATTCTATAATTTTCCCTCTTAAATGAATTTTCAGTTTAAAAATTAATAAGGAAGCTTTATGCATCTCAAAATAAAGCATAAGTTGCTGTAGACATTCTCAAACTGCTCAGGAGTGCCCTTTGAAGATTAATGCTAGTTTTTAAAGGGGAATATGAACAGGGTTTGAGGAATTGACAAAACATTTCATGAATGCCAGAGAAGAGCATGGAATATCCTGCCACCAACTTTCACCAATGTTGCAAAATTGCTCCTTTTTTCCTTGTCAGGCAACTGTTCAGAAGGTAAAAAGCTGCTTGGTTGTTAAAGGAAAAATAATTTTCCTTGCTGCAAAACAAAAGCACTGTGATAATCAAAATGCTGCCATTTCACCTCGCTGTTAAAAAGGTCATAGTTTTGGCTGGGGGCCACACTGCAAAGCAATCTGCTTTGTCACTTGAATAGGTTGGCTTGGATCATGAAAAATCCTAAACTGGGGCAGTAGAGAGCAAGGGAGAGAGTGTTATAGCCTGGAAAAGGAACAAAGATTTAATAACATTGATTGCTGCTTTGTACACTGCTAAGGCGAGAAAGAGAAAACAAAGCCCCTTACAGGATCCCTAATGCTTGCAAGGCATTTCCATGAGGCTACTTGTGCTTTTTGATTGTGCCAGTCCTGACAAGGGCAAACTGCATGTCAAAGGCATTGTCCCCACTTGCTAAGAACAACAGAAGGGATGTACAACACTATGATAAAATTTACACCAGGCTGAGAGAGAAATTCGTGCTTAGCTGTGTACTCCTCAGGGACCTGATCTGAATGCTGTGCATGCAGTTAAGTTGTTCTCATTGTTTCCAAAACAAAACAAAATCCCACAAACAAACAAAACCCCCAAAACGAAACCAGATTTAAAAAACCCAAACAACCAAGCAACAACAGCGATGAAACAACCACCATCAACAACAAAGCCAAACAAAAGTCAATGACAAAACCACAGAAACATAGACTGGCAAGATGATCTGGCTCCAACCCCTTGCTGCCATGAGCAGGGAGAGTTTCCACTAGACCAACGTGCTCAAGACCTCCCACCCAACCTGGCTTTGAACATTTCCAGGGAGGGGGCATCCACAGCTTCTCTGGGCAACCTGTTTCAGTGTCTCACCACCCTCACTGTAAAGGGTTTCTTCCTCATATCCAGTCTAAATCTCCCCTACTCCAGCTTAAAGCCATTCCTCCTCATCCTGCCACTACAAGACCTTGCAAAAAGTCCTTCTCCAGCCTGTAGGCCCTTTTCAGGTACCGAGAGGCTGCTATAAGCTCTTCCCAGAGCCTTCTCTTCACCAGGCTGAAGAGCCCCAACTCTCTCAGCCTGTCCTCATAAGAGAGGTGCTCCAGCCCTCTCATCATCTTTGTGGCCCTCCTCTGGACCCACTCCAACAGTTCAATGTCTTTCGCATGTTGGGGGCCCCAGAGCTGGACGCAGTACTCCCTCAACCTGCTGGTCATACTTCTTTTGATCAGCCCAGGACACAGGTGGCTTTCTGGGCTGCAAATGCACATTGCTAGCTCATGCTGAGTTTTTCATCAGTTGACACCCCCAAGTCCTGCTCTGTGAGAAGGAAAACATGCCAGATGAGTGAAAGTAACCCACATCTCCTGGCCTGAGCAGGGGACAGAGGCCAGGTGTGTGCTAAGGGCAGATAAGAAGGGTTCAGTGTTATTGAAGAAATTTCTTCGTACATGAAGAGTAAGCTAAGGAGTAACAAAAAAGCAAACTACAGTTGGCCTGAGAGAATTGTTGAGAAGAATCAGATCTGAGCAAAATGAGGAGAGTTTGTGCTGTCTCCATCATGCCATGTTCCTGGAGCTCTCGTTCAATACAATACAATACAATACAATACACCAGGTTGGAAGAGACCTTCAAGATCATCGCGTCCAACCCATCAAACAATCCAACCCACCCAACAACTAGACCATACAGCCAAGCACCCCATCAAGTCTTCTCCTGAACACCTCCTGTGAAGGTGACTCCACCACCTCCACGGGTAGCCGATTCCAATGGGCAATCACTCTCTCCGTGTAGAACTTCTTCCTAACATCCAGCCTAAACCTGCCCTGGCGCAGCCTGAGACTGTGTCCTCTTGTTCTGGTGCTGGATGCCTGGGAGAAGAGGCCAACCTCTGCCTGGCTACAACCTCCCTTCAGGTAGTTGTAGAGAGCAATAAGGTCACCCCTCAGTCTCCTCTTCTCCAGGCTAAGCAACCCCAGCTCCCTCAGCCTTTCCTCATAGGGCTTGGTTCAATCAGCACCAGTTTGTTTTGACCCATTGGTACTTGTTGCCCCAGTAAGAAAACTTGTGCTCCAAAGCAGTCTGCAAGGCACCAGAGCTGGGGAGACCAGTTGAGATGTGTACCAGACTGGAGACAGTGTGGCTCATAGAGTTGGAAGCCATTGGATAGGGGCAAAGGAAAAAAGACAGACCTGCATGTGAGGGAGAATGAGAAAGAACAGACCAAGATCTGGGGGTTGCAGATGGGAGAAGAATGACATGAGGAAGACTTGAAGGCTTACATCATTCTGATATCAGCTGGTTTTTAAGGGCACTGCATTTTTCTTGGAAGCATCCTTCTACATCTTTTCCTTTCCTAGGGATCTCCCAACTCTCCTGTAATCCAAGCAGATGAGGAAAGTTTGGGGTTTTTTTCCCTGGCAGAGAGATCTTTCCTGGGGTTTACCTGCACATCTTTCTTCAGGGAAAATAGGACTGGGGGTATTTTCTTGCATGCTCTGAAATGCACTAAGCTTCTCCTCCTGCTCTCTAGGCAGCTGGCCCTTGGGATAGGAAAAGGAAATTAAACAGCTAATGGTTATGCCTTAATTAGGCTTTATTGGAGTTAACACAGCTTATGTTCTGCATATGTGCTGCAGAGAATTAGATACTTGCAAAATTCTGTCTTTGCTATTATGAGTTTATGAGAAAGGAAGCCCAAGGAAGATCAATACATCCTCTGTGTAGATTACAAATGGTTCATGACGTATGTCCACGGGAGCTGTTTTTAGTGAGGGTAGTCTAGCTATTATGGATTTGACATGAACTTGGCCTGGTGCCCTGAGGGAATGCAATGTAGGCATAATTTGGTCTTCCTGTAATTGTCTATTTAACTTGGCAATCCAGAGTAATTTTTTCCTGTGAAATGAGACCGGGACGTCACTAAAGCAGCGGTCAGATTAATTAATGAGACATAATAATACTCCTAATAAAAGCTCATGAGCTGAGTCCTCTTCCCTCCCCTTTCCTGTCCTCCCCTGCTGTCCTCCCCTGCTGAGAATGCAGCTTCCCAGGAATCCATGAGTCACACTTTGTAAAGGAGTTTCTTCTTTAGTTGACGCAAACAATACGGTGGAGAAAAATAATAAGTGCAGAACCATCTGTTTGATGAAGTCCTTGACATTTTATTTCATTTCCCCCTATTGCATATTAAAGGAAGCAAATAGAAAAACATTTGCTAATTATACCACTGTTTACTGAATGCAGTGGTGGCTTTTATTGTATTTATCAGAAGCTCTCACCCGTCCTGCACTCCAGCATCCTCCTTTCTGGTTCGTTGTAAGGGGAGCACAACAGCAGCCCTGGCTGCTCAGTAAGACTTCTGAGCTCTTCACCTCCAACCAGCTCACACAGGGGTGGAAATGTGCCTCTTCTGTGCAGGTGGGAAAGGTGATAGGACCCCATGTTTTTGGGGTACTGTGCTGAGCTAATGGCAGAGCCTGGTGTGAGGATAAAACGCTGTCCCCAAGGTTGGACTTTGGGAGGGAATGGTTGCAAATTCCTTTTGTGGGGCCAGGATTTAGTGCTCAGTGACTTGACGCTGTGTTTGGGTTCAGTAAAGCTTGACACTGTGTTTGGGTTCAGTAAAGCTTGGCAGGGGCCTGAATGGCACCACTTTGCCGTGACTGTGATGGCGTGAGCAGCAGCTGCTGTCTGCTCGTCTGAGAGAAACCTCCTGAGCAGGCCACTTTCTCTACCTGCTTTCCAATGTGCCAAAACCTGTACTTGTTTCCCCACCAGGTTGCCTTTGGAGGTATAGCTTTATGGCTTTAGAGTGATCACTGGACCGTTCATCTGGACAGATGAACAGTAAAAAGCAGAGCCTCCCTCTGTCTGGGATCCAGATTTAGCTAATGGTCAGAGCAAGCCAATGCTATTTGAAAACAAGTTGGTGGCCAAAGGCCAGTTTTCCTTTGCAAAATCTAAGCTATTGGCACTCATTAAAAGTGACAGCAATTAATCAAATGGCTGTGAACTAAAGAAGTTTTTCTCCCACCACACCATGTAAGGCCAGAGTTGAGAGCAACTTGGCCTAACCCATTGCTAGGAAGGGAAAGATTTGCAACGCCAAGGAGGACACGGTGACCTGATCTTGAGATGAGGACACTAGGAAATTCCGAAACACCAGCTTTCCTTTGGAAGAGAATGCTGAAAAAGTCTATTTCTGGTTATTTCCTCGGGTACAAAAGACTTGATGAACTTTCCAGTCCACCTTTTGGACAGATTTAAGTTACTTTAGTACTTATACTTCCATGAAGATTCTATCAGCAGCGCTAGTTGTCCTGACAGGCTGGGCGTTTTGACTCTCCTCTCCAACATCAGCTCACTTGGACAGGTTTATGTTCCTGTGCCACGAAACTCTCAGCTCAGAACACAAATAGTGGAAGATATATTTCTCTATGGCTCTAACCCATGCTAAGATATATGCTAGCTTACCTCCAAGGGGTGCGTGTCACACGTTGGCATGTTCTAGCAAAAGTTATCATGAAGAGGTTATTTTAAAGCTAGAGGTGAATGGCTGTATGTTTGTGAAGGAGATACCCAGGGTTCACACAAGCACTTAGCATGTAGAAACTATTTGCTAGCCCAGGCCCCAAATGGCAAAAGTCATCTTCCAAACTCCAGGCTAACAAGTTTGGGAAAGTTCAAAACTGACACACTGGCTGAAATCCACTTTTTACTGTGTGGACAACATGAAACAACATAGCTTATGTGGATAATTTCATAAAGCAGCTATATCTGCTGACAAGTGGAAGTGTGCAGAACAGAGAAACCTCTATTGATTCCAAATTTGTGTATTTGGAGGAATCGTGGTGTTTGCAGCAGTGGCCTTAGCTGGTAGATAAAAGCACATGTGTGTTTCTCTCTTCATGATATCGTTCATTCTCTCTGGTGGTCTTTTGTGGCTTTCCATCTGCACCTCCTGGTTTAAAATGTGATTTTTATATAAAGGAGTAGCAATAGTTAGCTTCCAGTTGGTTGTGACTGCTTTGGATTTGCTTTTGAGTTTGTGGGATTTTTTTTGCTTGTTTTATTGTGCTAATAGTGGTTTGTTGATTGATGGGAAGTAAAACATATCTGCTTCTTGGAGTTATGTGTAGGGTCTAACAGTCTTCCCATTATGTTTTCCACTTGTTTCCTGAAGTGATTTAGAACTGAAATGGGGATATCCCATGCAAAAAAA
Source organism: Picus viridis (assembly GCA_033816785.1). Taxonomy (NCBI): domain Eukaryota; kingdom Metazoa; phylum Chordata; class Aves; order Piciformes; family Picidae; genus Picus; species Picus viridis. The sequence continues at coordinate 5,234,653 of CM066577.1, forward strand.
ATTCACCCTCTATTTGTCATCTATAAGAATTTTGACTAAAAAAGAGGTTCAAGTTTCCATTTACAAAGCTATGGGCTAGAGCTAGGGACAAGCTCTTCTCAGTTGCACTCTGTGATAGGACAAGGGGCAATGGATATAAAGTCCAGCACAGAAAGTTCCACCTCAACAGGGGGAGGAACTTTTTCACTGTGTGGGTCACAGAGCACTGGAACAGGCTGCCAGAGAGGTTGTGGAGTCTCCTTCTCTGGAGACTTTCGAGACCCATCTGGATGCATCCCTGTGAGACCTGTGCTAGAGTCTATGGTCCTGCGCTGGCAGCGGGGTTGAACTCAATGATCTACAGAGGTCCCTCCCAGCCCCTAACATCCTGTGATCCTGTGACCTTGTTCCCACATGTTGAAATGCGTCCAAAGGTGTAATAAAAAGATCAATAAGATGCTTGCCATGACCAGACAGGTGCCCTGAATTTCAGAATGATTTCAGTGTGCCTGGGGCTGAGTGCTTTGTGCTAGCAAGCCTGGAGGAGACAGCCAGCCCCTTTGCCATCCATCCCCTGCTATTTTGTTTAGAAGAGCATCTGTGTACCTGTGGCTGCCCATCACCTTAGTCAGAAGCAGGTTTTGTAGAGAAGCAGACGGATTAGGTGCAACCCTGGGTCATGGGACAGGCAGATCTGAAGGGGCTGTGGGAGAGGTGAGGCAGGAACGCTGACAGCTTGGCTGCTAGTTGATTAGTAGTGCTGGTGCGCCTTCAGAGGAGGTCAGCCTCTGCTGGTGTGCCTTCAGGGGAGGACAGCCTCTGCTGGTGTGCCTTCAGGGGAGGACAGGCTCCGCTGGTGTGCCTTCAGGGGAGGACAGCCTCTGCTCCCATGCCCAGCAGAGGACATTCACAGTTGCTCCCAGCAGCAGGAAGAGGAGGAAGGAAGGCAGGCAGCCTTTATTCAGCCACAGTAACTCCTCAGGTGCTCTGCACACCAGCTGGACTCCACTTCCAGATGGGCAAGGGCTATATCATTCCTGCAAAAGACACTCTGCTTGCATGTGCTTGACTTGGATGCACTGGTGTAGTTCCTGGGTTTGATGTTCCTCTGTTTGCAAGCTAACATAAGCAATTGTATTCTTTTGATCTTCCACGCAGCTTTGTGATACTACACACGCAGCTCCATGCTTCTTGCTTTTTTTCCACAGGTGTCAGGTTCAGCTGCCACCTGGGGGTCTCCAAGAGAAACTGTTGTGTGTGGTTTTTAAAGGAAAATTATCCAATTATTTTGATGGAGTTAATGTGGAGATGCTGACCTTTACATTCAAAGCTGTTATGCTGCAAATGTTCCAAATACATTATGTGCTCTGCTGAGACCGCTGACATGTTCTGCATGATTAATAGTGTTTATAAAGCATGTACAAGAGTTTGGGAAGCCTAGGATAGAAGAACTGGTATGAGATTTATTTTTTACTAAATGTGATAAATATACAGTTGGACTTGGAGTTTTTTTTTTTCTTTCTAGAAATGACTTAATGATGGAAGGGGAAAAAAAACACTAACTCATTAAATGAGCTGTTTAACTTTCCTTGTAAGAAAAATAGAAGCAAAATGTATTGGTAGTGGTTGGTCCAATATGTACATTTAGATTGATCATTTTTAAAAGAAGAGTGATGTTTTTAATGCATGAGCTTTACTTCAACACTGGCCTGGTTCCTGCTTCTCTGAAAGGCTCTAAGGACTCTTCTGTCAGCTGCACTGCATCACGGTGTTGCCAGGGGCTACGTGTGGTTGGAGGAAATGTCAGGGTGAGCTTGATGTGTAGGCAACAGAGATGGATGCTTAAACAGGGAAAAAGGTGTAAGGTTTTATGGGGCTTGCCATTTGTACTGCTGTGAGGGTGTTGCTCAGCAAACAGCTAAATGCAGATTGATCTGCCTGCTCAAGATGCATCTCAGAAAGATTCTCCTCTGTTGGATTTTGTAACGAACTCTTGTGGCTTGCTCTTGAGCGGCCTTCTAGATTCACAGCATGTCCAAGTACAGGACTTTCCACTTCTCTACCAGGTGTTGTGGCAAGGCTCCTTGCCATCTCATACAGCCAGTGCTGTCCTGCACAAAGTCATGGGCCTGCAATTTAGCTCTCATATGAAAACTTGATTAACTCTGAGGACAACTGAGGAGCTTTTACTTATTTCCAGGGGCATAAACTGAGCAGAAGCAACTCCTCTTGTGCAGATCAGTGCATATGGGGAGAAGGTCTTGGAGTGCCCATGAGGAGATCTCCTGCAAGGATACACTGACTTGCTAGTTAGGACTCTAAATCATGATAATGTAATGCTTAAATCATGAATTTTCAGGTCAAAAAATGGGATTATTTCTGCATCACTTAGTGGCTAATACTGCATCAGTATAGATACACTTCATTAAATCAAGTAATTTCTTATTCATAGCACAAGAATGTGGAGAACTTTTAAGCTGGCAAGGCTAGAGCCCTTCAAAACACAAGCAAATTTTGTTTACACTCACTGTGTAGCTTCCTAGGGTTGCCTGAGCAGAATGAGGAGGCTTTTATGCAAATGAGTAGGATATGAGCACTGATCTTGTTAAAAACAACAAGAAGAATCCACAAATGTTTTATGCTTCAGCTTTTCACTGCACCAGAACTTGCCAGAAGTACTCAATATTTTTTGCTGCTAGCTCTGCGTTAGCTGCCATGCTGATTTTAGAAGGCTCAGGGGGAAAACAAAATCATCTATAAAGGCATTCTAATTTTTAACATAAGCTGGGGCTTTGATTGTAAAATGTATCTCATTTGGTCATCTTGGTTTTGAAACTTCATGCCATTCCCTAAATTCATCACTTGCTGC